>CM069076.1:47508968-48239399 GCA_035578085.1 Solanum pinnatisectum
AACCTAGTCCAAATTTGGACGAAATCGGATTCTTTGAGGTGTAGGGAAATCTAGTAGCAATAGGGTGATTTAATTATGATTTTGATTACATGAGTAGTTAGGTAAGTTGTTAAGGAATCTGTACGACTTTACGAAATTGAATTCGGGCGAGTAGAACTCCCGAAATTGATCTTAGCGTGAACAGTATTTTCTGAGTGTCGTTGGTTTGGTTGAAGGCATGTTGTGAAATGGGGGTTTTGGAATTCTTTAATTAGCTCACTGTTTTGTGCAAGCCACTTTGACGGTGATTTTGGTCACCAGGGCGGGGTGGGTGCCACTGTGGTGGACCAGACGCGACTTAAAGTCGTAAATAAACCCCAAAACGTCTTTATTCTGCACTTTTCGATTTTTAGAGCTAAGGAACGAACCCCGGGTGATTCTTGACAGTTTTCCACCATTCTTAATGCTAAAGGTAAGGTTTTAACTCCTCGATCCATAGAACGTAATCTAATGGGTAATTATCGATGGGGGAGGATTTTGATCTAGAATCTATGGTGGAAACAACCCTATTTTGGGTACTTGGGATCATGGTATGATCTAGGGTTTATAGGATTGTTAGTAATTTGGGTAATTAGTGATTGTTTATTGATTTTCGTATTATATTGATTGTTTGTAGACCAAGAACAAGCGGAACGAATACGGAAAAGGAAGGATCAAGTTTCTTAGGGTTTCAAGCTTGTTTCAAAGTAGGTGATGATTGTGATTTCATGTTGTGTGATGTATGTTGTTCTTGCTTTATTATGATACATGTATGTAGGCGAATATTGCATTATTAATCACACTAATTATAAATGAGGATAGATGAATGATGAATGATGAATGCCATGAATCATGATTTGATTGTATGATTATGAGAATGTACTTTGTGATTGTGATTGTGATTGTGGTTTGTTGAATAGATCGGTTGCCACGTTTCGGCATAAATATAAGATCGGTTGCCACGTTCTGGAATAAATATTAGATCGGATACCACATACTAGTATGCTAACAGTTTGGGTTTGGGTTCCATGAGAGGACCATTGACTTGACATAACTGTGTAATTGAGAAATGTGAAAATGTTCGTTGTTCGTAAATGATGATGATATTGTATATGTTCGATATATGCATGTAATTATATTGTTGTATTGACTTATATATGTTACACTTAGTGGGATAGCCGTGTGATCCTACCAGTACACTGTGGTTGTGTACTGATACTTCACTTGCTCTTTCTTTGTTGAGTACAGGGCATTTTCAGGCGGCTATTGACAGACCTCGCTTAGAAGATCAGTGATTGTCGATCAAATTCAATGGTGAGCCAGTTCTTTCAGGCTGTCATGAGTTCTCATTTCGTCTATATCCGCATTTCGGACTTAGACTTTCTAGTTAGTGGATTTGTTCATTAGTTTGGGGTTGTGACCCTTCTTGTTTAGACTTGTTGAACTTTAGATGTTTTGGTACATTGACTTTCAGGTTCTAGGTGTATTTTCCGCATTGTTTAGTTGTTAGATCTTTTGGAAGTTTATGGAAACTTCGTTAGCTATTTAATTTGCTTATGTACCTTAAATGCTTTAGTTTTTGATTTAGTGGCTTGGTCTGGGTCGTGACACAAATAGTATTCAGATAGCATGCAAGATTTGTCTAACAAATTTTCTGAAGCGAATATCATTTTCTTTTTAAAAAAATGAAACGGATCAAAAATTCAAGATTACTAAAGGTTATTTGGAAAATTGTATGAAATAACAAACTATTAATTCAAATTAAATGTTATAACCATAGTTTATTTATTTGTAATTCGCAGCAAACATCTCATCTTTTTGCCATCTGGTTCGGTATACAATTAGTCATTTTTGGTATACAATTACCCATTCGGTATACAAATGTATAAAATGCGTTTGTGTTTGTATAAAGCGAGAGAAAAGTGTATATACAAATACAAATACATATATTTTTGTCCTATACACTTATAATTATATAAAGATCTTATTATACAAATTACAATGTATAAATGAATCTATACAAAACTGAACAATTTGTATAAAATTGGATGTATCTAGCGAATTATACAAATCAAAAACTCCATAGCAAACATAAAATTTGTCATGGAAAGCAATTATGCAAACTATAGCTATAACATACAAATATGATTTTTATATTTGCTATATGTGAAAGTTGCTCAAGGTTATTCCTATAATTCAAGATTATAATTGTCCATTGTTACCAAAAATTGAGTAGGTTTGGCTTAGGTTGGGCCATAATAGTTAGGCCCAACTTTGCTCAAGCCTTGTAGCTTGTAGTCATGAATGGATGATTTACATAGATAACCACTATTTTGAGAAATTGATCATTTTTCAAAATTAGAATAATGATCTGAAGTAAGAAAGTGACCTCATGGTCTGAGTTTTAAATTAAAAACTAATATCTAAATCATGGGTTTAATTTTTAATAAGTGATCATGCTTCCAGATATAATGGCACTAATTGGCCATTTGGTGTAACTATGTGGTAATTGGGATCATATATTAGCCCAAACCAACTTTAGTTGGTTAACTTAGAATGGTGAATCAAGTCAAAGCCCAAGACTTGTTAACAAATGACTACTTATAAGTCAAAAGCTTTGGGTTGCAATTATTAGATTTTAAGGCTTAATTAACATTGGGTTCCTAAATGTTAAACTTACTGCCATTAATTACTTTATCTTCCAAGACATGCTAACATTTCTCATTTTGAAGTAATTCATTCGTTCACTTTACACTTTTATTTGTCTGCTTTAAATTTTGCTAAGTCTTTTAAGAAATAGTAATTAAGTATATCACATTAATCTTCATATTAATTGATTTATAATCTTAGATTTTGAAGAATGATTTGAGGAATAATTAATTAATGTTAAGAATAAATATGAAAAAAAAAGTTTTTTTTTTTAATATTTTAAAAGCGGAAAGTATAAATGAGTATATTTTTAATATAATGATTAGTGAATAAGTAAAAGTGATGGGAGAGAGTAGATTCAATATATAATCATCCCAAGAAGTCCCTTTTGATAGTTGAACATCTTTTGATCTAAAACTGTCTTTTCAAGGTTATGTAGTTTTTCCTTTGATTTTTCACGCGGTGTACCTTTGATATTTTGAACATTTTTTTATCAAAGACTTTGCCTTTTCAAGGATCATAGTTTTTCTTTTGATATCTCATGTGGTTCTAATATTCATATTGAATTCCGACTATATCAAAATATGCACCGTGTAAAAGGAAGGCTCTCTAACAAGATTTTTTTTCATATTCAAAGCTCAAATTTGAAATCTCTAATTAAAAAAGAAATAACCTCATCTACTGCATTACATCGTTCGTGAAAGTGGATTTGCATTATTCAAAACGTGTTCTTTACTCAAACAACAATTTATCCACACTTTGTCCATATCATTTTTTTTACAATTAAATACTTCATTTAAAGCACACGATTCCATGGCAAAGATTCTGCTTGTAACTTTTGAGTAATCAAAACGTTAATTATTGTAAAGAGTGAAGATGATAAATAAACAAAGAAAAAGGGTGTGTTCAAAATTCAAGATACTCCCTCTGTCCCTAATTACTTGTCCACTTTTTCTTTTATAATTGTCCATTTTGATAAATCAAAAAAGAACAATTTTTTTTACCTATTATACCCTCAATTAAATGACTAATTACTTTGAAAAATGCAGAACTTTTCATCCACTTCATAATTAATCGGGATAAAATGATAAACTCACTATGTCATTAATTAATTTCTTAATAAGTGTGTCAATTCAAAAGTGGACAAGTAATTAGGAACAGTATTATTTAGTGCTAACTTGTAAGATGAAGAAATAAATAGTGTGTAAAATAGGATATAAACAAATATGAAATAAACGAGGGTGTTTTCTAGATATTTTTATGGTCCCTCTAATTCTTCACAAGCTTAGATTTTCAAAACCTTTGAATTTTCCATTTTGATGTCCCTCCTATCTACCCATAACAATCGCCTTAGATTTTCAAAACTAATTAATAAGATTAATTTATTAAATGAAACTTTAATAAATATTTTTTAAAAAGAGTGTTTAAGTAATAAAAGTCAAATAAGACTTTAAAAGGTGCTTTTGGTACAAAAAAAAAACTATTTTCTTGTGGAACTAGACAGAGGCGAACCCGTGATTCAAAAACAATGGGAGCCCTACTAGACATGGATGCATTAGTTGAAGTACCAACACTTATCAGAAAATATTGTTAAACAAGTATAAAATTAATGTGTCAGTAAATATTAATTAAACGAAAATGTAACATAATTTAATGTGTGGTAAAATGTTGTCAAACAAATATAAAATCAAAGATATCAATAAATATAAATCAAACAAATGTGTTACATAGCTCAACGTATGATTTAATAATTTTTACCTTGTATACTTAAAGGTTGCTAGATGCAACTTTTATTTAGAAAAATAAAATTAAAAAAATGTAGTGGTTAGAATCAAACCGGGGACACATTGCTAGAGAAGGAGTGGTGAGACAACAATTGGACCGACGCGCTAGATTAACTTTTGTGTATAAGATTGCACAAATAAATATATTATCGTCATTTAGGTATATATATATAATTTTTTGAAATTAACGGGTACATGTACACCACTTCTTAGGTCTGAGAGTTGGTAAGGATGGTGACTATACTCTATAGGAATTGAATGTATTGATTGAAGAATGAGAAGACCATCAATCAGTATTTATATAAAATAAAACATGTTTCCTATTTTTTAAAGATATTTTTGAAAATACTCACCTAATCGACATGTGGACACCCTTATCAGTAATGCCATATAAATAATTGAAAAGTGTTAAATGGCCAGAATATTTAGCCAGAAAATTAAAAAACTATAATATTTTTTTATTTTAAAATAATCTAATATTTTTTTTATTTTTTAGTTAAAAGATATTAAAATTAAAAAAATAAAAATATTTTAAAAAATAAAATAATATAAATAAAATATCATTCTGATAAAAAAGAATTTTCCTAAATAATTTTTGGTGATTATATGTAACGCCAAACAAGTTTGAAAAAATTGACCAGAGGTGGCCCTATTGAGTACAATTCTCTACGTCTACTCTATTTTTTCCTGTTCTTCCTTCAACTATCAATTTTAATAAAAATCTCTAGATTTTGCTTTATTAATATACTAATTTTTGGGACAAATTAATATAATAATGTTTAATTCCTCACATAAACAATAATAACAGAGAAACAGTTTCTATTTTTTACTCCCACCTGTCTTCTTTTAGTTGTTAGAATTTTCTTTTTAGAGTCAGACGATAAGAATTTTGACTAACATTTTACGATGTATTTTTCATCATATTGATATGCAAAATATTACAGTTTATAGTACTTTTTGTATAGTTTTTGAATATCTAAATTTTTAGTTTAAAATATCAAATTAATGTAATCTAGTTTAACCTTGAAAATAAATCAAAATTGATTTTCGAGAAGCGACATAGCAACTAAAAGGGATGGAGGGAGTATTATATTTTGCTTTACTAAATCAATGATTTTTTACGATTATTTATAAATTAAATAGAGAATAACATAAAAATAACTTTATAAAAAGGATAAATTATCTCCCATTTTGTTAAATATTTTATCATTTGTTTTAATTTTCTTGGTTTCTAAATAGATCCCATGTTTTTAAGAAATCTCTTGTCTGGACTCTAGGGTATTGTAGAATAGATCCCATGTTAACAAATGACTACTTATAAGTCAAAAGCTTTGGGTTGCAATTACTAGATTTTAAGGCTTAATTAACATTGGGTTCCTAAATGTTAAACTTACTGCCATTAATTACTTTATCTTCCAAGACATGCTAACATTTCTCATTTTGAAGTAATTCATTCGTTCACTTTACACTTTTATTTGTCTGCTTTAAATTTTGCTAAGTCTTTTAAGAAATAGTAATTATGTATATCACATTAATCTTCATATTAATTGATTTATAATCTTAGATTTTGAAGAATGATTTGAGGAATAATTAATTAATGTTAAGAATAAATATGAAAAAAAAGTTTATTTTTTAATATTTTAAAAGCGGAAAGTATAAATGAGTATGTTTTTAATATAATGGTTAGTGAATAAGTAAAAGTGATGGGAGAGAGTAGATTCAATATATAATCATCCCAGGAAGCCCCTTTTGATATTTGAACATCTTTTGATCTAAAACTGTCTTTTCAAGGTTATGTAGTTTTTCCTTTGATTTTTCACGCGGTGTCCCTTTGATATTTTGAACATTTTTTGATCAAAGACTTTGCCTTTTTAAGGATCATAGTTTTTCTTTTGATATCTCATGCGGTTCTAATATTCATATTGAATTCTGACTATATCAAAATTTGCACTCGTGTAAAAGGAAGGCTCTCTAACAAGATTTTTTTTCATATTCAAAGCTCAAATTTGAAATATCTAATTAAAAAAGAAATAACCTCATCTACTGCATTACATCGTTCGTGAAAGTGGATTTGCATTATTCAAAACGTGTTCTTTACTCAAACAACAATTTATCCACACTTTGTACATATCATTTTTTTTACAATTAAATACTTCATTTAAAGCACACGATTCCATGGCAAAGATTCTGCTTGTAACTTTGAGTAATCAAAACGTTAATTATTGTAAAGAGTGAAGATGATAAATAAACAAAGAAAAAGGGTGTGTTCAAAACTCAAGATACTCCCTATGTCCCTAATTATTTGTCCACTTTTCCTTTTATAATTGTCCTCAATTACTTGTCCATTTTGACAAATCAAAAAAGAACAATTATTTTTACATATTATACCCTCAATTAAATGACTAATTACTTTGAAAAATGTAGAATTTTTCATCCACTTCATAATTAATAGGGGTAAAATGATAAACTCACTATGTTATTAATTAATTTCTTAATAGGTGTGTCGATTCAAAAGTGAACAAGTAATTAGGAACAGTATTATTTAGTGCAACTTGTAAGATGAAGAAATAAATAGTGTGTAAAATAGGATATAAACAAACATGAAATAAATGAGGTGTTTTTCTAGATATTTTTATGGTCCCTCTAATTCTTCGCAAGCTTAGATTTTCAAAACCTTTGAATTTTCCTTTTTGATGTCCCTCCTATCATACCCATAACAATCGCCTTAGATTTTCAAAACTAATTAATAAGATTAATTTATTAAATGAAACTTTAATAAATATTTTTTAAAAAGAGTGTTTAAGTAATAAGAGTCAAATAAGACTTTAAAAGGTGCTTTTGGTACAAAAAAATATATATATTTTCTTGTGGGACTAGACAAAGGCGAATCCGTGATTCAAAAACAATGGGAGCCCTACTAGATATGGATGCGTTAATTGAAGTACCAACACTTTATCAAAAAATATTGTTAAACAGGTATAAAATTAATGTGTCAGTAAATATTAATTAAACGAAAATGTAACATAGTTTAATGTGTGGTAAAATATTGTCAAACAAATATAAAATCAAAGATATCAATAATATAAATCAAACAAATGTGTTACATAGTTCAACGTATGATTTAATAATTTTTACCTTGTATACTTAAAGGTTTCTAGATGCAACTTTTATTTAGAAAAATAAAATTAAAAAAATGTAGTGAGACAACAATTGGACCGACACGCTAGATTAACTTTTGTGTATAAGGCTGCACAAATAAATATATTATTGTCATTTAGGTATATATATATAATTTTTCGAAATTAACGGGTACATATACACCTCTTCGTAGGTCTGAGAGTTGGTAAGGATGGGGACTATATAGGAATTGAATGTATTGATTGAAGAATGAGAGGACCATCAATCAGTATTTATATAAAATAAAACGTGTTTCCTATTTTTTAAAGATATTTTTGAAAATACTCACCTAATCGACATGTGGACACCCTTATCAGGAATGCCATATAAATAATTGGAAAGTGCTAAATTGCCAGAATATTTAGCTAGAAAATTAAAAAATTATAATATTTTTTTATTTTAAAATAAACTAATGTTTTTTTTTATTTTTTAGTTAAAAAATATTAAAGTTAAAACGATAAAAATATTTTAAAAAATAAAATAATATAAATAGAATATCATTCTGACAAAAAAAGAATTTTCCTAAATAATTTTTGGTGATTATATGTAACGCCAAACAAGTTTGAAAAAATTGACCAGAGGTGGCCCTATTGAGTACAATTCTCTACGTCTACTCTATTTTTTCCTGTTCTTCCTTCAACTATCAATTTTAATAAAAATCTCTAGATTTTGCATTATTAATATACTAATTTTTGGGACAAATTAATATAGTAATGTTTAATTCCTCACATAAACAATAATAACAGAGAAACAGTTTCTATTTTTTACACCCACATGTCTTCTTTTAGTTGTTATAATTTTCTTTTTAGAGTCAGACGATAAGAATTTTGATTAACATTTTACAATGTATTTTTCATCATATTGATATGCAAAAAATTACAGTTTATAGTACTTTTCGTATAGTTTTTGAATATCTAAATTTTTAATTTAAAATATTAAATTAATGTAATTTAATTTAACCTTGAAAATAAATCAAAATTAATTTTCGAGAAGCGACATAGCAACTAAAAGGGATGGAGGGAGTATTATATTTTGCTTCACTATATCAATGATTTTTTATGATTATTTATAAATTAAATAGAGAATAACATAAAAATAACTTAAGGATAAATCATCTCCCATTTTGTTAAATATTATCATTTGTTTTAATTTTCTTGGTTTCTAAATAGATCCCATGTTTTTAAGCAATCTCTTGTCTGGACTCTAGAGTATTGTAGAATAGAAATATCAAATATATAACTAACAGTCAGTAACTGAATATTAAAAAGAAAGAGATTCTAACTTCTCCTAGGCACTTGGAGATTTTGCTGATAATTATCTTAGAAAGCTGATTAAAGGTAAGTTAGCTTTCAACTTTTCTTTCTAGTTTGTTAAGGAATTGTGAAATTTTGGTCTTTTGGGTTATTAATTTATTGGTTTACTATGATTGCTTATATTTGGGAGTTTGAGTTGAAGAATTTTCAAGTAAGCAAAAGAAGGTTATCCAGTCAGTATTTCATGAGTTAATCAGTAAAAAAAGAGAATTAAGCAATATTTGCTCAGTTTTTTGGTTTTTTACAGATAAGGCTTATCTGTTCTTTCAAAGTCAGATTTGGGATGGAGTTTGAACCTGAGATATTGGGCTCTGTTGCTCATCTAAAAGATTAATATGCCAAGCACGTGGAAATTCTTTTTAATTTGGGTAGTGTGAGATTCGATCTCATGAACTCTGTGTGCTCTGATATCATATTGGTGTGTGATCATCTCATCTAAAAACTTAAGCTATTAGAGAGAGCGCACTTTTATTAGTTAATGATATTCTCAACACCAAACCCATACCCTCAATAAATGTGTTTAGATCATGAAAAATGAAGGTAGAATTTTTTTTGTTTTAAAAGAATCTGATCTTAGTTGATTTATCTTAATAGCCAGATTAATTGAGCTCTATGAAGTAATAATCAGATGTGAAGAAGTAAATTACTATCTTTTTCTTGAGTTGATTGCATTACTTTCCTGTATTTTATTAGTATTTGATAGCAACCTAAATGCTTTGTTTTCAATGTATTCTTGATTTCAGGTATTCATTTTAGAAAGCTGACTGTAGAATGGAAATTTGTTCTTTCTATTCGACACCCTATTACTGCATTGTAAATGTTAAACCCAATGTGATTCAAAAATGCCTAATTTCAAATCAGACAATGTTTCCTAGACTAAAAGAAAGAAGATTGTGTTCTGGTTCAGATGTTTATAGCGTAACGAAAAACAAGAACCGGAGATCTTGCACTGTCGCTTCTGTAAAGGGGGTTGACAGTGTTGACTCAACTCTCTTGAGTGAAAGCTATAGCTCAGATGTGGCAGATGGGAAAGTCAGTACGCAAGGTGTGACTAGTAGAGGTAAATCAGTACCAAAGGTTATGATTCCTAGTTTACCTAGTGAAACTAAAGGTGATTCTGGTGCTGCTATCGATAGCTGTTTGTGGGAATGGAAGCCAAAACTGCATGTTTATTATGAGAAATCTGGATGTCAAAATGTTAACTCCGCGCCAATACTTTTTCTTCCTGGTTTTGGTGTTGGTTCCTTTCACTATGAAAAGCAGCTAACGGATCTTGGTCGTGATAATAGAATATGGGCATTAGATTTTATTGGACAGGGGAAGTCATTACCTTGTGAGGATCCAACATCACGGTCTAAAAGATTAGATGAATCAGAAGGTGATGGAAACAATGTTCTCTGGGGTTTGGGGGATGAAGCAGAACCTTGGGCAAAAGAACTTGTCTATTCTATTGACTTGTGGAGGGAGCAAGTACGCTATTTCATCGAAGAGGTACAGGTTCTATCTTTGTCCTTGTGTTTTTTCCTCGAAGTGGTTGATCTGTATATTAAGCATTGTCATTGATGTATTGCTAGCTTTTTAAATTCATGTTCATTCAATACTCTGGCTCGTAACAAAGTCTAGAAGATGAAACTATAAATATTCATAGAAGGCTTACAAGCACATTGCAGGTGCAGTCAATGACATTTGCTACTACTGTTCCTTGGCACTACTTGTTTATTTTTGTTCGATTTAGGTTATGGAACAATGGGCTGGTTACAAGGAACAAATTATAAATTTGTATCCTTTGGTGATGCAGGTTATTAAAGAACCAGTCTACATTGTGGGAAATTCACTTGGTGGATATGTTGCCCTCTACTTTGCAGCATACTACCCTCAATTGGTGAAAGGTGTAACCTTGCTGAATGCGACGCCTTTTTGGGGATTTCTTCCTAATCCTGTTAGATCTCCAAGATTATCTAGATTGTTTCCATGGGCTGGTACTTTTCCTCTGCCCTCCAATATCAGAAAGCTCACAGAACTTTTGTAAGTGCCATGACTTACCCTTTTGATTCTGTAGTTTCCTGATCCTATAAACTTATATACCGAGTAATAGGATCTTCTTGCCAGCAATACAGTTTATATTGATTATCATCAAGACCATGACCAAATGATGTGTTGTTATATTTTGCAACTCACGCTGATGCATCATTGTTGGATAATTTGATGTTCTTTCATCATATTAATAGAGGAACATTATGGCTTGTTTTCTTGTTTTGGTTGTTGGCTGGTTCTCAAACTTTTCCGTCTATACGCTTCATTATGCTTTGTAGATGGCAGAAAATTAGTGCTCCTGAGAGTATCGCAGAGGTGCTTAAACAAGTTTATGCTGATCATACCACAAAAGTGGATAAGGTTTTCTCTAGTATTCTTGAGGTAACAGAACACCCTGCAGCAGCTGCATCCCTTGCCTCAATAATGTTCGCTCCTCGGGGACAACTAAATTTCAAAGAGGCACTGACAGGGTAGGTAAAGCAAGTAGTATTACGTAGCCGTATCATTTGGCTTGCATATGTTTTCTTTTACTGTAGGCTGTAGCAAAGCTGAAATCTTCCACTTTGCTATATTTAGGTGTCGAATGAACAATGTACCAGTCTGTCTCATTTACGGGAAAGAAGACCCCTGGGTGACGCCCATTTGGGGTTTACAAGTGAAACGTCAATTCCCTGAAGCTCCATATTATCAGATTAGTCCAGCTGGTCACTGCCCCCATGATGAAGTCCCAGAGGTACACCCGTCTTACTTAGCTATACATCTGCTTTTGACATTCGATCTTGTCTGTCAATGTGCTTTCTCACTGTTACCATCTCTTCACTTCCTGTTCAAACTATGTATACATATGCACAAAAGTTTAAACATGATATAAGATCAAGATCATTCTATGCCACACACACTGACTCTAGATTTTGGTTTCGCCTCTGAATACAAACATGCAGATTGTGAATTTTTTGCTGCGCAGATGGATCAGGAACGTTGAATCAGATGGTTCAGTTGCATTGCCTCTGCTAGATTATCCAGAAGACATTGAATACGACGTTGTCAAAGAATTGGAATTTGTTCGGCAAGGAATGAAAAAATCAGTAAAAGTGCAATTTTATGGATCAATGACTTCTCAATGGGAGAGGCTTGGCATGTTTTTAAAATCTAGATTCCAAAATGGAGTTTACACTCCATAATTGCACATATCTTTTTCTTTTTTTTTCATTTCTTTGTATCCACATATTGTGTGATCAATGTCCACCCATGCCTTCATGTTCGTGTGTTACATAACAATTTATGTAAATTGTAATTAGGTCAACATATATTGAGTGTAAAAAAGAAAACCTAATTCCTTGATTAAATCTTGTTTATCATTTGACGAAAATGTCATTACCATCAACAATCCTTGTTTGTTAGAAATCATTAAAATGATCAAATACGAATTACTGTGACAACAATCATATTAACTTAATCCTTTTCCTAGCATATTCTTTTAATCTTATTGTTCATTTTTACGTAGATCTACAATATTTTCACCATAGCTTTTACTCTGGTACGTGTCCAACGTGCCTTTTTGATTAACATTTTTCTTAAGTTCGAGAGTTTATCAAAAACAGCATCTCTACCCTATAGAAGCTAGAGAGAAAGGTTTACCTTCACCCTATCCTCTACGAACCCCATTTGTGATCTCACTAAATATGTTTTTGTTGTTACTTATTTTAATATGTTTATATCAACTACGTTAGATCAACTTGAACATTTGATATCACTGTAATTATGTCAATTTGTACACACCTCAACTAAACCATGAAATATCCTACTCAACTCACACATGAAAAAGCCAAGTTAGTCCCTATCCCTCCAAAATAGGGAGCAAATGAGCTCATACCAAGTGTCGTAAATGAAGGTCAAACCTTAATTGTCCAAGTTATTGTTACATGCCTCAATCACTGGTTTGTTCGTCTTCTTTCAGCTATTCTACATGAATACGCCAACTATGATCCAACGCGATGGCCCATTACCACTCATTTGGAATTACCAAAAAATTGGAAGTTGAGTTTCATTACCACACAATTTCATACACGTCTTAAGAGTCAATTAGTGCACCATTTTCAACTAATTGATCCAATTGGAGCACTAGATATAGAAAACTTCACAAAGTCGTTATCATCTGGGGAGCCAAAATTGTTCTCATTTCGTCGTACATCATTATAATTGATAGAGAGTAAATTTTATAATATTGAACTGATTATATACTTTGTGGTTATGGTAAAGAAATTATTAAATGAGTAAACTTTTAAACTTAATAACGAAAACATCAGAAGTATCAAACTTACAACATTCAAATACTTTACATGAATGAGAAGTTTAACCAATTCATATGCAACAATTTAATAGCATTCCAAAATAGAGTGAACATATATTAGGGGTGCTGAAGTACTGATTTTGGATATCATATTAATGTCAATTTGATTAAAGATACATAAACATAAAACTAACATTTAAAATGCATTTTTGTGACTTGTGGAAAGATGATATTATGGTTCAAAATAGAGTATCACATAAATTAGAACATAGAAAAACTTTACTACAGCAAAACAACACCAACTAGCTAGTTTTCCAATAATTGAGATCGACCAGCAAAACTATTGCCTAATACCATTACATGGCATTTACCTAAGCAAATCAAAATACACAATAGAGACTTATACTGTCAAGAGCAACAAAATTCTTGAGCCAGGCCTCTGCCATCTAACAAGAAAAAACTCCAAAAGGAAAAATTGAAAGAAAAAGAAGAATCCACAACCCATGCAAAAGAAAACAATATCAGCAGAAAGGAATGTGAGAAAGATGGAGAATAAAGATTAATCCTCGTCCATCCCTGCAGGTTGTTCTCTCCTGCCTGGACCTCCCGCTGGTTTTGACATTATAATCTGCAGTAAAAAATAGACGTTTAAAAAAAAAACTAGAGGAGGTAAGAAGCCTACTCAAAATTAAGAACATAACTGAATTAAAACTAGATTGGCAAACAAAAGAGCATAAGTAGTCGAATATGAGCATAGATCAGCTTCAAATAGGCCCCTCCTTATCCCTCTCCTATCATCGACTATTGAACTTTAATCTGTCATTTTTTTTAAAAATTGAATTGCATAAGTTATTAATCTAACTATTATTTAGTCTTTCTTCCATGCATCTCTATCATAAGAGTTGACATCTTCACAAGGTGGTAGAAAACTATGCACTTCTCAGGATTGAAACATGAATTGAATCACAAATCTAGAGTATATTATTTACCTGGTCTACCCGAAGCACAGTGCAGACAGCATCAGCAGCATATTTTAGAGCAAAAAATCTGCTCAAAAGGGCCAAGATGTGTTAGGGAACAATGATTAGAATAAATAGCTAACAAAACCACAAAAAAGATACTTACTCAGGATACAAAATTCATGATCATTAGTCATTAAATAATACAATACTCCATTTGTTTCAATTTGTTTGCTTGATTTTGACTTCGACACAGTTTCACAGAGTTCAAGAAAGTAAAAAAGACTATTGAATCTTGTAATCTTAAATTAAAGATATGCGGGATGTACCAATATGCCTTTTAATCTTGTGGGTCTTAATCATGCCATGTTTTGCACACATCTTCCATATGCCCTGGTTGCCTCCACCAACTAAGGAATTGCCTATTGAAACTAAACCAATGATCTGGGTACTCCTAAGTCTATATAAGACACAGAATGAAGAGACCCTGAAGCATGCTGAAAAGCCATAGGGCGCATAAACACTAGTTTGTCAATGCAAATTTATGTCTTGTTTCTTCATTATTTAAATGAAAGTTTTTGTTTTACCCTAGGATCCAAATCAGTTGGTACCGGATAAAAAATCTAACAGAATTTAACAAGTAACAAGAATAATATAGAATATAATTAAATAACTTTCTTTGACAACTGGTAAGTAGTATTCCTTCATCATTGAGAAAATGCCAGCCACCATCAAAAAAGGTTCCATCCATGTTCCAACAAAATTTTACAATCTTCCTATCATGTCTATGATTTGATCTACATCTTCTATACATAATTGTTTAGACTAAAAAAAGTGATACCAGAATATCTAACACATGCCTATTAAGAGAAAAAAACATGGCTTATCCTTGTGTCCTATCTAAAAGCTCCATATGTCCTTTTAATCCGTTTTATTCATTCGGAGTTCACCACTAGTACGATTTAGGTATCCCGTAATTTCTTTTTCTCGGATGTGTATTAATATTTGTTGCTAAACTTGTTTTGTACATTGTTGTTTTGTTGTCTCTTTCTTATTTTCCTGCATCAGTTACATTTCTTTGAGCCGAGAGTTTATCGGAAACAACTTATCTACCCCCGCAAAGGTAAGGTTTGTGTACATCCTTCCCTCCCCAGACCTCACTTGTGGGAGTACACTAGGCATGTTGTTCTTGTTGCTACTACAGAATCCATCTGCTGACAAACCAAATTCCAATCTGATCAGCGTTACTTTATGTCAAATCATCCTTGGTTTTCACAATAGTAATCAGAAATGAGTGGTTGCACACAGGAATCCCTAGGGATTGCTCATAATTGACAAAACAGTCTCTCTAGAAACTAGCCATATACTTAACTTACCTATTAACAACAATATGAACGAGTGTACGCACATTAACATTCACAATATGCCATTCTAGATGAGAACAGGTTCAGTTAGCTTGTAAATTCACTCCTTCTCATTGCATCAGGAAAAAATGAATCAATTGAATGCTACTCCAGTCTACTGGATCAACTATAGACATGCTAGTGAAAATTTGTTCAAGAAAAACAATATAACTGAACAAGCACAAGTGAGAGCATCTAGAGTTTTTTGTGTGTTCATATAGATCACTTTCAACACTTCTTACTGAAAGAAGAAAACAGACACCATGAAAAGAGCGGCTTACTTGGTAACATAGAGGTCCCATATACTCAAGCCAGAGATATCCTCACAGGCACCTTTCTCCAAGTTAAGGCCCACTTTGACATTTCCAGATGCATGTTCAGCATACAAGGATGATATGATCTCCATCGCATTGAGGCCAGCATTCTCAGCTAGCGTTTTAGGAACCATTTCAAAACTTTCAGCAAATTTTGCTATTGCATATTGATCCAACCTGTAAATAACGACTTGAGTTATACAACAGAAAAGTTAACCTGCAGTAAGAAGCAAGCGATCATCTGTGAAGATAAAACAACAAAAACAATACCCCATCTCTTTGAAAGAGAATTCTTTCAGCTTTCTGGCCAGCTCAATTTCAGTAGCTGCAGCTCCAGGTACGATCCGACTGTCCCTGCACATTGCCTGGAACAAACATAGTGAAACCAAAGTCAAATTTCAAGATTAGAAGCAGACACAGTCATAGCTATCCATCATCTCTCAATGTCCCAATTTATAGTAATCAAAATTTCATAATGTAATTCTGAACTCTAATCTATGTCCAAACAATACCTTACAATGAACAGACAAGTAAGCACAACAGACTATTACGCATGCGCGAATCTGCAGAGAAAAGAGCTAGAAGGTACAAATACTATGTTCTTACTATTTACCTTGTAGGTATTTACACCATCATCAACGGCTCTTTCAAGGTCATCCAAGATACTATCAGTGCTTCCCCGCAAAACAACAGTGGAGACAGAATTTCCACCGTCTTCATTTCTCACAACTGTAACCTGTCACATATTTAAGTAATCAAATATACTGAAAATACCAGCTAAACTAAACGAGCCCGGATATAAATAAAAATCTAAGAATATTACCCTGACACCACCAATTTCCTCCACTGAAACAGAATCAACATGGCCAAGGTCATCTGGATTTGGCTGGCTAAGCTTTAACTGTTTTTATAATCAAAGAAGAATGCTATAAGAAATTTAAGTATTATCTTTTACATATATTATCAAACAGCGCTAGTATGCTTACAAGTGCAACAGCCCCAGTGGTACGGCAAAAACGGCGGAGTTCAAACTTGGAGCTGATTTTCAATACCATAAGTCTGCAAACACAAAAAATAAATCAATATGAAGCAGTTCCAAATTACACCAGGGTAGATGTAAACACATTAACAAGTCTAAGAAACAGAAATTAAAATACATTTTCATAAGAGGTCACTTAAAAGCTTGCTCTAATATGTGTAAAGCAAAGACTACCTGTGATGCAAAAAGAGATCTTTTCTTCAACAGGCAATGGATTTGTTTTTTGGGGGTTAGGGGGGTAAGGTAAGGGAAACAGACATCTATCACTAAGTAATAAGGAAATAGTATTAAACATCTCCTTCTAATTGACCGAACAAGCGAATTTCCTCTATCCGTAAAGGAAATAGTTTTAGTTTGTCCTTTCATGGCACTACACCTCTTATCAGTGTATCTCCTCAACTGCTTTACCGTAAAACTTGTACATAAACTTATATCACCAGAGCATTGTAGACTACAACACAACACAATTACTATAGTCAGTTCAAAAGTTTTCCTTTTCTATTTTGATGAGCTTCAACTTAATTTAGCACAAAGACAGCAAGATAAATATGAAGCATTAAATCTGCCAAAAAAGAATATTTGTGAAGCATAGGAAGATTAGCAACAAAATGAGCAGTACAAACAGACAATAAAAACACAAACCAAAACCTTCTGAGTTGCTCCTTAAATTTTAATGCAACTGTGATGCTCTATATGAAACAGATTAGTTGTTGGTTCCATAGTTGGATTAAGAGGAAAACAAACCAGGTTAGGGGGGTCTGCAATGCCGACTATGGACAATTTCAAGCAAGACAATAAGGATTTGACAATATCACACTCCCTACTGGGAAGCAAAAGAATTATATTGTGGCAAATCTAAGATAATACTGTATTTCAGTCATCATAGTTGCACAGATTTGTTCAGAAAAATAATCTCTTTTGCCTTTATCTGTAAAAACAGTTTGAAGGTGTATCAAAAAATAAAACTTTAAATTATTAAAAGCTCAATCCTCTGATATTAATAAACAGGATCACTGTATGTACTTGTGCAGACAAAGGACGCATAATGACCCCCCCCCCCCCCAATTAGCTTCTTTACTCTGCTAATTCAGAAAACATGCAACAACTGCCCGGAAATATTTAGGAGGTATACAGAAAAGTCGCAAATTAATAAAATATCAAATGTAAAATGAAATATTCATCTTACTTGTAACGCTCACAGAAATGTAGAGCCATCTCTCCCACCGCTGCTCCACTGACAATGACCTTGGCACCTGAGTCAGCAACTGATTTAATAAGTTCCTCCACCTTAGCCTCCTCAGTCTTTGCATAGTTTTCAAGCTGCAAATGCAAGAGACAAAGAGATCACTGACAGGCTGAAAAGGTTGAAAGATAAATAGGTAGAACAAAATAAAAGACATGAAATTAACTTCTTCAGACTTCAAATGAATTTTAAATTTTAATATCAACCATGTAAGAAAACATGAGGTGTGAATAAAGTCATAGTACCTAATAATTTGCAAATTATTTAGTAAAATAATTCAGGGTGATGCTAATCCTAGACTTAAAAGCTTAATACTACAATTCATATAATAATAATTTAGTCTGACAGAGGCCACACAAATATCAGATTGAAATCAAAATTAGCATTTCCTGTCTTAAGCAGATGAATGCATCATCTATCATTTTTTCTGTTAACCACTGTTAGTCAATCAGCATATCTAACTCGATCCAGAAACAACAAATACTTGTGCATATACTTTCTATAACAATGAGAAATTCACTTCTGCAGTAAAAGCACTACAGTTCCAATGGGTTACCTGCTCAGCACTATGAATAAGAACTGTTCCTTTTGTTTCAGTCGCAGATGTATCAACACCTTGAACAAAAACAGCGACCTGCATTGAAGTAGATGGGTCCTTTAAGCAAAACCAAGAGAAGGCTGAACAAAGAGGATGATAGTTCAACTGTGAGTATGCTAATGTAGACAGCCGCTATTATTAAGACATAGAGACCAAACTTGAGAGAAGACCTAACGGTTCCAACTTAACCAATAATGGTCAAAGCTCATCACACGAGAACAAGATTAAGATTTTACATGCATACGATCAGCAAGCAAATACCAAACATAGAGGATTGAAAAGGCACATATTCACTGTGTTTTTGAAGTATGCATTACCAGCCCATATGGGTGATTGCATGAGCTTTATGAAAAATAGTTGTTCTAAATAGTAACCTCCTACCCAATAGAGCTTTGTCCCATCTGTGTCTCGCTAAAATGTGTTAAATTAGGTGGGTGGTGAGGAAAAACAAAGAAGCCCTCAATAAGTTAAGTAATTTCAGCTCCATCAATGCAACACATCCCTTATCCCAGAATTTTCAACTACTATAGTCCCTCAAAAATGCGAAAAAATAGTATCATGAGTTTCCACGTATTTCTTCAGTTTGATATAAAGACTAATGGATGCTTGAAAAGATGTACAAAACAAATCAGGAGCAAAGAAAATTGGCTTGCAGAAACAGGGATCAGTGGGAGAAGCAGGAACAGGGGTCTAATTTTGGTTCTTCATGATGTGAAGGAAGGAAAACAGCGGGTACAGGAGGCAAGGAAAGCACTTATCCTGGAAAAGTGTGAAAAAAACTGGAAAGTGCTTTGACCAGGGAAATAAGTGTGTGTGTCCGAGGGGGGCGCTCATCTTAGGTAGTGAGATGAGAAATGATGAGAAACACTATAGTATCTGAAGGAATAACAGGCATCCGGGTATCAATGTAAACTAGCAAACTGTCAATTATTGAAACTCAAATCTTCCAGCAAACCATTCAAATTTTCAATAAAATCTGAAGTCAAAACTTGTGCAGAAAGATCATTGAAACGACTGATCTTCTTACTGTGGGACTTAGATTGTAGATTCTCTATCAGCCTGCACAATTATCGTTCCAGTCTGTGCCGCAATAGCAAAAGTAAATGTCATATATTATAAACCATAATATCAGGTTATGGCTATTATCTAAAGGTTCAGCAACTAACCCGTCCCAGTAATCCTTCTTGGGCATGAACTAGCCCAATTCAATTAGAATTAAAATTAAAACCAAAAGTGCAAACGTATTTTAGTAGAAGCCCACCAAACATAATGGAATATCCTAGAAAATGAAAAGTGCATCTTCATATAACTGAATGGTTTATGAATAACAATTATTGCATCATGCTGAAGAAATTATTTTAAATTGAAGTACGCAGAAGAAACTATTTTCAAAAAGTAATATGAGGAAAAGATAGCTATAATAGGCCTTGTAAGAGAACACTAAAATAGATCTCACAAGCAGGTGAAACTAGCATAAAAGGCAAAGTGAAGGTGAATCTGAAGTTCTGAACTATAATCAGACAGGGTAACAAAGACCAAACCTGAATAAGAAAAGGAGATGTAAATACCGAAATAGACCTCTTATGCTGTAACAATAAGTAACAGAAAAAGAATTTCTCGAATGTGTTTGTAATGGTTCACCTTTGCGTTCTCTATCCTCTTTATGCTCCCAGAAGCATCACTTTTCAACACCATACCTCTGACTATGGTGGAATTAAGCAAACCCCCACCCAAGAGCTTTGCGACTCGTACATTATCGACATTGAAGTTCGCTGGGTTTTTAGGGCACACTTGAATGCATGCCTACACAACACGAAAAAGTCAAATTAGAAAATGTGGAAGCAAAAACCACCAAGAATGCTACAAAAGAGCAGGTCATGCACCTCAGCAACAAGGGGACACAGGACATCCTCTAGTCCAAACTGTTTGCTAGCAACTGCAGATTTCATCCTTGAAATAACTTCATTCTTGTCTTTGACATTCATATTTTCAGAACCTTCCTCAACTAGCTCATCCAATAATTCAATTGTCTGCAGCGATGCAATTAATTAGCAAGTCAATCTGAGATCACTTGTCAACATAGTGGTCAACATAGCGGTAAGCATGATTAGTGTAGAAGATATAACATACCTTATTTATTGCCTTATTGTATCCGATAATAATCTCACTAGGGTGCAACCCCATCCTGATGAGCTCCTCAGCATTTTGGAGGAGCTCCCCCGCAAATGAAACAGTCAAATTAGCTCCATCACCAATTTCCTCTTGCTGTGCCTTTCCGGCCAAAACCAATATTTTTGCAGCAGGGTGCTGGACCTCAAGCTCATTCACAATAGTGGCAGCATCATTTGTGACAAAAAGCTTGTCCAGATGATTGATAACCATCTTATTCATGCCTGACCAAATGAATAGAATCGAAGTCACTAAGGAATGGCAATAAGATTAAGAAAAGCAACTCATAAAAAAGGATACCAGGGAGGAGCATGCATGGACCACACTCCTTCAGAGATGAGAACTATTTAATTAGTCTCTAAATTAATTTTCATATTGCTACATTTGGTAAACCCCCTCAATGAATGTCTACTATATTATCCCTTATATTTTTTCTCAACTCTAACCCGCTGAAACTAATAATCACTACAGTGAAAAGCAAAAACATCACAGAAGAAAGAATTAAATGAAAAAGAAACTTGAACCCTGCCAATGGCTATTCATCAGATTAACAATTTAACAATCACCAGAAAAGGTTTACGCTCTCTGCACATCATATGAATCGTAGAAATCATTCAACTTTTGGGATTAAATCTAGAGGATGACAAAATACAGACTTTTACTTTAAGATGAAATCCATACTCACTACATAATTTTCTCAGTAAATAAATTGCTATAATTGTTCTTCTTTCTTGTGGTTGTGAGGGATCTTAATGGAAATGCTGTTCAGATTATTTATCAAGTACAGACATAAACTTTCCATTAGCATTATATAATATACCCAAACTGACACTTTCTTGTCATCGAATCTACTGATCCGAAAACACACATATACATACACATTGGTTGTCAGAAGAACAATATACCTACACATCATTGATCTTTTTCAGCAGAGTATACAGAAACGAAAACCTAGATCAAAAAGAAGATCTTGGAAAAATAAAATAGGAAAAAAGAAGTACCATTGGGGCCAAGAGAAGTTCGAGTAATAGTGGAGAGCTGTTTACAAGCATCGATGTTTTTTAGGACAGCTTCATCGAGACCGGAAAGATGCTTGTGCCCTTCTTTCAGCATTGATTGAATTCCATAGGGCTGCATTTTTGTTGATCTCGTGAGGCAAACAACAACTACAGTATCTACTCGAAGATTCTTGAATCTTCCTTAAACCCTAGCAAATGCTGTGAAAGGGTTTCTGTGAAAGACAAAGAGACAGTAGCTAGAGTGAAAAAAGAAGAAGAGGGAAACCGAAATAAAAGCCCTAGAATACATTCTTCTAGCGTTAGCCGTGAAATATATATTTTAATGGTCCACAAAATTTTTGGAGTGTTTTTAATAACTAATTAATTAATGACAAAACTTGAAGTAGATATATAATAACTAGAGGCGTTTGTGGTTCGATTTGGATTGATTATTGATTAAAATTAAAATCAAATCAATTTAATCATTTTTAAAATTTCTAAAGTCAAACGAAAAAAATAACTGTCGGTTTGGTTCAATTTTTCTAGTTTATTCGGTTTGAAAGTAATAATTTTTTTAGGACATACGTATCTCGATAGAAACAAACACGTTGTACAACAATCCACATAAAAGCTATTGTCGGTTTAATTAAGCAATTAAGCAATACTAGAGCTATCATTACACGAACAAAGTGATTCAATTAAGAGAAAGTGTGATTATTTTATCTGAAGTAGGGTCGGTAAAGTTTGACTAAAATGGATTTTGATGGACTTGGGCTTAGGATTGTTATAGTTGGGCTAAAGTTCTGGGCTTGAGAAAATAGTAAAATTAAAGACATGAGTTAATTAAAATTTAACAAAATATTTATATTTTATTTATGAATAATATATAAATAATTATAAAATTTATATATCGGCTCAATTTGGTTATTGTTACGGTTGTTTATTTGTAAAATTAAAACCAAATCAAATAGTATCAGTTTTCAAAATTTAAAACCAAACCAAATCAAATATCAGTTTTTTTATCGGTTTGGTTCAGATTGCGGTTCGATTTTGATTGTTTAACCATAACCATGAACAACCCTAAATTAATAGCATATATCAAGAAAAAAAATAAGACAATGGATTATTTTTGTGATATATATTTATAATACACTAATTATAAGCTATAGTTAGGATTTTGTAGCTATTTTCTCTCTCCACTCTTCTTTTCTCTCTCACCTCTCTCCTTTCTTTCTCTATACTCTCGCTCATCTCTCTCTTCTTTCTCTACACTCTCCCTTGGATCTTGCCTCTCGCCTCTTCTTGCCCCCTCCTTTTCTCTCGCCTCTCTTTGCCTCCTCTCTTTTATACAAATAATAACAATCAATCATGCAAATACAAATGTTAACGGTCAATTATACATACAAATAATAAGGGCAGTTTGATTATTGATTAGAGTTATGCATGTATTAGTTATGCAGAGTTTAGTTGTGCAGGATTTAGTTATGCAGGTTTAGTTATGTGGGTATTAATTATGCAATTAGTTATATGTAGGTATTATTTAGTTATGTAAAGATTACATGCATTATTAACTATTGAATATTGAATTTAATATATATTATTTACAAATAAAATAAGTAAGCAAATAGTATAAATTCTCCCTTAAAAAAATTTAAAAAGGATTTTTCTCTATACTTAACTAGGAATTCAGTGTTTTTTTTTCTCTTTGTTTTTTTTTTTTTTTAATGTTTAAAGCTTATAAGAATAAAATACTATTAATATACTTCAAGTACATTATACTATCATATATTATATGATGTAAATTTCTATCAATACGCCGCATGTGTTGTTTGTACATTTTTAGTATATCAAATATATAAATTATATATCAATTCACATTCTAAAAATTATTGCATGATAATCAAACAAGTGGATATATTTAGTTATATATAATGTGAATATATAATTAGCATATGCGCTATCAAAATTATACATTCCGATTCATAATATTAATAAATATTTATATTTGGATTTCAAATGAAACAAATAAAAAGTCGTTTATATACAAAAAGAAATAAGAAACAAAAATAGTTGGGAAAATAGAATAGTTATGTAAAGTTTTCAATAAAAAAAGATTTAAAAATAAATTAATAGGGATAAATGTGTAGTTTATCTTTTTAGTACATGTATAGCTAATACCCACATAACTTATTCCACCTTCTATCCCGCATAATTTATACATAGATTCCCGGGATAAGGCATAAGTACCCCTTAGACTATGACCGAAGTCTCAGAGACACACCTAAACTTAACTAAGGTCCTATTACCCCCCTGAACTTATTTTTTTCGTATTTTTGTGCACCTTTTGTGCTGACGTGGCACCGTAACCACCCAAGTTGGTTGTGTTTGTACACACTCACCCGCCACGTGTGTAAATTATTAATTTTTTATCTTTTTTCATTAAAAATAAATAAAATTTTTCTTTTTTTTTTTCTTAGATGAAAATTTTAATTTTTTAAAAATATTATTATTTTGTTTATCTTGTATTTAAATTAAGTTAATACACATTTTTTTTACCTTGAATTGAAACTTTTTTTTACCTACATTCATTGTTTTTTCTCTTTTATTTTTCTATTGATTTTAATTTCTCAGTCTTTCGTTTTGATTTGATTTCAAATTTAATTCCAAATGTCTTATATTTAAAATAAGTTAATTTTGAACGAATATCAAAATAAGTGAAGAAAATCAAATAAAACATAAAAAAATTAAAACGTTAAAATTAAAGGACACTTTTAAATTATTTTTTTAAAATAAATACACATAATTTTTAAAAAATAATTAAAAGTGAAAAGATAATAAATTAATTAAAAAAACTAAAGTGAAAAGAAATTAAAATATATATATTTTACAAAGAAAGAAATAAAAATAATTAAATATATACAAGTTTTAATATCAATAAATATGTGTACTAACAAATTATAAAGCTATCAATAAAAAAATGACATGTGTCCAATTTGTGCACTAATCACTTGCCTTCAAGAGAGTGTGCACACTCTCTGTGCCGTGCCAGTGTTTGTGGTTGTTGACACACAATTTTGACCCTCCACAATATAAATTAATTATCGAGGTTCTTCAATTTCAAACGATTTAAAATAATTATTTTACAAAATTTCCAAAAAAAAATAAAAAAATAAATAAAAATAAAATAAAATAAAATAAAATAATAAAAAAAAATATATATATATATATATAATAAAATAAAATAAACATTGTTTGCAAATTATTTTAAATAGTTTTGTCACTTTTTATAATATATATGTTTTATTAATGCATTTTTACGAGTATTCAAAAATCATCTCGAAAAGATTTTATATTTTTAATACTTTATTAGTAGTAAGGGTCGTAATTTTAAATTAATGAATTTTATAAAATCCAAAGTACTTTCAAAATATTTTTATAAATTTAATAATTTTAATAATGAATGTGTGTATTTTTTTTTACAATCACATATTTTATAAATATTGGAAAATCATCACAAAAGATTTTACATTTTAGTTAGATATTTTGTTAAGTTAATTTCGAGTGCATTAGTTTGTAATTAAACTAATTATTTTATGATCGATTTAATTATTTTTATTTTGTTAAGATGAAGAAGTTCGATAATTAATTAATGTTGATTCATCTAAATTAAATCCAATATTTAAAAATCAATAAATAAAAAAACTTAACCCCTTTCCTATTTGGGCCATTTTCCAAATGGCCCAATTTAATATAATCAACAACAATCCAGACGGCCCACCCTCAATTCCCAGGCCCATCCCCACCGCCCCACATTTCAATTCCCACATACAATACAACATACAACAACAACACCATACGACCCCACCCCTGCACATTGTCTTCTTCTTCTTTGAAACCCAAAACAATATACATAGCAGCAACCAACGACCCAGCAGAAAAATCCACCGACCCCCTTTAGCTTCTTCTTCTTCTCCTCTGCAACAACACGTGAACAACGCCCACAATCTTTGACGATTTACAAACGTCAACAGCTCCCACAGCCTTTCCCTGCAACCGCCGCCTGTCACAACCACCAACTTCAATCTTTCTTCCGGATTTCGTGGGATTTTGGTTGAAATCTTGCACCATAGACAGCTTTCCCATCCCTTTGAGAAGAGATCTCAAATCAAAGCCGAATTGGAATCCCGATTCTACCCTTTTCCCCTTCGAATTTGAATCCTAAATTTCCCCTATATATATGCCTCTTCTTCTCCATTGTAGGGGGATTTTTGGGGGGGGGGGGGACAAAAAAAAAAAAAAAAACATTGTCAAATAGCATCCACAAGGACTTGAATTTTATTTTAGTGTTGTTTCTTCCTTCACGCATCATCGGAGCTCGCCGGAATTCTCGAAATCCCGTTGTAGTCCTAGAAAGTTGCTTCTCTGCTCGTTGTCTCAATTCGCTGCCCCGGAGAAGGTACATAGCTCCACTCTCATTACTGTCCCCCTCCTATTCGGAGTTTCGCTTTGTTCGCTTAGTAGGTCGTTTGGTTTCTTAGTTTAGTAAGAATGGGGATTCTTTTATATGAGCAAGAAATTTTGGTTTTCTTGTGTGAATATGGTTCAAATATGTATGTACGGGTGCTGGAAGTTTAGTTTCTGTTTGTTGCTACTTTTACTGTGTAGGCTTTCCTAGCATTGTTGTGACCGATTTCGAAAATGTTTTATTAGCCTTAGTTGTTTGTTCTTTCTCATTATGAACCTGCTTTGTTGTCTAGTATTTGACATCACATTCTTCATTCCTTCACCACAAGTTGAAGTTGAAAGAACGAGACAAGACGTCAATATTTTGAATCCATTTAGTGTCTTTATATTTGTTGTTTGATGTCTTTATAACTAAGTGTGTCGTCTACCACTATTCTTGTCCTGCATAAAATTTTGGAGCATTATAAATCTGCTTAGCCATTTAAAAGATGTAGCTTTAAACTCTCGATAAGGTGCGAGCATGTTTTCCTATTTTATATAACTCTTGACACTTCGTTTTATCACTTACTTCTGAACAATTTGGTCTTGATGCTTGGTGAATCCATGCTTTTTTGCCGTAATGTTCTGTACCACATGAATAAATTCTAAAGATCTACTCTGACTTTTAGCACCACTTGTTTGCTTGCTCATTTATTTTACGTTGGGTAGTATAGCATATGTGTTGTTGAAGGATTTTGTTTTACTGATAAAGCAGTAGCTAATTCACTGGTTGTAGATGTGTTTTTCCTTCTTGATCGATTAGTTCTCCATCTATCTTTGTGGTTGAATAAGTCATTTGAGCTTTTGCTCAAGGTTTGGCCTATTAACTAATTCAAAAAGGAGTTTAATCTTTTCTGTTGTTTGTTCCCTTGACATGTTAGAATACTCCTTCCTTGATGATAATCGAGTTGGGTTAGTTCATAAATCTTGACGCATTATGTTTTGTTGGAAAATCGAGTCAAGCAAGTATACCTTGAGTTTCATTTGTTTAAATAGCCACTTTTGGGTATGAAGCCGCATCATTATTTGTATTCTTTTATTCTTTCATTTCGATTATTGGTTGTGATGCTATACTAATTTACTTTGTTTTGCTTCCTATGTAAAATCGGCTCGAGTCTTTTGGACTCTCATCTCCTACCTTTGCATCTCCTCGTTGGGTGAAAGGCCTAACTTTACCTCTTATCTAGTCAATAGAAAGGATATACAAGGCTGGAAATCCAGATTGCAGGTCCCGAAAAGTCGAAAATGGATGTATCGTGTTGTATACAACGATGGCGCCGATATACAAGTTTGGGGCTGCAAATACAGATCCAAAACGTGAAAAAACAGGGCTGGGACAGTGTACGGTGTTCGGAAGCAAGAAACACGTGAAAAGAGCTGATATACACGCCATATACATTGATATACAAAGATATACCCAAAACGGGATTGGGTTTGAATCGAACATTTGCGTGAAATTGGCCCAATAAGGGCCCAATTTCATTATCTCTCTTACCCCTATACTTGTTTAATTATGTTTGATTTATCTCTAACTTTATAATTGTTAATTAACTTAATTAAAGTCCCCAAAAGACGAGTTATTTCCTTTGTGTTGATTTTATTTTAATGTGTTTTCATGTCTTAGTGTTCACTTAGTTTTTTTTTATCAATCAAATATGTCGGTCAAATTATGCACTTTAATTAAGTTAAACCTTTGATTCTTAAAAAAATAATATTTCTAAGCTTCTCACTTAATCACTTTTTATGCACTTTAAAATTGTTCAAGTCAACGTATTTTTCTCAAATAAACTTTAAAAAATTAGCCAAAAACCTTTTCAATTAAATATATATATACATATACATATATATACCCACTTAGTCATTTTCTTAGAAAGGGTTAGCTAATTAAATAAAAAATGGATTTTCATGTTTAATTTATTAAATTGGTTTAACGAATTATTTCAAGATGAATTATATGAATTCTAATCAAACTAGTTTTATTAATGTTCTAATCACTTGCAATTAAAGTTCAAATGTTTCATTTTTAGGTCCCTTACTAAAAGTGAAACGAAATAAAAATGTGTCTTTTATTTTCTTAAAGTTAATAGACTGTTGTGAATTGCTATTTTATTTTTTAAACAATTAGTCGAAAAATGTTTTAGTCAAGTCGCAGGTCAACCGCGTGTTAGCGGGCACTTCGAATGCCTAAACCCTTCTCGAAGTGTAAATTGAACTCCGAACCCTTTTTGGTATTTTCAAATGGTTTTTTCTGTTTAAATCTTTGAAAATTATAAGTTTTCTTAATTTCTTTAAAAAATTAAGTGGCGACTCTTTTCTAAGTATTTTTCTTAAATTGTTTTATACTTAGAACATTTCAAAAAGTAATTTTTTCTACAGATAGGAAAATTACGGCGCAACAGAAATGGCGACTCCGCTGGGGACTGAATTAAGTTCTAACCATATGATTTGATTATTTGATTAATTGTAACTAATTGTTGAATTGTTTATTTGTGCTTAATGTGTTCAATTTTCTATAATTTGTTGCATTTCATGGCATTTGATTCCGCCAAACGGCAAATAGATTGCATTAGAAAAAAAGACGGTTACGTGGCTTACCACGACTGTTCTTCAGAAAAACACAAATCAAATTCTTTGAAAGTGATGAACGAATAGTTGGCTTGTGGTCATCCAACGTCGTTTATTAGCTTCACCCCGTTGTTTGTCCGACTCGGGTAACCGTCATTTTTTAACCAATTTTAGTCAACCTAGAGTAGAGCGAAACCAAATCCAAATCTAAGCATTAGCCTAAGACGGCTTAATAACCAAGGTGTATTAAGTCCATTAGTAAAACCGCCAAAAAACATGTCCAAGGTCTACGACCTAACGACATATCATATTATTTGACATTTGAAAGATGTATGTGTGGAAGCCCATTTGTTGCTTATTTGGGGAGGGAATCTTAACCGTGCTTTATTTTGTAGGTATGGATCGATTTCCAAAGTTCGACATGGTAGTGGAAGCCCCAGTTCTCCTCAAGATGTGGTACGATGACCTCAATGTATTTCACAAAAGGGACCTCAACAAATATGTGGGGGCCCTAACAGAACTTATTAACATGGTGGGGTGGCCCGAGCTGGTCGAAGTCCTCACGGGTTATTGGGATAATGAGAGAATGGTATTTCGGTTTGGAACCATGGAAATCACCCCGACCATTGAAGAAATTCGGGACGGAATAGACACAGTTGGCACAGGGCTTGAAAGAAGGGTGAGAAAACAGGAAAGCATCTTAATTCCTAACAAGCCTACTCTCGAGGATATTATAAATTGGCTCGGATTGAGAAAGGACTACGCCCACTGGGCAGAGGGTTCTAGTATTTCTTTTATGAATCTCTATACTAGATTTGGGCATGCGAGCTTTTACTCAAATTACAACCAAGAGTTCAGGGTCACCTTCAAAGAATGGGACGGGATCAGACCTCTGGCATTCACCATCGCGTTATTAGGTACTATGGTTTTTTCCCAAGGCCCGAGTCTCAGCATCAACACCCGGGTAGTAATGCTTGCACACACTCTCTTCCATGGGCACCTGAACCAAGGACAAGTGAAGTATTATCCCATCGCGCCTGTCATCCTGTCTGACATGTATCGTGCTTTAGGAAGATGTAAGGAAGGACACCGCTACTTTCAAGGCTGTAATCTCCTTCTCCAATGGTGGATACTGAGCCATTTAGCAAAGGGACGTGGGACTCAACAGCTACATACCCTCGATAATAATAATTCTCTTAAGGGTTTGAATGATGTGCTGTTTTGGGCAGATTTAGAAAATAGGAAGACTAGAGGGAGATGGGCTCAGATTTTCTCCGAGCTAAGAGAAGATGACATTCAGTGGATGTTCGATCGCTTCATCTCAAAAGATGTCATAGTGCGGGGCCACAGACAACTCGTACTTCCTCTACCAGGTATTCGAGGTATCCGCCCCTACGCACCCATCCGGGTCTTGAGGCAGTTCGGAAGAATACAAACTACCCCCCCAATGCGTACTACCGTATCTATGTATTCGACATCAGGGATGATCGAGTGCATGAGGCTTCAGAGATGCTGAGAGAATGGAAAAAAGCAGTACGAATGGATGAAAAAACCATCGCCGTGGATTGGTTTAATGCAGGGTATGATGAAAACTACAAAGCATGGTTGAAAGACAATATACAAGGTATCTCCTTCCCAGTCCCAAATATTTATCGCAGTGTGGAGGACAAAGAGTCCAAAGCTTTGATAGAATTAAGAGAGGTGAAAAAAGAAGCTCAGAAAATGCACAATGAATTCCTTCGAAAGCAAGAGGAGGACAAATATGCCTTTGAGAGCGTAACTCAAGAATTAGAAAGCTTAAGAAGCGATCTGGGAGAGCTCAATTTATGGATTGAAGATAAGAAAAATGGGATGTGTCGCGAAGATTGGGAAGAGAAGGGTCGTCGGAGCGAAGGATACTTGCTAATGATCCAGTATAGACTTCAGCATCTCATGGCACAGAACAAGAGGAGCAAATTAGAAGCAGGACCATCGGGGACATCTTAGTGGACTTCGCCCCTGCGTGGGTTTTCCTATATGTATTTGTTGTTGTTTTCCCCTGCGTGGGCTTGACTCTTCTTTATTTTGGTACTCTTTTCGAATGACCCCTGCGTGGGCCTTTCCTTTTGTGTTTCCTGTTTGTTCCCTATTTCCCTGTTTATTTTACTTTGTTGAACATCATTTTTATATGCGAAATTTGCTTTGGGGTAACAAAATGGTCCAATTCTACACATACATCTTTCAAATACGCTAGGCCTACCCTTGGCACAAAAGGGCCCCCTACTTGTTTAGGACGCGCGTTAGCCGCTTGTGTGTTTTAACTGCTTATGTGGTATGTTGCTTTGAATGAGAACATTTTCAACCTACTCCTTTTCAAAATTTCCCAAAAATATCGCTACGATATTTAATACAAGTCACCACCCCAAAATGTCCGACCAAAATTTCCTGAGTCTTGAGTTTCTCAGCCAAAAATAAAATCCTATTACCAAAACCTAAGACATTACTCTATCATCTCAGGAAAGGTGAAATTGCTGCTAAGATGGAAAAGGGAAAAAATATCAAGATGGAGCTGACTGAAGAAGATTTGAGGATGAAACTGAATAGGCTCAAACAAGAGATCCAAGAAACCAGAGAAAGGAGAATAGCCGTAGAGATTGCCGCCGCGGTTGCACAAGTTGCAAATGCAACACTAGACAAGGAGTTAGCGGCTAAGATGGCAAGATATGCTATCATGAATGAAGAGACGGCCGTTATGCGGCATGAACATGATGTCTTCAACAAAGATATAACTAGGAGGCTCCAAAAAATTCACGAAAAATGCTTTTTCTTCAATCAAGAAGCCAATAGTGGCCCCGAAGACACTCACCCTATAGTTAAAGAAGAAGATATTGGGGAGGAAATTGTCTATAAGCCTCCTTTCAAGGGACGGTGGAAAGAAGAGAATGAAAATTGCCCTTGAAGCATATGAGTTTACCCCCCGTGGGTAATGCGACAGTTGAAAAAGGAACGGCATGGGATGGAGGCACATTTTATCTTTAGGAGCTTCATTATCCGTCTTTCACTTTCCTTGTAATCGCAAAAAATGAATGAATGAAGATGAAAATTTTCTTTGTATTCGAACTACGTAGGGCCTGAATTCTCCTTGGGAGATACGTAGGCAGCCTTTCAAGGCCCGGCCCCTATCTTTTGAAAATTTTCTTTCCCCTCTTCATTCTACAAGGAAATGTCGGGTTCAGATCAATAGATGCCGAAATACGCAGCAAGAAGACCTTGGCTCAATGCGATTTAACCTTTTCGAGTCTATTAGCCTCCAAAAGAAAACGAGCAAATTCCTGCTTGTTTAAAAAAAATAAGTCTACAATATTCATGGGTTAACATGTTCTCAGACAAAGCAGCTCTTATGTGTTTATGTGCCCTCTGTGTGATATTTTGTATTATTTGTCATGAATCAAAACTAACAAATTTTCCTTTGAGTTGTTTCCTCTACAGGTAATTTGAACTGATCTGTGTTGATAAGCTGGCAGACCATCCCTACTTTACAAGATCGAAAGGGCCTGCAGATTCCTTCCCTGGTCAAAGTTCTCAGAAGGGCAAATCTACAATGGGTGATAACGTTGAAGATACTAGTTTAACGGATGTTGTCGTGGCTCAGCCAGTCATCGCTGATCAGAACGAGTTAATTATGCAGTTAATGCAACAGCTAGCTGAGATGCGGGTCGAGATGCAAAGAAGGCAAGATTTGCCCAATTCAACTTTTGCATTCAATACTCCAGCAGATGGAAGACCTCCACTTCACCTTCCCCCTTTAAATACAGAACAGGCTCAGAACCCATCCTCCAGTCCTGCTCATAACCCATCAATCATCGACCCAACCACTCAAAACCCCCAGTATGCCTCCGCCTCCTATCAGACACCACCCCTTCCTCATAATACCAACCTCCAAATGCCACTTCCTACCCAAAATGCTAACCTTCAAACTGGCCCACCCCCTCAAACCCAACACATTAACAACCCACAAACTTCCTTCCGATACCAAAATCAACACACCAACCCCCAAAATTTTCCCCAAAACTACCAAGCCACTCAAAATGCCCAAAGTCCCTCCATTGCTCCACCCCTACCCCAGAAAGCAATTTTCCAAATCTCGGTCCCCAATGAGCATGACGCCAATGGTTCTGAGCTCGACCATTATGAAGAACGGGAGAGAGAGTGGAGGTCGAAGGAAGAGGCCGCTAAGCTGGACATGAAGGAAGAAATTCGGAAAGCCATGAAGGAGTTACAGTATATTCCTGAAGTCGCCGGTTTGAATTATGAAGACTTATGTATTCATCCAAACTTGGACCTTCCGGAAGGATTCAAGGTGCCGAAGTTTGATGTTTTCGGAGGAGCGAGAACCTCTGGCGCGTTTAAGGGCCTCGTGATCGGTAGTGGGAGTCGGAAGGGATGAAGCTCATCGATGCGACTTTTAGCGAAGTCCGGCGAAGAGGCTCGAATGGTTCACCTCGCATGAGACAAGGCGGTGGCCTATTTGGAATGTTTTGGCCAAAGACTTTATTGAGCGATTAAACTTCTGATGTGGAGATTGTTCCTGATCGTTATTCTTTGGAGAAAATGAAGCAAAAGTCAAACGAAAGCTATAGAGAATTTGCGTATAGATGGAGAAAGGAGGCAGCTAGAGTTCGGCCTCCTATGTCGGAGAAAGAAATTGTTGAAGTATTTGTGCGGGTTCAAGAGCAGTATTATAACGAGAATTATGTTGCTCGTTGGAGCAAAGTTATTGAGATAGTCAAAGTAGGTGAGACTATCGAAGATGGATTAAAAACCGGGAAGATTGCCCGTGTTGCTGCATCGCCTGGATCTTCGGGTTTGTTGAAGAAGAAGAGAGAAGATGTGTCAGCTGTATCTTTTGAGGGGAATAAGACCCCAAGAAAATTCTTATCATACCAAGGTCGTTCTAGACCTTCACAAAGTTTATACCCGATTTATACCCCTCTTCCTAATTATCAAAATACTCCCCCTCTTATCTACCAAACTCCCCCTCCAGTTTACCAGACTCCATCTTATCACTACCGAAATGTCACCCCCAACTGTGCCAACATTCAAGCCAATTACCAAACTCCTCCCCACTCACTTTGCAAAATACCCGAACTACCAAGCTCCACAACCAAATTATCAAACCAATGCATATCCTAGATATCAATTCCCTCGCCCAAATGCTTCAAATTATCGTCAAATGCCTCCTCCTCAACAAGGCAATTACGATCCTCCCCGCCCTAGATTTGAGAAGAAACCTGCCAGAATTTTCACTCCGCTTGTTGAAAGCCGCACAAAGTTGTTCGAGCGATTAAACGCGGCAGGCTATATTCATCCAGTGGGACCCAAATCGGTTGACACCAGCTCAAAGTTTTACAGACCTGATCAGAGGTGTGCGTATCACTCCAACAGTGTTGGACATGATACCGAGGACTGTATCAACTTGAAGCACAAAATCCAAGATCTGATTGACCAGAAAGTGGTCTCTCTCCAGACGGTCGAGCCTAATGTAAATAGTAATCCTTTGCCGAATCATGGAGGCGTCACTATCAACATGATAGAGACAGATGATGATGGGTTCGTGGCAAAAGCAATAGTTCCGATCGCACGATAACTGGAAAAGTGGCAACCGTTGAGCATTAGAGAGAAGAAAGAGTTTGTGATTATGACACACGAGAAGGTTGTTGCCTTGGTGCCATGAAACTCTTGCAGGCAAAATTTGTGATCGAGGCGGTACATTACCTGAGGCATGACTAGATCCGGCGGTCTATACACGGAAGAGCTATCGAGGGACGAAGAGAGAAGCGATCTAAAGGCCGATCGGTGAAGGCGGCGGGGAGTTTTGGAGGAAAATGCGGTAGAAAGATTACTCGATTGTGAAGCATTTGGAGAAGACGCGGCTCAATTTCCGTATGGGCTTTGTTGATGAGTTCGCAAATCGTAAGCGGGCTTTGATGAAAGCTTTGGATGACACTTACGTGCAGTGGGTACTAATAGTGATAATTTGGCGTGATGATAAACCAAGTTGTACGAGGACATCGAATCAGTTTCTGTGACGAAGAGCTACCCTTTGAAGGCAGGATGCACAACAAAGCTCTGCATGTCACCATGATGTGTCGAGACAAAATAATAAATCGTGTCTTGATTGATGACGGATCTGGTCTCAATATTTGCCCACTATCGACTCTGAGGCAGCTAAAATTTGACTTAGGAAAGCTTCAGCAGAACCAAGTCAATGTGAGAGCTTTTGATGGAGTGCAAAGAGACACATTGGGTGCGGTAAACTTGGATGTTCAGATAGGTCCTGCGGAATTTAAGGTAGAGTTTCAGGTGTTGGATATCAACACCAGTTACAACTTGCTTTTGGGAAGACCATTTATCCACATGGCTGGAGCTGTGCCGTCTACCCTTCACCAACTGATGAAGTTTGTTTGGAAGGACCAGGAATTGGTCATTTATGGTGAAGGGAGTCATTCCAACGGGTATACGCCGATCGTTGATAATGTCTCTCGAGGTTGTGATTTTTACACGGTGGAGCTGGTAAATGCCACCGGTGATGATTTATTCCATGACCTCCTATGCCTACGTATGCAAGATGATTGCTCTTGTGATACTCGGAGTGGTTTGAACCGGGTTTGGATTGGGAAGCATTTTCAAGGAATTGTCGAGCCTATCAAAATTCCCGCTAGAGGAGTGAAATTTGGTTTGGGGTATGTCCCCAAAGATGATGAAGCAGAGATGAAGAGTAAGAGCGTTGACCAAGCATTGTCCAGACCAATCCCTCATCTGTACCAGTCGTTCCCGATGCGAGAATATGTCAATGACGATGGACTAGGGGAAGGAATCTGCGGCCTTTTCGAGGAGATTGATGCAGTCGTTGAAGACAAGGCTGAGACATCAGGCATCCGTGATGCAGAACCTGCGGAGCAATTGCAAAATTGGACCTCCACGCCAATCCTAATTTCCCGCTCTTCTGGGTAGAAAGGACATGTGCTTTTGTTTGTTTCTTTAAATCGGTGGTAGTTCGGAAGAGGCCCGAGACCCACCCTTTATGCAGTTTTACTTATTTGAATGTTTTTACATTTTCTTGTGATGTTTTAAAGACAAAATGGCCCTTTACCATGGCCAAAGTTGTGTTTGTCCTCCAATTTAAATGAAAGCCTCTTTTATCAAAAATTCGTTTAGTTATATGTTTATATTTTACGTTTCTAATTTTGTTTGTTTATGATTTCAGTAATATTAATTTAAAACCTGCCCATGTCATGTCATGTCACGAGCCGAATGAACGAAATGAAGTAGGTGATGATGAATGCGAAGAACACAAAGAAGAAAATGAGATACCAGAACATATAGCTGAAGAATTTCAACAATTCGAGAATCAGCACAAGCCAAATCTTGAAGAAACTGAGACTGTAAATCTTGGAGATGAAGAATGTGTCAAGGAAATCAGAATTAGTGTCCATCTGACTGAAGCTCAAGGGAAGGACCTGGTTCGTTTGCTCAGAGAATATATTGATGTATTTGCCTGGTCTTACAAAGATATGCCAGGGCTAAGTACGAATATGGTGTCTCACAAATTGCCAATTAATCCAGACTTCAGTCCAGTGAAACAAAAGACTCGAAAGTTCAAGCCTGAGTTGAGTTTAAAGATCAAAGAGGAGATTACCAAACAGATCGAGTCTCAAGTAGTGGAAGTGACGCAATATCCAACTTGGTTAGCCAATGTTGTTCCGGTTGCGAAGAAAGACGGAAAGATCAGGATTTTGTTGACTACAGAGATCTCAACAAAGCTAGCCCAAAAGATAATTTTCCATTACCAAACATTCACATTCTCATCGATAATTGTGCTAAGCATGAGATGCAGTCATTTGTGGATTGTTATGCGGGCTATCATCAAATCCTGATGGATGAAGAAGATGCAGAAAAGACAGCTTTCATCACACCCTGGGGCGTATATCATTATCGGGTGATGCCTTTTGGTCTCAAGAACGCGGGTGCTACTTACATGAGGGCTATGACAACTATCTTCCATGATATGATTCATAAAGAGATCGAGGTGTATGAGGATGACGTCATGATCAAATCCCGCGAGAGTTCGGCTCACTTGGCTCACTTGAGAAAATTCTTTGATCGTCTGCGTCAATACAATTTGAAGTTAAATCCTGCCAAATGTGCTTTTGGAGTGCCGGCCGGCAAGTTGTTGGGATTTATAGTCAGTAGGAAGGGCATCGAGCTTGATCCTTCCAAGATCAAAGCAATCCAAGAATTACCTCCTCCGAAGACTAAGAAGGAGGTGATGAGTTTTCTGGGAAGGCTAAACTACATCAATCGATTCATAGCTCAATCCACCATGGTGTGTGAACCAATCTTCAAGTTGTTGAGAAAAGATGCTTTGACCAAATGGACCGGAGAATGTCAGACTGCTTTCGATGCTATCAAGAATTATTTGTCCAATCCACCGGTATTAGTTCCTCCTCGAGAAGGGAGTCCACTATTGCTATATTTGTCGGTCTCAGACAATGCATTTGGATGCGTGCTTGGTCAACATGACGAAACTGGGAAGAAAGAACGAGCCATTTATTATTTGAGCAAGAAATTCACTCCTTACGAAGCTCGATACACTCTTTTGGAGAGAACGTGCTGTGCTTTGACTTGGATTGCTCAGAAGTTGAGACATTATTTGTCTTCCTATACCACATATCTCATTTCCAAGATGGACCCGTTAAAATATATTTTTCAGAAAGCGATGCCTACCGGGAAGTTGGCTAAATGGCAAATGCTTTTGAGTGAATTTGACATTGTGTATGTGACTCAGAAGGCTATTAAAGCACAAGCTTTAGCTGATCATCTTGCGGAGAATCCAGTTGATGAAGAATATGAACCGCTCAAGACTTATTTTCCCGATGAAGAAGCGGCATTCGTGGGTGAAGACATTTTTGAAGCATACCCTAGTTGGAGAGTGTTCTTTGATGGAGCGGCAAATCACCAAGGGAAATGTATCAGAGCGGTCTTAGTGTTAGAAACCGGTCAACACTATCCTATGGCGGCGAAACTCCGATTTAATTGCACAAACAACATGGTTGAGTATGAAGCTTGCATCCTCGGTCTGAAGGTGGAAATTGATATGAACGTTCATGAGTTGTTGGTTATTGGAGATTCAGATTTGCTAATTCACCAAGTTCAAGGAGAATGGGCCGTGAAAAACCCAAAGATCACACCATACGCGCAGTATATACAGAAGTTGTGCAAAAGGTTCCGTAAGATTGAGTTCAGACACACTCCCAGGACACAGAATGAGTTAGCTGATGCTCTTGCCACTATTGCCTCAATGATTAAACATCCAGATACAAGTTATATTGATCCTTTGGATATCGAGGTAAAAGAGCAGCCTGTTCATTGTTCACATGTCGAAGCAGAACCAGATGGTTTGCCTTGGTATTTTGACATCAAAAAGTATTTGGAGATCGGGGCCTATCCTGAGAATGCAACATTGACGGAAGAAGTCGATACGCCGTATGGCCCTCAATTTCTTTGCAAGTGGGGAAATTCTTTATAGGAGGACTCCAGATTTAGGTCTTCTCAGATGTGTTGATGCTAGTGAAGCTGCAAAGCTTTTGGAACAAATACATGCGGGAGTTTGTGGTACTCACATGAATGGACTCACTCTAGCAAGAAAGATCCTCCGAGCCGGTTATTTTGGATGACTATGGAGCACGATTGTTGCAAGTTTGTGCGAGAAATGTCATAAATGTCAAGTACATGGTGATTTGATTCGAGTGCCTCTCGCGAACTCAATGCTATGAGTTCGCCTTGGCGTTGTAGCTTGGGGCATGGGCGTCATTGGTCGATAGAGCGGCCGCCTCAGCGGACATAGATTTATTTTGGTCGCCATTGATTACTTCACCAAATGGGTGGAGGCAGCTTCGTATAAGTCGGTGACCAAGAAAGTTGTAGCTGATTTTGTTCGCAACAACCTGATATGTAGGTTTGGGGTGCCAGAATCCATCATTACTGACAATGGAGCAAATCTCAACAATCACCTAATGAGAGAGATATGCGAACAGTTCAAGATTACTCACCGGAACTCAATCGCTTATCGTCCCCAAATGAATGGAGCTGTAGAAGCCGCCAACAAGAACATAAAGAAGATTTTGAGGAAAATGATTGATAATCGTAGAGGTTGGCATGATATGCTGCCATATGCTTTGTTGGGTTACAGAACGACTGTCAGGACATCAATTGGGGCCACTCCATATTTGTTAGTATATGGAACGGAAGCAGTTATACCTGCAGAAGTTGAAATACCTTCATTGAGAATTATCTAGGAGGCTGAATTGGATGATGCTGATTGGATTCGCAGGCGGATTGACCAGTTAACCTTGATTGATGAGAAGAGGATGGTTGCTGTTTGTCATGGTCAGTTGTATCGACAGAGAATGATTCGGGCTTTTCAGAAGAAAGTAAGGTCCAGAACGTTTGAGGTTGGTCAGTTGGTTCTCAAACGTATTTTTCCTCACCAAGATGAATATAAAGGGAAATTTGCACCAAATTGGCAAGGACCCTACATGGTTCGTAAAGTGTTACCCGGAGGTGCCTTGATCCTGTCGGAGATGGATGGAACCGAATGGCCAAAACCGATCAACTCAGATGCTGTCAAGAGATATTATGTGTGAAACTTTAGTTTGTATTTCTGTCATTTCCTTGTAATCGCTCTATTTGCTTGTAATCGCTTCGTTTAGAATTTTATCCCTTTTTAATACTTTCTTTGTAAATGAACTACGTCTGACCTGAATTCTCAAGAATGAGATACGTAGGCGGCCTATGTCGGCCTCGGTCACCCCTTTTATTCCCTTTTAATATTTTTCCTTATATTTGAACTACGTTCGACCTGAATTCTCAAGAATGAGATACGTAGGCGGCCTATGTCGGCCTCGGTCACCCCTTTTATTCCCTTTTAATATTTTTCCTTATATTTGAACTACGTTCGACCTGAATTCTCAAGAATGAGATACGTAGGCGGTCTATGTCGGCCTCGATCGGTTTCTTTGTCATTTTTCTTATTTTGTTAATCTTGGAGGGGGGAACTACGTTTGACCTGATTCCTGCCTCAACAGGATACGTAGGCGCCATAAGGGCTCGGTCATATTTCCCGTAAGATTTCTATTTCTCTTTACAATAGAAACTGGGATAGAATTTTTGAGAGGAACTCAAAAATTCTCAAGAAGAAGATCTCTCCAATAAGGTCAAGATTAAAGTTACTTCTAAATTGTAAACTGGGACAGAAATTTTAAGGATGACCTCAAAATTTCAATTAGTCTCATCGGCAGTTTTGAACGACTTTGAATACTTTTCAGCAAGTAATCAGATAGACCTTGAGACATCAACTTCAAAGACGTTCACTAAGCTTGACGTGACATGACACTTGGCAGTGACCTTTTCCAAATATTACTTTTTGAAAATCTGTTTCCCTTGAAACTTTTCTTTCGTGTTTTAATTATTTTTTTTGCATACAAATGTCTTGTCTTATCTACCAAGAAGCGGGAGATCGGAGAAATCAATTGGAGATAGCCAGACAAGGATCAGACAACCCAAGGAATCGGCACAGATCAGTTCACTTTAAACTAACAATTTTTCTGTGGATGCAGGTCTATAGGTTTACCTCAAAATCAGCACATTCTTCCATTCAATGAATATGGAGAAGTTAGAAGGCAAGGATCTCCCTAAAACTAACAATTTCTCTGTGGATGCAGGAAATATTTTATGATTCTTATATCAAAGAATTGGGAATAGAAATATTATTATTCAATTCCCAGCAAGGCGAAATCTATAATGAATATGCTACTATATTCAGAGATGGAAGAAATGAAAACCATGAAGAGAGCAATATTGTTATTTTCCAGCTACCAAGATGCTTGGAAGACATTTATCTGCATTATATTATCAGATTCGATAGTTCTATTACCTTAAAGGTTATCTATATCGTGTTGTCAAATGAGATGATACCAATACTCCGAGGATTATTTTATTGTCAAAAAGACAATGCCACCACTACGAGATACCTAGAAGATCACCAAAATTGTTCGGTGAAGTATCATCTTCGTTCCGTATCGGGAGGCATCATCATTGTTTTCATGCATTGAGAACAAGTCATGCATCGCGAGATTCATCATTGAGAAAATTCATGCATCGCGAAAAATTCATGCATTGCAAAAAATTCATGTATTGCGAAAAGATATTCATGCATTAAGAAAATTCATGCATCGCGAAAAATTCATGCATTGCGGAAAAAATTCATGCATCGAGAAAATTCATGCATCGCGAAAAATTCATGCATTGAGGAAAAAATTCATGCATCGAGAAAATTCATGCATCGCAAAAAATTCATGCATTGCGGAAAAAATAAATAAATTCATGCATTGAGAAAACTCATGCATTGCGAAAAGATATTCATGCATTGAGAAAATTCATGCATCGCAAAAAATTCATGCATCGCGAAAAGATATTCATGCATCGAGAAAATTCATGCATCGCGAAAAATTCATACATTGTGAAAAGATATTCATGCATCGCGAAAAATTCATGCATTGCGAAAAGATATTCATGCATTGAGAAAATTCATGCATCGCGAAAAGAAATTCATGCATCGCGAAAAAACTCATGCATCGCGGAGAATATTCATGCATTGCGAAAAATTCATGCATCGCAAAAAATTCATGCATCGCGAAAATTCATGCATTGCGAAAAAATTCATGCATTGCGAAAAGATATTCATGCATTGAGAAAATTCATGCATCGCGAAAAGAAATTCATGCATCGCGGAGAATATTCATGCATCGCGGAGAGAAGATTCATGCATTGCGGAGAAAAATTTATGCATCGCAGAGATTCATTCATAGAGTATTATCAAACGAGATAATACCATCGCCCTGAGGGACATCATCAATAGAATATCCTCAACCTACAGAAAGATCTTTATTATCATTATCCTACCGATGGATCAACATTATCCTACAGACGGATCTTCTTTATCAACATCATCATCATAATGTCATGTAGCAGCACTATCCTACCAATGGATCAGCATCATCCTACCAATGGATTATCGTCATCTTACTAATGAAGAATCATCATTATTATTTTTATTTGCAAGAACAATGTCAAAAGAACTATCAGCATATTGCATCAGCCTATTTTATTACTTCGACATCAAAGAGTAGTGCATTGAAGATTATATCGCAAATATAATATACAAGCTTTATTTGCTTTACATCAAACCCGATGAAGTTGACGTCAAAAGTTCAAGGAGAGAAATTAAGTGTCGACTAGGTAAAAGACACTATCTCCCCATTTGAATCGCATTTTTATGCTGATAAATTTTATCTCAGTCTTTGTCGAGAGCATCCGAAAGGATGAATTCTCAAAACAAACCGCAGATGCGGACGACATCAAAAAGGATGCAGCACAACGTGGAACTTTTTCTTAGCAGCGAACTGGGACATAGTCCAAAGAGGAGTGCCAAACTCTTAGGACGCGAGCAGAGGAGCGACTTCCACCACAATCAAACCACACCCCTCTCGGAAGGCATGTGGGTTTTTCTTTAAGTTTATTGGTTTCAGTTTCGCATCCGAAAAATCTTGGTTCCCCCTAGGATGCAGCTACCCACTCCAAGTGACAACGCGCCAAGAGCTTTGGGAATTATGCCCGTGTAAGTTCTTAATTATGGGTGTGAAGCGCGCCACATTCATAGCTAAGAGGTTACAAGCCTTCTTTTCAGACTCGACTTGTTTGTCACTCTTCTAGAACCAAAGGTTATCTTGCATAATAGATTTCCTTTTCAACCGATCGAGTCGAACTACAAGCAGCCTGATTCCTAATGTTTAAGGATATGTAGGCGGGCTCAATATTGAAAACTCGGCTGTATTCCAACATTTTCACTTAAATCTTATTCTCGAGCATTTCGGTCTCCTCATAATCCGATATTAGAATAGCTTTTGAATTCTTTCAAATCGTGTGCCAAATCAAGCGTGTCGAACTACAAGTGGCCTGGATTCTCATGTAGCCTGAAATATGTAGGAAACCCACTTCCGAGGTTCGGCCACGACTCCTAAAGTCCGTACTAAAAGCCTGTTCGAAAGGATGAAGATGTGGTCGGGCAAAATTGGATTGGTCAATTTCATTTTCCTCGAATTTCTTGCATCAATCCGAGTAAAACGAGGGACAGCTGTTGACACCCAATTTTGACCCTCCACAATATAAATTAATTATCGATGTTCTTCAATTTCAAACGATTTAAAATAATTATTTTACAAAATTTCCAAAAAAAAATAAAAATAAAATAAAATAAAAAAAAATAAAATAAAAAATAAAATAAAAAATATATATATATATATATAATAAAATAAAATAAACATTGTTTGCAAATTATTTTAAATAGTTTTGTCACTTTTTATAATATATATGTTTTATTAATGCATTTTTACGAGTATTCAAAAATCATCTCGAAAAGATTTTATATTTTTAATACTTTATTAGTAGTAAGGGTCGTAATTTTAAATTAATGAATTTTATAAAATCCAAAGTACTTTCAAAATATTTTTATAAATTTAATAATTTTAATAATGAATGTGTGTATTTTTTTTTACAATCACATATTTTATAAATATTGGAAAATCATCACAAAAGATTTTACATTTTAGTTAGATATTTTGTTAAGTTAATTTCGAGTGCATTAGTTTGTAATTAAACTAATTATTTTATGATCGATTTAATTATTTTTATTTTGTTAAGATGAAGAAGTTCGATAATTAATTAATGTTGATTCATCTAAATTAAATCCAATATTTAAAAATCAATAAATAAAAAAACTTAACCCCTTTCCTATTTGGGCCATTTTCCAAATGGCCCAATTTAATATAATCAACAACAATCCAGACGGCCCACCCTCAATTCCTGTGCCCATCCCCACCGCCCCACATTTCAATTCCCACATACAATACAACATACAACAACAACACCATACGACCCACCGCGCATTGTCTTCTTCTTTGAAACCCAAAACAATATACATAGCGGCAACCAACGACCAGTGAGAAAAATCCACCGACCCTTTAGCTTCTTCTTCTTCTCTGCAACAACACGTGAACAACGCCCACAATCTTTGACGATTTACAAGCGTCAGCGGCTCATGACCTTTCCTGCACGCGCTGTCACACAACCACCAACTTCAATCTTTCTTCCGGATTTCGTGGGATTTTGGTTGAAATCTTGCACCATAGACAGCTTTCCCATCCCTTTGAGAAGAGATCTCAAATCAAAGCCGAATTGGAATCCCGATTCTACCCTTTTCCCCTTCGAATTTGAATCCTAAATTTCCCCTATATATATGCCTCTTCTTCTCCATTGTAGGGGGATTTTTGGGGGGGGGGGGGACAAAAAAAAAAAAAAAAAAATTTTCAAATAGCATCCACAAGGACTTGAATTTTATTTTAGTGTTGTTTCTTCCTTCACGCATCATCGGAGCTCGCCGGAATTCTCGAAATCCCGTTGTAGTCCTAGAAAGTTGCTTCTCTGCTCGTTGTCTCAATTCGCTGCCCCGGAGAAGGTACATAGCTCCACTCTCATTACTGTCCCCCTCCTATTCGGAGTTTCGCTTTGTTCGCTTAGTAGGTCGTTTGGTTTCTTAGTTTAGTAAGAATGGGGATTCTTTTATATGAGCAAGAAATTTTGGTTTTCTTGTGTGAATATGGTTCAAATATGTATGTCTTTGGAAGTTTAGTTTCTGTTTGTTGCTACTTTTACTGTGTAGGCTTTCCTAGCATTGTTGTGACCGATTTCGAAAATGTTTTATTAGCCTTAGTTGTTTGTTCTTTCTCATTATGAACCTGCTTTGTTGTCTAGTATTTGACATCACATTCTTCATTCCTTCACCACAAGTTGAAGTTGAAAGAACGAGACAAGACGTCAATATTTTGAATCCATTTAGTGTCTTTATATTTGTTGTTTGATGTCTTTATAACTAAGTGTGTCGTCTACCACTATTCTTGTCCTGCATAAAATTTTGGAGCATTATAAATCTGCTTAGCCATTTAAAAGATGTAGCTTTAAACTCTCGATAAGGTGCAGTAGCATGTTTTCCTATTTTATTTAACTCTTGACACTTCGTTTTATCACTTACTTCTGAACAATTTGGTCTTGATGCTTGGTGAATCCATGCTTTTTTGCCGTAATGTTCTGTACCACATGAATAAATTCTAAAGATCTACTCTGACTTTTAGCACCACTTGTTTGCTTGCTCATTTATTTTACGTTGGGTAGTATAGCATATGTGTTGTTGAAGGATTTTGTTTTACTGATAAAGCAGTAGCTAATTCACTGGTTGTAGATGTGTTTTTCCTTCTTGATCGATTAGTTCTCCATCTATCTTTGTGGTTGAATAAGTCATTTGAGCTTTTGCTCAAGGTTTGGCCTATTAACTAATTCAAAAAGGAGTTTAATCTTTTCTGTTGTTTGTTCCCTTGACATGTTAGAATACTCCTTCCTTGATGATAATCGAGTTGGGTTAGTTCATAAATCTTGACGCATTATGTTTTGTTGGAAAATCGAGTCAAGCAAGTATACCTTGAGTTTCATTTGTTTAAATAGCCACTTTTGGGTATGAAGCCGCATCATTATTTGTATTCTTTTATTCTTTCATTTCGATTATTGGTTGTGATGCTATACTAATTTACTTTGTTTTGCTTCCTATGTAAAATCGGCTCGAGTCTTTTGGACTCTCATCTCCTACCTTTGCATCTCCTCGTTGGGTGAAAGGCCTAACTTTACCTCTTATCTAGTCAATAGAAAGGATATACAAGGCTGGAAATCCAGATTGCAGGTCCCGAAAAGTCGAAAATGGACTGTATACGTGTTGTATACAACAGTAGGCGCCGATATACAAGTTTGGGGCTGCAAATACAGATCCAAAACGTGAAAAAACAGGGCTGGGACAGTGTACAGGTGTTCGGAAGCAAGAAACACGTGAAAAGAGCTGATATACACGCTCATATACATTGATATACAGGCAGCATATACCCAAAACGGGATTGGGTTTGAACTGAACATTTGCAGCGAAATTGGCCCAATAAGGGCCCAATTTCATTATCTCTCTTACCCCTATACTTGTTTAATTATGTTTGATTTATCTCTAACTTTATAATTGTTAATTAACTTAATTAAAGTCCCCAAAAGACGAGTTATTTCCTTTGTGTTGATTTTATTTTAATGTGTTTTCATGTCTTAGTGTTCACTTAGTTTTTTTTTATCAATCAAATATGTCGGTCAAATTATGCACTTTAATTAAGTTAAACCTTTGATTCTTAAAAAAATAATATTTCTAAGCTTCTCACTTAATCACTTTTTATGCACTTTAAAATTGTTCAAGTCAACGTATTTTTCTCAAATAAACTTTAAAAAATTAGCCAAAAACCTTTTCAATTAAATATATATATACATATACATATATATACCCACTTAGTCATTTTCTTAGAAAGGGTTAGCTAATTAAATAAAAAATGGATTTTCATGTTTAATTTATTAAATTGGTTTAACGAATTATTTCAAGATGAATTATATGAATTCTAATCAAACTAGTTTTATTAATGTTCTAATCACTTGCAATTAAAGTTCAAATGTTTCATTTTTAGGTCCCTTACTAAAAGTGAAACGAAATAAAAATGTGTCTTTTATTTTCTTAAAGTTAATAGACTGTTGTGAATTGCTATTTTATTTTTTAAACAATTAGTCGAAAAATGTTTTAGTCAAGTCGCAGGTCAACCGCGTGTTAGCGGGCACTTCGAATGCCTAAACCCTTCTCGAAGTGTAAATTGAACTCCGAACCCTTTTTGGTATTTTCAAATGGTTTTTTCTGTTTAAATCTTTGAAAATTATAAGTTTTCTTAATTTCTTTAAAAAATTAAGTGGCGACTCTTTTCTAAGTATTTTTCTTAAATTGTTTTATACTTAGAACATTTCAAAAAGTAATTTTTTCTACAGATAGGAAAATTACGGCGCAACAGTGGTGAATTTATTCAATTTTAAATTAGTTTAGGGGGGGGGGTAATAGGACTCTAGTTAATTTTAGGTGTGTCTCTGAGATTCCGGTCATAGTTTAGGGGGTACTTGTGTATTATCCCTAGATTCCCTCATAAGTTATGTAGGTATTAATTATGTATGATTACAAAAAACATAACAAAACACCATATAAAATTAATACATGAATATTTTTTTATACGATGTTTAGAACTTTTCAACCAAACATAGTATAAGTCATGTTGACTTTTCAGCCTAATAAAAATCTTTTACCAAACATAATAAAACTAATACAATGTTTGATACATGAATAACACATCCTCTTATGCCGTAACCAAACGGCCCCTAAGTGTTAACTATACAGATCATTTTCAATGATACAAAATACAAATGCACATATATTCATTATTACAACATTGATACAAATGATAACAATCAATTATACAAGTATAAATATTGAACTTGATATAACTGTATTCATTAATAAAAATTGTATTTGTTAATACAATTGTATTCTTTGATACACATACATACTAATTACTTTCTCCGCTTCAAAAAGACCGACTTACTTTATTTTTTAGTCTCCTTCAAAAGAATGACCCGTTTCCGTTTTGGCAACACTTTAATTTCAGTTTTTCACGTGACATGTTTAAAATCACAAGATTAAAAAATATTTTTATACATAAGTTTAATTTAGGACTATAAGATTGAAAAGTCTTCTTCATTTTCATAAACTACGTGTCAAATCAAAAGCAGGTCATTCTTTTTTAATTAGACAGAGGGAATACATATATACAATTATTCAACAAATATACAAATACAATTATTGATAAATATACATATTAGTTACATATATATAGTTAACCAACAAATATACAAATACAATTCACTTCTCTATACTCTCTCACTCGCATCTCTCCCCCCTCTCATTATCTTGCTCACCCATCTTCCTTTCTAACACATAGCTATAAATCGTAAATAATCAAACTAACAATACATCTAAACTATCTCCTTGATGTTAAATGATTTTATGAACAAACAATAAACCCTTGGGTAATTCATAAATATTTTATAACCAAAAAAAATTAATTTACCCATAAGTGTAATATCGGTTATATGCATCAAAATTAATGGATAATTGAAATTAAGTTTAATCTTTAATTTTAAAATTATTTATTCATAAGGATTTGACCGCTTTAGCGATTAACAACTCTCAATTGAAAATAAAATAAAATTATAAACGATAATTTTGTTGAGTTAGACTGTTAGAGTTACTATGCAATATAAGTACAAATATTTAAAACCTGATAAAATGATTGCATACACAAATATGCTAGGCTTTGTCTTAATGGGTTTCGAGGCACCAAGATGAATAGGAAATGAATATTTGGTCATTAGATACTTAACTCAATCCATATAATCACAAATAATTTCTTCATTCATAACTCTCAATTACTATAAATTAATATTTATTAAGTAAGTTGAGACACTGATTATAATTTATAAGCTACTGACAATATGATCATGCTTCAAAAAATTCAAAATTTAAACAAAAATTATGTAAGTATTATATCTCACTAAGTTCATTCCATTCAATATGAAGTGAAGAATAAAAAAGAGTACTGGTAGTTTACGAAATTATCCCAATTCACATGTCTTTCAGGCCTTATATATTATTCAGTTATGCATCTTTATCTTTATTATTATTTGTCACGATCCAGACCGTCATGATTGGCATCCACATTAACCCTCCAGTGGGAGAACCATTACTACAACCCAACTAAGCAACTTAACAAAAAACTAGGCATTTAAAGATACAGAAACAGGTTTAAATGCAAAAATTATATAGAGTTCCCATAAACTCCAAGGTTTAAGCAAATAACTTAACCAAACTAATGCGGAAGTCTTAACCCCTAGAACCTAAAAATCATTCTACTAAAACTCTACTAACGACAAGTCTAAGAACAAGGGGTACAACCCCGAAACTAAACAAACATCTTAAACAAATAGTCTGAGTGTGAAAAAAGTGGACTTCAACAAGAGAGATCCATGTTAGCCTGAAAGAACTAACTCACCCTTGAATCTGGTCACACTCAATAGTCACCTAGCTGAGGTCTATCAATAGCGGCCTAAAGATGCCATGTACTTAACAAAGAACAAGCAAGTGCAGTATCAGTACACAACCACATTGTATTGGTAGGATCACACAGTTATCCCAATAAGTGAAACGCATGCAAATAACCACAACATTACAAAACATACATATACCGAACATATACAATATTAGTCATCTTTTTAGGATCAATGTAGCATTCGACGTTCTCAATAATACATATTGGTTATCATTTTAGAGCAACATACAACCTTTCAATATCAATCATCATTATATACGAACGCAATCATCACAAGTAGATACACAACACAATTCAATGGTCCTCTCACGAAACCCAATTCAATGGTCCTCTTGTGGAACTCATACTCAAACTGTTAGTGTATCGGTATATGGTACCCGATCCAAGTTAGTGTGTCAGATCGTGACACCCTTTCTAATGTTTATGCCTGTACGTGGCAACTGATCCCAATTAGTGTGTCGGATCGTGACACCCGTTCCAATGTTTATGCCGGTACGTGGCAACCGATCCCAGTTAGTGTGTCGGAACGTAACACCCGATCCATTCAACAAGCCACAATCACAATCACAAGTACATTCTCATAATCATACAATCAAGTCATGATTCATGACATTCAATTATTCAATTATCCTCATTCATGATTAGTGTGATCAATAATGCAACATTCACATACATACATACATTATAATGAAGCAAGTACAAACATATATCACACAACATGAAATCATAACCATCAGCTATCTCGAAACCAAGCTTGAATCCTCCTAAGACACTTGAGCATTCTCTTTTCGGATTCTTCCTGCTTGTTCGTGGTCTAAAAACATACAATTAATGCAAGGGTCAATAAACGAGGCCTAATTACCTGGATTATAATCTATAATCAACATTATCAACCTTAGGCCAACCTAAGATCCCAATACTCAAATTAGGATTTTTTCCACCATTAACTTCAGATCAAAACCTTCCCCCAATGATAATTACCCACGAAACTACGTTCTACGGATTAAAATACGGATTAGGGGAGTTAAATCCTTACCTTTAGTACTAGAATAGGTGGAAAACTGTCAAGAACTTGCCCTGGGTCGTCCCTTAGCTCTCAAGAACGAACCTTGCAGAATAATAACGTTTTTGGGGTTTATTTCCGACTTAAGGCGCGACTGTCCCGCTGTGGCAGACCTCATCTCGCTACAGTGGCCCCGCCCTGACGGGAAAATCCCGCCTTAGCGGCTTGCACGGAACAGTGAGCAAATTTAAGAATTCCAAAACCCGATTTCACAACACACCTTCATCCCATGACACTCAGAAAATACTCGTTCACGCTAATATCAGTTTCTAGAGTTCTACTCACCCGAATTCAATACCGTAAAGTCGTACGGGTTCCTTAACGTCTTAGTGCCCGTTTGGATTGACTTATTTTAGATGCTTTTAAGCCAAAATAACTTTTAAGCAGTTTTGCAGTGTTTGGATAAAGTTAAAAAGTGCTTATAAACACTTATTTTAAAGCTAAAATAACAAAAATAAGCCAAAAACCACAAGTTAGAAATCCTAACTTATGACTTTTGGTTTATAAGTCATAAGCCAAAAGCCAATCCAAACAGGCCCTTAGCTATCTACACATGTGATCAAATTCATAATTAGATCTCCCAATTGTTACCAGATTTCCCTAGACCTTACTGACTCCGATTTCGTCCATATCTAGACTAGGTTGGAAAATTCCAAGTTACTACCAAAAATTTTTCCGGGCCAAAATTTTTCCTTGTTGATTTTCTCTCTCTCTCTCTCTCTCTCTCTCTCTCTCTCTATATATATATATATATATATATATATATATATATTAGATACAAGAGCTCGTGAGCCCGTGCAAGTACGAGCCTAATATATATTACTCTATTTATCTCAATTTACATGGCACATATATAATTAAAAAAGTTGATCAAATTTTAAATTTTTTATGTTGTCAATTATTGTGATTTACAATACCTTTAACGCAATTTTTAAATAATATATGTTATTCACTTTGTCGCAATTTATGTGGCACGTGGGAAACTCTGAGAGTTGATCAAAATTTAATATACTTTAAAAATATTTTAAGTTATTAATTATTTTTATTTTTAAATAATATATGTTACACTCTCTGTCCCAATTTATGTGGCACGGGTAAAATTTCGAGAGTTGACCAATTTTTAATACGTTTTTTAAAAATATTTTAAGTTGTTAATTATTGTGATTTATAGTACTCTTAACGTAGTTGTCAAGTAATATATGTTACTCCTCATATCCCATTTTATGTGGCACGAGTGAAATTTCGAGAGTTGATCAAATTTTTATTATGTTTTTTTAATATTTTATTTTATTAATTATTGTGATTCATAATATTATTTTTTAGAGATTTTTTCGCAAATAGCTATTATAATAAACTTAATTATGCTCCATAGCTATAGTTTGCATATTTATGGGTTGTAAGCTTGTAGCTACAGTTTAAGCTGCCTCATTGTATAATTTGTGGGTGCATTTGTATAATTTGCGGGTATGTTTGTATAAATGAGCTATTTTTGTATAAACTCAAAATAATAAATTTATACAAACACAAATATCTGAACTTTAAACAACTATACAAATTATACTATACAAAATTACATTATTATGCAAATTATATTATACAAATTTTGAATTATACAAACGTGTGAATTATACAAACTCAAAAACCTAGTTCACGTAATTATCACTGAATATTGGTCGCGAGTGATAATTAACTAAAACTATAACTGTAATGACTAATTAACTAGTATATGTTTGTCAATCATGTAATTTCCCCTTCTTTTTTTTTAAGTAATATATATATATATATATATATATATATATATATATATATATATATATATATATATATAAAGGACGATCTTCATCCTGCTGACGTGGCACGCCTCAGTGATCAGAAAATTTATTTATTTATTTTCTTAAATTTTAGACATTTTTCTCTACTTTAAAATTATTAACTACTATTAATTATTAATTATTAATGATCAGTTATACATTCCTAAAATACAGAATTCCAAAAGGCTACTCCCTGCAATTAACATTTACTTTTCCATAATTAATGTGGTTAATTGCGGAAAAAGTGGTTACATAATTTTATTAAAAACAATACTCATTTAATGGTAACTTTAATGAAAAAGATAATTCAACATTTCAGAATCTCTATATATATAACAGAGGATCTTCATCCCGCTGATGTGGCATACCTCAATGATCAGAAAATTTATTTATCTATTTTCTTAAAATTTAAACATTTTTCTCTATTTTTAAATTAATAACTACTATTAATTATTGATTATAAATTATTAATGATCAGTTGTACATTCCTAAAATACAGAATTCCAAAAGGCTACTCCCCAAAATTAACATTTACTTTCCTAACAGAATACCAAAAGGTTACCATTTTGATTCCCTGTAATTAACATTTACGCTCCCATAATTAGTGTGGTTAATTGAGGAAAAAGCTGTTACATAATTTCATTAAAAATAATACTCATTTAATTGTAACTTTAATGAAAGAGATAATTCAACATTTCAGAATTTTATCATATAATGCAAACATTCCAGAATTCTACCACAATTTCTCTATTTTTCTTTCTGTACTACTTTATTATTACTTCTATTTGGTCATTTTATATCTCTTCCTTTAATCTCTTTTTATTTAGCATTGCAATATCTTATTTTTATATTTACTTTTTATTTACCTCAAGCAATGAATTTTGATTTATACATCTTATGAAACTAATATTCTAATTATACGTTAATTGTTTGCAGGTTTAACAACAAATTATCTCTTTATTGATTTTCCAGCTGAGTTGAAACATGAACAAGTTCAAGTAGTTCTCTTACCATGCTTTTGGTTGGTCTTCAAATTTTACAAAACAAATTTACTATTTAATTTTTCATCACAAATATTTCTAAAAATTATATAGTGACTTTTCATCGTTGATTGTTGATAATGTTTATGAATTATTAGTTCTTCGTGAATAAATAAAAGAAACTGTGGTTGTCTTTTAAATTTCTTACTTCAGATCGCATGGATATGTGATGTTATCAAGAACACAAATTTATTGATTTTTCATTATTGATTGTAATTATTCATATAATTGGTTCATTGTAAATTATCTTTTTTTCAATTATTTATTTATTTATTTATTCACTACATATTATATGAAAATATAATGCTACCCGCGACGACATATATATAAAGAGAGAAGATTTATCAACCAAGCAAGATTAGCTTCATTCATGTAGGATTATCATTTTGCAAATCAGTAAGTGATTTCATGTTTATCTTCTTTTTTTTAATACGACATAAATATTGAAAAAAATAATACGAGAGATGGAGGAATATCGTAATGGACTTGTGAGAATTCTATTTTGAAATTGCTTGCGAAAAAAAATTACAAAAATTTCTTATTCCTTATATTTATTTGTACATCAAAACAATAAAAAGTATCTACAAGTATATTTTGCCATAACTCATTTTACGTTATTAAAAATTACTCCATGTAACTATTTTTTTGATAATTATGAAAAATGAACCGTTAGCTTCAAATAGATTGTCGTAGTAGAAATTATTTTAGATTGTTTTAGTGAAGCAAGCAGTATATTAAAAGTGTATAAATCTGAGAAAATCAACCGTTAAACGAGTAAACATATAAAAATTAAATAAATTTGAAATATATTTGATACAATTAAAAATAAAATGCCCATTTGTTCTTTCTATTTAATTTGTGAAACTTAAAAAATGTACTTTCTTTTTTACAAGGTGTGACATTCATCTTTTTTTATGTTTCAGGGTACAATATTCATGATCTTCTAAAATAGAAGAACACACAAAAAATATGAAAAAGAATTATGTATGTGAATATGTGTTTACTTGAAAACTTTTATAGGGATAAAGTCAAATAATAAGTGCGCGAGAAATAATAATGTAATCAAATATTTAAAAGATAAAATAAAAGTTATAGAGAGTAGAATTAAATGAAATAATGTTTTGTAAATTTGTAAAGCAAAATACAATTTGTATAGTAAACATTATCAAATAAAGTAAATTTCTGTTAGAAACATTTAAATAAAATCTGAAATATTTCAAAACCGCGCGTAGTGCAGCCAAATTCACTAATTTATAAATAAAATAACATACTTAAAAAAAAATAAAATAAATGAATTAAAAGAGAGAAATTATTAAATACAATTAGAGGAAAATGACGAATCCGTCAATCGACCAATTGACGCTATGCCCCTCTATTCGTTTCTCTGTTATATATACATTTTGGAGATATTTTCACTTCAACAAACGAAGATATCATTATATTGCAAAATTTCAACAATTTCATAAATTGAAAAAAATATTAAACAATGAAAGATTCTAGTTCTGAAAATCTAGCTCGGATACCATAGGTAAGAATTTATGAAACTTTTAAGGGAAAATTATATATAATAACAAATTATTAATTCAAATTAAACGGCATAATTACAGTTTGATTTAATTATAATCAGAAGAAATGTCATTATTCGCCTCTCTCAAATTCGCTCGCCACTCAAGCTTTCGCTTGCCTCTTTCCTCGCCTCTCACTTAATACACAAATGCATAAAATGCATTTGTGTTTGTATAAAGCGAGAGAAAATTGTATATACAAATACAAATACATATATTTTCGCACTATACATTTATAATTATACAAATACAGATCTTCTCCTGCCAGTTCTCTTTTGTCTTTCTCGCTTTATACAAACACATATTATACAAATTACAATGTATAATTTGTGTTGTATAAAGCGAGAGAGAAAGAGAGATTTGATATACAAACGTTTTATTTCGATTCAATAGTATATCAAATTCAAATTTTATGCAGATATATAAACGCAATCATTGATACATATACATAGTAGTTACATATATACAATTATCTAACCTATATACATATACAATTGCTGCGCTTTTATACAAACGAGGGGCCTGCCAGTGGAATTATACAAAACTGATGTTCCTGCCAGCAAGTTATACAATATGATGCTCTATAGCAAACACAAGTGCAATTATGCAAACTATAACTATAACATACAAATATAATTTTTATGTTTGCTAAACGTAAAATTTACTCAAAATTTAATTCTAAAACATAAAGAATCTAACATAAATGATATCAAATTATTTAGTACAGTAAAACTATATGATTTTTTGCATAAATCTACCATTATAATAATTCCGTTAAGAAGACCTGTTCAAACCAGTCACCGAGTTATTCTTGAATCTTTGACTCGAGTGGAATGGAAGCTTGTGTTCTTATAATCTTTATTTCTCTGTCCCTTTACTTTATGAAAACTTCTCATGGAAAATAATTGTTTTCTTTTGACCCATTCTCTGATTAGGACAAGAATCAACTACATAAATTGATTCTTGATCAAACATAGTTGTTGATACACTCATAATTTTCAACACCAGCTATGGCGGAAGCATTACTTTCTGCTTTAATGGAAGTTCTCTTCCAAAAGACATCTTCCCAAATTTTCCAAAAACATGGACTACTAGGAAGTACAAAGAAAGAGATGTTGAATCTGCAGAGCACATTATCAACAATTCAAGCTGTTCTACAAGATGCTGAGGACAGGCAAATGAAAGAAAAAGCTTTGAAGAACTGGCTGGTGAAGCTCAAAGACATAGTCTATGAAGCAGATGATTTGTTGGATGAATACATGACTGAACTGCTTCGCCATAAGGTAATTCTTAATGACCGGGAAACTCGTTATTGTGTTTTCCATGCTGTTAATTCTCTTTATTTGAATGGTACATTAATTATTTTGGGTTATAGTATGAAGTTGAAACTGAAAGAAGTTGTGGAAAAGTTAGACCTGGTTGCGAATGAGAGAGCCAAATTTCATTTTAGGGATTTTGTTCATCAAAAAGGGTTTTCTTGTGAAAGACCACAGTCGGATTCTTATGTAATTGAATCGAAGATTTTAGGGAGAAATAAAGATAAAAAGAATATAATCAAGTTACTTATAGGATCAGATGTATCAGTTGTGAGTATTATTGGAATTGGAGGAATTGGGAAGACAACAGTTGCGAAATTGGTTTACAATGATGCGGTTGTGGAGAGTAGTTATGATACAAGAATATGGGTTTGTGTCTCAGAAGGATTTAATGTGAAAAGACTTCTTAAAGCAATAATAGAATCTGGCACCGGTAGTAGTTGTAACCTTGTAGAGATGGATGTGATCCAGCGGCGTGTCCAGGAGTTGATATTGGGCAAGAAATTTTTGCTTGTCCTAGATGATGTATGGGATGATGATCATGAGAAATATGAGAGATTAAAAAACTTAGTTCACAATGGTTTGGATGGGAGTAAACTCCTAGTGACTACTCGCAATGAGAAGGTTGCATTACTGATGGGTACAACAAATCCATACCGTTTGGAAGGCCTTTCAGATGGTGATTGCTGGTCATTGTTTCAGGAGCTTGCATATAAGAATAGGCAAAAAGAACTATTTGCTCTTGAGGAGGTTGGGAAAGAAATTGCAAAGAAATGTAGGGGAGTTCCTTTAGCAGCAAAGGCCCTTGGAAGTTTGATGTGCTTAAAGAATCAGAAATCTGAGTGGTCCTTCATCCGAGATTGTGCAATGTGGGATCTTATGGGACATGAAGATGGAGCTGGTATTCTTTCGGCCCTAAGATTAAGTTATGAATACTTGCCAACACATTTGAAACAATGTTTTGCATATTGTTCTATATTTCCCAAGGGATATCAGATAAATAAAAACACCTTGATACGCCTATGGATGGCGGAAGGATTTGTTCCGTCCTCTGAAAGCATACCACCGGAAGAAGTTGGGAATGGTTATTTCAATGAGTTGTTGTGGCGCTCCTTCTTCCAAAATGTGAGAAGAGATTTTGATGGGAATATAGTCGAGTGTGACATGCATGATCTTGTTCATGATCTTGCCAAATCTGTAGGCGGTGTTGATTGTTTAACAACAGAATTTGGCAAGGAGGTTATCATTCCTGTGGCGACACGACACTTATTGATGTTTGGCAATGAGGTGGTACCTAAAAATCCCGGCATGTTGAAGAATGCTCAAAAGCTGCGATCATTTCTTCTATTGGATGGGCAGAGAAATATCACAAAACTTTCCAAGAGTTTCTTTTTGAGCTTTAGATCTATTCGGGCTTTAGATTGCAGCGGTACTCGCATAAAGAAGTTGTCCAATTCGATTGGTACTTTATTACATCTGCGGTATCTCAATCTTTCACATACTCTGCTGAGAACATTGCCTAAGTCTATCTGTTGCCTCCTTAATCTTGAAGCTTTAATACTTAAGCATTGCAACCATCTGAAAGAACTTCCGGCAGAAATTAGAAAGTTGGTGAACCTTAGACATCTGGATATATACGGATGCACATCCTTAACCATGTTACCTGGTGGCATTGGACAGATGAGATCCCTTCAAACATTGCCAGTTTACATTGTTAGCGATGCTGCTGCTAGTGACATCTCAGAATTGCAGAGACTTGATCTTCATGGTGAATTAATGATCAAGAACCTTGAGAATTTGTCCAATGAAATATGTGCCAAAAATGCAAACTTGAAAGGGAAGAGGCACATCCGATTTCTAAAATTAATATGGGCGCAAGTTGAAGAAATGGAGACGAGAGAAAATGTTGAGCGAGTTGTTGAAGGGCTTCAACCAAATTCTGATTTGAGGAAGTTACACTTAGAGGGTTACATTGGTGCAAATTTCCCCAGTTGGTTGATGACTACATACTTGGTAAACATTGTGGAACTCTCACTTCTCAAATGTCACAGGTGCGTGGAACTGCCTCAACTAGAGAAACTGCCTTTTCTTGAGGTTCTCACTGTTGATGGAATGGATTCTGCAATGTATTTCTGCGGTAGTTCTGGTGGAAAGGATTCGGCTACTCATTTTGCATCACTGAAGCAACTCACCCTCAGGAATATGCCCTGTCTACTGGGATGGTCAGTTAATGAAGATCATGGTATTCTTCCTCGTCTGAAGAAATTTACGTGTGAGGCATGTCCCTCTTTGAATAACTTGCCATATCTACCCTTTCTCAACTCATTAGAATTGTCTGATTGTAGCAGTGAATTACTAGCTGAGACAGCAGCCAATGTTACCTCCCTTACTCATCTTATGATCAGTGGATTTTTGGAACTTATACACTTACCTGAAGGGTTGCTGAAAAACAATATAAGTCTGCTGTCTGTAGAAATTAGAGATTGTCCAGAGATTCGAAGTCTTTCGAGTGAGCTGAAAGTTCTTCCTTGTATCGAGTCATTAAGCATCAGTAACTGTAAGAATCTCAGTTCTGTGTTCAATTCCTGTGGACTTGGGACTTTGAAGTCCTTGTCCATTCATGGTTGTCATAACATTAGCCTGGAAAAAGGATTACAAAATTTACAGTTTCTTCAATATGCATCACTCTCTGACTGTGGAAACTTGACAACCTTGCCGATGCCTATGCAACACCTTACGTCTCTCCAAACTCTGCATATATGGAGCTGTTCTGAGATGTATATGCTTCCAGAATGGCTGGAAGACCTCAGTTCCCTTAGAGAATTGGAGCTGTGGTACTGCGGAAAATTAAGTTCTCTACCAGAATCAGTGAAAAACCTAACCAAGCTTCAGTTTCTGTCTATATGGGGCTGTCCAAATTTGGGATCAAGATGCACAAAGGATGTTGGAGAAGATTGGCACAAGATAAAACACATTCCATTCATCAAGATTAATGGTCCATATGTCCAAGCTATGACAGGTAATTAATGCATTTTAGATCAAGTACTTTTTCTGGTTACACTGAAACAATCAGAATATTATATATTACTTCTCATTTTGACTGCTACGAGTTTCAAAATAAATAAATATTACTTCTCATTTTGTTCAACATGAGTTCATGTTCACACAGATAAAAGAGAAATATATTGAATATGAATGATTTTACTATTGATGTATTGAAGGGAAGCCTGGAGCAATAGTAAAGTTGTCTCTGTGTGACCCATATGGGTCACGGGGTTGAGCCGTGGGATCAACTACTGATGCTTGCGTCAGGGTAGGCTGCCTACGTTGCATCCCCTTGGGATGCTTCCTTCCCTGGACCTAACCTGAACGCGGATGCTCTTTACTGAAATGATTTTTATAATATTGATTGAGGATAAGAAGTTACATCAAATTTAAAATTAATAATAAGTACTTCATAATTGTTGTATGTTAGTTTGACTTTTCTTGATGGTAGTTTTGCATTTAAGGAGGTGGTTATTTTATTCGACAAGCTTAAGTTAGATAGTTGAACCAAAATGAAGGGGAGAAGTATAGCAGAAACACTGTTCTTGCTTTTCATTTGTAAAAGAATTTGTCCTTAACCATTTGAACTTCAAATTGAACCAACATTCCACAGCCCTCTTTATTGGTCAGGGTTTAGGACCAACTACATTCCATGAGGTGTGAGGATAGTTAGAGTAATTGCTGTTAAACTTGCATTAGTTATTCTGTTACCAGGGATTTTTATGTTTTGTTAAAGATTTGTATGTTAGTATAGTATACGTGTGGGAGTTAAAGAACCTCTAGTTTGAGGGAGCCCTTGCTTTTTTCTTTTCTTTTCTGGATACCATTGAGAGAATCCTTAAATTCCCAAAACATAGATTATTGAGTATTGAAATGAATTATGCCCAAATAGAGTGGAATGGATATAAAGGGTTCATATAGCTGACACCGACTAGTTTGGGTTGAGCTAATAATTGATTGGCAGTCTGAACACATTGATAGCTGTATCAGTTTGGTTTCTTATTCAAAAGTTTTATTGAGTCGGTCAATTTGGTTTCTCAGTTAAACGGTTCATATAGATTCATATTAAGCAGATCAGGGTTCCTGATTAAATACCATAATGCTATCTTTTTGTGTAGTTTATGCATCAACTGTGAATATTGTGGGAGAGTATCCCTTACCATCACGATTTTGGCGTTATTAGTACATCATTCCCCATAGTGTATTAGCTACTCTATCCTTTCTAATCCTACCAATTGCAGTAACTTCTATCACTACCCTCTTGAGTATCCCATTAATGGTAATCCAGATGTATAAGTCCAAATCGAATGGCTCCTTGTGTCTTTTACCTAGAATATCTACTAATTATATGATTTTGGAGCTAAAATTGCTGTTTTAGTGAGCAAAGGTAAATAGTCATTACGTGCTTAGCAATTGCGCCTCATTCATCTATTTCCTTTGAGACTCCTTCCATTTGCTATATGATCAGCAATGTTTTTTGTCATAGAAGTCATACAAAATGCTAGAGAATTGTTACTTAGCCCCAGTGATTTTAGGCTCTCATCATATCTATTTCTTCTACATTTTGACTTGCCTAAGGTTAAGTATAATTCTTGGTTGTAGCAGTACTGGGGTAGCAGAAATATCTTTTCTCTAGCAACATAGTGAAAGTTTTCTTTAGAAATCAACAGATAAAGCAAAAGCTTTAGAATTGGGATCCTTGTAGAATGTCTTGAGGGGTCTTTGGTAATAGAACCAAATAATACACGCAACAGCTTGACATGAATTCGAAGTAGTAAATTTTAAGCCCTAAATATGAAAATTTCACTCATAGGATAGATCATTCACACAAAGTCTAAATCATACCCTAAATATGAAAGTTTCACTCGTAGAACAATTCTTGTTGAATCAATGTTGGCCTCCATACTAAACCATATCATGCAAACCATATCACTACCAACTAGCATTACAAAAATGAAGTTGGAAGAACAAAACTCTTCTTGCATAACTCACTTGGAGATTTCATAACGATAACAACTCACTCTGGGAACAATTAATGAATGCAAGAAATATATATACGAATAGCTCCCATACACCGTCCCACATTTGGAATAATGTTTGTGCAGGTTGGAATCTTTGTCTTGAAGGTCTTTTCTGTCTAGTAGGCGATGGAGAAAAAAAATAAAATCTTGGAACAACTCTTGGATCCAACATTCCTTGGCACTATGTAACATGATTCATAGGCCTCTCAACTTCAATGAGGAACACTTAAACCATCTCAGACTACTTACATGATAGACAAACTTTTTTTGCTAATCTTTCTGTTGAACTTCCTGAACACATTTTCAATAGATTGGACTATACCTACATTAGAAGTTCTAACCACTAGGAAGATTTCGAGACCTTCATATGGAAACAAAATGGGTTGCTCAGTACTCCATCAGCCTACCACCTTTTACCACCACAAATTGGAAAAGATCATACACTTAACTGTAAGTGGCTCTGAAACTAAAAACTTTGAACAAAATGACGTATACTTCATTTGGCTAGTTTTGCATGACGTAATTTCAATAGCTGACCTGCTTCATAAACACAGGATCTGACATTTTAGTTTTTGGGCTGCAATGAGGTAGAAAATGTTTGAGCATATCTTTCTTAATGGAAATATGCAAAAGGATTTTGGACTAATCACGGAATTCAACACACCATCATGCACAACCCTTTTTTCCTAGATAAAAACATGAATGCATTAACGAAAATATTGTGCATAACTTGAAATTGATAGAGTTATTCCCTTTCTGTTTTTGGTAACAACAAGAAGATGCCTAGTGTAATCCAGACCTTACCCCTACCTTTGTGGTGTAGAGAGGCTGCTTTTGGCACCTATGGTAAATAGAAATAAAAATTTATTTAACAATAAATAAAAAGTGCTTGGTATCCTCAATGTTGTTAAAAGGGTAACTTAATATACAACCCTAAACAACTAGCAATAGTATCCTCCATCAAACTGTTGAAGTCAAATGGAACCCTCCTCTTACGAACTTATATAATCTGAATGTTGATGCTAAAGAAAACCTTGGAATGAGGGATTATGGGATGTAACTAGAAATGGCAATGGGGGAATAAATTACTGAATTTGCCACAAGTATTCCCTTCTCAACTAACACATTTTGCAGAGATTATATCGCGGTTATGGTAGCATTGTCATTTAATTAATTGTTCGGGTCAGCTTGCACTCACCCCGACCATTGTCTTTTAATTTATATGTGTTGGAAGTCGAAAGAAAGGTAGTCAACATGCTAACTAATGGCAAGGAACGTTATGCTAAATCTCAGTGATGATATTGCAGGTTATCCTTGACTAAGGTGGGGAAGCCAACCAAGTAGCTGATGGACTAAATAAAAATGGAAACAAAGCTGAATACCTAAGTTTCTTCTTTTTAAATGTTATCTGTTTTTTCCTCTTTCTGTATCTGTATGTTATGAAGGGTCAGTTAGTGTACTAAACCATTAAGTGGTCGTTTGGTAGCTGGTTTGGAGGTGAGTTATGTTGATATTAAATCCTCCATAAGTAATATCATGTTTGGTAACTAGTTAGGATATAAGTTATTCATGTATAAATTTGATAGATATTTAGTTTGCAATTTAGAAACACATATATAAGTTACGAGAGAATCTATATTTTATTTTATGGTGAATGGAAAGGCATATGATAGGAAGGAACTAGGAATATAATTTTGTTGCAAGGAGACAGAGAGCTAAAAGTCCAATTCTTTTGGAGTTTTCAAGTTCAACTTGTTCCTACTCTTGTTTGAATCTGAAGCTCCAATTTGTCTCTTACTGCAAAGGGAATTTAGCTGCTGCTGTCTGTGATAATTTGTCTCTGTTTTTGTTACAGTTTGCTTTCTCGCAACTTATTTGCTTTTACATGAATGATTAGTCACAATTCCTTTCAAGAGTCAACCATACTCTTAAAGATTTTTTTTTCAAATATTTGCAATAAAACAATTTTAAATTTTAGTTCTATCTTCTTCTTTTTTTAAAAAAAAAATGACAACTATTCGTGTCAGGACATTCACGAATCAGAACAAAAGGCACTTCATTGAGTTCAACAAAATAGTGCACTGTTTAGATTTATCTGTTTGTACTCATTATAAGACGAATATAGACTCAAGGGTAATGGTCCAAATATGCCGCTCCATCCGCTTTTACTTGTTTGCTATCATTTTAACCTTCTTATTAAGTAGTACTACTTGTACTATTCACTTCCCAAATAATTTTAAGATAATTTAAAACGAGATAGTAGAATCTTGTGAAGTGATCCAAATTTATCATCTATTGATAATTGGAGCCAGATACACCCCTAGAGTTGCAACATTGATATTAGTAATGGTTTCAATTAGGAGTGTTCACGGTTTGGATAAAAATCGATCCAAAGTGAAAAATCAAATCGATAAAATAACACCGATTTTATTTGAGTTTGGTTTGGTTTGGTTTTAGATTTTTGAAAACCGGTAGTATATGATTTGGTTATGGTTTTATTCGAAAAGACCCGAAGAAATAATCGAACCGAACCGATAAGTATACATATATTTTATTAATATACATACTTAATATATTGTTTTATAAACAATTTTAAAGATCTTATATATGTTTTCATTAAAATTTCCTTATACTTATTGAAAGCAAGAAAACCCAAGGTGAAAATATTTATCTTATTAATTTCATGTATGTGAGTGTCTATGACAATTCTTTGTGGGACTGAAAATGTTATTGTCTCTTCCTTCTAGGCCAATATAATGAATTTTAAAGCTTTATTGATAGTAAATTCAGTGATCGAAAGGTCGGTAATTTAAGTCATTCTAACTATTTTTTGTTTTGAATGGATTGTTTCTTTTATTTTTGTGTATGGTTAATAACCGAATAACCGAACCAAACCAAACCAAACCGAAACCGATAACCACCAAACCGATAAATGTATATTATATTTGGTTTGATTTTGATAATTTTAAAACTGATTAAGTTGGTTTGGTTTTGGTTTTGACCAATAACCGATCCAAACCGACCCGTGAACACCCTTAGTTTTAATGCATGCATTAGTATGGCTAAAGACACAATTATTCCTCAAATCTTTTCTACATCCTTTTTTCACTATATTTATGGAGGGTATCTTTTTGTAATTTTTTTTAGAATTATGTAATGCATGTTATTTCTAATTCGCAAAATCAAACAATGTATGTATAATATAAGCAATAATCTTTGCATAACTAATAATAACATTACTAATTCACTCTATTCAATATTATTTTTATATACCTTATCAAGCGCCCAACATGAGTTAGAGCCCGTTTAGATTGACTTATTTTAAATAATTTTAAGCTAAAATAGCTTTTAAACACTTTTGGAGTGTTTGAGTAAATTAAAAAAAGTGATTATAAGCACTTAGTTTTAAGCTAAAATGCTAAAAATAAGTCAAAAATGAAAAATCAGGTGAGTTTCTAAGGGAATAGAGTATTTAAATTGGGGGATGAGTCATTTGATTATGAATTTGTCAAATATTTATTCATCAAAATTAAGGGCAAATTTGTGCCAAAGTATAATTAGATGGATATATTTGGATCAAAAGTATAACAAGGATATATATAAACTATTTTTTGATAGTACATGAATATATTTGTGTTTTTCCCCTTTTTATTTTAACTAGTTTCTGAGCACGTGCATTCCATGTGAATTTGTTAGAACAAAAAAAATATATGAAAATATACATAGAATGAGTAATTAAATACCAATTTGAGCACACATAAAAAATACAAATTAAAGAAGTTTAATAGGGAGGAAATACAAAAAAAAAAAAAAAAAAAAAAAAAAAAAAAAAATGCGAAACATATAATGTACACATTCTTCTTAGGATTGTAATCATAACAATATTGATGAAAAAAGAAATATAGAATCAGTACAGAATTTTTCAAGTTTTTGTCGACTCCTTCTCCCTTATAGTCTTCTTCATCGAGTCAAACTAAAGCATGAATCAAATAGTACACTAATGATATAAACACTTCACTACTCTAACTATAAAATGAAAATGATAACCTTGGATAGGGATCACATGAACCAAAAAAGGTGGATTTATATAGATAAAATGTAGGAATATCAAAAAATATCATAAAACTTTAAATTAAATATTTGGAGGTGATGAATATAAAAAGTATGAAAGTTATAACTATAAAAAGTAACAATTGATAAGCAATTAAATATGAGATGTGAATATTTAATAATAATACTAAATAAATAAATAAAAGGGTATAAATTTCATAATAGAAAAACTAATAAATAACAAATGTATAACACAAAACATACGAATATTTTTTGCAATACATATATAGAAAATGAAAATAACTATTCATAATCCAAAACTGAAGAGAGTGTATGCATCGGTTATACCATCCAATTAGTTAAATAATTAGAAAACTAAAAATATTTAATTTAATATGGAAAACTAACTAAATGCTTTGAAAACCGAAAATAATATACTGTTTAGATAACTGAAGTTTTATGATTGTTGGAAAATGGGATTGAGCCATTGAAGAGACATAACTCATAGTAATTGATAAATAAAAAATTAACTTTTGAGTTGGATTAATAATTAATAATTAATAATTAATTAATATATAAATATATTTTTATTTAGTGTAGGGGTAAAATGGTAATCCAACTTTGCACTTTGGAGCTTCCTACTTTTAGTAATACTAGTTTTTTGACACGTGCGTTGCACGTGATTATTAATTCAGAAAATATATGTTATAGTAACTAGTATTGCTTATTTAAGCGAAGACTTGAATAATAAGTTTTGCATAAAATAATATTGCAGATTCTTTTGTGAATGTTTAATGTGGATCATCATATATATCTCTTATTCACGCGGACCTATGAAGATAGTCAATGAAAAAATTTATTAGTTAAATGCAATAATGCATATATTTATTTCAATTTGATAAGGTACAATCATGTTATTAGTCGTATCTTTGTAATATAACCTTATAGACGATAGTTTTGTGTATTTTTTTCTTGTCATCTAACCAAATGTGCTTTGCACGTATATTCCACGTTAAACTGTTTAGATGTCATATGAATATGTGAAGAGAACAACTAATATTATTTTTTAGAACTAATTTTTGTATATTAATTTTTATTTTAGAAGTTATAACATAATAGATGACGTTCTTGTTGTTGGCTCTCATATTTGACTTCTCAATTGAGTGTTACATAAATAAAAAATAGTTATCTGACTGTCAATAGATAACTGAGAAATGTTTCTTTTTTTTTATCGGTAAAACTAAAAATTAAAATTTAAAAATATATTTTATTTGTGAAATCATATATATAATCACTTGTTTATCTTACCCAAAACAAAGATATAGTTCATATACTTGTGAATGATTTTCAATTTATTCAACCAAACATGATTAGTCCAAGGAAAAATAACAACATCGTGTTATCACATAAATAGGAGCGGTATAATATTATGAAAAATTATTGGTCAAAAGTTAATGTAAGAAAAGATAAAAGTTAGAAATAATTAATGCAATAACTATGAAAATTCATAATATTATAACTATAGAATGTTAAAGTGTGTGAATAACGTTAGCAATAATTAGTAATAACTAATAGAATTTATAATGTTATAACTAAAGAATTAATGTGCAATAGCTGTATTTCGAAAAAAAGTTATACCTACATAAATAAATAGGACTTTTTTGTAGTTATTAGATTTTAATTTTGTGTATGGACAAATAGGACTTTAAATTAATGTTACTTTTTTTGTAGTTATTAGATTTTAATTTTGTGTATGGACAAAATGAAAATGTTTATTCTATATTACTAAATATAAAATTTATTTTGTAAATGATACATTTTAAATAATACATATATATTCACATATTTTCACATTTGTTGTGAGTTTAAAAAAAAAAACTCAAAACAATTTAAAATAATATATTTTGAAGTTTGAAGATCTTTTAACTTGATAATACATTCGTGACATATATAATACTTTAATTTAAATAAAATATATATGACGTTATTACAAGTCATATGAGCTTTTCTTCATCTAAAATACTGAAATATTAAGAAATAGTAAATAAGTAAAACAAAAGGGCAATGTTTATGTAGTAATAACTATTTTGAAACAAACTTCCTAACATTCTAAATCATATAAGTAGCATTGATAAATAAATTCATTTTTTTAATCTTGAACATCAAAAAAACAAATTGTGACATTCTCTAGGCGTTGAGAAGTTTAATAATTTTGGAAAAAGATGTTCAGAAGCATATATTTATATCACAAGATAAATTGTTAGCAAAAATAAATAAATTTAGACTACATTATGTTAACTTCATATATTGGAACATTTCATACTAATGTATATATTAAGCAAAAAAATAATTATTATATCATCAAAATTATTTATCTCAAGTACTCGAGGTTATGAAATATACCATCTTAGGATAAAACGATTTACTTCATCAGAATAGTGGTACCTCATATTGCTAAACTTCGAACTCACTCAAAGATAATATATCACACGAAATATTTTAAAATGCAAGAAGAAGAAGAGTAGAAGAGTAAAAAAATTGTGGTGGAAAATGAGAGTAAGCCCCTCTATTTATAGTCAACAAAGGGCAGTATGAACAAGTGTTTTTTGTGTCTTATCTGAAAAGTCATGACCTTTCCGAGAAATCACAAACCTTTAGAAAAGTCACAACTTATTGAAAAAGTCACAACTCTTTGGAAGATCACAACTTATTGAAAAAGTCGCAACTCTTTGGAAAAGTCACATCTCATCAAAAAATCACAACCCTTCGAAATAAGCCACAACTTATCGAAAAAGTCACAACTCATAAAAAAAGTCACAACCTAAGTTAGGGATATTATCGTAATTTAACATTCAAGTTAGGAGTTCATGCTTATAAGGTAATATATATATAGATAGATGTGATGATAAATTTAGTTTGAGTAATTTTGGAAAAGTTAGGTGATTTTACTGTTACAAAACAAAATTTTAGCTACTAGGTGAATTTCGAGAAGCTCTTAGCTCCATCTCATATTTACCTTGGTCAAAATACAAGATAATTTTCTTTTCATTTTTATACAAGTCAAAAGATAATTGCTTTTAATGTGCAGTTTAAGGTTGCCTGTAATTGCAGATTTAAGTAGCCTTGCTAGTCATCTGCATGCATCCACTGGAAAATGAGGGGGAAAAGTCTCCTAAAATGCGCTAGCAAGGACATGTATAAATAAATTAATAAATGCAGTATCTGAGTTGAATAAGATGTTTATTAAATATATATATGAAAAAAATTAGACAATAGGTATCATAGCTATATATGGAAAGTCCAGGGAAGACGAGTATGACAAGTAATACTGGTTATGATAAATGCACATCTATTATATAGTATCATACTACTATTTAATTTAATACACCAATAAGTTTGGTGAGAATGCATCATTAATTGAGACCAGAACATGACATTTCCCAAACAACCAACAACCAAACAGTTCTCTTGAAAAATAGCTATTGTCATGGAATTTAAAATAAAAATCGTCGTGAAGTTTTACCTGTAGAATTTGAGACACGATAAATGTGACTACTTTTCAAAGACATGATCGAGACATGGCCAACAGGCGCTAATTCTGTGGATTGTACCTGTCAAACTTCTGTTGTTAACAACTAGGCATGTTAAGCTCAAATAATGGCCAAATCTCAATAAAAAACTTATGACTTTGAAAATTAGTTATATTTTTACCTGAACAGAGATAACATAAAAATGACAAAATCCACTTCAGAAGAAAAACATGTTACTAAGATATACCTTAGTTCTTCACAATAAAATAAGCATATTTTCTCTTGATCAGCATTAGAATACAAGATCTGTTCAGCTACTTTCTACATTTTGTAAATCTCATATTTTTCTCTTGACCAATAATCCAACATCATAGTACAAGATCTTGTTCAGCTACTTCTCTACAACATGTAAATATATATTGCAACATATGTAGCACGTACACAGGGAGATAAGACAGACCCGAGTAAGTACAACTACATTCAAAATCAGAAGATGGATATGTCTATCATCCTGCAAGACCCTAGACTCACTCCGAGTCCCTCTCTCTATTGCCTTGACTCCTCAATCTCAATAGGGTAAGAAAAGAGAATCCAACAATTGCTAAGGAATAACTTGAACTAAGAGAATGTTAAGTAATACTTGATCAATTCCCCAATAACAAAAGCAGAAGAGTAACACTGGTTGATTGTTATCAGAATCAACTCGAGCAACTACAAATACAACAAGCTTTCACTTGTTTAGACATTGCAAGATCTTAACTACTTTACAACTACTTTGAGTTTTGCGATTGTAGAAGATATAGATATACTCGAGAGGACCAAATTCTCCACAAAATGATCAATTTGTTGTTGAATGATCATGGTATTCATTTAGATAATCAATAAGATTATATCACAATTTCGAGGATGGAAATTACTGAGCGTTCCAAATGATAGTAAGTGAATTAGTTTGATTCAAATTATATTTGAACAGATGCCAACAAGGAAAAAGTGGATAGTACCATGCTTAACATAGTTTATACTGCAACTTTGTCCTAGTGATTTGGGCATATTGATACTTGCATCAACAATAAGGAATATTTCTGTTTCCAGGACCACATATATATCTGCAATAAGGTGTCTAAGATGCTCAGAAAAAGAATATTTTGAACAACTTTACACTGAAAAATCAGAACACAAGAGCTCAATATTAATAGAATAACACAATTACAGCAGAAAGATGACAAATCAAATTGCACGTCTGACGAACAAACAAAAATCTTATGTACCTTGTGAGGGCCAGTTACCTCTTCCAGGATGCTGGTTCATTCGGCTTGCAGTTCAGAAAATAAATATGTTATGAAACAGCATTATAGGTTTATCTTCCTTCTCATGAAGTTCCAATGAGGATTTGTGATCCATATCCCTTATATGCAGACAAGTAAATACAAGCATTGCCATCAATGAATTTTGGCATAAGTGAGTAACAAATGGAAGTTAATCATTTGTCACTATTCATATATATCAACAATTGAAATATAGAAGAATCCATGAAAAGTACAACAGGTGTGCTTTTGAGCAACAAACATGACCAATCGATCGAATTTACTAATGCTCTACAATAAGAGCCTAAAGAATTCAACACCCCTACAATACCTTACTTCCATATGATCTGAAAGCAAGAAAAGCTTATAGGAATAAGCTTTTCTTGCTCATCAAATCAGAAAGACAATTCCAAATGACTTTCCAAAAATTACAATGCTCTACAAAGATTGGCACCAGAGCTGAAGCTCTTCAATCCCTATCTGAATGCTCACCAACTGAATTGTTTCTTCTAAAACGGGATGTACCTCCTCTACTGTTGCTATGAACTATGGACTCATTGTTTCTTCTACCAACAACTGATCCGCTTACATATCTGCAGCTCAAAGCTCTACTGATAGATTTTGACTTAGGTTCAACCCCATCACCTTCTCCACGAAATTCAGACTGCCCCTCATTTCCAGCCATTAAATCCATCAAATTGCTGCGCAACCCTAAGTCAGAGAAAACTCTTGGCGAATTCCTCAGTGGTGTTGCAAGTCTAGCATCTCCACCATCCAAATCTCTTTGTTTACTACCTTTTCCCCTCAAGTTCAACTGGCTGGTTCTCGACTCCACAGGTCGGCCCACGGTCTCAACCATCAAACAAGGATTGGTAAAACCATTCCAGGAATGTAGAGGTACCAACTTACTCAACCCACTCAAACATTCAGCCACCTCCTTCATTGTTGGCCTCCTCTCCCTACATGGCCTCACACATTTTGCAGCCACAACTGCCAATTGCTTTCTTAAACCAGGATCCTTGGGAGGTGGAATCCTTGGATCGTATACAGCCAAGAGCTTCCCTCTCTTTATCAATGGAATGGCCCAATCCACTATAGAGGGGGGTGAATACGCCACATCAATAGCTTTCCTCCCACTTATAATCTCCAACAACAAAATCCCAAAACTAAAGACATCAGTCTTGGTGCTCAAATTATCAGGGGTCACATAACATGGATCAAGATAACCCATTGTACCAGCAGGAGGAGTAGACCTCAACCTAAAATCATCAAGATGACACCTTAATGCTAACCCAAAATCACCCAAACGGGCATTGAAATTCCTGTCTATCAACACATTAGCAGACTTAATATCACGATGAATTACAGGAGGACTCAAAGAATGGAGAATATCAACAGCCTTAGCAGTTTGTAAAGCCAATTTCATCCTTCTCCCCCAACTGAGTGGACGAGAATTGGAATGCAGTACATCATAAAGGGTACCATTAGACATAAACTCAACAACCAAAAGGGTGTCATGAGAATCAATAGAAAAACCAACAAGATTAACCAACCTTGGGCTCTGCAATTTCGAAAGAATATCAATTTCATTCTCTACCTCATTACAATTCTCCTGCCCAGATGTCGAGGTGTTTCTAATTCTTGGGGCAATTCTAGAAGACCTCTTGACAGCTACAAGACGGCCATTACGAAGCATCCCTTTATAGACAAGTCCATGGCTACCCCTACCAAGAAGCTTTTGGTCAGAGAAACCATTAGTGGCTGCTTCAAGATCTCTGTAGTTAAACTCCTGGATTTTTATGGGTTTCTCCTTTTCTTGACTATGGGGTTGATGGGTTTTCTTCGGAGTGGCCGTACAACTCTGAGAATTGGAAATTGATACGGAAGATTCAGCTTTACATGATAGATAACCCATAAAGTTTCGATTTTTTTTTTTGTTTTCTGTACACTCACAAGCTTTATGTGTGTTTTCACATGTAAATATTGGCAAATCTAGAACAAAAAAGAGAGCTTTTTGATGGGTTTTTTCAGATGAAGAGCTTTTTGGTTCTGGGTATTGCAGATTGGTGATAATGGTGATGAAGGAGAGAGAGGTGTTGCGGTGATAATGGTGAAAATGGGTTGCCCACTGTCCACTGAAATGGAATCACAAGAATTGCACCATCTTATATTTATTTGGAAAATTTAGAGAAATTTCAATTTTAGTTTACTTATTATCATTATATCCTATAAGTTTTATAAATTTTTAAAATTTCTCATCTTCGCGCATTAGATTAGTGTATCTCGTGCATCAAATTAGTGTATCATGTATAAAATATATATCAGATTAGTGTATCATGTATAAAATATAATGAATCTTACTTAACGATTAATGTATCTCATGTATCAAATTAATGTATCAGCGCTTATATTATTGTATCCGTTTGAAGAATTTCTGTAATTATAAACTTTTAAGGGGATAAATTATAATTTTGCCTTAAAAATATATAATTTCTGTAATTTGTCAAGCTATTTTGGCTTAACAAATAGGGTAAAATAATGGGGGATGATTTATGGTGCTCCAAAAATTACCGAACTGATGAAATTGAGTGTTGGTTTCGGAGCTTGCTAAATTTAAATTTATGTCATATAAAATTTTATTGGGAGATGATTTTTCTGTACTCATGTTCGAACTCGAGATTTTAATTAAGGAAACACCAAGTATTATCCGCGCCGCCATATCATAATCTATACTAGACGTTAATTAACAACTACTGCCACGAAGTAAAGAATACTGCGTGGAAAACCCACAAAAAGTGGAAAGTACATTCATGGAAAGTAATTTTTTCTATATTTTCCCAAATATTTAATCAAACAAGCTATTTATTACTCCTTTCTTTCATTTTATATCTCACATTTTTATTTTACACTTACATTAAAAAAATAATGTAATTTTACTCCTTTATCCTTATTTAATATTTTCTTAAGTCAATTTTATTAATAAATAACAAGATTAATTATGGCACCATTAATTAACTATTCTATCAAAAATATAATAGACAAAATATGGTAATTCATGCATAAATTTTATCAAATAACAAATATTGTAGTTCAGTTATTTATAGAAAGGAATGTTATATAAAATGGGAGGGGGAAGTATTTAGGTATGGTAAATTTAATGATGGTTTCATTTTATATTAATATATAATAAATTAAAAGGTCTAAATTTGATTATGTACCACTCGAAATTGCTCCAACTCTATCTTTATTAAACTTTTGATCTATTCATATTTTTGCCGTTAACAAGTAAATTATCTCATACGTATTAAGTTATCGAAATTTCAATCCCTGTGTTTAATTTTTTTTTTTTTTGAGAGAAATAAAAGTTTAAATTTATCCTTCATTTTTTTTAATTATGATTTGAAATTACCCTTGGGTTGAAGTAATTTTGTCTAAGATCAAAGGAAAAAATAATTTTTTTCCTAATAATAAAGAATAATATTAGAACAAAAGTCTAGGGGTAAAAGTCACTCAATTGTGAAAGAAAACTAAACATTTTTAACTTCAAATATGAAAATGAAAGGAAAAGTGGTGGGAAAAGTGTGAACTAAGGAAAGTAGAGTGATGAGAAGAAATTTCCACATTTTTCTTCTAATTTTTTGGACTTTAGATTGCTTAAGAAAGTGAAAGCAATAATGTAGAGGAAAAAAGCAATTCATTTTAGCCACAATAAATCAGATAAAATATAAAAAGAATCAATGGTATCAATCCAAAATATTGTTTATACGACAATTTAAATTAAAAAGTTATAGTATATAGATACCTAATGCTAGCGGCACATGTTGGAAGAACGAAAGTTATTGAAATTAACATGTTGGAAGATCAAATCAATCAGAAGAATTTATGACTGACAATAATATTATAAATTTCTTTCGATCAAATGTATAAACATAATCTTCATTAGCCAATTCATTTTTTGTGATTTTCTTAATTAAAACTAGAAATTAATGAGAAATCATACATAAAACTGAATAGAAAACCATCAAATACACTATCTATATTTGCCTAACATGTGAAATAAGTGCATAAGTATATTATTATATTCTATCTGAAAGACAATTATGGATCGAAATTGAAAGTATATGTATAAGAGTTTCCTAGAGGCATACTATTAAAAAAACTTTCTTGACTCATTGAGTAGATAAAATAACAACTACATCAAGACCTGAACATGCAATAACAATCTAAGATCGCATACTCAGACAACGAAAACTAAGCTAGCTCCAACTCACAATTTATTTAATAAAATGTGTCAAGTAAACAGTGTAAAACAATTAGTTCGTTGTATGACCATAATACATTCCAATTTTTATTGTCAAATCATTACATTTCTCATCCAAAAAGTTAGAGAAAAAATCATCTTTTCCGAAAACATGATACTCTAAAACAATAAAATTTGATGTAATATAATGTACAAAACTTGTGAATTTGGACTGACTACTTATAGTCATGTATGAATAAAAAAATGTTTGAGGAATAGAAATTAATTCCAATTTTAGTTATAATAATAAGGAATTAAGGAGGTTAATTATGCACGTGATTCGTAGTTAATTTGGTCAACTGTGGGCAAAAGTATGCCTATAAAATATTGACTTTTTTTGTACATTTCTTTCCAATCTCATTACACAAAGCGTATATTCAAAGGTTAAAATAAACTATTTTTATTTTTATTTTGCTTTCATTTATTTATTATTTACATTCTGGGAATAGAGGAAAAGTGTACCTAGGGATTGCTTGATTACAGTAGATTTTTATTAGTGTTGAACCAATAGATTTATTTTTTTCTTAAAAAACAAAACAAAATTTCGGGGGATCGGAGACGTCCCAACTAATTGAATTGTCTATATGAATCTTTTTCTTTTATTATGCCTTGATTAAAATTGTATATATGTTGCTTTGATTTTAAGTTAATTAGGTCGATAGACATATAAACATGAAACCTCACTATTTATGTAACTCAATATGGGTGTGCCCTATTCAATATTAAAAGAAGAGGTTCGTTAACTCTAGTAATTCTTTACCATTTTTATTAACATATAAATCTTTGACAAGACTTGAACTTTTAGAAATGTTGGCCCTAAATTAAATATATATAGCAATATGATTAAACCATAATCCCAATTAACAAGTATTAATTGTTAAATCTTTTAATTTCTCGGTGTGTTTTACCTTTAGTTAAGTTAGCATGGATTTGAAGAAGTTGCATGTCTTACAAAACAATTTCGAACGTGATTTTAGGTCAACCCTATTCCTTTTTAATACCTCAATTATTATGGTTTTACACATATGAACATTTGAAAGCAAACGTAGGACATGAACAAATTATATTAAGCACGCGATAGTCGCTCATTTTAATCTCTAATATGATCAATTTTAACTCTATTTGATTATGTATGTCACACATTTATTTTAACATTTATATTTCTGTGACACTCATCATGTAAATATGTTGAATCTTAAAAGTCGAATATCATATTCTCAATATATTATTTTTGACCTTACGAGATGGAAAAAATCAAAACAATGAGGGACATATAGGTCATGTGATTATGAAGGAAATTATATTTGTAATTGCGCATTCACTTGTCTATTGGACTATTACATAGTACGTTAATTAGTTACTACAATATTAATCACGGAACAGAGGGAACAAATATATTCTATGAATTAGTAGTATTATATTAGTAATTAGTGGTTAGAATTTTGAACACTGATGGAAATGTTTTTTTCACCTCAAATTATTTAATCAAATCTTGAAGTATTAAAGGAATTATTAATTTTCTTAATAAATACTATTTAATTTTGAACTTATAAATTCAGAAGTATAATAAATTTGATATTAAAATCTTAATCCATAAAATTAAATCATGAATTAGCTTCTTGATTAGAGTGGTAGTGCATGTCAATTGTCAAGAATCAACTTGACAGCTTAAATGGGACTAATATACTAAAAAATATCCAAATCCAAAATTATTTTCCTACCTAACGCATGTTTTCTCCATCTTCATTATTTCTTTATTAAAAAGAAAAAAGAAATTGAAGTAGGACAGATATGTTGATAAGTGTAATGACCATTTCTGTGTTTTGCTTTCTGTGTGTCGTTTAGAGCGTTCTGTAGCGATCCCAAGTCATTTATGACTTGCTAGCATTGACAGTTCGGTCATATGGTCGTTCATTTGGTTATTGGGCGAGTTTTAGTGTTTTTGGAGCTTATGAACCTTGAACGATCATTTTCGATCAAAAGTTCAAGAAGATGACATCGGAATCCAATTCTGACGATTCCATCAGCTTTGGAAGGGTCATTTTAGGCTAGTAGCATGGTCGGCATGACTCCCGAGGTTTTCAGTGTGAGTCGGTGCGATTAGGCGTTTTAACTTTAAGTTTAAGCCTAAGTTTGACTTTAGTCAACATTCTGAGTAAACGCGCTCGGATGAGAATTCCATCAGCGCGGTCAGCTTCGTAATGTCGAGTTTGGTCTAGATTGACCCTTCTTTTGTGTTTCGAGGTTTTCGATATTTTTCCGAGCCCTTTTGTGGTTTTTGACTTAAAATGGCATTTGGGTGTGGGATCCACTTTTTGTCAAGCTGACCTCATATGAAAATTTTGACTGTGCCCCATTGAATCTGGTATATCAAATTTGGTATGATTGCATATCTCGTTTGCGTGCACGGGGTTCCGAATGAGTTCGGAACACCCCGTCGAAGTTTTTAAGTTTTTGAAAAGATAATGCTGAAAAATCTGCTATAAAATGCAGAAATATTAGCAACCCTTTTCCAAACTTAAAACCCTTATAACTCTCTCATCTCTCAATCGAATTAGGTGATTCGAAGTGCGGGAGCTTCGTATTTTCGGTGGCTTCGCTGTAAAGTGTTCGAAAGTTGTCGAGTGCACGTAGTTCGAGGTAATTTCGCGATAAACCTGACTGTTGTACCCTTTTTCGAGCTTTTGTTTTTAGCATTCTTGTTTTGGTCATACCTCACTTATTTTAGCTCGATTTTGGGTGATTCGAAGTCTCACATGTTGGGAATTGTTGTGGATTTGTCGTGGAGTGTTCAAGGAGTGCTGGGAATCATTAGATCCTTGTAAATTTCAAGTTTAGACTACTGCATGTTTTTTTTTTAAGTTGATTAAAGTTTGATTTTCTTGCATGTTGGTTTTTGCTGTGTTTTGAGCCTCGAATTGTGTTCCATTTTGGAACACAAGTTCAGGGTACTGTTTTGGGTCTCTTGACGGAGTCAAATTCGAACAGTTTGGTGCGGGTTCCATGATTCCCATTTTGACTCCAAAATTGACCCGTCTCCGTTTGTTGTGATTTTGGTGTCTAAATGAACGTACTAACGTTGTGATCCTATATTTGATAGAGTGATAGCGTTCAAAGGTCGTTCGGGAAGGCAAACCTCCGATAAAGTGATTTGGAGCGCGCGACATCGGCCTTAAGGTAGGCTACGACTTCCTTTCTATTAGATTGAGCTTAATTGTGTAAAAGCATGTCGATTGGAGTGAATTAGGGGTGGGTACCAGTTTCCTGCTTTACTTTGATTAGATACCTCATGTTAGGATCGATTGGCCATATTTCGGGTGTAGTATTATGTTAACCGGTTTAGTAGAGTTGCATGTTTATGTGTTAAATGCTATTGTATGCTTGTATGCTATGTGTTGTATGTTTGTTCGTCCTTAACCATAAGCATAATGTCCTTAGTCTAGGTTAGGCTAGCATTGCCTTAGACTTATGACTCGTGTGGGCTAGATAGCCTTGACTTTCTGCCGACGTCGTTCGGATGACTTAGCTCCTTGTAGACTGGAGTAACAGACTTGAGTCTGATAGTTGAGCCTTAGATTAGGCGTTATCGCTGCTTGCTGCACTTCTGTATTTTCTTCCTCTAGTTTTGCGATTTCAACGCGTTCTCGAAGGTTCGGTGCATCACTAGAGACGTGGGATTGAGATAGTATATACTTGAAGCCTTTTATGTGATTTCTTATAGTGGACGACGTTCCATGGTGGTGGTTGTTGGATTGGATCCTATTGGAGATACCATCACCCCGAGATCGTTCTTTCTAGTTGGGCTGGGAGCGTATCGCTGGCTGGGTAGACTCGGTGATTTTGGCGATCGCCCCCGGGCCTCTCTTTCTAGCTGGGTTGGGAGTGTGTTGCTAGCTGGGTGTCCCCTGGTCACTCTTTCTAGCTGGGTTGGGAGCTAACTGCATGGTAGGACGACTCGCGATATCAACCTCACCCTGGGTCCCTCGTTCTAGCTGGGTTGGGAGTGGACTGTTTGGTAGGGTGCCCCCTGGGGTCACTCTTTCTAGCTGGGCTAGGAGTGCACTGCTGGCTAGGTGTAGTATGATGTGTTATCTTGGTTACTTTGGGCTGGGAGCCTGGTTTTCTTCTTTCTCAGTAAATTTAGCTTTTCTGTGTACCTGTCGGGCTTATGAGGGTCCATTCAAGTTTTATTTAAACTTGCGCACAAGTGTACCTTCTGGGCTTATGAGGGTCCAGTTAGGTTTAGTTTAGTTGTACTTAGTTTATTTCTGGTATGCTCGTGTGCTTCATTTTCTTATCCGCTTTGACCTCTTTGTGTCTAGATTCTATCATTTCTTATTGTTTTTTTTTTTTACCCTTTTTGCTCAATCAACCTTTGATGCCTACTAAGTACCTGTTGTTTTGGTACTCATGTTATGCTCTGCATCTATTTCGTGATGCAGGTCCCAGTACCAGTTACCAGCGGTGAGTAGTTCCAGCCTTCTTTTGCAACTGTGATTCGGAGACGAGGGCGAGCACTTGGGGTTTTGGGTTTGTCTTGTCTCCTTCTTTTGTTTTAGCTAGTCTTGTTGCCTTTGAGACACGCTTTGTTATGGCCCACTTTTGGGACTTGTACTCTTTATTAGATAGCTCTGTACTAGTGACTCTCAGGTTCTGGGAGGGATTCTGTAAATATTTATTTTGGTTTGCTTCCGCCTTGTTGTCCTTGTTTAGATTATTGTTTTCGCTAGTTTCTGTCCTTACACTCATTGCTTGATGTTCTGGGTTACGGGTTGGCTTACCTACTGGTAGGGCATAGTAAGTGCCATCATGACTCGAGAAATCGGATCGTGCTAATAAGATATCTCGTGATGAAATAATTCGAAATGTAGAATTCAAGTTAATTAATATTACATGAGGTACAAAATTTATTTCTACTGAAACTTACATCAAATTAACAAATGAAAAAAAAATGTGTATTTTGGTTCATATCATCAACTGTTATTTATCCTTATTTTAATTTTTACCGGGTAAAGTTAAATTATTTGATTTGACGTAAATATCTTATCGATTATGCTGTGAATAAATCATTTTATGAGCATCAAATGTATTTAATCCAGTTTCTTCCTATCTTTTTGTTGTAATACATGGCATGTTCTTATTTTGAGTAAACAAGTTTAATCCTCAATAAGCCTATTAGGTAGTAATATTAATACTGATGCATGGAGCTTAATTAACTAATTAATTGTTCATTAGAAACAAAAGACAAAATAAAATAAAATGAAAAGAATGAGTTTAGTACGATCAATGTGGAATGTCACATATAAAACGTGGTTTTCCTACTTTTACTTGGAAAGCCATTTTTTTCATTTTTAAAGAATTTTTTTTTTCTAGAGAAACTATTTTTTTAATTTATTGATCAACTGATCAAACATTAGAAAATTAAAAAGTATTTTATAAAAGATATTTCCCTCCACACACCCTAAAAGCAAAAATTAGAATTATATGAGAAAGTATGCAAGGTCTAAGATGAAATAATTGAATAATAATAATAAAAATTAATAATAAAATATATTATAGAATGTCAGAACAGAAGACAATAAGAATAAGATATATAACAGACATACAACATATAACAAAAATCCATTATTACACCATTTTTACCATTTTTTTTTTTTTTTTTTTTTTTTTTTTTTTTTTTTTTTTTTTATTTTATTTTTTAAAATAAAAATAAAAAAAAAAATAAAAAAATAAAAACAAAAAAAAAAAAAAAAAAAAAAAAAATAAAAAAAAAAAAAAAAAAATTAAAAAATTTTTTAAATTAATCATAACAAATTAATAATCCCATATAACACCCATTACTTAATTTTTAATTTTATTAACAATTAAAAAAATGTAAACTGTATAAATATTTTAAATAATTATAATAATATATAAATATAATAATATTTAAAAAAAAATTTAATATTTTTTTTTTTTTTTTTTTTTTTTTTTATTTTTTATTTTCAAACCATTTTTCAAGTCAAAAAGTTCAAAAAGTCCAAAGCAATTTATTTATTTAATATTTTTTTTTTTTTTATTTTTTAATTTGAACAATTGAGCAAACAATTCAACACTTTTGAAACACAAAATTTTTAATAAAACACAAAATTTAAGTTATTTTTTTAAACTACTTTATTGGACTTCATTTACTTTAATATTGTTTTTATCTTTTTCCCCCTTTCCCCCTACTTAATAAAAAAAAAAAAAAAAAAAAAAAAAAAAAAAAAAAAAAAAAAATAAAAAAAACAACTATTACCTACTATTTACCCTTTTTTTTTATTTTTTATTTTTTTGTACATTTGTGCATGTGTGTGTATACACACATACAACAACAACAAAAAAAGAAGAAGGAGAGTAAAAAAAAAAAAAAAAAAAAATTTATCAATTCAATGTTCATATGTATATAGATAATATATATATATATATAATCATAGTATACTATATATGATGATATGATAATGATGAAATGATTGAATGAAAAACAAAGGAAGCAAGGGCAAATTAAATTAAAATAAATAATCTAAATCTAATATATATAAATATTTGGATCTAATTTGGACAAATACTTTACCTAATGGTTCAATTTGTGTAGTTTCCTAATAAGAAATTAACTCTATTCCTTAGCTAGGTTTAGGATTACATTGGGATCCTAAGTTGACCAAAATAATGTTTCTAACAAAAATATATATTATTTGCCCGCAATTTGAAGCGTGAAATTAGCTATAAAGTGGTATGCAACTTGTGGTGATAGACCAAACCATATGGTTATTCTTGTAAACAAATTCTTCTTTAGGAACTCAATGAATTCAAAAAGTGAATCAAGAAGGTGGTTATTGGACTTAGCAAAAGGGGAATATGAATGCTTTATTTCAAAAAGTGACCACATTTTTTTTATGTATTTATAATTCAGAGTTACTATATTCGTTCACTTTTAATTGTTATAATTTCTTTTTTAGAGTCAAATATTAATAACTTTGACTTACATTTTATGATGTATTTTTTTCATCATATTGACATGCAAAAAATTGAAATTTATAATACTTTTTGTATAGTTTTCGAATATCTAAATTTTATGTTTAAAATATCAAATTTGCAATCGAATTTAACTTTAAAAATTAGTCAAATTGACTTTTAAAAAAATACAAATATAACAATTAAAAGTGGATTGTACTAGTTATGAATACGGACAAATGAAGGAAAAAGTTTGTTACTTTTTTGAAATGAAATAGAATTTTGGAAAGTAACATTGATGCAAGCATCTTTTAGGTCTTCCATTTTTTTTCTTTCACCCACCAGTTAATAATTATTATGTCAGAGATTAGCACTTTTTTTTGCCAAGAAAAGTGACTCAAGCTCAGTATTGTACCTTAATCTCAGTACACTGTATTAGGGGTGGGCATAAATATCAAAAAATTTAAAAATTGAACCGAACCGAATTAATTTGGTTCTTCAGTTTTGGTTCTTCGGTTTTTCGGTTTGGTGTTGGTGTCGGTGATATTTTTTTGGAAATTCGATTCTTCGATTCGGTGTTCGGTGTAAGGGTCTCAAAACTTCGGTGCACCGAAGAACCAAACTTTTATTTAAAAAAAATTAAAAATTAATTTTATATATATATATATATGAGCATTCTCTTAACTAAAAATTAAAAATTCAATTAACAATTAAATCATTCATGAACAAATCAAAGTAACAACAAATGTACAATTCAATAGTTAACTTCAAATATTAGTTTCCAAGAGAAACTCAAACATATTTTCTACCAATATACATTGTGTAAAGAAACCGTCTTCGTACTTGTTTTTTTCGAGAAATAGTTGGAGGCACAATGTTCTTGATAAAGACAAACATAATTTTTAGTTAGCACAATAAATGTTCCACGGTGAGACGCATCATTCATTAACATAATTTTAAATTTCTAAGTATCTTATACTTTATCCTTATTTTATTTTTCATTCATACCGAAAAACCGATTTAAAATCACCGAACCAAATTAGTTTGGTTTAATATTCGGTGCACACTTTTCAAAAACCAAAAACCGAAGAACCAAACGCCCACCCCTACTTTGCATCCATCTCAATCGTGACAAAATTACGATTCAATAAAAAAACTTTATGAGATGATAACACTATTAGTTGAGCGACCATATAAGAAATAAGCCCCATAATCACCAAGCTATGAAGTTAATATCTTAGATGGTCACTCAACTAATAGTTCTGAAAGTCACTAGTTTTCTTTTACAACTTCAAAGTACTCAACTAAATATTCGTGCAACTAATTTAGAATTTTACTGAAAGTCACTATATGAGGTACTCCCTATTTCCCTCTTTTACTAATTACCCAAAATAACATTTACCTTTTACTTGTCCACTTTGATTTATTTATTTCAAATTAGCTACTAGCTAAATTTTAATTTTGAATGCATGGTTAATAATTAATATGAGCAACTTAGTAAAACAGGTACTTAATAAATAATTTGAGAGTGAAATATTAAACTAGTAAAAGGGGAGTGGGGACTAATATAATTTAAAATAAGAAAAACAGCCAAAGTATAAATTAAAAATGATGAATTCCAAGAATTTTGTAGAAGGTGACAATCTGCAATAACCTATGGAATAATGCACAGAAAAGTTTATGGCAGGTCCATTTCAAGCCAGTAAGTAAAATCCACATGTATATACTCTCCGTCCATTTCATTTTTTTCAAGGCAAGTAAAAGTGAACGGATATGAGAGTAAATAATTTGAGGACCCCATGTTACTATCGTAAATTGTAGGATATCTGTAAGTGGTATTATTGGTTTTTCCAAATAAGGTCAAATATTGGATATGAATGGCAGAGAGATGGCTTCCAAAATACCTAAATTGTGTCCCATTATAATTGTGGTCCTTCAAAGGAGGTGGGATCAATTAATATAAGGACGGACTCTGAAATGTAGCTTTCATTTAACAAAGAGTTTGTTCAGTTTTGGAGAGTTCATTTTCAAGATTGAAAATGATTTTTTTGTTGTTGTTTTTTAATGTAAGACAAAGTAACTCAAAAATAATGAAAGAGTTAGGGGTGAATTTATTTCCTCCTTCGCTAAAAAGTGGTAACTAGCTAACGCAATTTGTGATGATAGACCATATGATACGATAGTGTAAACTTTTTACTCTTACTTTTGGAACTCAATGTATTATTTGCTGTCAAAAGGGGTTCGAGTCAAAAAAGTAGTTTTTGGGCTTAGAAAAAAGGGGACATCGAAGCTTCACTTGAAACTCTGACCAAGTCTTTAGTATATGTATAGTATAATCAAAAACTGGAAATTAGAAAATATGAAGAGAGTATCTAGCTAACTAGTGCTTGCTTATAAATGAAGAAAAAAGTGTAGTATGAAATGATTTTCATAGAGAAAAAACATGTCAAGTTTAGGTGGGCAATTTAAGTCTTTCTTCTAACGTGTGGACCAGTTCAGGTTTGAGCTTTGCTCGAGACTCGAGAGTACAACTAAAGATTCAATAAACAAATACACAGAAACCTTGAAATTTATTTATGAATTAGTTACTCTTTAATTTTTCTTGTCCTTCACGCTTTGAAAGGAACTTGGATACATATATGATGGAACATGATAACAAAGTATAATAGAAAGGAGCAAGTCTATTCCGATTATCAAAAGTCCATAGTGTTTGAGAACAGAAACAAACTGCCATTGGATTATTACTACATACCACGTCTATTACAAATAGAGCATTTCAGTAAACTACTGCAACCACAAGCATTCGGCAAGTCAAAAAGAACCCTGCAATCAAAGAATGATATCATGTTAGTTACCTCACCTTCAAAAACAAAACACAGCTGAGATGACAAGGAAAGATCAGAACAGCATCACAACCAAAACTTTCTACCATGAAATACGTACAGAAAACTAATGTAAAGGCTTATAGCTAATACTTGGAAAAACTTTACAATGTACTGTTAAACTGATATTCAACCAAAAATCCGATACAAGCAAAAGGATCCCAAGTATCAAATAGCATGAGCACATCAATTATTCCCATGACTACCAATATCATTCATTGAGAAAACGGAGCAGTTGGAACTTAGAAAGAAGTTTTCAACGGGAAGCAAATGAGAAATGAAAATTCCATTTGGTGAGTTAGAAAAACAGTGATTCTGATGGAGGGATGTGAAATGGAACAAGGAATACTGAAGGTAATTAGTAAACCAATACTAGGGAAACAGCAGGAAAGATCTGGCGCGGAGGAACAAGCCTGAAGAAAGTAATTGGTCTATGGGGTGGAGAAGGCAAACAGGAGGATCCGGAAGATAAAATCATCAGACAGATGGCAGGAGACATGAAATTGGAAAGAATTATACAAAGTGGGATTTGGAATCACTGCAGTAGACCACTCAAAAAGCAACGTTGGCAGTTCTTTCCAAGAGCCTGGGGTCAATCAGCTGTCGCGGTAAAGTGTTTAAGAGATTGTATTTGAAAGTGAAAAGTCCTAAACGAACAACAAATATAGTGTCTAAAGAAGTCATTTTACACAAGCCAGTCTTAACGTTGCACGGTGGCAGAAAAATGTTGTAGATCAGTTAATACATCCAAAGAAGACAAGAAGTCTTGGAATCTGATAATTTTCATTGGAGGTGTCAATAATTTCTATGTAAGATTAGTAGTAAGCCAGAAAAAAGAAGGGGTGTGACATGGAATGTCATTAACCAGGCAGTGAATTGGAACTAGAAGATCCTTCTTAGAGGAACTAAGCATTCCTTCATGCAGATTACTTCATCTTGCTGATTTTTCTTGTCCTTTGGAGCATACATCAATTCCAACTTGTATAAATGATTGGCTAACAGCAATAGAGAAAAATATTCTTGTAGCTACAGGCTATTCTATACTTCTTCCATAAGGGGGTAAGACCTTTTTACGAGAAATAAATATATATCAAAAAAAACTATTCCTCAATTTCAAACTAGTTTTGGTCAGCCATTTGACTCCTCTATACCCGTTCTGCTCCACTAGAACCCAGTTCTCAATGCTGGATAATTTCTCTTTTAGAAAATTAGGGGTTCCTTAAAACTAGATGTCTCTTGATCTGTCACTTAGCCATAAAGGTCATTCAAGTCTCGTAGCATAACTAAAAGAACTTCATATTTAATCTCTTGAAATTAGTAATAAAACCTATATGTAGAGACAACAATATTAGTTGATTGTCGACAGTTGCAAAATCACAAGCTTCAAAACAAGTAAGAACATCTTTAAATAGTTAAACAGAAGAGGAGTAACAGGGGTTCTGGGATGCGAAGTAAGAAAAGAAAAAGGTAGAACAAACAGATGTTAGCTCTTCCGCACCATGCGGCCACGAAGCTGCAAACCCAGTTTTTAATTGAGTTTACAGAATACTTTCTTGTAATGGTCATCCCAGTGTCGACTTTTATGCAGGAGGGTAACTGCTTATATAGCACTTTCACCCCACCTACTTTTTGTCATGGATAAGGATGTTACCAAATAATAAGAAGATACAAAAGCACATTTTAGAAAATCCAGACAGAAAAAGTGAAAAAGTTGGTCACAACATTCTATAATGTTCATATATGCTTGCAGCTCATGCTACTTGGTACTTACTAAACACCATTCGTTTAAAGAAAAAGCAAATACATTACAACTCATAACGACACCGAGGACTATTCCATCTGTGACCCAATTTACCTGATTTCAAATGCAAATACTCTTGTTCCATTCTTTCCACTAGTATACAAGGGCTAACCAGAAAGTTAAGCCAAACAGTTAAAAGTGTAGACAAACACAACCATCAATTTCTCCATATACATATTTATTCCTCGTGCTTTCATTTTCAAAATAAGAAAGTAATGCGAATATACTCCACCATACAAAGATAGCAATTAACTATCAGAAAGATCACACAACATGATACTGCACATATTGCCTATACTTTAGAGTTCTTAATAATCTCATTTTTTTGTAGCAGAGAAATCCCTGATGGCCAGTGGTGCACAATTCAAAACTCGGAAGATAATGTGCATGCTCATCTATGTTCACCACTTAAATACCAAGTTTTTGTACGCAGAAGAATTGCACCTAATCCACACATAAATCCACACATAGTTAGCTGCGCTCTTACCACAGGCTTTAGTAATCTAAACAGCATTCACACTGTTGTAGTGTCACCACATGAACAACACAGTTCCTTCCCAGATAACCAGGAAACACAATCAAACCAATCAAAAGTCAAGGTTTAAACCTAGCAATGATATTTACTTGTTCCTCTTTACAAATAAAAAACAAATGTAATTCAAGGTAACTCAAGTTACATCCCCACCTAAAAGAGGCACGACACACTGAGGAACCATAGAAGAGTAACCACAAGAATAAAAAAGAACATGTAACGTCCGCATTATATAACCAATGATAAATTTAGGAACAGAAGTATTCACAACATGGCATCCGAAAACCCAAAACGTAGCAGAGATCACAAACAAGGGCAAACAACCCACCCTCCGTCCCAATTTAACTCCTTTTCAGCTTATCAAGTCGATTTGGCCTTATTGGAGCTATATCGAGATGTTAATTACGTATTATATCAAAATGATCAAATAGTCCATTAAAAAACCTGAGACAAGAATCAGTTTAAAATTCCAAGGATATGCAAGTGGTAGACTTCAGATACCCAAAACATGAATCAGGTCAACTGAAATCTAGAGATAGCATGAATTCAGCAATGAAATCGCATACAATTTCAAACCCTAGAAGTGACCAAAATAAGAGAAAAGGGCACGTACCCATGAGGAAAACAAAAGGGTATCCCCAATTTATTTTGAAGAATAAGATTGGGGCTTAAAATAAGAAGCATAAGTGGGAGGAGAATAGATCACGGCAGCAGCCATAGCTCCCGGAAACACTGCGTACTTAGCTATCAGCGCAATCTTCCTCACCAATGGCTCTCCCTTCATCAACGACATGCTTTAATCTCTTTGATCAACACACCAATTTTCTTCTACTCCTCTCTCTATCAATCACACTGATTGCTCAAAGCCCTAATAATCTGACCCCTATTTTATTTCTCAATTCCACGATGCGGTTGAGAAATGATCCGACCCGATTCCTACCCATAAGCCTGTTTGCATCCACTAACCACTTCTAATCATCTTTTTATAAATAGCCACTAACAATGGATATATTTTTAAAATATGATATTGTTACGGAGTTTCACCTGTAATATTTGATATTTTATAAAGTTATTGTTTTTTAATTACATGTGTTAAAAAATTGTTCCTTATGTTCACACGCTTTTATGACGTACTCTAGGTAAGCAATTGCACTCAATAACTCTAAAATGAGTGGTTTAAACTTTTCACGCCGTTGTCCATGGGAAAATCATCAAGGCCTAAGACAAACTTATTGATTTTGAAGTTTTGTTCCCCAAGTAATTAGGTAAAAGTTCAAAACTATTTACCTACAACATATTCTTGTAAGTCACCCTACTCTAGGGGTGATATGCACAAACAAAAATATCAATATGTGATGTTTTTAAAGTTTTATCACCATTTAAAGTAATTTTTGTAAAATTAAACCCGACGTTACATGTTGAGAAGAATAAAAATTTATGTTTTAACAAGTTATGTTAGATGGAACATAACATTTGATCTACTCTTGTTAAATTGTTCAAAAATATTATCAAATTGACAAATCTTACCTTGTTACAAATTATGCATGTACATATAATTTGGATAGAGTCTTCATTTTACCTGACAGAAAATGTTAAAAGTTGCTCAAGATTGACAGTAAATGTTAAATTATTCCCAAGTTACGTTAGCTTTTCGCAACTGGTGTATTCATAGTTCCTTATGAACAATATTGACCAGTTATAATAAATATATTTGTACAAGTCACTGTTGCAAGTGAAAATATATATAACTGTGGCTACATTTTTCTGTAGAGAAGAATCAATATATAAAATCAGAAAAAATTAGAACGCCAATCAATATTTAAGTCACTGCAATCAATCAAACTTTGAACGCGATCCAGAGCTGCATGTCTATGCTGCAATAATGCAAGAGATCCATCGTCTTCTGGCTCCTGCTCCTCAGAAATACTCTTCCTTTTACGGGGAAGCTTTCTCGAAATTTGTTTCCATTTTGATTCAAATACACAGGCTACAGGCTCAACCACAAAGTCGCAAAGTAATTAGACAACTTGCTCAAACTCTAAGCTCCAGGTGAAAGCAAATGAAATTTAACTGCTTTAGGAAGAGAGAAGTTTATTCAACATTGACTAAAAGGTCAAGGACACAAGAATGAATTGAAGATGTTTAATCTGAACAAGTCGATGGTGCTTTAATTTGCTTACTATGATACCACCCTTCCTGCAACAATCCGAACTTCCTCAAGGAAAAAAAACACAAGCTTCTTGGGCCTATTGAAATATGCCACCTAGAACCTAAGACGCACCTTGGCGTGATGTTTTTATTTTAAAGATTATCACATTACTGCTGAGATGTTCTAAAGTTTTACTGATAAATCTAATCTCACTCAGCTTAACAATGGATAGTGTGATCCTATGTCGTCCTGTAAATCAATTATTCCCACATTTTGTCGCTGAAGATGGTATGCTCCAGTTCCACATATACTCATAAGCAGAGTAGTCACATACTAGACAATCACTTCTAGCTAATCCTGTTGATGATATAGAGAAAAGTAAGGTTTGGGACGATGAGGTATGTTGTCTTAGTAATGTAATAGGCAGGTCTCACTTGTGATCCTTTCCAGTACCATTATATTATTATAGGCACAGATTCTTTTTTTGGTTTGATCAGGGAATTCAGCAATGACAGGCATTGGTAAAAGCACATCAAACAAGGTTTTGCTAATTAGAAATGATGATTTTACACTTGAAATCCAGACAATTAAAATAATGGCTTGGGACATTAACAGTCAACAAGCAGCAGGAATACATCTATCCTGGAGAGCTACAATGGATTCAGAGTCTCAGCTTACCTTTAAAATTATGTTTCAGAAATAGTTTGCACAACAACTTATCAGAACTGTTCCGCAAATTGTAAGCCGGATAGTCAGTTTTGATTACTACCAGTTAAAAACATATTTTCAGTATTATGTCCGAATTGCGTTCAACCTAAGCATAAGGTGGAGCGAGATGATCAATTTGAGGAATGTTCCAGGAACAGTTAAGAGTTTCACTTGTGTAGATTTTTTCTGCAAGTACACCCGTACTATGCCATAACAACAAACAGACACTGCTTTTATCTACAAATTCAGCTACCTAGATGAAGTTTCAGTGAATAGACAAAACCCAAGTGTTTGGCAGTAGATCTAGGCAATCACAAGTTACCTTGTGCACCTACTAGTGGGTAACTTGTGATATGCTTCTATTTCTTATGAAAACAAGGAAGCAAAGAGAGTCTAAAAGATGCAATAGCTAAAATGGAAAAATTGAGTGGTCACCATTAAGAAAAGGAAAAAGAAAAGAAGGCTGTTTGTTGATAAAAAACAGAAGATACTGCAAATGCAAAACAACCTTAGGAACTGTGAGCCCCTTACAAACATAACCAATTGTACTGGGAAATTGCAAACAACATTGAGAACTGTATGGTTGTATGCCTACAAACATTTTGGGCCAGATACAGGGAAAAGCTATGACTATCCTGTTATGATCCACCTCTAGCTAATACTCAACACTGTTAACTCCTTACTCGACCTTGGTAACAACAAGAATACAAACTTTGAAGAAAACAGACACATTAATTACACTCTCTTTATAATGCATTATCATGTCAAGCCCTACTTCTATCTTAACTAGAAATTTAGACATATTTCTTGAATTGCTGATTAGGAGAATGAGCTTGGTCAAAGAATCAAGAGAGCAGAAGTGGTTGGCTGTGTTACTCCAGTTAATAGGCACCAGGTACCTAGTGGATTACAATCTATTCTGGTCAGACATTGATTCAGTCTTTGGTATAGTCTGCATATTTACTCGTCAGAACCGAAATCCATGTCTATCAACATATGAATTTTGTCCTCATAAAAACTATAGAATCATTACAATGGCTTGTTGGTTCAAGTACAAAATGATACAATAACAGCATCTACGCTACCATCTTTCAAGTGTGTACATGCTCCAAGAGAATGCACAAAGCCATAAAATTGTAACTGATCCCTGATGGGGTTAGCTTAAAAGTTGAATCATGATTTTAGGCAACCGAATGAATATCAGGGAAACCAAACAGGAAACATCTAAACAGCAAAAGTACGTATAATCAAAACTTAAACATGCGCTAGCATAGCAGGAGTTATAGACTTGGAGGCAATTTAGTATTTCTGATGAAAGAAAGAAGCACATCATATTCAATAGTTGTATAAAGAAAGTACCTTCACTTCTGCCCTTAAACCCCCGAATAAGGCAGGCACAAATCCAAGGTCTTCCTGAACGAGATGCCTTTGCACCCCCTTTTAATTCACCATTATGTTCTTTTAGTCTATAAAAGAGAGATCACCAATTAGAAATCAGCAGCTTAGATTGAAGTGGGGGGGGGAGGGGGTTGTAATTCCACTCTTTGAGCATGCTGACAGAACGATTGACACTCCCAACTCTCTCATGTCCAGTGATTTCGCTACAGTTTACTAGCACATTCCTAGTATAGAGAATCATGGTCGATGAGTCACTACATGCTCAATGGAAGGCCAACAACCAATTTACCATCATAAATTAGTTTTTTTCACAAGTCCTAAAAAAATCACTAATCTCCTAAAATGTGTGCGACAGTGGGCGAATATAAAACAACCAGTAGAATAAAGATTGTCATTTGTCATAGTAGAACGTACTCGTTCATTTTGAAGGCATTGACTGCAACCAATCCAACTCTTCATAGAAATGTTAAATGAAAGCTTCTAGAAAAAACAAAGAAGATTTAAAATGAAGTTCAGAAAGCACAATCTATGGAAGATCAAAACATTTCTATCATGGTGTGTTTTAGCCCTCGGTACAAATTATTTAAAGGAAGAACCACTAAAATACATTCTTGTTGTTTCCGGATGAAGGAGTTCCCCAAAGAATCTAAAACTAGAAAAAGTGACTAAAGAAAGAAGCTGTAAACCACCAAAAAGAATAGGACAATAGTAAAATAAAATAAGTTACACCTTCACAATGGAGAAGCCGAGATAGAGCACAACTGTTCAGATTCTAACAGGGAGATCAGTAGGATAACTCCTTCTCAGAGATCTTATCAAAGTTTACCCTTTTTTCCCCCTTTCTGAAATTCTTAGCCTAATTTCTCCATAAAAGTATCCTCTAACACAAGCTAATAGGGATAAGTAACCAACAACATATAAGCTAGACATGATTAACACATTGGTAAAAACCATTAACAGAAAAAACTAGGCATTCTGACCAAACTCAACCCAAAAAACTAGCTCATGTCCATATAAGCATTCCATACCCCGACCCCACTTCATGCCTAGACCCAACTGGAGCATAGACCTGGAACCCAAAGGTATATGGAACTGGCACCGATAACATGTAAAGATATGGAAAAAATGGTCTAACTCAAACTCAAAAGCTAGCTCGAGTATTGCACAAGTCCATATAAGCATACCACTCTTAACATGTTCAATTAAATCAAAAGTCCGCTCTTTTTTTCGCTTAGAATAAACAAGAGAAACAAGTTACTCACCGGCGAGAGAAATTGGTAGTGACACCAACATAGGTCTTTATAGGTGGATTTGTCGAGAGAATAAGGTATACACACCACAAAGACCTCTTTTTCTTAGAATTACTAAATTTCGTTGAATTTGAAGCTGGGCTTGTTAGTAATTCCAGATCATTTCCTGATGATTGCTGTAAATTTGCATACGACTTTCTTGATTTCTTCAATTTGCTGCAACTTGAAGAAGATGCTATTGGATTTGAAGAAGAGGGAACTTTGAGATTAGTGGGCTTCAACGATTCAAAATTTGAGGGTATTGGTGGTTTCAGAATATGGGGTTTCGTCGATTTGAAGATTGTTGACAAAGGTCTAGCCATGGCGATGATGATCTTGCAGTTTTGTAATCTGAAAAATCGACCGTTAGTCTGGGGGCCGGTTTGGGCTAAAACAAATAGATCGATCGGATTATTAGCGACCGGTTTGGATTTAACAAATGATGCATTTCATTTTTAAATTAAATAATTAATTATTTAGTTGATGAGCAAATTTCTGCCTTCTAATTTATTTATTTTATTGTGATAATTTTAAAAAATTGTCGAATATAGTAATATTTGAATTTCATAACAAATTTTTTAAAAGAAATATTTTTTCACCGTATTCGAAATCCGTTAAAGCCCCCACTAAATCTGAACGCAGCCCCTTTTCCTTGCCTTGTGTTTTTAATCAATTTGGAACCCAAGTTCTTTAAAACCTTCTTTAATTTCACTATTTAAATTATTAATTTTTACCCACGTTAATTTTGTATTCCAAATAATGGAAATAGAGAGAGAATAAAAAAAATCGTCACTTCCGTATCTCCTTAAACCAACAACCATCACCTCACCACTGCTCAACAAAAAGGGATTTCACCATCATTTTATTCCAAAATTCAATCCTTGATAAAAAGTGATACAAGCTCGTAATAATTGATACAAAAGAGCGAATAAATATAAGCAATACAAGTTAGTAACAATTGATATACTATAGCGCATGAACAAAAAATGAATACAAGTGAAACAAATTGATAACAATTAATACAAATGATTTTCGAAGTTTTCTTTATAGATTTTATACACTTTGAATGCGCTTACCCTTGGTTTCACTGTCTACATGAACTAACCACAAATCATCCTTCTTTCAGGCATTACTTTGAATGCGCATGGTAAAAAAGTGTGTGACTACTCAACAGATACCGTGAAAAATGCAACCACTTGGTCAATCAAGTTTCATAACAAACTGGGAGAACTTAATTAATGGATAACAAAACGGCTACGTCAATAATAATGTTACAGAAACAATTGAATTTCAACCCTATTACAAGAGCTACTGAATGAGCTGTTATTTTCAGCACGGATGAATGGATCAACTAAGAGTTTTGCCACCAGTACAAAGCGTTTAAAAAGGGGCCACCAAGGGTCTCAAAAATCAATTGCTTGGTAAAATCTAACAGCGTTCAATTGAAGCCAACTAAAAAGACAAGAGTTTTAACATAATCCAAGATTGAATGACTGGATTTCAGACAGGTTACAACCAAAACATACGCTAATAAAAAAACAACTCTATATTTTAACACTGTAAAAAATAATCAAACATCGTTGCTATGTCCAGAGAACTAAGCTCTCTAACCTCTTCCCAAAATTTGCACGCACCTAAAAACCAATATCTAGAGTGGGTTAAAAGAGGTAGAAAAGTATCCAACTAGAAAGACAATCTAAAGGTGGCCATCTCCAGATAAGACAAAATGATAATTCCTTTTGAACTCACGGGCAAGAAGGATTTGAATCCAGAATCTCCAATTCTTTAAGTTCGGCCTACATTTATCTGAAGCTCTGTCTGATCTTAATCATTCGCTTGAGTGTTGCAAGCCAGAAGTTGCACTCATCCCAATCACTTGTGGTGAGAAGTACCTGGGGATAAATGCAAATATAAGAAGCAAATGGAGATCATATGATATTCTACTACCAATACTAGACTAAAAATCTGGAACTACATCTATCCAGATAGCTACCTGTATCTGAAGGGCGGTGCTGAAATCACCATTGTCCAAGGACTGACAAAGCTGCACAAGCTTTTCTGCTGCGTTCTTAGATATGTCCCCACTGTTCAGTTTTGCAAACAGTGCTCCTAACTTCTTTGAATTATCCTCAATTTCCCGCTTCTTAGCTGGATTTGCTCGTGATCCACCCAATGCTTCTGATGTTTCATTGAACAATCTAGTCAAAATTGCTATCACGGGCTTTTGCTGGGCTGCAACACATCATATGATTCGTTCCATTAAATATTGAGATTTAAAATGCAAGCACAAGAACCTTATTTTCCCAGTTAAGACTTAAAAAGCAGATCTTACGACCATACCATGCCATTTAAAGAAATAGAGAAAAAAGACACATGCTAACAGAGACCACAGTAGTTTAGAAGTACAGAATCTAGGAGTAACTAGAAACAGTTCAGGATGGTGCCGAAGTTCATCTAATTTTACTCCTTTATTGAACTTCTATACGAAGAAGGGTTAAAATATAGCAGCAACAGCAGTTTGTCCAGACAGAAACTCCCAAGAGTGAAAAAAATACACTGTCCATTCTTTCTATAACTTTAAAGCCATGAAAGTCTGTCAGTGGTGCAAAACGATCTTTTGTTGGTGTCAGTATAGTGCTCCCTCTTAAAGGTATAAAAAGGATTTCCATATGTTTAAGCCTAAGAAGCTGAAAGTGATTTCAATGACTAAATTTTATTGAAATGGTATTGTATAAGGGGTGAACAAATGAGAGTAACCTGCTACTGCAGAAAAGGTATAAGCTTCTCCTAAAACGTATAGATTGATACCCCAATAACAACTTACAAGTGCTGTACAGTTAATCCCACACGTGGGGTCTTGTGTTTACACAGCCTTACACCTACCTTGTGAAGGTAGAGAGGCGGTTTCGATAGACTCACTACTCAAGTAAAGCATATAAAAACAAGAATGCGAAGCAAATACAGTACCGAAGAAGCCATGCTGAAAACAATGAAGAAGAGAACAGCAGCGACGCCAACAAAAATACGATAACTGAAGCAAATGAAACATTGAGTGATACTAAGATCGAAAAAAACTACAAGATCACTACTTAAAGATCACACTCACCACCCATAGGTAACAATGTTGAACAAATGCATGGAAAGAAGTAACATATGTCAGTAAGAAGGAATTGTATGGCCGTCCAAACTACAGGAACGTACGAAAATGAATGTAACGGATTTAAAGTGGAAGAGAAGCGAACCAGGAACATTTGAGGTATCCACCGTCTGAACTGTAGGTGGGGGAGCAGCAGGAGCTGCTGGTGACTGGACTTGAGATCGCTGAGTAGGGCTTGGAGGCTGCATTGGAGCCATTCCAGGTCTCTGCACTGGATTATTAACTGGCATAAATCCTCTAGGAGCTTGGGAAGGAGCTACAACCTGAGGCATCTTTTGTCCAAGAGCTGGGCCAGCTTGACTAGGGTGAGGGACATATGCAGGAGGCACATTATGACCACCAGCATAACCTGGGTTAGCAGGTGCCTGAAATAAGCATGCAATGAAAATCATAGGACTACAATTTATCTTTGCCCAAAACAACCCCCCACCCCACCCCACCCCCAGATTGAAATGAAATAATGGAAACTTTAACATACGGGATACAACTGAGCACCCAAGGTGGGCTGCTGATATTGCTCCACATTTCTCAGCGCAGGGGGATTTGATGGGATGAAGGAGGTCTTAGCAGGCTGAGTAGCAACAGGTGGTGGAGCAATGTTACCCTGCAAACATGAGAAAAATATATATTAGTATGCAAAGATAACTTCACATGTATATGCTTCAAGAGGTAAGTACTTGTTTCAACTCAGCATCTATTAATGTGGCAAGAATAATCTTAACATCCAAAAGAAAGCCAAAAAGTCTATACCTGAGGAACTGGAGGAGTTGGAGTTGGCAGAAACATGTTTGGTTGCTGGATGTTTTGTTGTGGAGCAGGCTGGTATGGGACAGGAGCAGCGAAGCCACTATTGTATGACGAACCAAATGGTTGTTGATAATTCTCAGCATAGGGGCTGTTTGAAATGCTAGGCTGTCGCTTGGATGGTTGCTCCTGAGAAGAGAGAAATTAAAGAGGATAAATCATATGAAATTTCTAAAGATGACAGTCCTGTTTAAGTAAGGTAACGGACCATTAAGAGAGGAAGAAGATAATACCGGATAATAATGCTGAGAAGGATCAGCCATTCCATAACCAGATTGATCTGCAACATAGCCGGATCCAGTGTGCAGTTGTGAGTTGTCAAAAGCCATAGATTTCAATGCGTCTTTAGCTGCAAAAGACAAATATGCTAAAAATCGTCAGTTTGCTTTGTTTGAAAGGGATTGCACTATCTGCACTTGGCCAATTCACTTGAAATAAAATACAATGCTGCCACACTTAAAAAACCACCATTGCCTAAATTATAGTTAGACCATAAACCATAAAAAGAAACCCAAAATTCAAATAAAAAAGGGTACATGAGGAGGATACCATAGACGCTACGTTCTTAAATATCAGAAGTAGCCATGTCCCCTCTGTACAGCATAGTCGTACATATACAACAATATACCCAGTAGTGTAATCCCACAGGTGGGGTTTGGAGGGTAAAGTGATAGAGGTTGTTTCTAATATTAGGTGAAGGGAGAAACAATCCTGTTAGCCTTGTTTCTAATATTAGGTGAAGGGAGAAACAATCCTGTTAGCCTTTCAAAGCTCAAAAGAAGACACTTATGTTATACTCTAACAAGTCGTCAGAATTTAGACCCCCATAGAATGAGGAAAAGAAAGGGACACGGATTAATATCTTGCAGTCTTTTGGCTGACACAATTTGAAGAGTTTGAATAGGAGAGTGAAATGGTATACACCCGATAGGCCTAGAAGACAAATGGGAATTATCAACACCAATTGATGAAAAGGTACAGCTTGGTTGGACAACTCTCAAAACCATAGGAACGCTTCTCAAACTACTCATACTGAGAAACACAAAATATTTACATGTCAGTAGTGTAAACACTAAACAAGCCAAGTACCGGATGGAGGCAAATGATACTATACTTAATTTACAGTGAAGTGGTTAAAATTTACAGCACATGAATTCCAGTAATAAGCTTCAGTCAGCTGCTTCCTTTCTCAGGTATAGATGCGCTATAATGAAAGCATGAAAAGGCAAAATATTTGCAGAAGAGCCAGGACTAAACCAAACCATATGACCATTATCAACATGAAAAAGACAGATACAAGAGTCGGCTGCATAATAGTGCCGTTCTGTAATGGGGAAATATATCAGCGCAAACATATTGACCTGGTTCAGTGGAGAGTGCAATACGATCTCGTAAGATAGTCAATTCAGGTGACAATTCCTCAGAGCCCATAAGCTTCAAGTATTCCATTGCAGTAGTTAAAAGCCCCTGACTTGCTAGGATTTCAGCATACTTCTCAAGAAGCTTGCAAAGAGAAGCACTGAATCTCTTTTGCCCAGTTGCCAATGCAAACACTATTGTCTTTTCCATTAAATCCTACAGGTAGGAACAGAAAATACTATTGAGTGTCTTACTGATCAACATAAAACTCAGAAGAATCTGAATGCAATACCTGAAAGAAGGTCAACATATGATTTTCCATCAACAGAAAATACCATTAAGCGTCTTACTGATAAACATAAAACTCAGAAGAATCTGAATGCAATACCTGAAGGAGGTCAACATATGATTTTCCATCAGCCTTTCCTGCCAAAGTCCTCGACCATATTTCTATAGTTTTATCAATGTTCCCTGCACATATGTAACACAGTGTTGCTGGAAGGCTTTCACCAGCAGCCAAGAGTCTTGAAGCAAGTGTATCGCACAATGACGTCCATTCATCTTGTGGAGCAAACTGCATGAAGGTGATAAGCAGAGTAACGGGTGAACTTCACTTCAGATGGATACCATAAAAACTCTTCTCGGTGAACATCCCAGAGGTGTGCACTTATTGATTGGATCAGAGCAAATTTTTATATATCTGACCTTGTCAATAAGCTTTTTTATAATGCCCCTTACACCCCCACAGCATAACATAAGAAGGAAATAATGATTAGGATGTTAGGTAGAGGAACTTACAGTGCAAAGGAGTGCAAGTGTTTCCTTCCAGGACTTCAAAGGCCGAGTGTTTACAAGGCTCATTAGATCATTGTTCACCATAGCAGCAACAACCTGAAGTTATTGTTTAGACCAAACACTCAAATTTTAAAGAGCATGGACTAATCTCCATTCAGAAAATGACAGCCATGATATAAATGGATCTTACCTTAAGGTATGAAGAGTGACTAGTTTTAAGGTATTGATCACGAGTTTGCTCCCACAAAGAAGCACCACCGACATGAGCAATAACCAGAGCATCAGCCATTCTATTTGCAGATATGCATTGTGCAACAGCCCCCTTATAGTCACCGACAACCAATGCGCGTTGTACAGTTTCATCAAATGATGTGTCTGCACTCTCCTCTTGTACATCCATTTCTGGTTGGGAGTCCTTCACATCAACTGACTCGCCAACATCAAAGGAATTCACAGACGTTGACACAGGTGTATCAGCTTTGGGACTCGGAAGATTGTTAAAGAAATCTTCCCCATTGTCTAGGACATGCATTAAGTTCTCGTTGTTTGCAGCTTCTTTACCTGAAAGATTCTCATCAAGGGCAAGGGCATTTACTTGCTCAGATATATCATTCTGCATAGTATCTTTTTCTTCAACAGGCAGACTAAAACCAAGATGAGAAAGCAGTTTTGTCCTTGCATCCCCATCCTCTTCAAGCATAACCTTCAAGAAGCCCCATATTTCCCTTTCACCTGAAGATCTGTTCAGAAAAGCACAAGCAAGCTAGGGTAAACCGGAAAACGAATGCAACTTGTGAAAGAAAAAATCACCAATTTGAGGAAAAGGACATACTCTGACTCTTGGAATTTCTTTTCACAGAAAACCCTCAGCGAGGTTTTCTCTCCATTCTGAATAGCAGTCTCAAATTCAGAAGACCGAGTCACCAGACCTTGTTCAGTGACTATGCTATGCACATGGACCTACAAAGGAGTAAATGTTACTGCAAAGCAAAAGGCTATAAAGGAGGGATTACAGAAAATCCACTGGCATACCTCCGTCGGTCCAGTTGGACCATCTGCAGCACCAAATGAAACAAGCTTTCCACCAAAGCCAAATGAGACTCCAGACTTCTTCTTAGACCACCACTTTGGAGCTCGTAAGGGAGCTGATCAGCACATGCAAATGAAAACCCCAAGAAGGTTAACACAAGGGTCACAATTTCTCTTCCCTTCAAAGCAGAAAGAAACCAAGAGATGTACCAGGCAGTAATGCAGATAAAAAAGAACAGTTCTTCTACCTCACATGAGTACTACGTAATAGCATAAGGAAGATGCATGGAATATACTACCCGTATATCCTCTTTTATTCATAATATAGGCATAATTGGCAGTGCATTTTTGCCTCTTTAATATTTTCGGTTTTTCAGTTACGGCTCATTTCATAACTTGATATCTAGGGATCCCCACACACATCCTCAAGTAGATAAGCTAATTTTCAAAACAGAAAATACAAAATGTTGACCATGGGGAAGAATTGTCTCTAAGCAATCTCCTTGTTTCAACTATATGATAACTTCTTCCTACATTCAAAAAGAAACATACACCTTGATGCCCTAAACCTCAAAAGATGTTTATAGTAAATATTAAGAAGGGGGAGAGGATGAAGATAAACAAAATTCCATCATACCTGCGCCAAAATAACCATCTCCATCGCCAGCTCGACCACAGCCCTGCAGAACATAATAATTTGAGTATCATTCACCAATCAAAATAAAAAAAGAAAACACTGTGGTACAGGAAAACAACAATTTATAAAATACAAGGAGAAAAGGTATTCCCGGTTCACCATACATGTGGTCGTCAAGAACAATCAAAATATCAAGCACTAACCATCTGGAAGATGAGGAACATCTATTATTTGAATGCTTAAGTCAACAGAGGGATATTGTTATACAGGCCCATCCTACCTACACTACTTTATCAAGTCAACATATCTCAACTCAAAAAAAGCAACAGCATAACAGAACTGGTAAGAGGAAAAGGAGGCAGGGAAAATCTTTCTGGAGTTCTTTATTTATATTCAGCATTGCATACAACACATTGCAATCTGATATATAAAGCATAAAATTTAAGAGGAAAGGACCTCTATGTTGTAAATGCCGATTTTTCCGTCAAATGATGATGCTGAGATCACCCCTGGACACTTTGGATACCAATGCACATCAAAATTCCAATTGGTTCCAGCTGGCAATTCGGAGACAATCTGCAAAAAGTTAAACATACAACAATCAGTACTTCTTCAAAGCTTCCATAGAAAACTAAAAAATAAGCAACCATTCACTAGTTTAAGAACCATTACCACAAAAGTCAAGGTCAACAGAGAACAACATTGCTGAAACAAAAAATATAAATTGACAATATGAGGATATGAATGAACAATTCAAGTTTCATTCACCTCTCCAGACACAACATCCCAGCAGATAGTGCGGTTATCTTTCGCACAAGTAAGCAAGTAGGAGCTGTCAAGGGGACACCAGGCCATTGCAATGACACCTGAGTGAAAAATATCCAAGATTAAAGGAGAATTGTAAAGATATCAATATAATTAGATAAACTAGACCTCTAATCCTTACTAACAAGCTAAAACTTTAATGTTTTGCTTTAAGATCAAATTATCTTATAAACAGAAATTTTAGGTATGCCACACCAATAAGTTGACCTTATTGGTTGCTTAAGGACTTTGAATGTAAGATTTTGTTGAATATCTGAAGACTGAGATCATGAGAACTGAGCATTAGGTTTATATGTAGTATAGTTTTCCTTGTTACACGCTAAGAAAGTCAAAAAAATTCTTCCCCCACTCTAAAAGAGATTCAATTACTATTTATTTAAAGAGGTTCCAAGCTTAGACTTTTGAACTAAGTGACGTGTGATTGATATTCTTTAAATCTTGGAAAGGCAGTTTGTGCTCCCTCTACCTCACATCCATTCCATCTTTCCAAGTTCCCTTCTTCCCCAAACTCCTCCATCTCAGTTCTCAGCATTTCTTGCAGGATTCAAAGCTGAACTGATCCTAGCTGGCATTCATAAGAATGAAAAGGAATGGGGGGAGATACAGAGGGGCTGAGGTGATTTAAACATTCTTTCCTTCCAAATTCTACCATCCAATCATGATGTTAAACTCCTTGCCATGTAATTGTTAATCAGAATCCACTTGCACCCACTGGCAACATGTCAAATAAGTTGTATACAAAAATCAGTTAAATGCTGCAACAGTTTTCTTTCTTTTGCCAAAAGAAACCAGAGAGCATAGTACGATTGTCATACAAAATGGATCGACGACCATTCAGTACCAAAATCCCATATCCCAAAGTGGTGAAGCATTTTAGGTGAATGCCTCATCAGCAAAAGACAGGAAGACATTGAGAGAGCAGCAAAGAATAAAGCTCCAATTAAGGAGCAGGAAACAAACTAATTACTAAATTATCAATCTTGAATCACCCAAAAAAAAGAAACAACCATTGTACAGACTGTCAGCCATGTGCTTTAGAAAAACATATTTACTTGTATAAAATAAAGTTTGCATATCATTTGTTGTCCACCAGAAAATACTACCACTGTTATACCAGTACAACAATTGCATTTCCCTCCACACTTTATTTATAAGCGACTAGAATCATAAATTGACTGCAACTAAATGGGCTAAGCTCAGCAATAGTATTTCCAAATCTTTAATAGAGTTCAAGCCTCATCTGTAGGATAGAATTTCACCATCATTTGTCGCTTCAAATTTGTGAATTCCAAGACAGGTGAAGCATGTAAATTATGGGGCTGGTGAGTGCACTAACCTTTAGTGTGACCCACGAACTCTTTCACTGGAGACAGTATATTCCGCATATCCCACAGCTGAAACAATAATATATTAGTTAGATATTAATTACGACGATCAGAGAAAGACAAAAGAGTAGAATTCTTACCCTAAGTGCAGGTGAACCATCTTCATCAGAAGCAACGATGAGCTGCGTGGCAACATCAGGATGCCACTGCAATACAGAGCACCGCCTTCTAACAGAATCTGTGAAACTGCAGAATTGCCCAATGCAGGTTTATTTTTCGTTATTGTTGTTAATCTCAAATGCAGGAGTAATGTTCAACTTATAGCAACTCTTGAATATAATAACAAAATTAAAGCCTACATTTTATGGACACCTTTTACCTTATCACTGGCTTCTGCTTCTTCAAATCCCACACCACTGAAATAAGAAAAAGGAAAAAAAGGGAGATATTATGGCAACCTTTAGAAAAACGAATAACGCAGGCAACTTCCGCTTCTTGCTCACCAGTTGTCCCATTAAGTGAAGTAGACGCCAATATATGCTGAACCTTGTTGTTCCAAGATACATAAGAAATTTCACCTTGAGTTGATGATCCACTACCCTGCAAAAAGGAGTCAAGATCTGAGTTAGATAACTTAAATAAAATGTCAAGATCGACAACTTCTCAATAAAACTATAGCACAGTTATAGGCCAGGAGTAGCGGATAGAAGATAAAACACCACCAGATCAAAACCATAATTAACTGAAACAAACAACAAACTAAATTTTCTGATATCGCACGTTATAGGCCAGGATTACTGGATAGAAAGAGAAACACCACCAGATCAATGCCATTATTAACTGAAACAAAAATAAACTAAGTTTTCTGGTATGATTGATTATAAGTCGCACTCATCATTCCTCTTAAACCATCAGTTCTATTATTATTCAATTGCAAGCCACTTGTAAGAAAGCATAACTACAAAACTCAGTGAGAGACCATCTACTTCAACCTTAATGGGCAGGTTTACCCAATGCCTGTATAAGGGTTGTACGCAAAGCACCTGCTGGAATAGCAAGGTGTATGCAAGTCGGGGCGAAACTAGTATCAATACAGAAAATGACTGAGACAATCCCCCAATATTTAGTTGACTAAACACGTTGGAATATCCTTTTATGCTAATGGATGGCAATAGGACTCGAAATCAGAACCACTACCTACTTCCATATTATGTTCACTTGCTTGAATACCTTATTTAAAAGTTCATTCTTTTGAAATATGAACCCTTTTAGTTATTTAATTTAGGTTTGACTGTTTGAAACCGCACAATGTCACCGAAATATGCCAATGTACCGATTACCAAAAAGTGCATATACAAAGCCAAAAACGACCTCCTCTATTTTCACCAAGGAATGTTAAAACTCCCGCCAGAATCCAGTCCTCAAAAACATGTCCCTTCAAAACAATAAAAAAAAATGCATGTTCCTCTAGCTACATCATTGCTTAGTTTCCAAATCGTTCTTTTCAGTCATGAGAATCATTAACAATATTGTGTAGAATATTCTTCAAGATTTTCTTGACTTACAACACACCAGTCATAGCCTTAAGGTGAAGACCTTAACCAGGAAAGATAATACATGAACTGGACCTACAAAAGGGTTGAATCGTAGTGGATTATGAGTTATGACAGCAATGTCACTCTGCCAAGTACAATATTACATAGCATATTTAAATCACATACCAAAGCATTTTACCCACTATTCAATGAAAATTGTATCTCAAGGTGGTCACTTAGTTAATGACGCATGTCCCTGGCCCAAAAAGTCCAATATATGCAAGAAGACAACAAGTGTATTTCTTCTAGCATGGATTCCGACCTTTTTTATAACCAACCTAGATTCTGACTTTGAGGTGATAATAGCTCCACACCACACGCTTTTAACCAAATGCAATGACCCATTATGCAAAGCAACGACTCCTCATACTAGGTTGAATTATATTGTCATCAAAAGGGTAAAACCCCACAAGTCAAAAAAACCTCCTCTGCCTCCCCACCATTCCTCTTAATGTAAGAATATTCTTTTTTGTAAAAAAATCATTACAGATACAAAAAGGAAAGATAACACTAGGAATATTTAGTAAATTCTTTTTTAATGATTATGTCATAATACATTAATATCCAAGAGATAGGAAATATTCCCTAGTTCATGTGTCTAAAAACTACTATACAAGGCACTATCTCTTATGTTAAAACTTTTTTTTAACAGATAAACCTCAAGTTCCAGTGGTACAAGGTTCAAAACACATGGATAAGCCCACCTCTCTTCTCTTCTCTCCTCTTCTCTTCTCCACTTAATAAATACCAGGTTGAGTTCGTCTGTGGCAGGTTTGAACTCATGACATGCACCTAACTCACACATCACACCCACACATCATGTGATGTGCTCTTATCACTATACCCAAAGCCTGGAAAGTAGGCATGCTAAGTACATTTTGATGGCAATGAATTGGAAGATGGCCTATCTGAGAGAAGAAGAAAAAGTAAGTGCTTGAGAAGAAGAGTAGTTGTGAGAGAATGTGTTTTGACTGGCAATACCATTCTTACTGTCCTAGGAAGAAGGAAAGGATAAAAGATACAGGCTGCATCTTGTATGTAACTACCAATTTTCCCCATCTCGTATGTTAACAATCAATTTCAACAGAGACATTTCCTATGCTTGCTTTCTCTCTTCACAGCAGCTCTATATATAACAACAGAAATTGAAATTAGCTATTGAGTACTACTTCATTTTTCTTGCTCCTCTTCAGATATTTCTGGCTATCAGTTAGCAAGGGAAACTGCTGCTACTCAAGTTACAATCAACAATACCAATCAATTCAAAAACCCGATAGGTATGAAGGAGCATTTTAAGAATTGGAGTGTCATGCTTTACATTTGACTTGAATGAATGGCTACAGAAAAATGCAAGAACTTTTATCATTTTTCCTTGGTTATCTCTATTGCACTGTGTTAGATTTAGAGGAGGTTCAGCCAAGGTGACACTAGAATTTATAAATAAAAATTGCCTGAGAAATGCTGACAAAAAAGATTTTAAATGTCAGATATTACATACTTTAAGGGGAGGGAAATGGCTAGGTTCTGAAGGTTTCGCAATATCCCATATACAGATTTCACCTTCATCAGCTCCAGATGCAAGGAGATTTGGAGTAAACCCATTAAACTCCAAACCGCGAACCTGTAAGTAATATGAGGGAAATAATATCATATCATCACAGGATTATGAAAAGATGCCTACACAAAGAACAGGAGACAAAACAGCGAAATGGTAAAACTTACAGGCCCTTTGTGCCTCGACAGATTTCCGACAAGAGCACTTTCAATAGCTTCAGACCCATTTCTACTTCCAAAGAAAGTGACAGAAACAAAAATTATATAATATCAAGGTTGAAAGATCAAAAGAAATATATATGTAATCAAAGCAACAATTCAAAAAATGCATCATAAAATGAGTATATTCTGCCCCCATCTTTCACCATTAAAGGATCACATATAAGTCTTGCAACCTTGTGTACACCATTTTCATTACTAACTGTAAACAAGAAGAACAATTTTTCCGAGAGTAGGAGCAAATAAACACGTATAGGTGAAAAAGAGACAACAAAAGGGCCTGAGTGAGGAAATGGTTCTCAAAAAGAGTTTAAATTGGAAGAACCTTTATCAGGAAAGTTAAGTAATGCAGACAGCATCTCTGCAGTCGGCAAAGCTACATGCCCATGGCAATTCATGCTATTTTGTATCACATCAATATATTGCCATGTACATTCTGTACTAAAATACGTACAAAATCTTCAGAAAAGCAACCACAAAAGTATGTCCTACTATAAGATATTAAGGAGATAAGAAATGATTGTTCGGGAATTGTCCAAGTTAAGTCATTAAACACGAAACACAATCAATATTTCTTTTGATTCCTTAGCTTGGAAAGAGTTAGTAGAAACACTACTCGCTACCTACAGCCAACCCAACTTCTAAGCATCCCAGTTCAAAGATTGCATGTTAATCACCAAGCTTTAGCATTTTTTAGTGAGAAAAATATATTTTCTGACTAATGTTTTATCACAGAGAAAATGTCTTTAGGGTACCAAAATCAAAAGGAATCCTGCCCTTCAAAAATGCACTGAAACCTGGATCGTCAATAGCTTATCTAGTTCATATACAGCACCACTATTCAGCGAAAGAACAAATTTTGGAAATACTAAATGTTTGCATTTAGTTCAGCTCTTATAGTATCCATCTACAAGTGGATTTCTTCATATAGGTGTGCATATGAACCGTGAATTCATCAGAATTAAGTAAACTCGATCACTAACCACAAAAAAAAAACGACATTGGCCTATTCAATTAAAAAAAATAACAGAAACTGGAATTACGAGATCAGAGGCTTGGGATTCCAAAGTCCAATATTTCCATCAACAAGCCCACCAGCAATGATTCCATGCGAGAACTCCTCCGAATTGGACTGACATTTCCCCCAAGACAACCGATTGATCCTCTCTGAAATCGGAATCGAACCTGCGAGATTCAGCTGCTGATCATCCGATACGAAATCAACCTCAAAAATGTCGAGATTAGCAGTGGAGCTGAATGACAGATCCACCGCTCCCGCCATCGTTCCAGCCGCCAGATACGGTGCCTCCGGCGCGAAGGCCGCCGAAGCCGATCTGTTCACCATCTTTATGCACGCCATCGGATCAGCAAATTGAAATTGAAACTATCTACACGCCACCTAAACCAGAAATCGAATTGATACAGGTTGAGATATTGTGTATAGATTTTGAAATGAAGAGAAAATGGAGAGATCTAGGGTTAGGGTTTGAGAAATTGGGATCGAGGCTTTTTTTTCAGATAGATCGAGATGGAGAAGAGAGAGGACAGAGTGTTGAGTCTCTTCTCTGTTTATTTTTCTTCGAGAATTAATTAAATTTTTTTTAAGATTAGATATTCTTCATATATAGTTCCCTTTTGGTTTTTTTTTTTTTTTCTATTTTACTTCACTCGATTTTGATTTGGAGAAGAACGGTAGAAGGGAAATTATGTGGAAAGCTGAGGTTAATATTGGAAATTCAGAATTGCCTTCGTCATAGAACCATTCACGTGTTGCCACGTGTCATGCGTTACACATGTACCTAAAAGTCGGAAACTGTAAACAGAAAAAACAAAACCAAGGCATGGCTAGTTTTGACAAAGAAAAATCTTTCTCTTTACCTATGAATCAAATTCAAATTGTTGTTGACAGTAGAAGTTTGTCATAGGATGATTTTTCAATTATTTACAAGGTAATTTAATATTTTTGTGCATATTTATTTTGTTGTGATTGAATTTTATTAGTGGATTGAGGACATAAAGATTATCATATAAAGTTGTTTTTTGTTATATTCAAAAAAGTTATTTTATTTTTACTTGTAATTTTATTTGTTTGTATCATGATAGATTAATTAAATAATTTTCTATATAGAAATTAAATTTCAAAACATTATAAAAACCGGCGATTTGAAGTTCAATATATGTTTGTTCATTAACTTGTTTCATTAAATTACACGGGCTTAAGTTTATCAAAAACTAAAATTTATTTCATCTTATTATTAAAAAAAAATAGACTTTTTTAATTGAAAACTTCAACAATATGAGAAAGTGAATTTTTGAGTCCTCTTTGATGAACTTTCTTTTTATACAGTGAAAAAAGTAAATTAAATAAAGATCTTGAAATTGTTTAAAAGCAAAAAACAATAACTCGAGTTTGTTGGACAAAAAAAAGTATATTGTCTTTAAAAGCATTAGTCTCGATAGTGAATTTCTCTTGTACTTCATTCACCTTTGTTATAGCACCTAGATCACTATTAATAGTACAATATTTATAGTTTTGAAAGATTCAAGTTTTTTCAAAATCGTATTAGTACATATTTTACTTCCTCCTACATAGGAGCATCGTCATAAATCAATATTATTTTTCCTTCAAGTATATAATATTATAATTAGTATACACTTGTTGGCGTGGAATAGATACAATCTTCAATAATAAGTCAAAGCAATGATGTTATATCATGTATGTCCTCTTCATTGGTAAGTTTGGTAACCATTAAGCAAGTTCCTTTCATTTCAATCACCTTATAATTCATTTGATTTGTAATAGTTAATCCTTGTTTGATGTCCCGTAATTCTGTAATAAAACGTTCTACATGAATAACCCAACAACTGTCTTTCTTAATTATCTTAAAGATCAAGACAAAATAATATCTTTAGGCTATGTATGTCATGTCATCAACCTTGGTGCTCATATTTTATTTTCTATGCACAAAAAGAGGCCAAACTCTTACTTTAGATGGTTTAGAAAGAGAAATTGTAATGAATTTTGTTTTCTCCAACATGATTTATTATCTGATTATATATAAGGTGAATAAGTAGATAATTTTAGTAAATACATATTTATGTTTAATAAAAATTCTATAAAACACTGTATAATTACATATAGATATATTGACGTTTCATTATGAAGTGAGATGAACAATAAGTAATAAGAATTTATTGTTAGCAATAATAGGGTTTTCTTTCATTATGAAGTAAGGTGGAAAATAAGTGCTTTGATAAGTCGATTGAAAAAAGTTGGAATAGATATTTTATATAATAGTGTATAAGATTGTATGCTATTGTATGTGGCGTACAAATACATCTTGTGATTGTATAATATTATATGTAAAGTATACTATTGTATATTAAGTTTAAAAAAATGAAAATTTTGTGTTGTGTACCAAAAGTATATTATTGTACACCAAATTATGTTCTGAAATAAAGATTTCTAATATTAATTTTGAGCTGTATTTTACTTGGATAATTATACTTTTTTTTTTCCATTTTAATTTTCAATATCTCCCACTCATCCATGATGTGTCAATTCTAATGTAACTTTCATACATAATAATTAGACTATAGGACCAACGTAGAGTTTGATTGTTATATAACTGTTATGAATGTATATTATTTCGATTAATGAAGCTTAGAGTAGATTGTAGTATACATTATCCTAAATCATTTACCATATTCACATCTCAATATCTTCTTATTGTAACTTGAGTTCATTGTCATGTTCTTGCCTTGAAGAAAAATAAAGATCGATCAATGAACACAATTAATATCATAATATTTGATAATCTTTGAAGTGTTCCATTAAATCAGGCATTTTAGGATAAAGATTGTAATGACAAATTGAACCTCAACAAGTCGATCAAAATCATGAGGGTATAAAAAAATCAAGACTTCATACACGATAACAAATAAAGGTTAAACTTGTATATATCACCCTTATAAGTCATTTCACGCATACATAATATGAATCACGTACTATAATATCCATAACTGTATACTTTATTTTTTTTATTTTAAACTTCACTTATTTGTAGATTAGTTACAACTTACATCTATCACCCTTATATCATCTAAAATTTTCTTAGAACGATAAGCACGTGTAGGTAATATATTACTTAAAATTGGATAATTAAAAAAAATCTATTAAGTTAAATTTTATATATGAGAAATAACCATTTTTAAAAAATAAATCCTTTATTATTATAAAATGACCATTCGACCTTTTTTACCCAAAAATTGAACGGAGCGACTCCAGCGACTTATTCGTCCTCCATGTTGCTTCTGCTTCTTCTTTTCTATTTCTTTTCCCTCCCACCACCTCCTCAAAACATCAAGAAAGTTTCAATCTAAAATTTAGAATGATTTAAAGGTAATTTTGATTAGTTGAAATTTAATAATCACTGTATACTTAAAAAATAGTTATGCTATATTCAACCTTTTGAACTTATATATATAACCTTTTGAACTTATAATATGTAATGAGTGTATATAACTCATATACAAGTAAAAAATACATTGTATAGTTAATAAACCATTTCTATGAAAGTTGCAAGTTGACAAGCTATGTATATAGCTAGAGGTGGCAGAATGAGTAATTTATATGGGTATCAGTTCATATTTACTTATTTTAAATGTATTGGGTTATCCAACTCATTTAAAAATGAATGAAAACAAACAATACTCATATTTATCCATTTAAAAGTGAGTAGTTAAATGAATAATATGGATAAAAAATGCTCATTCACAAAAAGAAAAAAGGTGATAAGGGGTGGTGGTAAAACAAACTTCTTTAAAATATTATTTTTTATTATTTTTAAAGCTTTTAACAAGATCTCTATTATCATATGGATATTCATATTTACCCATATTATTCATTGAGTAACTCGTTTTTACCCATTTAAAATATAAATTGAATCGAGTGCTTTATTTATTTTTATTTCATTTTTTTAAATCATTTTCAATAGACTCTTCCACTCGTTTGCCACTCCTATGTATAGCTTATATGACTTCTGGTAATAAAATGTTCTCCTCAGTGCCGACTTAGATGGACTTAAATGATCAAACTTTTAAATCATAGCTTAAATGACTTTTGGTTATAAAATGTTCTCCTCAGCGGCCGACTTAGATGGACTTAAATGATCAAACTTTTAAATCATTTTTAATTTTTACATTTTAGAAATATTTGACAAAATTAAAAATAACTCAAAATAAATTTAAAATAACTTTAAAAAAGTTAAAAAATAAAAAATAAGCCTTCCTACTCCCTATTTAAAATTTGATTTTATTTTTTAAAATAAAAATTTCTCTATCCCAATTTATGAAAATTTGTGCATAAGATCTTCAATTTTCTTAAATTGAAATTTATTTATTTCTAAACTAACTAATATAAGTCACAATAATTATTAACCAACCAAAATAAAAATATAAAATAAATTTACGTTCAAAAATACAAATTTGAATATCGTAATAAATGTGTCACATACGTCTATTTTTTTAAGTCACTACTAGCACTGTGTTTTTTTCTATGGTTCAACCTTACCTCCGGTTATAGGATTATTGAGTTGGTATTTTAAAATTTAAAAACAGATTTATGAGGACATGCTCGAAGCTTGAATGATCTAAAATTAGAAGCTAAATTCAAATTGAAAACAACAGAATACAGTAAGAAAATAAACCCACTCGCTCGCACTCTTTTTAAGTTTTGGAATCATCATTTCCCAATTCAACGGGAGGATTGTGACGATCAGAAGGGAACTTGATGCGGCCAATTGAACGTTGAGGTACGAGCTTCACATTCTCACAATTGCAGATCTCAATCATAAATCCATCCGGATCCTTAAAAAAGAGTTGATCAATCGCTGCCCCCTCTTCTTCTCCTACCGTTCTCTTTAAGTATTTTATCTTGAATTGCTCCAACCTTTGCACCATTCCCTCCATATCTTCGCTCTGCACCAATTTAGAAATATTGTTCAGCAGAGATCCACTTAAATAGTTTATGGGTTTGAAATAAAGAAATGAAACCTGAAAAGAAATATGGTTATCCATTGGATCGAGATTATCAGTATGATTAGGCAATTTATCATCTTCGTTATCCTTAGCATGAACCAGATGAATCCCAACTCCATAATTAAACAACCATGCTCCATCAAAATCGAAAGCTTGCGGCCTCTCAATTAACACGAATCCAAGTACTTTAGTGTAAAACTCCACTGATTTTTCCACATTTTTACAAAGTCTGGACACGTGGTTCAATGCCATTAGTGGAGTTCCATTTTCATTCTTCTTCTCCTTTTCGTCTCTAATTTCTTGGTGTTGTTGCTGCCTCTGCATTTTTTTGGTACGAAGTAAATTACCGAGGGCTGAGTGGAATTAAGTTTTGATGTAGTTAAGCTCTTAGCAATGGCGGTAGATGAAATTTGGGTGTGACACGTACCATGAGGGTGGTATACACGTGTCAGGATATGAACAAGTAAGGGTGATGTGTGTTACTTGAAGAAAAACTATCTAGTATTTTCTTTGCCAGATTTTATGTGAAATTGTATGCGGAAGAATCAAATACAGTAAGATTTTTATAGCTTAATAGATGTTTTGGGTTTGAGCTCGGAATATGAGAATATCCTTTTGGAAGTATCACCTTCAAATGAGTGTTGTAGAGTGCGATTCGAATTTAATTGATTCTTTAATATTTACTTCGAATACCAAGGGAAACCTTAAAAAAAAAATATTTTTATACCGTAAATTGATGTGATGATTGCTTAATTATTTTATGATTATATGTTAGTGTATTAGTGTTAAAACTGTATTAGTGTTAAAACTTAGAAATTCAGCTAAAAAAATTTAATATCAACATGAAATAATGTTTATTTATTTTCTATAACATTATTTTATAAAATATAAGTATATGTACTCTTTCTAGATTAAAAAAGGTTCAACTAGCCATGTCCATGTAACAATGTAGCTACACCAACCTTTTGCCAATATAACTACATAAGTAAATTAGTAATCAAATAACTTTATCGTGCAAAACTATACAGAAAGATGAAAAATAATTTATAATCACATATTTTAAATCATAAATATTAAAATTTTATTCTCTTATTTATTTATATTTTAAATATAAAAATAATTAATATTAATAAAATATGAAACATAATTTTGTTTGATATGTTAAAGTACATAAATAAAAAAGTACTTTTAAATATAATAAATGATTTAAAGTTTTAAGCACCTAACAGTCAAAAATTGAATTGATACGTGAAGGTTAAAGTAATCACATCATGTTTGCGTGACTTGTGTTTTGCTATTATGAGAAATCAGAAATGTCATCCTCAAGCAAAATAAATACTATCACCATTTTTATTTTTTTTTTAGGATTTTGTTACCTTTATATCTAGTTTTTTTTTTTTTTCTTTCATATTAATGTCTTCTTATTAAAATGAATTAAAAGCTTTCATCATTTATGAATAAAATTCATCATAGAAATATTATTTGAAGTTGCAAAACTTTTTATTAGGGAGACCTCTATTATACGTCCAAAACAAAATATTTTAATATCATATTCAATAAAATATTTCAATATTATATTCTTTTCAAGCATTGTACTTTACTTTCTTTTCTTAAAATTTAACTAAAAAAATATAAAATTTCCTTAAATTCATAATATCTCATTATTATTCGTCAAACAATTGATTAAAATAGTTTAGTAATTTAACTCTTGCAACATCCTATAATATCAAAAGAATATTTTCTATTATTACTCAAAAAACATTTATTTTTTTGGAGAAATTTGGTAAAATAACTTTGGGTCCTTCTCAACCTACATAGTTTTCACCTTCTTTTTTTCTCAAAAAAAAATTGATTAAAATTATAGTTAAGTTTGGAAAATTAATTCTATCTACATTTCAAGTATTTTTCTGCTAGCAAAACTCTAAAGTGAAAAATATATTTAAATATAGTTTAATTATATAAATAGTTTTTCCAAATACAATAAAACTCATAACAGACTGTCTACATCAACTCAAAAGATTATAAGAAAAAATAATTTTAGTTTACTACTCTTTTCATTCACTTTTATTCATTTAATATATTAAAAATATTTTTTACTTTCACTTTTTTATTATTAGTATATTAAATGAACATTAATTTCTTTCTTATTTTATTCTTAACATTAACTATTTATGTCTCAAGTTTCCTAAATTATACACTAATTATATAAATATTATGATAAAATGTACACTTTATATATATATATATATATTAATTTGTCTGATTTTGATTTAACATATAATTTAAAATATTTAAAAAAATAATAATTCTAAACAAAAGATATTTATAACGTAAAAATCTTAAATTTCTTAATCTTAAATATATCATGCAAAAAGTTAAAATATAAAAAATTTTATTTTTAAATAATTTAAAAACGTAAGACAATTTAAGTACAAGACTATTTATTTATATCATGAACCAGTAAAAGTGAAGGAAGGGAATATAACTATAAAGGCTCGCGAAGTCAACTACCACAAAGCCACGCGTAAACTTCACTTCTTGTCCACACATTTGAGACACAAGGCCCCCAAATTTCCACCGAAAAAACGTCCACGACGTTCTCCGCCGTTCATTTCACCGGAAACCACCGAAAATCTGAAAAAGAATCTGATGTTGCGTGATGTGTCATCTTGCAATACATACAATTATGGTGATGCCCTTTACTGGGATACCCGGTATGTTCAAGAAGCAGGTTCTTTTGATTGGTATCAACGTTACTCTGCTCTTCGTCCTTATGTTCGCCATTGTGTTTCTACCTCTTCAAGGGTACTCATGGTTGGCTGTGGCAATGCTGGTAATCGTTATAATTGAGCTAAAAATGTGAACTTTTTGTGGGTTTTGATTCATTTCTGTTGATGTTTAGTTATTTTACTTGAATTTGAGCTGAAAAATTTGAACTTTTTGTGATTCTTGAAGGAATTTAGCTCTATTGAGTCCAATCTTTTATTGGGTTTGTCTGGCTTGAGCTTAAGGTTTTGTTTGTTCTGTTACCTGATTGAGAATATCGTTTTAATTTGACTCTGATGTTTAGATTTTCTTCTTTAGTTTGAGCTTAGAAATTGGCTTAAATTTTTTGTTTTTAAGTTGGTTTGTGTTGTAGCCGGATATGTGATTCTTTGATCTGTTTTTCTTGAGCTGAGGGTCTATGGAAACAATCTCTAAGTTAGGGGTAAGGTCTCCGAACACTCTACCCTCCTCAAACTTCACTTTATCGGACTACACGGGTATGTTGTTGTCGTAAAGTTGAAATCTTTGATTTATTGCTTTGTTAATACATTGTTATGTGTTTTTTGATGAAATTCATTTCAACCCCATGTTGATATTTCCTTGTTCAATATGAGCATAGGATTTGAATTTTCTTTCACGTTATCAGTTTGATCTCTACCTGGTAGGTGTGCTTGAAAGAATTCTTGAAGAAATTTATATCAGTTGGCCCCTGCTTTATAGATTTTCTCGCTTAATTTATACGTAAAATTTTGCATCTTTTGTGAAGGGTTTTACGTGATGAGCTTTGTTTTGCGCCTGGTTTTCTGATGCTTCAAGAAATTCTTGAAGAGATTGTTGTTTTTTAGTTTTTAGTTTCAGATAAGAGGACCACTACTTGGAAAGGAGGCTTGTGGCAGGGTTTTCTTGCCTTTTTGAGCCTAAAGTTTTCATTTTTATTGATTTTAATGTTGTATGCGACCTGGATATGTGATACTTGAAGAAATTTACCTCAATTTTCTCGAAGCCAAAGCTCACTGTTGGATGCCTCATTATTTTATAAATGGTGAAATGTTACAATAATCACATTTGACTGATTATAATCATGCTTTCTCTGGTAGTCTGGATATGAAGTTCAATGCTACTGATTTAATGTATTTACTGAGACTTTAAGATCTTTTTTTTTTGGCTCAGTGATGTCGGAGGATATGGTTAAGGATGGATATGAAGAAATAGTGAATGTTGATATATCAACAGTAGCTATTGATATGATGAAAAGGAAGTATGAGAACGTTCCGCAGATGAAATGTATGGTACCTGAAGAGTTTCTCAATTCTGATTTAGAAACCTTTTTCCAATTCCGGTGAGATAAATCTTTGTTATAAAGTTCTCCTAATGTGATTACCAGACTTGCAAATGGATGTCAGAGATATGAGCTTCTTTCCTGATGAATCATTTGACGCCGTCATTGATAAGGGTAATGCTATTGCCCTTCCTCATGTGCTATTTTTGTTATTTTCCATTCACTTACTATCTTTTTTTCTCCGCATTCTGATCTTTTGTGGGATATCATCTGGTCATTAATGTAACAGGAACCCTTGATTCATTAATGGTTAGTTTCATCTTGCTCTCTTTCTCCAACTTTGTCGAATTTGTTGATGTGCTAACTGTTCTATACTCTTTCAGTGTGGTACCAATGCTCCAATGTGTGCTGTACAAATGCTGGGAGAAGTGAGCAGGTTGGAGATTTTATGGTGTTTTTTTGTAGTTATTCGTTATATTCACTTCCTTTCCTCCTTTGCTGTCTCAAAAATATTCTTCCTTTTGACGAGTAAGAACTTATGGCAATTGTCTTTTCATGTGTAGGCTTCTCAAAAATGGAGGTGTTTATATGTTGGTAACAAGAGGGCCAAAATTCCTACTGTAACTTCTAAACTGTATTTTGAAACATCAAATAATTGTTGTTTTTTGCTCTGTGTAGATAACATATGGTGATCCTAGAGCAAGGATGCCTCATCTGAATCGAGCAGTGTTTAACTGGAAAATTGAGTTATACGTCATACGTAAGTTTTTGTTGCAAGTCATGCCAAAATTATCTCGGTCTAGTATGCTAAATTATTAAACTACTATTTGGTTTGCATGTGGTATCCTTTGTTAGAGATTTGTGAATTGTATTTAGGCTATGCTAAAGTCAATAGAAAGGCTTAGTTGAGAATCTTTGCATGGATACTAGTTTTAAAATTTAAACCTGAACACATAGGCTGACATACATAGTTTTGTTTATTTCTTTTTGTTTTGGTTGGGTTTAGAAAGTTCAATACTACAATTAAAAGTTTTTCAATACATCAGTTGGATAGAAAATTAATGGATCCTATATTTGAGAAAGGAATATACGGGAAGGTAAAGAATGCTCTTTAGTTAAATTACTTGAAAAGTATTAACTTTTGAAATAACTTGTACAATTTTCTGAGAAGTACTTTTAGTGTAGCATACTTGAATGATGTCTTATAAACATCACAAAATTGTTATTAGGGTGTGTAACAGGAACCATAGCAGCTCACAAAAGTTCTAGATCTGTCCTTAAGATGCAATCATGTCTTACCTCTTGACTAAACAACAACTGACCTGTGTAATTGCACGAAGTTGGGTTTCGGGAGGGTGGTGTGTACACAGCCTTACCCCTACCTTGTAAAGGTAGAGAGGTTGTTTCCAATAGACTCTTTGGTCAAGTAAAACATATCAAAAGTTAAGTATGTAAAGCAAATACAGTAGCGAAGAAGCCATGTTAAACTGCGCCTTGTTGAGCAGCTATATCTTTTTAGTATTTTTTATATAGGGATCATATATGACCAATGAAATCTATTTAAGGCACGTTGACCAATTTTGCTAGCCATCTTTTTGCCTGAGCTTTTCTAACAGTTAATGGGACTGCATTCAGACTTGAACATTAGATCCTGGTATCAATGCAAAACATTGCTTAGACTTATGTCCAAGCTTAAGCCCGCCAGCTGGACTTAAAACTATTATAGTGATGTTAAGGCATGGGTTTAAGATTAATTTTGGTTTTCCTGTTTCTACATAGCGTGTTTCTGAGTCTTGCTATTCGACTCAAAATAGGCTAATAGCATACAGAAAGGGTGGAAAGGGAAGGGTGGAGGGGATGTAAGAATTTTTTTTGAACTGAGCTCTCTGGACTTCCATGGTAGCTCGTGAATTCATGACGGGGGATCCTTGACATGTCCAAACATGCAACACGAGTTCATATAATACATTGTATTTGCAAATCAGGGTATCGCAAACCTGAGTTCATGTAATGTGGTAACTTTTGATTCAGGGAGTACACATCTCGTATAATATGAATCACCAAGTTTAGAAATTTATCACATGTCAGGGGTTTGTGGAGATTAAAAGGAAATATGTTAAATGGATTTATTAACTCATGCAAGTGTTTTGTCATAATTTGTGATATGAAAGTAGAATAGTGAAAGGATGTCATGGCAAGTTTAAAGAACATACACGTTTGGTGGTATATGTTTGTTTGAATTTTTAGAGGGAAGGAAAGATATCAAGTTTTCCTGGAAGCTGCATAAAACTTGTATAAATTTTAAGGGAGTTAAAGTAGGCATTAAGCACAGTTGTTCACTCTCAAATGCTCAATATTTAAAAGTAACGAGTCGACTGTCTCAGCAAGTGATAACCATATCCATAATTTTTAGGGACAAGCTACAAGTTCCAAAACATGCGTTCTAACAAATTCCAAGTATAAGGATAACATAGTACTTCAGTTATATCTTTCTGAACACACATTTTAGTCAAAAGGATAAGTCAAGTTCATGTCTATCTCAAAAACTATTAAGTTTCTCCATTTCTTTTCTCTTTTACTCTTTATTCAAACGGTTTTATAGTTCTCTTATGATCAAGGGACTATACTTCCAATCTATCTATGTGCTGCCTCATCCTTTTGTATAAGGATAGAAACTCTGGTACTGGAAGTAGGTGGTAAAGAATTATCCGTAAAGTACAGTGCTAAATTAAGTTAGTGAAAGGAGGATTTTATGTATTTTCTTACATCTTTTGATAATATGCATCACGAGTCATAACATGCTTTTAAACTTGCAATGGACAATTAGAATATGTTCAAACAAAGGAATCATACTTAAACTCATAAATCATAATAGCTTACAACACAATTCTAGTTTGTCATGGTACTCATGAAAGGAATTTCAAGCATTGCATTGAAGCATATTATGTGCATATACACACTACAGGCTTGTCCGTCTATGGAATTCTACGAAGTCTTTCTTAAAGCGGTCCTAATACGTTGAAATATCATTATTCATCTCAAATCATGCTGGTTATGGAAAACTAAACTATATTCAAAGTTGCTTGCCTTAGGTCTTCAACTTTTCTTAACCTTGATATCTTGACTTATTTCTATATATATGATGCTCTCAGAATCTAATTATCTTTTGAGAACCATTAAATATGGCAGTCTTTAATTAGATCTATCCCGATCCAGTCTTGGTCACGTTTTTAGTCGCGACATATCAGCCCATATATTACTTATGTCCATTTTTGGAGTAACAAGACATAATTCTGATGAGTTCCCTTGGAATTCACAAAATATGCCAAAAATTAGGAATGATTTTTACGTTTGACTGTATAGAAATCTTTTCTCTTCTTATTAGTATCCCCAATGAGTTTTCATTGAATTTATGCCTCCAAGTATCTATAAAAAATTGGACCCACAAAATTTGTATGCAAGAGGTTAAACAAACTCAAAAGACTAAAACACACGATTCTCGACTTCTCATGTGATTGTATTAGGTCTGTTATGACTACAGTGGTTCAAATCCAAAGGAACGGAAGCCTGGTTTCAGGATTTCTACTGTAGTCACATTGGTTCTACAACTTCTACTATGACCATAAATGGTTTAAAATGTTTACACTAATGAACTGCAACTGTGTGTATTCTACTTTGATTGAACTAGATCTTAGTATCTTACCATAGCCATGATAGCCACTGCTCTGCACACTTGCACAAAGCAAACCCGAAAGACCAAAAAATCTTTTATAAGGATCCAACCCCATGCACCCCGATATAATACTATACATTATATAATTAACCTTCTATCAAGAATGAACATCCTGGATTCTTTCTACTATATACTCCTAAGTCCTAATACTTGGCTGCGCAAACTTGAAATGATTATTGATCTCTTCCGAGACTCGTTAGCTAAACTGATTTTTTTTTTTTTTAAAAAAAAGAGACAGCTCTGCTTAATAATAGAAGTTTCTTAATTATTGTCCGAGTCCGATCTTGTTACTTATTTCTACCATCTTACTCCCATTTTGCAGCTAGACCGGGATTTCAAAAGCCTGGTGATCCCCCTTCTAATGTGAAGCCATGCTTGGAACCTATTCCCCTAACCGAGAAGGGCCTACTTCCGGTGGATTATACTATGGAAGATCCCGATTCTCATTTTATATACATCTGTACAAAAGTTGATGAATCAGTGGAGTTAAGCTACAAATCCACAGATCCTTTGACTGATGATTTACGATTGGAATCGCTAAGCCTCAGGAAGGATTGATTCTTCAAGTCTGGTATTTCAAGTCGGCAGAAACCATGTATTCTTACTGAAGGATGTACTTTTATTATCTAGGCGTGTAGTGTATCTTCTTTTTATTGGGGATTCATACTTCAGAAAAAGAGATTGTTTTGGCGGTGGGAGATGGCAGGGGAGGATTTTGTTTGTCTTTTGTTTTTCCCTTTGTGTACTATTTTAGTAACGTGGTATTCGGGCTGGCTTGGGTGCCCATCCGCAGTTTCACCAGGAACTGTTACTTCCTCGGGCACGTGTATTTGGTAACTCTGCCCAATGCCCACCAAGGTTGAGACTGATGGGCAGAAATCATTGACCCCCCGTGATGTTTAGTCTTTTCTTACCTTTCCTTTTTTAGGGTGGGAACAGGTGACGGAGAACGGGAGGGGGCAATTTTTTTTGCAGTGGTTCTGCCCAGAATTTTCAGCTCTAGATGGAAGCCAGAATAAGTTACTCCCCGATGTCTCGGCCGTGCCACGAGCTTATCTTGTTCTAGGTGGTTATGTTGTGAATCTAATAATAGACATCCTATAGTTGTCATCAGTATTTAAATAATTTTGTTTTATAATGTTGTGTCATGTGTGTAGCATAGAACTGGAATATTTGTTTCAGTTTTTTTTTTTACCTTATTTTGGTTTAGGCCTACTTGCAAGTCATTCTGGCTGACTGGTTTTCAATGCTGTTATTTGTACCATCATAATTTTGTTACATTTTTTGTATTGTATTGTATTGTATCTTATCTTATCCTTACCATATGGCGTTATTGTTTTGTTTTGTTGATAGCGATAATTTATATTCTCTCTGCTACTGGATGAAAGGAAATTGACTTGGTTGGAATTACTTTTTTTTTTCTTTTTTCTGTATGATGATGAAAATCTTAAACTTAAAAGCCATTTTTCTCTGGAGACGCAAAAGGCAATGCGGAAGACTAGTGAATCTGAGCAATTGCTATTACGTCCTACAAGTGCTGATAGATAACTGATAAGAGTAAGGGTGTGTAACTGTGTTCAAATTTTCATGTTCGATTGGTCAGAAATTTTAGAAATAGTTTATTTAGGAAAATGAATTACTTGAATAAGGAAGATGATTTTCCTAATGGAAGTAGGAAAAAGAAGTAGCATTGTTTCCTCTCCACTCCATCCTCGTAGTTTTATTTTAGATATATACATATGTTTTTTAGGATAACATTAGTTATTTCCTAATGAAAGTAGGAAAAAGAATCGGTTTAATTTATTTTTTGTTTGGTTTAAATCTTTGGAAAATTCCTTCCAATAAGTAGTTGATAGCCGAGGAGGAGTTGTTTTGAGATACGAGTTCAATCGAATTCAGTAACTTTAATTCAAACTTTATATTTGTCTTAAATCATTTTTTTCAAAGAAATTCATTAAACATAAATAATTACTCCCCCTTTGTCTAACAATAGTTGTCCACTATACTATTTTGAAATGTCCATCAGTACTTGTCCACTTTATGAAATTAATGGATCATTATCGTTTGGTAGAGTGTATAAATATAATGTTAAATAGAGTGTATTAGTAATGCATAAATTAGTTATGCTTGCATTAATTATATATAAATTATTTTTATGCATTGTTTGATTTGATGCATAAAAAATAATATTATGTATTGCATAAAAAATATATTTATAAATATACCCTACACTATTAGGTGGAAAAGATGTAAAAAAGGTTTTGAGGGGTAATTGGATCTTTAGCTGAGTTAATGCTTGCATTAAGATAATTGCATTGCTAATACTAGAAATATACGGTATTAGTAATGCACACCTTAATACACAATAGAATGTATACATAGATTAAAAAAAAGTACTCTCTTCATTTCATATTAATTGAATTGTTGAGGTGTTTCACACCCTTTAAGAAAAGAAGATTAAGACATAAATTAGGCTTTAACTTTTCATTCTTACCTTTATTAATCAATAACTAAACATTAATTAATAACTAATTCCAATACTAACTAATGAAGGGTAAAATTGAAAATATTATTATCAAAATTATGATTAAAATAACTAAACATTAATTAATAACTAATTCCAATACTAACTAATGAAGGGTAAAATTGGAAAAAATTCTAAAAGTAGTCTTGAAAATTGAACAATTAAGTTAATTTGAAAAATGAAAAATGTCTCAACAATTCTAATATGAAATGGAGGGAGTACCAAACACGATACTGGTAATACACAAGGCTAATACATGCATTATATTTTCTAATACTGTCACGACCTGGACCGTCGTGATTGACACCCACATTAACCCTTCGGTGGGAGAACCACTACTATAATCCAAACTAACAAATTTTATGAAAACTAAGACATTTAAAGATACGGAAACAAGTTTAAATGACAATAAAAATGGAGTCCCTAAAACCTCCAAGGTTTTAACAAACAACTAACCAAACTAATGTGGAAATTCAACCTCTAGAACCTGAAAGTCATTGTACCAAAACTCTATTAACGACAAGTCTAAGAACAAGGGGTACAATCCCGAACTAAACATAAGACTAACTAAAGTACTAGTCTAAGTCCAAAATGTGGATGTAGACAGAAAGAGAACTCATGGCAGCCTGGAAGAACTAGTTCACCCTTGAATTCGATCGGTGATCACTGATCTTTTAAGCGAGGTGCGCGATAGCGCCGAAGATGCCTGTACTCAACAAAAAGAGCAAGTGCGATGTCGTTACACAACCACGATTATCTTGGTAGGATCACACGGCTATCCCACTAAGTGCAACATATATAAGTCAATACAACATAATAATAACATGCATACACCGAACATATACAATATCATCATCATTTACGAACAACAATCAAGTTCACAATTCTCAATTACACAGTTATGTCAACTCATTAGTCCTCTCATGGAATCCAAACCCAAACAGTTAGCATACCGAACCGTGGTACCTGATTCAATGTTTATGACGGAACGTGGCAACCAATCCCATATTTATGTTGAAATGTGGCAACCGATCCAAGTTAGTGTGTCGGAACGCAGCACCCGATCCATTCAACAAGCCACAATCACAAGCACAAGTACATTCTCATAATCATACAATCAAGTCATGATTCGTGACATTCATCATTCATCTATCTCATTAACAACTAGTGTGATCAATAGTGCAACATTCACATATATACACATATTATAATGAAGCAAGATTAAACATATATCACACAATCCTGAAATCACAACCATCACCTACCTCGAATCCAAGCTTGAATCCCCTAACGCACTTGAATTTTCCTTTTCGGATTCTTCTCGCTTGTTCGTGGTCTAAAAATATACAATTAACGCAAGGATCAACAACCAAAGGTCTAATTATCTGGATTATAACAATCCCAATAACCCTAGACCAAACCCAAGATACTAATACCCAATTTAGGGTTTTTTTCCCACAATTAGTTTCAGATCAAAATCCTTCCCCTACAATAATTACCTATGAATTTACAAAATACGGAGCTAAAAACGGATTTGGGGAGTGAAAACCTTACCTTTAGCCTCAAGAATGGTGGAAAATTGTCAAGAAAACCCCTGAGGTCATTCCTTAGCTCTCAAAGTCGAAAAGTGCAGAATAAAATATTTTTGAGGTTTTATTTCCGACTGAAGTTGCGTCTGTCCCGCTACAGAGGTAGTCATCCCGCTACGGCGGCATGCACGGAGAAAAAATGCTGAAATTTGAACTCCAAGCCCCAATTTCACAATACACCTTCAACCCTTGACATTGAAAAACCACCCGTTCACGCTATGATCATTTTCGGGAGTTCTACTTGCCCGAATTCAATTTCGTACAATCGTACGGGTTCCTTAACATCTTAGCTATCTATTTATGTACAAAATCATAATTAAATCACCCAGTTGGTACCATATTTCCCTAGACTTTTAGGAAATTCCAAGTTACTACAAAAAGTTTTCTGACCCCAATTCTTTCTCCATTGACTTTTCCCTAACGACGGAATCAGGTCGTTACAATAGATACCAATTTACCCATCACTCGTCCCCGAGTGATCAACTAGAGAAGACTGGCTAAAGTAAGGGTATGATAGTAACAGAAACGTCGAATTACTGGTGATACTTGTCTCGCATGTCCTTAGCTTCCGAACATCGTAATCAAGAATTTCAATCGGTTCTTCCTCACACTGAAGGTCTTATTTAACAACATTGAGTCTCACTTTATGATATAATCCTCGTCCCCAGTCAATCAATTGAATACCTATACATCCTCCCATACAATGCCTAAAATGAAGTCATCACAATACTCGAGTGATAATTATTGTTGTATGTACACTTAGCTAACCACAAAGTTATTCCCAATAACCACCAAAGTTGATCGTACACATGTCTGCAACATGTTATCAAGGACTTTGATACAAACATCAGGACAAATCTTTCTTACATAACCATGATAAAATCCTAAATCAAAACTCATTACAATTAGAGGTGAACCTAAAACAACCAACACACAATCATAATACCCAACCAATCATAGTTCTTATCAACATCTCCATCTCACAATCCAATTTCCCATGAGCTTAAGTTATAAACATTTGATCTTTAAACATCAGATACTCATCGAGGGATATGTCCAAGCATACAAGTTGTTAACACCCAATTTTGACCGATTTCAAACCCTTTTTGGGAATGTTATTTGATTAAACATGTATTTTTAAAACATATTTCTAGTTTAAAATTTTAATCAATTTTGTCTTAAAATTATATATTTTAGTATGCATGATTTCAAAAATTATTATAATTATTATCAAATTATTTTTATCGATAGTTAAATTCGAAATAATTACTTTACTTAAATATTTTAAAATCTTAGATGTGTTTAATTATATGAAAATATTTTAATATGTGTAGTATTTTATTAAATTGAATAGCATTTGTTGCGCCGTAATTTTCCTATCTGTAGAAAAAATTACTTTTTGAAATGTTCTAAGTATAAAATAATTTAAGAAAATACTTAGAAAAGAGTCGCCACTTAATTTTTTAAAGAAATTAAGAAAACTTATAATTTTCAAAGATTTAAACAGAAAAAATCTTTTGAAAATACCAAAGAGTTCAATTTGTGCTTGAGAAGGGTTTAGGCATTACTTGACTAAAACATTTTTTGACTAATTGTTTAGAAAAATAATAAAATAACAATTCATAATAGTCTATTAACTTTAAGAAAATAAAAGACACATTTTAATCCATTTTAGTTTTTAGGCTAAGGAACCTAAGAATGAAACGATTAAAATTAATTACAAGCGATTATAATAAAACTAGATTAAAAGAATTCATGTAATTCATTTTTTGAAATAATAATTCAAACTAATTTGATGAATTACGTATGAAAATCATTTTTTCATTTAATTGACTACCCTTAAGAAAATGACTAAGTAGGTATATATATATATACATACATACATACATACATACATACATGCATACATATATATATATATATATAATTGGAAAGGTTTTGACTATCTTTTTTAAAGTTTATTTGAGAAAGGATATATTTTTTTAACTTGAACAATCTTTAAAATAAAATAAAAAATAAAAAATAAAAATAAAAAAGTGATTAAGCGAAAAACTTAGCAATATTATTTTTTAAGAACCAAGTGTTTAAATTAATTAAAATGTATAATTTGACCGGCATATTTGACTAAATAAATAAAAAATCAATCAACGCAAAGAAAATAGCTCGTCTTTTAGGGGATCTAATTAAGCTAATTAATAATTATAAAGTTAGAGTTAACAAACAATAAATAATCACAAATAAATAATTAGTAGAGCAATTAAATTTGGGCCTTTTGGGCCTATTTTGTCGGGATTTTTTGGACTTTTGCCCAATCCCGTTTTTGGTATACACTGGCTGTATATCAGTGTATACGAGCATGTATATCGGCTCTTTTTACGCATTTTTCGCTCCCGAACACCTGTACTTCGCCCCTGCACAGTATTTTCACGTTTTGACCCTGTATATCAATATTTTCTCCATGTATATCAGCGTATACTGATGTATACAGCCCTGTTTTGGGCTTCTGGATTAATTTCCAGCAACATTTTGAGTCCCTGGGATCTGCAACAGTTTCCAGATATATAGGGGCTGACTCGAGAAATGGGGAAAGCAAAAATCGCGCCTTTATGGCTCAAACTCCAAAATGCAAGGTAGACGAGTCCACCATGGACTCAAAGGGATTCACATACACACAAAGAGAAAGAAAAGAATTAGAAAAGAGATAAAACTATCAACAAATACATGATCAAATGATTTACTCATGATGAGGATAAATATACACATAGCGAACAAGTAAATACAAGTTAGCAAATGGAATGAGAAGATTAGTTGGTGCACTATTTTTAAACCAAAGGAAATTTTGGCATTTTTCATGGCAAATTCAATTGTAGCTAACTTTAGACACCAAGAATTGGGGGATAGGCCTGTAAAGATAAGGTACTCCTCTATTGCTAACTTAATCAAATCAAGACATACTACGCCAAGAAATTATTGTCACACTTAATATTTTTTTTTTTTTTTTTAAGGAAAGAAACTGAATGTTGCATAAATTATTTGAGAACGACTTGATGTAGCTTAAAGCAAAATAAGAAATTATGGCATTATGGACCTAATATAAGAAATAACTAGAGAAACGGTTGACAATAAACCAATTTTTATTTTTATCTAAATCACATTTAGAATTCATGTTCGTCACTAGATTCACAACAACCAAGATATCATTCCACATATATCAAATTCTCGAAAATCCTAAATCACTATTTCAATGATATCAAATTAAAAGCAAAACAGGGAGTTGGAATTCACAAGAGGCAGTGGACAAATATGTCATCCATAATCCTAAATATGATCATTAACATTTGTCTCAAAGCACATGCCTACTTAAAATTCTCTTCACATAAATCAAAGAACATGTTAAAATCTAACTCATAAGCTTTTGAACTTAAATAATATCAAGGGAGACATCTTGGCATAAAAAAAAAAAATAATTAACCAAACGCCTCAACTCTTTTCTTAATGGACAACAAGAATTCGACACAAACAAAATGAAACTTAGATGACTAACTACACTTATTGACAACAACTTAAATGATTGGAAAGAAAACAATCGTACTACCTATGAATCCAACGGGGATCATTATAATCAAAATACTATATGCGAACTAGAAAACTTGTCGTGTTGACTTATTCATTCAACTTGATACGAAATAATGAATAAAAGACATCTAACACTAAGCATCAATGCAAGTTCATGATCAATAGGCATAAGCTAAGGCTAATGAAGATTCTAAGTCAACCGCAACAATGCTATAAGAGCTAATACAATAAAAATAGTAACAGTCGAAAATCGACCTACATACACATTCTAATCATGGTTAAAAATAACAACTTAATGTAACAGGAACTCCATCTTTAACTGGGAACTAGCAAGAAAAAAAAAAAAGATGAACAATCCAATGCCACTATACTAAGGGTGAAAAATTGAGATTTAAACGAGCAAAGCAAGTATAAAATTTAATCAGCCACACCAAACAGTAAATTACAGCTAGGCTAGGAAAGGATGTAAAAATGAAGAAGCACACCTTTTTCAGAGCAGCGACTGGGCGACAAGCTTTGAGAGCGTCGATTCTTTTACCACGCAATTCGACTATGAACAACAAACTAAGAATCCCCAAGATGAATCTAAGTGGTGAACTTCTCTGAACTAAAAAAAAACTAAATCTGAAATTTTAAGTGTGAGATGATTATTGCCAAAGAAACTCAAACTTCAAAGCCACTCTTCCCCTTCTCTCTGAATCATCCCCCCGAACAGTGAATGGAGAAGAGAGTATTTATAGATAAGAACTAGGGTTCGGAATGGGGGAAAAGGGTAGAATAGGAATTAATTCTTTCTTCAACTTGAAATTTTTTCCGTTTTGCACAAGATTTCCATGGAAATCCCATGAAATCCGGATGAAAAGACAAGGGTGGATGGTTTTTTGCAGAGGAAGGTGTGGGAGCTGCAAATTCCTGCGATTTGTGTGCAATTGTCAACAATTGTAGGCGTTTGGTAGCTGTTGTTCACGTGCTGCTGCAGATGAGGAGAAGGGGAGGCTAAGGGGTCGGTGGTGTGCTGCTGCGATCTCTGGGGTCGTCTGGAATGTGTGAAAAAGAAGAAGAAACGATGTGGGGTTCTTTTGGATGTTGAGTTGTTGTGGAATTGTGTTGTTGTATTGTATTGTTACTGATTTAGTGGGCTGCTGGAAGTTGTTGTTTGGGCTGGGAATTAAGTGGGCTGGGGCGTATGGGTGCTGCTGGGAAGGGCTGGAATGGGTTTGTGGGCCATTTGAAAAAATGGCCCAAGTAGGAAAGGGTTGAATCCCCTTTTAAAAATATGGGATTTAATTTAGACGAATTAACATTAATTAATTACCGAGCTTCTTAATCTTAACAAAAATATAATAATTATTAAAACAATTAATTTAATTAATTAGCTCAAAATTATAACTATAACTTAAAGTAATAAAACATGTAACTAGAATGTAAAAGCGTTGTGATGATTTCCTAATATTTATAAAATAACGTGATTGTAAAAATATACATATTTATTATTAAAATTATTAAAATTATTAAAATGATAAAAATTACTCTAGAGTAACGTGAAATTATTTTGGATTTCATAAAATTCGTTAATTCAACATTATGACTCTTACTACTAATAAAGTATTCAAAAAATATAAAATCTTTTCGAGATGACTTTTGAATACTCATAAAATGCACTAATAATATACATAACTAAATAGACATATATATTGTTAAAAAGTGACAGCACTACTTGAAATAAATTGTAAACCATGTTATTTTATTTTATTATGTATATATATATATATATATTTATTTTTTAAAATTTTAATTTTTTTTAATTTTTTTTTGGAAATTTTGTAAAAATTAATTATTTTAAATTGTTTGAAATTGAAGAACCTCAATAATTAATTTATATTGTAGAGGGTCAAAATTGAGTGTCAACAGCATTTCCTTAAGTTTTCTCAAAATCGTTTAAATGTTAGCCTATTTTATTCTAATTTCTTTCAATTCTAGCCTATTCAATTCCAATTTTGTTTCAATTGTAACCACCCTTTCATTTCAATTCTAGCCAATATTATTGTAATTTTGGCCAATCTGAATCCATTACAACTCTCATCTCATCCGTCCATCCTTTAAGTTAAATCCTAGCTACTCATCTAAACTAATCTGATGGTCCAGATTGAGTCTACCTACTCTTTCCTTTTTAATCTACCAGAGACCAAGCCCTAACATTCACTTATCTCTCTCCTCTAAAAAATCCACCGCCTCTTCTTCTCCCATTCCCCTTCGTCCTCTCCGTTTTCCTACGAGAATCGCCATAGTCGGCGAGGCCAGCAACCGCTGGCCGCCATTGTTTCTCCCTTCTCTCTCCTCACTCATCTCTTTCCTCTTTCTAGCGCAAGAAGAAATGCAGACTGAGACAAAGAACCACCCAGTGCCACGGTGGCGCGCCTCGTCTCCTCTTATCTCCACTAAGTTCCGGCAAAATTAGACAGCAGCTCTGATCGGTGAACCCCACCGGTAGCAACAGCCGCCGGTTACAGCAACGCCGCCAGTCGCTTGCTTCTCCGATGAAGACAGCAACAACAACACCAGCCCCATCCAGCAGCGACCCTGGCGAAAGCTCAACAGCCATGCGAGGCCAATGATGCCGGTGAACGACGACAAACAGCAACGATGGCAAGTTGATCGAATGCGTTGGCTTCCTCCTTTTCCGGCGGATTCGAGGAAAATATAAACAACAACGAAGACAACAAGTTCCAACCAAGGATTCCGATCAAGAGTTTGGTCAACTTGATAGTTATTTCTGGCTTGTTAAAAGACGGATCTGAACAGATCCGTCCAGGTTATTCTCTTATCCGATTTATCATTCAAATTCTAAGTGAACTAGTGAAGTTACAATCTACTATTGCTTGCTTGCACTTTGTCAAATTTGTTTACTGTTACCAAAATGTCATTTAAGCATGTTTTCTCTGTGATTTGTTAAAATTCTAAGGTTTGTTCATGTCTGGCATATCATCATATCCTTATAGTCTAAGTTTCTACCCAGAATTTCATCACTTTGCTATATATATGTTCGACTATGTTTTAGTCTCTGTAAATGGATGTTAGTATGCTTATATTGATAAAGTTGTGACTCATGCTAATATTTGGATTCCCTGCTTCTCAAATACTAATTTTCATCCACAAAGAGTTTCATGTTAAGCTCCTCCTTAATATTTATGCTCATTACCTTTAATTAAGTGTTTCCTTAGCTAAATTGAGTGATTTTTTTCTACTGATCATGCTGTAATCCAGTCTGGCGTCAAATTTTTAAAATAGGATTTCATGATATTGATTTGTGACTCACCCTTAATTCATTCGATGCTCTATTTAGAATTTGCTTAAATTGTTAACTATGGTAAAAGTGTGAGAAACTGTGTATTTGGAGCTGTATGATATTGTCCTTCCTTAAATAATTGTTCCTTTTTCGATTGATGATATGTAATATTGATTGGTGGTTTGTTAATTGATTTTAGGTGGCTTATTTAGTTCTAGATAGATTGTTACTTGTTTATTTATGGTAATCTAGTATTTGGTGAATACTTGACTTAGGTAATTACTGCTTTTATGTGCTGGCTAGTGCTTTTTATTTAACTATTAATCATTTCCTTGTCATATTTAGTTGCTCATATATTTGGTAAAATTAAATTAAAATCTGATTTGACTCCCATTTGAAATAAGGAAAATGATATTAATTGATCACCTTTTATTTTTCTTTCCCTTAATTACTGACCCATCCCTCACTATAAAGAATTCCCTTTCATTCTTTAGAAGGACTACTCAGACATCCAGACTCAGACTCTAAGAATAACTAAAAAAAAAAATACTCTCTTCTCTAAAAAAGTGAGAGAATTCTTTTAAAGCTTTAGGTCACTCTTTGTTTGTCTTGCTGTGTTGCTGTTTCGATGGACATCTCTTTAAGTTTGTCTTCATTGCAGATAAATATATTCTGCATAATTGGTTGATTCCTCTTCGTTAGGTTAAATTTTGTCTTGCATTCTTACTTTGAATATTGTTGTGTGTTGGAATGAATAAAAGGAAGCACTCGGGTTAGTTTTCGTTCTTCCCTCTCTCTATGTGTGATAATGTCTATGGTTATTCTTTATTTGTTTTGACTTCTTATGTGTGTTGTTTATATGTATGAAAGTAATTTGTTGCTATGAATATTTGATGTTACGATTATTTCGCCATTATATATATGTGCTACATTATCCCTTCTAGCAGGTTTTGCACTTAGAGTTCAAGGTGGTTGAAGAGTCTCCTAGAAGAGAATTTCGGACGGAGCCATTATGCTTTTTTTAATGTTGTATATTTTATTCATTTGTTCTTTATTTTGGCTTGTAATATTGTGTATAACTCTAACACTATCTCTATATGGCGGAATTACGTGCTACTTGTTTATTTTATCGTAATTTATTTGTGTTAGAAAGCATGCCTATAGGTCTGTGATTATTTGATAGTTTGTATTTTAATAACATCGCTTTAGATTTAACTAAAATAAAATAAAACTATTGTTACCATTAATCCCATACTTAATCTTGTTTAATTATTGTTCAAAGTTGATCACGTGTTTAGACTTTAATTGTCAGTTGGAATGCATTTAATTGATTTACATGACCATATTCTTAATTTTAACAATACAATATTTATGTTTATTCCTTGTTTTATTTCACTCAGCCAACTCCCTTATATAATAAGTTAAGATTAAGTAATGATATTTCAACAGTTGGTTTACATTAGATTGTTTCTATCATATCATGCTCATATAGAATTTAGTCAACATTAATTAGTCTAATCAATCAGTCCCTAATAGCTTTGTATGTTAATTGGTTAAACTAACCTAGCATGTTAATTAATTAACCTAACTAAATACTTTTTAACTGCAACATCATAATTAATTCATTTAATCAGATCTTATTGGCTTATGTATGTTAAAATTAATCTAGCATGTGCACACTTAGATACCATGCCCATAGGAGTTACATATCTTTAAATATGTCATTTGGGTGTAGAGATCATGCTTATAGGTTGTAAATCTGGTTTTATTCTTTGTTCAAAAATTACATCAATCAGATTAATTAAATAAGCCTGTTATAATCATTTTCAGCATGTTAAATAATTGAAATAAATATTCAGTATACTTTCTGCTCACTGTTAAATCATTCCTGCAACACATATTATTTTTTTGCCAGTCAAATAAATCAAGCATGTTAAAATCTGGTTTAAATCCTATGCCCTGATTAAATCTGCCACTGCTTTTCAATATTTCTGCCCACATGTTTCTATTTAAACTAATCTGTAATTAATCAGTATCTGCACTACAACTATTTTTTTCTGGAAATTAAAATAAATCAGTTAACTTTCTCCAGCATGCTACAACTGAATAAAATTAATTTATGTATGACTATTCTTTGCTCCGTTCATGCTTAATATATTTCTGCATTCTGTAATAATTTTCTATCACTCTTAATTAAATAATCACTTTTTAATGCCATGCTAATGTTTTGTTTATGCGCACACACTTAGCATGAGACTTTTCACTCTATCTGTATTTGATAGCATGTTTAATTAAAATCTAGAGGCCAACATGAGACTTATGTGCTAAATGCTCATCCTATTTGTTTGACTTGGTGTCTAGGGGGCCTTTGGGAGCCTATCTTTTATTTTAGTCTAAAAACTTCCTTATTAGTAGTTCAATGCCTCTTGGACATTAAGCGGGGTGCAAGACACCTTTTAGGGACGTTATGTATGCGGTGGTGGGGTAGGGATAGTTTAGGCCTTACGGATATGATGACATGGACTCGAACTATAAACGATAAACATCAGTTTTGTCTGTCCCTACACGAAAACCTATCGAAAAAAAATAAAGAAAAGTCGAGTGTTGATCCGTAAAGTCCTTAGAGTCTCCCTTCCCTTCTCCCTTTTATATGTTTATAATAATAATTATTTGGGGTAGTTTAATAAAAATAAAATTTGATTATCCTATTTGATTGTGCAATTTCTGTCTTCTCGCTTATCTTCTATAACTGTTTCAGGTTTAATATATATATTTAATATTATGTTATCACTTAGTCTTGCATGTTTAATTAAGTAACAAATAATTGAAGTGATCTTAATTGTTTAATATTATGTTATCACCTCGTTTTGCATGCTTAATTAATTAAATAAATAATTGAAGTGATCTTAATTGTTTAATATTAGTTATCACTTAGTTCGCATGTTTAATTAAATAATAAGTAAAAAATGAAGTGACTTTAATTGCTACTTGTAACCCCCACATAAATTACATGAGATATGGCTGGGACCCACATTGGTGGACCTCGAGAGATGCCTAACACTTTCCCCTCGAGGTAATTTGAACCCTTACCCGATATCTGGTTCTTTGACCTTTAGTTAGAATTAGTTAGGTTAGATAGGTGCCCTAACGCGCCTTAATTCGTTAGTGGCGACTCTTCAATCACCCAAAGCCCAAAAGAGTTGTTAGGTCGTGCACCCAAAACCCGTTTTTGCAAAAAAAAAGGGCGCGACACAAGCCTTATAACCACACTGTCGAATGCTGGATTTAGCGATTGTAGATTACCTCTTGAGAACAGTAGAATGAGACCCAATGATCCCCACATTCAACCACACACAATCAATACATGACCTCCACAACTAGATGAATGTTAAGATTGTCAGACAACTGTAGATTACGCAGAGTAACTCTTATGTGAATTCTCATAAGCAAGGTGATATACGTAAAACCACTGAAATAGTTTAACAACTCCAAAACAACATCACATAAGTCATCTGGAATAACCACGTCTTCCCAAATCATCCCACTCAACCAAGAGAACGTTGCAGGATCGGTACACCTGATCCACATCTAGGGATCCACCCACAAAGTGAAAACACACGTGGGCTTAGCTAGTGAATCATACTCACAACCATCATGAACACATCGACCATTTACCTTACTCTAAACCAACACTTTAAAATAAAACCCTTTCTTAGATACTTATCAAAAGTAATAAACTTTACGACTCAAACCAAGTGTAAATCCTTTCAAAGGTTCACAACCTAATACAATGGATCATTTCTAACCTTACAAATTCGTACCTTGACAAAATATATCACCATGAATGTAGAATTACAATGAAAACTCTGAATTGTAACTCAACCGTATAACATAATCCCCTTATCTATCAACATTAGCTTATACCTTGAAGATTTTATGAATTCATGGATCTTTGCTAGATCTTACAATAAATTTCACTAAAAATTCAATCGTACTCATTACTAAACTCAAAACAGAGACAAAACACTTATCACCACACTCGAGCTAATGTCTATCCACTCCTTCCTTAAATTTTTCCCAATAATTTTTAACCAATCTGAAGGACTTGTGACACTATTACCATAGCCATAACAAAACGAATGAAATCATGTGTGTCTGAACCCAATTATCTACCCTTCTAAAGATGTCTCTTTAGCCCTTGCAATCAAATAAAACATTTTTGCTCTCGCCTCTTTCTAGTTGTACTACATCCTACTATTTTTCTTCATTATGACTATAGCTCTTTAATTTCTATTTGAATAGTGTCCCACCATCTCTTAAAACTTTCCATACAACCACGTTACTCAGCAAATATTAAAAAACCACAACCTTAAATACTCGCAAGTCGTAATTACTATACAAAAATTCGCTTAACTAACAATTTTATTACATAGTTGCATCCCGTCACAATCCATCACGAACTCTTATTACCATTACGCCCAGTCAGCCTTGACTATCACTACGAAACCAACCTTTCATCAACACGACACCTCAAACTCAGGTTTACTCATCAAATTCAGAGGACTAACCCAATTTATACGCACTTTTTTACTAAAATACTTTAATTTCCTTCACTCAAGTATACTCATTAGGACCTTCCTTATCCATAAGCTTGTCATTCTGGTATCAATCCACTCCTTTATGGCTTAAGATAAAATCATCAGTCCTTATACTACCCTCCTTCTTCTTAACAAACAAGATAAGAGCACCCCACGGGAAAGAACTAGGACAGATGAAACCTTTATCAAGAAGCCCTTGGGTTTGAGCCTTAAGCTCTCTTAATTCTGCCGGAGCCATACAATACGGAGTGATGGAAATGGGGCAAATGCTAGTTTCCAAGTCAATGCAGAAATCTAAATCTCCATCTAGAGGCATACCAGAAAAATCAATAGGAAACACTTCTCTAAATTCTGACACCACAGGAAATAGACTCAATAGAGGGAGACTCAACCTCAACATCCCGAATATGAGCCAATTACGCCAAACAATCCTGCCCTACCAGTTTCCTACCCCGCACGAAAGATATGACCTTAGCTGACTTAGGCTTGTACCCCCTTCCCACTCTAACCTTTCCTTACCCGAGATCTCTAGAGTTACCGACTTAGCATTACCATTAAGCACAACATAATAGGGGGACAACCAAGTCATGCCTAAAATTATATCAAGTTAGTCATAACCAGCATAACCAAATCAACCAAAATCTGATAATTCATAACACAACAAGACCACACGATATACATGGGTGACTATGACTGACTATTCAACTGGGGTAGAAACATGGATGGGGGCATCAAGTATATCACAAATCATATCAAGTTCTGAGGCAAATCACACGGACACATAAGAATAAGTAGAACCCGGATCAAACAACACATTAGCCATCCAATCACAATATGATAACTACATCAGACACTTTAGCCTCGGTTTTGCCCGGAAGGCATAAAATTGAGCCCTGTCAGCTTGACGGGCAACCTCCTCGCCTGGCTGCACTACTCCTCTACCTGTATTACTATTTCCTCAGCCTCCACGACCTCGCTGATTTCCTCATCATATGCCTAGGTTCTCCACAATTTTTACACACTTTATAACTTATATTAGATTGCTGAACACTGAATTAGAACGCGGGAGTTAGTTCGGATATGATTCGGGGTTCATAATTGTGACTAAGGGAAAACAGGGGAGACAGGGCTGAGATTCTGTCTTGCCCTGTCCCGCTCTGGAAGGGAGAAATCCCGCACTGGCGATCTCGCCGTGGTGGGGAAGATCCCTCCCCAGTGGCCCTGACTAAAATAAAACCCTTGCCAACAATTTCGAGGTTTTCTCTCTTTTTTATATTTCCCCTCGATTTCCCAGCTATAACTAGTAAGAAAATCCCTTTAGCTAGGACAATCATTGTCTACCCCCCGGTCAACCCAACGAAGTACGCACTTTAGAATCCTTTTATATCATTTCAACACTACCACACACATATCCCCATCCCCAGGATACACCCAGACTCTCACACGATTATCAGTTGGTCGCAACGTACGTCTAGATTTCTCGCTTACGAACCACATCGTAATTTATCTAGACCCTTGAACCTAATCTCGTGATGACTTCCTTTTCACGACAAGTTTCACGACACTTAAGCAGTTACAACTTGCAGACAAGTCCAAATTCTTTAATTAGTTCGTTCCATAGACGACCATTACTGATTATCTATGTCTTATACGACCCCTAAGGACAAATACCAATTGGAACCATCTCAGTTTCAATTAGCCTGCTTGTGTCCCTTCAGCCGAGACTACGATGTCTAGTTCACTTCGTTGAGATACCAATTGGAATCAGGAGATACTAAGTGGACTCAACTCATACCACAAACGACAATAGTAGCTAGCAAGCCCCACAAAATTGCTAATTTCAATCATAGAATTCTTGGTCGAACCCAATTCTTAACCGCCCAATCTTTAACTGATGGTAACCAAACCTTAAATCAATCTTAGAGAAAACCAATGCACTTTGCAATTAGTCAAAAAGGTCATCTATCCGAGGCAATGGATACTTGTTCTGAATGGTGACCCTATTCAACTGTCGGTAGTCTATACACATCCTCTCTTGCTAGTGATGGTGTTACCACCTTTGTTGCTCTAGTTCGGACCATAGAGTGAAGGAGGAAAGATATCAATTAGATTCAAGTCATAGCACGAAGGAGTAAAAAGAAGTGAGCTTTTCCTAAAGTCCTACAGCCTCTCGAAGAAAAGTACGGACATCATCGTACCGTTCCGCAAAACTCTACTAGACTCGTTTTGGTACAATGAGATCAATAAACCTAGGACTTTGACACCAACTTTGTCACAACCCAGCCCGTTGTGATTGACACCCACACTAACCCTCTACTACAACACAAATTAACAAATTTTATGAAAACTAAGACATTTAAAGATAGAGAAGCAGATTTAAATGACAATAAAAATGGAGTCCCCATAAACTCCAAGGTTTTAACAAACAACTAACCAAACTAATGCGGAAATTCAACCCCTAGAACCTGAAAGTAATTGTACAAAAACTTTACTAACGACAAGTCTAAGAACAAGGGGTACAACCCCGAACTAAACATAAGACTAACTAAAGTACTAGTCTAAGTTCGAAATGTGGACGTAGACAGAAAGAGAACTCATAGCAGTCTGGAAGAACTAGTTCACCATTGAATTCGATCGACGATCACTGATCTTCTAAGCGAGGTCTATCAATAGCCGCCTCAAGATGCCCTGTACTCAACAAAGAAAGAGCAAGTGCAATATCAGTACATAACCACAGTGTACTGATAGGATCACGCGGCTATCCCACTAAGTACAATATATATAAGTCAATACAACATAATAATAACATGCATACACCGAACATATATAATATGATCATCATTTACGAACAACGATCAAGTTCACAATTCTCAATTACACAGTTATGTCAACTCATTGGTCCTCTCATGGAACCCAAACCCAAACAGTTAGCATATCGAAACGTGGTACTCGATCCAATATTTATGCCGAAATGTGGCAATCGATCCCATATTTATGCCGAAACGTGGCAACCGATCTAAGTTAGTGTGTCGAAACGCAACACCCGATCCATTCAACAAGCCACAATTACAAGTATATACAATCAAGTCATGATTCATGACATTCATCATTCATCTATCTCATTTATAACTAGTGTGATCAATAATGCAACATTCACATATATACATGTATTATAATGAAGCAAGAACAAACATATATCCCACAATCATGAAATCACAACCATCACCTACCTTTAATCCAAGCTTGAATCCCCTAAGGCACTTGAATCTTCCTTTCTGGATTCTTCTCGCTTGTTCGTGGTATAAAAATATACAATTAACGCAAGGATCAACAATCAAAGGTCTAATTATCCGAATTATAACAAACCCAATAACCCTAGACCAAACCCAAGATCCTAATACCCAATTTAGGGCTTTTTTTCCACCATTAGTTTCAGATCAAAACCCTTCCCCCACAATAATTACCTATGAATTTACATTCTACGGATCGAAAAACGGATTTGGGGAGTGAAAACCTTACCTTTAGCCTCAAGAATGGTGGGAAACTATCAAGAAAACCCCTGGGGTCATTCCTTAGCTCTCAAAGTTGAAAAGTGCAGAATAAAACATTTTTGGGGTTTTATTTACGACTTAAGTCGCGCCTGTCCCGCTACAGCGGCAGCCATCCCTCTACGGAGGCATGCACAGAGACAAAATGCTGGAATTTGAATTCCAAGCCCCCATTTCACAACACACCTTCAATCCTTGACATTCTAAAACTATATGTTCACGCTAAGATCAATTTCGGAAATTCTACTCACCCGAATTCAATTCCGTAAAGTCGTATGGGTTCCTTAATGTCTTAGCTATCTATTCAAGTAATAAAAATCATAATTAAATCACCCAGTTGTTGCTAGATTTTCCTAGATTTTACTGACTCCGATTTTGTCCAAATCTGGACTAGGTTAGAAAATTTCAAGTTACTACCAAAAGTTTTCTGACCCCAATTCTTTCTCCATTGACTTTTCCCTAATGATGGAATTAGGTCGTTACAAATACACTCTACCAAACGATTCATTAGTTTCTAATTTACCCTTATCACTAATTATACTTGTTTCTCTATAGATTTTTTACGACATTGCATTTATTATATTCAAAGAATGATATAATAAAATTATCCTTTTATTTATAATCTCTTAAGAAGTATGCAATAGGAGACACATATTATAAGACATAAGAAGTATTCATTTAATACACAATCATTTTAAATAATTAAAATCTCGAATCAATAAAATTAAAATTCAATTACGTTTCCGAAAGGCGTAATAGAAAGTGAAACGTTTTAGGAACAATAATAGCAAAATCCAAAAGTAGAAGTATTTATGACAATCTCTTAAATAAAACAAGAAAGAGAAGTCTGATCACAAAAAATAATACTCTACTACATTTCTCTTTAATTACTTCACTTTTTTTACTAGTTCATTTTGACAAATTGAGACTTAATGTTTTTTGAAAAAAGAAAAGTAAAATATCTTTAGTGAGTAAATTAATTTTAAAATTCTATTAATTAATAGTGATAAAATGATAAATTCACTATGTTAATTACTCCCTCCATTTCATATTAATTGAATTGTTAAGACAATTCTCTTTAATTACTTGACTTTTTTTACTCGTTCATTTTGACAAATTGAGACTTAATGTTTTTGAAAAAAAAAAGTAAAATATCTTTGATGAGTAAATTAATTTTAAAATTCCATTAATTAATAGTGATAAAATGAAAAATTCACTATGTTAATTACTCCCTCCATTTCATATTAATTGAATTGTTAAGACATTTTTCATTTTTCAAATTAATCTAATTGTTCAATTTTCAAGACTATTTTTAGAATGTTCTTCCAATTTTACCCTTCATTAGTTAGTATTAGAATTAGTTATTAATTAATGTTAAGTTATTTTAATCATAAATTTGACAATAATAATACGGGTAAAAATGAAAAGTTATGCCTAATTTATGTCTTGATCTTCTTTTCTTGAAGGGTGTGAAACACCTCAACAATTTAATTAATTTGAAATTAAGGGAATATTATTTAAAATAATAAGTGTGCCAAGTAAACAATTGACAAATAATTAAGAGCAGAGAGAGTACTTGTATAGGGACAAAACCACTTGACCAAAAAAAGGACAAAAAATGGTTTTAAAAAATCAAATGCTATTTATTTCTTTTTTATTTCTCTTGGAAGAAATAAAATGACTTATGCTTACCACTTCAATTCCAAAATTAAATTAATTCCTCAATTCCAATTCCCTAACAATTTAGCCTTCAAATTGTTTGACTTAAGTTACTATTGTGAAAATTCGTTTAAATCTCGTACTACTTTTAATTGCATTTTAAAGATATTCTTTGCTTAATAAAATTTCCCTTAAAAGTATATTAATCTGTGATCAAATGAATCGATTTGACTCTTCACAATATTTACTTTCTCTGGTGGTTTGTATTATATGATCTTTTTAGTTTTTATATTTAGGGTGTGTTTGGTAGGAAGGAAAATTTTTTTCCGAAAAATGTTTTCCAATTTTCTCATGTTTGGTTGGGTTAAATGTTTTGGAAAATGTTTTCAAAATCAACTCATTTTCCTCAAATTTAAGAAAAATGACTTCCCTTCAAAACTTAAGGAAAATATTTTCCAACACTCTCTTCCAACTTCAAATTACAATTTTTTTTTTGTCACTATCCTCAAACCAGCCCCCACGCCCCCCCCCCCCCAAAAAAAAAAAAAAAGTTAAAGCTTGTTTTTAAAAAATGTTTTTAACTTCATATTCTTTATCCCACGCTCACCCCTACCCCCAGCCCCTACCACCACCAACCCCCTCCCCCCAAAAAAAAAAAAAACAACATTAAAAGTTGTTTTTAAAAGATATTTTTAATTTCAATTTTTTTTTTACCCCCATCCCCTACCCTCGCCCCCCCACCCCCTTCAAAAAAAAATTTAAGTCTGTTTTTAAAAAATATTTTCTACTTCAAAATTTTATTTTTTCACCCCGATCCTTGACCCTCCACTCCCCGCCCCTCAAAAAAATTTGAGTTTGTTTTTAAAAAATATTTTCAACTTCAAATTTTTATTTTTTCACCCCTACCCTTGACCCCCCTCCCCCAGCCAGCCCCCCTACCCCCCACCCCACCCCAAAAAAAATAATTTAAGTTTGTTTTTAAAAAATATTTTCTACTCTAGTAAAAATAAAAGATATTTCTCAAAAACATTTTTCATTCATAAATCAAACACTAAAAATCTTTTCTGGAAAATATTTTCTACTCTAGAAAAAATAAAAGATATTTCTCAAAAACATTTTTCATTCACAAATCAAACACTAAAAATCTTTTCTGGAAAATATTTTCTACTCACCAACCAAACATGAGAAAATAAGTCAAAAATCTACTTGTTTTCCAGGAAAACATTTTATAGAAAAACATTTTCCTTCATACCAAACACACCCTTAGTGTAATAATAAGGTGTTAATCTTTCTTTTTCTTCAAATTTATGCTTATTTGAATAAGTTGGTTTTTATATGACCAAGAAATCATATTAATTAAATATATGATAATTTAGTGAAAATACCTTTTTACTTATTAAGAGTGAGTGAATTTTAAAGAGATGTGTCCAAGGTAAAAATATTATTACACTGAGTAAATAACTTTATTCACAAATAAAAAAACGAAACTCTGGGATTTTTTCTATTTTTTTTTGGGTGTGAAAGGGACTTTTAGAACTTTAATAACGCAACTTAATAACTTCAAGGGCTTGTTTGATTGCCATAACATAATAACATGTTAATTCTCAATGTAACAATTATTTAATGTACAAGTAATAAATTATATAACGACAATGTGCCAATTTTTTAAAACTAAATACAATTATCAAATAATTAAATAAGCATTTCTTATATGAACAAGCGTAACAAAGTTACGTGCATTTATGAAGCACTAAATTTTTTACTTTTATTTTTATTTTTGGTTTCCTAGTCAGAGTTCGAGTCTACATTGAAGCTCTCACTAAATTCGAATCATGTACTGCAGGGGGACATTTGAGTGTGGTGCCTTCAATAGGATTTTCTCCATACCAGGACTCGAATTCGAAATTTTGGCTAAAGGTGAAGCAGTCTCACTACTGCACCATAATACATATTGATAGAGTAAATATTACTAGTTATAGGTATTTCAAAAAACATGTTTTTCCTGTTTAAAATAATTTAAATAATTATAATTGGGTAACTAATATTGTCTATAATTAAAAATATCTTATAGTTATATTTTTTATGAATTAATAAAAATTTCAACTACAAATTAAGATTTATTTCATTTGATTGAAAATAATGAAAGATACATGTGTTACACAAATTTATTTTTTTTCAGTATATTTATAAATGAATTGTTTTCCTTCAAAATATGAAATTATATCTTTTTAACAAGCTATCCTTGCACAAATATTCTCATAACAAACAAGAGTAGGTTTAGAAAAACCAATTGTACTCGTTGATTCAACATTGATTAAGTAATTCTTAGATCAAACAAATAAGTCAAATTGTGTAAACATAAATAACTATAATTACACATTCTTACTTCCTATATGAATTTCCTAACGCGTCCTAAATAAAACATGTTTCGAAAATTATAAAGGACGTTTATAAGAAATAAAATTGCACATTCCATAAATAAAGAAATAACATATTATATTATAGAGAGATGCCAAAGATAATAATCTAAATATAGCAAAAACCAAAAATGGAAGAAAAGAAAATATAGCAAGTTATGTAAACCCTTTTTAACAACTACCAAAAGTATCGGAATATAAAAGGAAGAATTCTAACACCATAAAGATTAGTCCAGTCAAAGCATATAAAATTTCACTTTATTTATACTAACATTTAACTTTAAACTAGAATAATTCAAATTAATTTTAATTCAACTCGAAATTGTGAAATTCTTTTCTTAAAGTATGCATATAATTCTGACAGATGGAAAAAACTACCAAAGTTACAAAAATCAACAAAATAGAAGAATAACCATGAAATTAAATTACGGGCTACGCTATTCTTAATTAGAAATTTAGACTTCGAGTTTTAAATATAAAAAAATTCTTAATAAGAAGCGTTTTCTCTCAAATAGAACTTTACGTGGCGCAAATTCAAAATGATCGGCTCCAATACGAATACCACACCGAGTAGAAAAAAACCCATGAAAATCACTCATTACTTTATTCATAGAAAGAATAAAATGAAAGATGAAACATATTAATTATTTGAAACTTTTTTAAGAACTTCCAAAATAATAATAAAATTACATATTAAAATTGCAATACCACAAAAGAAATAATACCCTTGTTTTAAAGGAAAAAATAAAGATGATTATATAGGAATAATTTAAAATCAGTTGAACAACTTCTATTAAGAGATTGACGAGATTAGTAGAATTCTAACACCATAAAAATAGTAAGTAAACCAACTTATATATTTCCCCTTTTTGTTTTCCACACAAAAATCTTTCCTAAGATCCTATCTAACAATATTTTCCAAAGCTCACATATGGATTAATACTCCCTTTTGGGAAAATAAATAAAACTAAAACAGATGAGCAAAAATTTTAATATGAAAACCAAAAATCTTAATATGAAAACCAAAAATTTATTAATAATAAGAGCTATTTGACTATATTACAGTATTATTTACTTTTCGATCTTTCAACCTTTTTACAGAATAATAAAGACAGAACCAATTCTTTTTGATGTTGTAACACAATAAGTACTCCAATCAGTTCTTTTTACTCGTTCAATTTGTATTTTGTATTCATCTTAAGAAATAATTATTTGAGTGTTTACTTTACCAAATTAATCTTATTATTAATAGTATTTTAATACTTTAATTAATTTGAGAAATAATTACTTAATAATAAAAATAGTATTTTCCCTATATATTAAAATGGACAAACATTAGAAAAATCTATTTTTAGTACAAGTAAAATAAAGGAGAAGAGTAGTAAGAGTATATACTATTACTAGAAAAAACCTAATTTTTAATGAAAAAAAGGAAAGTTTGGAGGCCGAGAAAGTAGAGCCAAATGTAGGAAGAAGAGAGAGAAAAGAGGAGAGAGAAACAGAGTCATGCATAGAATTGGCCATGCAAATTTGCCGTTTCCAGAGTTTCGCCATTTGGGGACTTCACGTCTCTCTATCTTCTCTTTCTCTTTATAGCAATTTTCTTTTCCTCTTTTTCTCTTCTTTAAGCATAACCAGAAACCCCTCTTCCTAATTTCTTCTTCTTCCTAAAAAAAATCCCCCAAAAAACAGATACAGAAGGAAGAAATTAAGGAGGGGAGGAAAAAAACTCGTCAAGACTTGTCTTTTGGTGTTTTTTCATATGATTTAAGGGGAAAGAAAAGATGGGTAGAGGAAAAATTGACATAAAATTGATTGAGAATGTAAATAATAGACAAGTAACATTTTCTAAGAGGCGTGCTGGCTTGTTGAAGAAAGCCGGGGAGCTTTCTGTTCTTTGTGATTCTGAAGTTGCTGTTATTATTTTCTCAAGTACTGGAAAGCTTTTTGAGTTTTCAAGTACTAGGTATGTTTTTGACCTCTTTTATAAATTTCAGTTTGGGGATTTTTAGTTGTTGCATGTATCTAATCAGATTTGATTTTAGGGATCTGTTTATGGTTTGCATGTGGGTGTTACTGTTTCTTGTTTGTATCGTAGTGGCAATTAGTTCTCGATTCTGTTGGGTTACAGTCCAGATTTATATTATTCTGTTAGAATACTGTACTAGAACGATGGGTTTTCATTTTTTTGTGTATGCATGCTTCCATTGAGAAAAAAGTTTGGATTTTTAAAGGATGTCTAACTTTTAAGTTGTTTATATATATACTTCCATGAAACTGTTCAAGTATTTTTAGTTAACATATTTGATTTTTGGTTGGTGAAGTATTCCCCATTGTGTATCTGTTGCAAAATTTCCAATTATGCTGCAAGAAAATTGTTTCTTGTAGCACCCAATGGTGTGGCCGGGTGGTAAATGAAGTGGGTTGAGCATATGTGGTCTTAGGTTCAAATTCCAACAGAGATAAAAACACTAGGTTATTTCTTTCATCTGTCCTAGCCTTGATGGATAGAGTTACCAATTACCGCCTTCCTCGGATTCCACAATTATCAAAAAAAAAAAAAAAGAAATCTTGTAAAAATGCTGATAATGCTTTTTATTACCAATTACTTGATGAATTTCTTCTTCCTTCTTCCCATTCCTGAGTTTTTGTTTGGTTTCTGATTGTCTTGAGTGCAATGCTGCTCGGGAGAGGACAAGATTATCATATACGTAGGGACATGCAATTTTGCATACTCTGTTTTTCTTTTAATGACTTATAAGGTAGTTGATTAATTCCTCAATATTGTTGTTAACAGGCTCATATCCGTGTATCCTAGGAAGAAATCTAATAAAACTCTCTCTAATTACAGATTTCAGATGATGTTATCTTTTACTATTTCTCTATTTGTTTTTTTTTTTGAGGCAATTGAACTAGAATAATGAACTGGAAGTTTCTTATCTACTTCAATGTTTCATACTTTGTTCTGATAAATTGGTCCCTCTCCTTTCCATACATTTTATGCCAAATCTAATGTTTCAGTCCTTCAAGAAGGTGCTTTTATACCAAAGAAAAGGGAAAGAAAGTCATCCTGAAATTTAGCTTTGATGTTGTATCTATTAGACTCTGGGATTATCTATGTTCCATGTGATTGTGATTGTAACACAGTCAATCAAGTGCACCTAATCCCCAAACTGGTTGGCTATAGTAATCATTATAAGTTGTGTAGAGCATTCATTGAGGGTAAACTATCTATACTTTGACTGTCAACCACATTACCATCTTTCTTTATTTGGTTTGGAACTGGCTATTGTTTGCAAAGCTCGATAGGAAGAGTTGATTGTAGTAAATCTTGGGACTAACATATGGTGTGCTTTCCTTCAGGGAAAGGGATACAAGGCATTGAATTTTAGTTTTCACATGCATATTGGATTATTGTAGGAAACGAGGCATATTAGGCCAGAAATGCATTTATTAATGCCTGGTTTGTCAGTAAGTAAATAGCAGGAACATTCAATAGTCTCAGTTGCGTTGTTTATGCACCCATGCAGATGGAAAGAGATATTCACACCTCAGAGAGCCAGAGGCTTTTCCTTCCAATCTGCTCCTTGCCTGAGTATAAGATGCTATCTGCGCTCTGTACTCTTGAACCTCAAATTAGTTGTCCCAATTATTTTTGAAATGGTAGCTCGGTTGTATAAGTGTTTGTGCTATTATTTGTTGGATTTTTATGGGGTGGCGAGAAGTTGAATATGCGACTTTTGTGATTTTCTTGGGTACATGTAACACTTTAAACGAATGAACCCACGGAGAGGGGCCAGACAGTTATTAAAGCTTTACTTTATTACGGAAGATGTGACTTTGATTAATTGTGGTTACTTATCTGTAATTTGGTGCACTAATTTTTGTTAAAATGCAGCATGAAACAGACGCTTTCGAGATACAACAGATGTGTAGCCTCAACAGACAATTCTGCCGTAGAAAAGAAGTCAGAGGTAGAAGATCTTCACCTGTTTAGTATGATTATGACTTGCTATAACAAATATGTATAATGCACTGTCCTTAGAATGAATATATTGAGTTCTGTTGCTCTTAATTTAGCCAGAGAGGTGTATTTCTTCTTATATAAGCACATTAACAAGAACTATAGCCAATAAGAGCTTTCTCACTTTTATTTCTTTTTGGGTTTGGTGTGATCATGATTTTTGATCAATTGTATTCTATCTGAGAGTTCTTTTCTAGGGGGAAGATAAAACGTGGCTGGCATTTCTGCAACCTCCAGTAGAAAGTGCTTTAAAAAAGCACATTTTGGTTGCATTTTTGTATGAAGAAACATTTCTCCAAGTGCAAGGTTTTTTCAGATTTATTGTTCATATTCTAAGGCAACATAATTTTCTGTATTGTCCTCAATGGTTTTTCTTTCTTTGTGTTCAGACGAACATGGGTATCCTTGGTAGGATTTTTGATGTTATAATCTCTTATTTTTCTTCACTTCATTAATAATTATCCAGGAGGTTTTCTGCCTCCTTTCCCCCCAGTGCTCAAAGAATGAACTGTGAGCAATTTTGCAGCACTCTAAAACTTTTCCCTACCGCTGTCGATACTCGATACTATGTGAACTCCTCTCAGGTCAATTGGTGGACAATTGCATGTCCCATATTTTCTCGGTTAGTTGTCTCTCAGAGTAATATATGAAGATATTTTGTTCTAAACTGAAAAGATGTCCGCAGACTTTGTTTTGGTTCCTTTCTGGTGACTGCGTTATTTAATGAGATTAAAAGTCTAGATTGTAACTCATCAAATATATTTGGTTGGATCAGCAGTTAATTCTTGCTGGAATACATCAACAAAAGTTCCACCATTCTGATAAAAATATAAACACATTACGAATCACTATCTAGAAAGTACGACATTTGTGATTCTACTTTTTGCTTTTAATGCAAATATATGAACTGGTTACTGGGAATCAGGTAGTTCGGCATGTTTTCCTTGAAAAACTCACAACATATGAACTTCAGTTGTCTGGCTTTCATCTCTATATGATACATATATGGAATTTTTTTCTCTATTGAAGGACAAGATGCAATAAAGGAAAAGTTAAAGTAGGTAAAGGAGTTAAAAATTCGAATATCCATCTTCAGTCTGGAACACTTTTCATTGTTAATTATTTGTCATAACTGATCGTAATTGGATTCTTTTTTTCTTTTTCCTTTTGAGCGACGTCTTACCATCGTTAAGAGTCATTAATGACAAGTGTATTGCATTTGTTTGAACTCAGGTAGTCTTTGCTGCAGATAGAAAGGAGAAAATGTGTAATCACTTGAATTTTCTGTATTCACAGTGACAATGAATGACAAATGATTTGATGAGTTGGCCAACAGTCTCACCACAGCCTTCCTCTCTTCTTGAAAAGATCAAATTTCATAGAAAAGCTTCATTTAAATTAATATACTGAGAGATGTAGCTTGCTAAATGATTTCAAAATTTCTGCAGTTTTTGCATTATTCAACAGGTGGCACGTGTGGTAACTCATTTTGTCCAGGATATAACTTTATCTTGATGTCTGATCTGTATGGAGTGATTTTTCTTTTGATAAAAATGATTGTTTTTGCCCTTGAAAGTTTTACTATCTTGTGTATTATACACACTGACATGCACAAATAGATGCATGTATTTGTTTCAACCATGGTGTGGAGGATTGGGGTGTGTCTGAATACTTAATCGCATCTAAAACAGTCCCGCATCTTTGGCTATGGGCGTAGAGGTTTCTGAATTTCTCTGTCGCTTTTTCCTTGAACAAGGACAACGAGCAGCCACAGTCGCAGCAGCAGACACATGTGCTGAAGCAGGAACAGAAAGAGGTGGACAGTCTTAAAGACGAACTCGCAAAGCTCAAGACAAAACAACTGTATGGCTCTGTTAATTATGTGAATCATTATTCAAGGATATTTAGAACTTGAACATGGTTTAAATTCATATATGTGATGGACTCTTATTTCAGGCGGTTGTTAGGCAAGGACCTTAATGGTATGGGTTTGAATGAACTACGGCTTCTTGAACATCAACTAAATGAAGGACTATTAGCCATAAAGGAGAGAAAGGTGTGAAGTTTGCTTTCATTATTCACTTATTAGTGCCGTAAGATGTAGACAGCTTTTGGTTTTTTACCAAAATGTAACTTTCCCCACTCCCCGATTTTCTGGAATGTGTCTATTTGTTGAATCTTGGGAATCTGAAGTATAGTACTCTACATTGTAGGAGGAATTGCTGATACAGCAACTAGATTATTCTAGGAAACAGGTAAACTACATCATACAGTTAAAATGGATAATGTATATATACTGACTATCTTTTTTCGCCAATGAAAGAAAGATTAGAAGTACAGTCTGAGCTTTCTTGACTAATGTTTTACTGACTTTTCTTCTTGGGTGATTTCTATCAAGGAGGAGAGGTCTGCGCTGGAGTGTGAGACCTTACGTAGACAGGCAAGAGACGCCTTCTCTTTTGTTTCTATCGCTTACACCCAATAACTCCCCTCTTTTATGTTTCAGGGCGGTTCCTTTCTGACACAATTGCTTTTGCCATCTCATGAGCTACAGGTAGAAGAGCTCCAAGGGTTATTTCCTTTAAGTGCTAGTTTACCGCCACCTTTTCTTGAATATGATCGTCCATTGGAAAAGAAGTATTCAATTTTAAAAGAGAGTAAGGAGAGTCTGGATTCGGACACTGCATGTGAAGATGGAGTAGATGATGAAGATTCCAACACAACTTTGCAATTGGGGTATTATTATTATTATTTTCTTCTTGGAGTTATTTTTTCTTGCTTCTTATGTACATGTTTTGCTGGCTAAATATGTCAAATGTGCTGTCACACCTAAAAGCTCCAACTTTAAAACATCGTAACTAAAGTTTTGCAGGTGTCCTTTTAGCAAAATTCTTGGCATTTATATAAACTTTCTTTATGTGCAATTGATTCTGACTGTCCTTTGCATACTGTGTTACTTAGGCTTCCAACTATTTGTCGAAAGAGAAAGAGAACTGAGCAGGAATCTCCTTCAAGCAATTCAGAGAATCAAGTTGGCTCAAAGTGACTATTGTCTTTTGGGACTCGTCCCATCCTTTGTAACTTGTTAGGCACATGTCAGGTCAAATGATATTGAACCAGTTTTCATGTTTGAAACAGGTTCATCTAGACCAGTGATTTTGTCAGGGACTTAATGATCCCTTAGATGGCTCAAGTAAGATGAATATGCTGGTTTAATTTTGATTTTGGACAATATCTTTGGACAGTGTATTTAAGATGGAGAATGGATGAGTTCAGCTCTCCATTTTTACTGATTATGGTGCCTAGAGCCATTCACACCTCCCTCTCATTGCTTTGTGTTTTCAATGTTTTATGTTTAGCCTTTCACTAAGGATGAAGAGCCTTATACAGCGTGAATCTGAATCCTTTAGTCAGGTCAGTGAGTTTCGAATATCATATAGTTAAATAAAGATGATACAAGACCAAACATCAAAGTTTATCCACACAATTCTCAATACTTTTACAGTGATGAATCTTTTCACAACCAGTTTATACATGTCCAAATTTACAAAAGAATTCACTTGCTATTTCTACTTTCTAGTGTGCTGAAGGCTATCGAGGAATTTGCCTCGTTCAGCTAAAACTTCTGAGAACAGATCATTTGTTTTCTTCCCAATTTTCTGCATCAATTCTTCTAAATCCTCCAATCTTCTCTTCAGTTCAATGGCAAATTCATCAACACTACCATTAGCCACTGCTTCTTTCAAACCAGTTATCACTTCATTTATCTCCTTCACCTCTCTCGAAACACCGCAATTTTCTGCAATTTCACTTGCTAATATAGTATCCCAGCCTCTGATCAAAGAATCATCAAACAATCCAGCTGATTTCCTCAGTTCCAGATAGGGTTTATCACTACTGCATATTCCAGATAACAAAACCCCGAAAATCCACGAAGAAACGCTCATGAGGATCCACAAAGATCGACGAACGATCAAATCTTTTCCACTGCAAGGACTTTCTTCATTTTCTGGTATCATCTTCCTTTCAACTTTCAATTCCTTGCCAAGATCATAAGGCTGAATCTCATTTAAATGTTCTAAAGCCGCCAATGGATCAGAATTTTTTCCAATTAAGCTCAATCCATGAGAGATGCAAAGCTTAGCATGACTCAAATGAGAAACACCAGAAGTTACAGAATTCAACAGCTCTAACAAATTCAAGCTATAATCCAAATACTCCTCAATTTGTGATTTTCCCCATTTGTTCATTGGGTGGTCTATTTCAACCACAACCTTTGCAAAAGCCCTATGAATCAATGGAATTACATCAACACATTTCTGAATCCAAACCAGGGACAAAAACTGAAATTCCAGTTCTGTCCCTGGTTCTGAAATTGGCAAGACTTTGTTCAAGATTTTCGATACTTCGGATCGAAAACCTTGCAAAGAAGAAGCCAATAAGGCTTCTGAATTGTGATGATGATTCTCCATATTTTTCAGAAAATGGCTAATTTTTCCAACCAAGAGTACCATATCAAACAACAACAATAAAAGGGATTTTTTTTTTCTTTCTTCTCTTTTTTGGTAAGTAAAAGGGGGGATTGATTTGATTTGGTTTGGTTTTAGTCAATAATTTGGTTTATTTATATAGCTGGTGGGGTTCTGAAAAACATGGGCTGAGTTGACAAGTTGTTTTTGCACTTGGTAATTGGTATGTTGCCTTGCAGGTGCACTTTACGTTATTAACAAGATAAATAAATACTCTATACTCGTTTCAGTGTTTTTCTATTTGAATAATATTAGTCAGTTTGTAAATTTTGAATATCGATCGAAAAACGAAAGATAAACATATTGACTATATTTTTATTATAATATTTTCTTACACTCCGAAGTTTCAAACTTCTAATTATAATAACCACCAAACAGTATAGTTGAGTGGTATCAACTGAACGATATCACTCAATAGCTGTGGACTGTGAGTTTTAAGTCGCTCTATTTTCGAGCTTCTTACTGTGATTTTCTTGTATAATAGTATTTTTTTTAAAAAAAATCTGAAAGATGAAAAAGTATTATAGTAGTACCAAATACAAGTACTTTTTATGAAGAAAAATAGTAATAAATTGTTCTTTTACCTTAGGGAAGGGGCGGAGCCAACTTGTATTCAAGGGGTTCATCCAAACTTCCTTAGATGGAAAATTAATTTTTTATATATGATTAAAATTATTTTTTTATGTATATATAATAGATGTTGAATCCTCTTAGACTAATTAATGTGTTTACTTTTTTAGATTTTGAAATTCCTTAATAAAAATTCTGATTCCGATACTGCGTTAGAATAGTGACAAAATAAGTGTGACTAAAAAAATGGCCATTTGCAAAATCAGCGGCATAGCCACACTGGAAAGCAGAAGAAAAGTTTGGTCAAAGGGTATTATCCGTCTCATCACACACGTCTCTATGAAGTGGTTTTCTTCTTGTCTACGTTTATGTATTGGAAACTTGGTGACCAAATAGAGTAATATGTTTACTATATATATAATATTAGGATAGATTTCTTAAATCTTTGGAAATATAAATAAAGAAAAGCTCTATGATTAGATAATACTTAATAGTACAAAACATTTCATTTTCTTCCTAGCTCCTTAGTGCTATTATCCAACCAAAAGTCTAACTCTAGTTATGTTTGAAAATAAACATTTTTCGATACAAGATATTTATTAAGTGGATTGGTTAATCCACTTTTGTGATCCCTCTGCAAAATCAGACGATTATGTCCGCAATATAATTAAACAAACTTCTCATCATATATAACATTAAATCATTAACTATATATTAAAATTAAAGTGTTCTCTATTCGCTTCAATTTAATTAACTATATATGTGTGCGCGATACTTTTGATATTCTTATGCTCATTTAATTAGAAGATAGTCATTAAGAATATTTTTCAACTTCTAGGTTGCATCGATTAATACTCCCTTCACTCACTTTTTAAAGATCAATAGTATGAGATTTCTTCCTCCAATTTTTCAACGACGTGATTTTTATCCTTCAATTTTCCTTGATAGACTTTGAATCTTGATCTTGTTCAAGTGGTTGCATTATCTTTAAAAAAAAAAAAAGGTGGTTGCATTATTATGGGATCATAATTACTAGGTTTGCCTCTCTACTTCCGACCGAATCACATTGCCTGCAATTTCACCTTTGCCTTAAGTGACATCCAAGTTAAAATGTGCTTCATCACCAACATTTCGAAAAATAAATTGATATACCTTCTTTGATGAAGTTGAGTCTGTCAGGAAACTATATCTCTTGATAGGTTCTATTCGATAATTCTAACAATAACTGAAATCGTAGAAGAAAGATTTGATACAGGGTCTTGAAATATATTGTACTATACGCCTAATTGGGAAAAGTACTAGTATATAACTAGAAACTGGCTATTAAAATAAAAGTATAATTATTTTAAACTATAATCCTGAATAGTAATTGCTATATCATATATAAACTACCTATCGATACATACATATTATGATAAAATTAGAGATAATAAATTTGACCCATAAATGTGTAAGTCGAAACTTAAATAGGTTGGGTCCATGAAAATTGGGAAAAAATTTCGCCGGGTAAATTTGTTAGGACCGAAATAAGCAGGTGTAATGTGGAAGCTAGCAAAGCAAACCTCAAAAGACCATGAGTAAGAAGACGAACGAAAAACACACCAAAAGAGACAAATTTAACGTGGTTCGGTCAATCGACCTACGTCCACAAAGGAGATGAGCAATCCACTATAAATATGAGAGTACAAAATATAGAGAGAAACAACCTCAACCAATTCACTCGGAAGGAGGTACACAAAATTCTACTCCATAACCGTAACTCTCAAAACCCTAGGACTACATTGTGAATGTTGATTAAGTTAGAAGGAACAAGCTTATATTTATAGAGTCCTAAACCTTTCCTACAAGAAAAAGACTAGTTAAAATATTAAAACATTTTCCTAAAAGGAAAACCTATTTATGGTAAGAAATCAGGGCAAATAAATGCAACAAATCTCTCATTTGGCCTGAATTTTTGACAAAATAAATTTGTCCACCTTCTTCGCATAATCTTTAGGATCTTGCATCTCTTCTCCATAATCTCCTCCATCAAATCTACGTCTCGACACAAAGAACCTCTCTGAAACAATTTCTCCAACAAAGATCTTCATTACTGTAAAAAAAGGTTGTGGCTAGAACCCGCCAAGATGAACACCCATCTCTAACCTGGCTCCATCATTGAACCATGGCTCTCATACCACTTGTTAGGATTGTAAATAAGCAGGTGTAATGTGGAAGCTAGCAAAACAAACCTCGAAAGACCACGAGTAAGAAGACAAACGAGAAACACACCAAAAGAGACAGATTTAACGCAGTTCAATCAATCGACCTACGTCCATAAAGGAGATGAGCAATCCCATATAAATATGAGAGTACAAAATATAGAGAGAAACAACCTCAACCAATTCACTCGGAATACAAGGAGGTACACAAAATTCTCCTCCATAACCGCAACTCTCAAAACCCTATGACTACATTGTGAATACTAATTAAGTTAGAAGGAACAAACTCATATTTATAGAGTCCAAAAACCTTTCTTACAAGAAAAAGACTAGTCAAAATATTAAAACCTTTTCCTAAAAGGAAAACCTTTTTATGGTAAGAAATCAGGGAAAACAAAACCCAACTGAATCTTGCAATTCAACGGCAGAGATCGAATTTGGAGGCCTGTAGCTTCTGATTTTGGGGCGTGAACAGTAGCGCGTTTTTGGGTGAAATCTCTTCTTCAATTCTCTAGTTTTTGTGCAATCTTGATTTGTTGTTGCTCGTTGTTTGGCGCTTGTTTTGTGGCCAATTTTGGAGCTCTTGGTGTTTATAATGGAGTTTTTGGTCCTGTGGTTTTTACTTTTCACATCGAAGGATTTTTCACGTAAATCATTGTGTCTTATGTGATTGGCTTGTTCTTATCTTATTGCTTTAGTTTGGTTGATATACTTGTTGTCCATTCTTCATATTGCTTGATATGGTTTGTCTTCTCTTGGTTCAAATTAAAAGGGAAAGTTTAGATTTGGGTATTATTCTACTGCTATTCTGTCTGGCATTTTTGTTAGTGCCTTGCCTTTCCCAACAAAGTGGTATCAGCGCATTGGTTGTTGTTCAATATTGATATGAATGAAGGAGGCAAATATGAGCAAGATGGTTTGTTTGAATGATAGTAACTATCATATTTGGAGAGGCAAAATGAAAGATCTTCTATTTGTCAAGAAAATGCATTTACCTGTGTTTACCTCTAATAAACCTCAATCCATGACGGATGAGAAATGGGAATTTGAGCACTTGCAGGTTTGTGGCTATATTAGACAATGGGTTGAAGATAATGTTCGAAATCACATTGTGAATGAGACACATGCCAGAAGTTTGTGGGACAAGCTCGAGACGCTTTATGCTTCGAAGACTGGCAACAATAAGTTGTTTCTATTGAAACAATTAATTAATATCAGGTATGAAGAGGGCACTCCTATTTCTGATCATATTAATGATTTTCAGGGTGTTCTTGACCAGCTATCTGGAATGAATGTAAAATTCGATGAAGAAATATAGGGATTATGGCTTCTTAATACTCTGCCAGACTCTTTTGAAACTCTTTGAGTTTCTTTGACTAATTCTGCTCCTAGTGGTGTTGTGACCATGGAATATGCTAAGAGTGGTGTCTTTAATGAAGAGATGATAAGAGGATCTCAAGGCTCAACTTCTTCTACTTCACACTCCGATGTTTTGTTACTGAAGATAGGGGGAGAAACAAGTTCAGAGGTCAGAATGACAGAGATAAAAGTAGAGGTAAGTCAAAGTCTAAATACAAGAATGTTACATGTGACTATTGCCACAAGAATGGATGAGTACAAGAGAGATATGAGACAACAAAAGAAAGAAGGTGACAATGAAAATCGTGTTGTTGTTGTTGTTGCTAATGATGATTTTCTTGTTTCTTGTGATGAAAATGCCATCAATCTTGTTCGTGATGAGTCTAGCTGGTTTGTGGATTCTGGTGCTACTTCTCATGTCACGCCCAAGAAGAAATTATTTTCTTCTTATACTCCAGGTAATTTTAGAATGTTGAAAATGGGTAATAATCATGAGGTTGCAGTTCTTAGTATTGGGACAGTTTGTTTGGAAAGTAACAATGGTTCCAAACTAGTTCTCAATAATGTCAAACATGCTCCAAATGTTCGCTTGAATTTGATTTTTGTGGGATACCTTGATGATGAGGGTTATGTTAATACCCTTGGTGTTAGCCAGTGGAAGCTTACTAGAGGTTCGATAGTTGTAGCCCGTGGTGATAAGTTGTCTAACTTGTACGTTTTTCAGGGCTCCACTTTTAAAGGCTCAGTGAATTTGGTGGAGAATGATACTTCATCATTGTTATGGCATAGAAGACTGAGTCATATGAGTAAGAAGGGGATGAACAATTTGGCTAAGAAGAATTTACTTTTTGGAGTGAAACAAGCAAAGTTGAACAAGTGTGTTCATTGCTTAACAGGTAAACAAAAGAGAGTTTCTTTTCATAGTCGTCCGCCTTCAAGAAAGCTTGATTTGCTGGAGTTGGTACATTCTGATTTGTGTGGTCCTTTTAAGGTAAGGTCTCATGGTGGTGCACTTTATTTTGTGATTAGTTGATGATTATTCACGCAAACTCTGGGTATTCTATTTGAAGTCCAAGGATCAGGTACTTGATGTATTCAAGAGTTTTCAGGCCTTGGTTGAGAGACAAAAAGGGAAGAAATTGAAATGCATTTGTTCTAATAATGGTGGTGAGTATATTGGCCCCTTTGATAGATATTGCAGAGAGCAGGGTATTCGGCATCAAAAAACTCCTCCAAAGACTCCTCGGCTAAATGGTTTGGCGGAGAGGATGAATAGAACTCTTATTGAGAGAGTTAGATGTATGTTTTCAGATGCTAAGCTGCCAGATTCCTTTTGGGCAGAAGCACTTAATATTGATGCATATGTTATCAATTTATCTCCTAACGTTGCTTTGAATGGTGATTTCCTTGACAGAGTTTGGTCTGGTAAGAATGTTTCTTATGATCATCTTAAAGTTTTTGGGTGTAAAGCCTTTGTGCATGTTCCTAAGGATGAAAGGTCAAAGTTAGATGTTAAAACTAGGCAATGTATCTTTGTTGGTTATGGTCAAGATGAATTTGGCTATCATTTCTTTGATCCAGTTGAGAAGAAACTTGTTAGAAGTCGTGATGTTGTGTTCTTTGAAGACCAAACAATTGAAGATCTTGACAAAGTTGAGAAAGTTGATTCTCAGAGTAGTGACAGCCTAGTTGATGTTGATCCAGTGCCTTTGACTATTCCACCAGGTGAAAATCTTCAAAATGATGAAAATCAAGTTGATATTGAAGATGGTGATCATATTCAAAATGACTAGTATGCCGCTGATGCTCCAGTGCAAGACAATGTGGTTGGTCAGCAACCAACTATTATTGATGCTCTAAAGAGTTCTTTCAGAAGATCTACTAGAGAGAAAATACCTTCATCTCGTTATTCTTCTAATGAATATGTACTCTTGACTGATAGGGGAGAACCAGAGAGTCTTGATGAGGCAATGAAAAGTGAAGAAAAAGAAAAGTGGCTTGATGCTATGGAGAATGAAATGAAGTCTCTACATGATAATCATACCTTCGATTTGGTTATGTTACCTAAAGATCGAAAAGCTTTGAAAAACAGGTGGATTTTCAGGGTGAAACATGAAAATGGTAATGTAGTTCAACGGTACAAGGTTAGATTAGTTGTGAAGGGTTTTAGCCAGAAAAAGGGGATTGATTTTGATGAGATATTATCTCCAGTTGTGAAGATGCCATCCATCCGCGTGGTTCTAGGCTTGGCTACAAGTCTGAACTTGGAAGGTGAATAGATGGATGTTAAAACTGTTTTTCTCCATGGTGACTTGGATGAAGAAATTTATATTGAGCAGCTGGAAGGTTTTGAAATCAAGGAAAAAGAGAATTATGTTTGCAAATTGAAGAAGAGCTTGTATGGCTTAAAACAAGCTCCCAGGCAATAATACAGGAAGTTTGGTTCTTTTATGAGTCATCAGGGCAAATAAAACCCAACAAATCTCCCCCTTGGCCTGAATTTCTGACAAAATAAATTTGTCCACCTTCTTCACATAATCTTTAGGATCTTGCATCTCTTCTCCATCAAATCTACGTCTCGACACAGAGAACCTCTTTGAAACAATTTCTCCAACAAAATCTTCATTACTGTCAAAAAAAGGTTGCGGCTAGAATTACACCCGCTAAGATGAACACCCATCTCTAACCTAGTTCCATCATTGAACCATGACTCTAATACCACTAGTTAGGACCGAAATAAGCAGGTGTAATGCGGAAGCTAGCAAAGCAAACCTCGAAAGACCACGAGTAAGAAGACAAACGAGAAACACACCAAAAGAGATAGATTTAACATGGTTCGGTCAATCGACCTACGTCCACAAAAGAGATGAGCAATCCACTATAAATATGAGAGTACAAAATATAGAGAGAAACAACCTCAACCAATTCACTCGGAATACAAGGAAGTACACAAAATTCTCCTCCATAACCGCAACTCTCAAAACACTAGGACTACATTGTGAATGCTGATTAAGTTAGAAGGAACAAACCTATATTTATAAAGTCTTAAACTTTCCTACAAGAAAAGGACTAGTTAAAATATTAAACATTTCCTAAAAAAAAAACCTATTTATGGTAAAAAATCAGGGCAAATAAATGCCAGCACAATTTGGGTTACTTGGCAGTTGTCGGGTCAAAACAACAAACCGTGAAGTTCTCAACTGGTACATTATTTGCATAATGGAAAAAGCAAAGTTGCTATTCCTCATCATATTGTCTTCCAGAATTTATTTTTTTTCCTTTTTCTTTTTTTCCTTTTGTTTTTTTTAAAAGAGGTGAAATTTATTTCAACACCAGTAACGACGATTTCGTAAATTAAATTTTTAATTAATGTTTAAAATATCTTAAATTTTTTATCTAAAATAAACTGTATATATATATATATATATATACACACACACATGAGAGTAAAACATTATATTAATTATAAATGAATATCTAATGAATAGTATTAATATTAATAATTTTTAACTAATGTTAATTAAATAATTTTTTAAAATCTAATTTCGCTCTTTTTTCTCTTTAGAGAACAACCCCAAAAAAGAAAAATTAATTACTCTAGACAAGAAGTTTTTTGCATATTATTAATACTTAAAGATAAATATAAATTATGTTAAACCTAAAACCCATATATATTACTACAATTATAAAGAGGCTTCTGCCATCATTGCTCTTTAAAAAGTCTTGGAGTAAAGTGTATAGAGGATTAAATAGTGGTCTGATCATTTTATTTAGTTAAAAAATAGTACATAATGAACACCTCAAAATACAATAAATTTAAAGCAAAATAATTATGAAATATCAAAAATATCGCTATGCCAAGCAAATATGTTTACGAACAGAAGTTACTTGTGCATACTCTCTCTTATATAATAAAAGAATATAACAGCATGATTTTTGGTTTTTATATGAAATTTAAGAGTAATGGGCATATTAATTTATCTATAAAATGAACAAAAATTTGTCAGCAAATAGATAATTGTAAGAAAAAACAATTGTGAGCAGGAGTAGTAATATGTATTTCATAGGTTTGGATATGGCAGATGTAATAATACATAGAAGAAGAAACCAAATCTGGAACAATAAAAAGTACTAATTCTTCAAGTAATTAGTTTTTTTCTTAGTGCGTTATATGCCATAGGGTAAAAAATAAATTAAACTTGAGCGGATTGAATTTGTAACTTATTATTTAACCCATATTAACCTAGTTCGTTTTGATTCAATCTGCCTATTGGTCCCTTAATAAAAATTTCTTAAAATTGATGCTATTTTGTAAAGATTTGTGGTGAACTAGTAATTGAATTTGGGCCTCTGCAGTACTTGGGCCAAATTTTATCCTATCCTGGGCTAGTGGTCCCAGATTAGAACTTTCTGAAATTTGGCAGTGGAATTTCGAGGAGAAATTTTCATAAATGGTGGGACTACTATTCCATACATAAAAAGTGGATAAATAATGACCATTTATTTGAATAAAAAGACGATGACTTTTATTATTGGCGAGCGATCTCCTCTACATTTATAATTTGTGGTGAACTAATATTTGAATTTGGGCCTCTACAATACATGGGCCAATATCTTTACCCTATCATGGGCTAGTGGTCCCATATTAGGACTTTATGGAATTTGGATAGTGAAATTTTGGGGAGGAATTTTCATAAATGGTGGGACTACTATCCCATGTAGAAAGTAGATAAATGATGGCTACTTATTTGGTAAAAAAAAAGATGGTGGCTTCTATTATTGGTGAGTGCTCTCCTTTACACATTTTTTGATTTTTGTGAGCACTAAATAGTAGATCTACTTTTATTTTGAAAAAAATTGGTGTAATTTTATGAGATATTTTAAATCACAGAATATCCTTGTGTACTTTATTCAATATAATGTATCAAAATGACTTTAAGTTAAAAAGTACATCATCGTTTTAGTTCAATTGGATCTGGAATAAGGATAATATCCTGAAGATAAAATTTGAGATTAATTTTATGGCATGTTTGATTTAATATATTAACTTATAATCATACCATCTTAATTTAATTAGACCATCTATATTTTTTCCTTGATCGAAAATTTATTCTTTCCTTTTTCTTTGAATGTTGGATTGATGGATAAATTTGTGAGCTGTGTCACTGTATTTATAGTGAAGTCATATTAGATGTTTACTAACTTCGGACGAAATATTGGACCAGGTAATTTTCTTCATTAATTCATAAGGTTGCCATTGCAATATATGTATTTCAATATATATAAATGCTTGATTACCTAAGTCAACTTCCAACAATTTGATTGAAATAGTGGTTTAATAATTTAACTTCAGATATTTTTTTACTAAAAATTAAGCCTTATTAAGGTCAAAATCCAGATATTTCCACATAAGGTAAAAGTATATTAACTACCTTCATTATTTTAATGTAAGCCTTACTAAGGTTTAAAATTAAATATTTTGGATTTAATATTATTTAATATAAAAATATTTTTTTCTAAAGAAGTATTTTGTACAGGTAACCTATATTTACTATTTTATTGAAGAGTAATGGATAAAAATTAAAATAGTAATGTAGGGATCTGCGTTGTATATCTGAAAAATAGTTCTCCAAATTATTCATTTTTACCAAATTTATTAGTCATGACTCCCTTTCAGTAATCTGACATTTACGAAAAACTTTTTGAATATATTTATCAAGCACAAGTTAAAACCTTTTTCTCGTCAAACATAAATTTCTATTGTCTAAAATATTTTTTCAAAAAACACTTGCGATAAAAGAAGAAAATTTTCAAAATAAAATAATCTCGACAGCTTAGCCAAATATGCTTTTAATTGAATTAAAGAAACAATATTCTGGAGCTCATTGTTTTGTTTGTGTTACACAAATAATTTGAAGGACCAATTATTGATTTCTTATTTGGTAGAGGAAGACAAAAAATTATCCAGACAATGAACAGAGCATTTTTATTTTTGGATTTTAGTTGTACTCTTATGGTGTCTACATTCATTAGGTTTTATTATCGAGTTCTTTTTTTTTTTTTTTTTTTTTTTGTTGAATTTTTCCTCCTTTCAAATATACTGTCCTATTTACTTGTCCAATTTTAACTTAGCACACCTATTAAAAAACTAATAATTGATATAGTGAGTTTACTATTTTACCCATATTAATTGATAGAATTTCAAAATCAATTTACTCTTTGAAAAGGTTCTACCTCTTTCATAAACATTAACTCTCTAAATAAATTGAGAGTATAATATTTAAAATATATTGTCTTTTCTTGATTTGTCAAAAATGACAAATAAAAAGAGACAAGTAAAAAGTTAAAATTGAACAAGTAAAAACGGACAGAGGGTATCATTAACTAGTTATTTTGTCGTCCTGCTTGTTGATTATAGAAGGGTAAATACACGATTTCATATAAAAGACAGGAATGAGATTGTGCTGCTTGAAAGAGTATTTTGGCCATTTAATTTGTATTATCCCTTTTCATTGGCTAATACATATAATTGTTACTATATGCTTAATGAAGTTTCGCTTGATTTGATTATTATATTTAATTTGTGTTGAAATTAGTTGTTTGGACAAAATAGGTTAAATGATATTGATAGATAAAAACAGATATAATCTTTGAATCAATAATTTTAGGAAAATAACAAAATTTGTGTTCTTTTTATCTGTTTATTTTAATTACGTAGAAGTATTTGAATTAAGAAAGTATTTTCATGCTACATTCGTCTTTGGATATTTTGACCAAGGGACTTTAGCGATTACATTTTCATACTAAAAGAGTTATAATCTTTTAAGATAAATTTTAAATAGCTTAGAAGAATTGTTAAAAAAAATAATAACAATGCTTAGTTTTTTTTTTTTTATCGACACATTTGATATCGTGCTAGAATCATGTTCAAAGATGTTTTTGTGCTATTGATCCAAATTTGGAAGCTCAAGTCGAATTGGAGATCCAACAATCAAAATAGAATCTAATATAACATTGTTCTCACTTTTTTTCGCCTTGATTCTTTTGTAACGATTGGGTTCCGTTGTTATAGAAAAGCCAACGGGGAAAAATTTTGGGTCGGAATTTTTTTTCGTAGTAACTTGGAATTTCCGAACCTAGTCCAGATTTGGACGAAATTGGAGTCTTTGAGGTGTGGGGAAATTTGGTTACAATCGGGTGACTTATATATGATTTTGATTACATGAGTAGTTAGTTAAGTCGTTAAGTAATCCGTACGACTTTACGGAATTGAATTCAGGTGAGTAGAACTCCCAGAATCCATCTTAGCGTGAACGATATTTTCTAAGCATCGTTGGTTAAAGGTGTGTTGTGAAATGGGAGTCTTGGAATTATTAAATAGCTCACTGTTTGTGCAAGCTGCTTTGGTGGTGGTTTTAGTCGCTGTGGCGGGCCAGACGCGACTTAAAGTCGTAAATAAACCCCAAAAATGACTTTATTCTTCATTTTTCGATTTTTAGAGCTAAGGAACGAACCCCAATCGACTCTTGACAATTTTCCACCATTCTTGAGGCTAAAGGTAAGCTTCTCACTCCCCGAATCCGTTTTTCGATCCGTAGAACGTAATAGAATGGGTAATTATCGATGAGGGAGGGTTTTGATCTAGATTCTATGGTGGAAACAAGGGATCATGGGTATGATCTAGGGTTCATAAAATTGTTAGCGATTCGGGTAATTAGTGATTGTTTATTGATTCCTGTGTTATTATGATTGTTTGTAGATCAAGAACAAGCGGAACGAATCCGGAAAGGGAAGGATCAACTTTCTTAGGGTTTCAAGCTTGTTTCGAGGTAGGTGATGGTTGTGATTCTATGATTGTGCGATGTATGTTTGTTCTTGCTTCATTATAATACATATATGTATGCGAATATTGTATTGTTGATCACACTAGTTGTAAATGAGATAGATGAATAACTATATGCCATGAATCACTTCTTGATTGTATGATTATTGAGAATATACTTGTGATTGTGATTGTGGTGTGTTGATTGGATCGGATACTGCATTTCGGTATACTAATTGAGATCAATTGCCACGTTCCGGCATAATTATGGGATGGGTTGCCACGTTCCGACATAAACATTGGATTGGGTACCACGTTCCGGTATGCTAACAGTTTGGGTTTGGGTTCCATGAGAGGACCAATGACTTGTTATAAATGTGTATTATTGAGCATGTGATAATCGATATTGTATATGTTCGGTATGTTGCATGTTTGTAATGTTGTATTGACTTGCTTATGTTGCACTTAGTGGGATAGCCGCGTGATCGTACTAGTACACTGTGGTTGTGTACTGATACTGCACTTGCTCTTTTTTTGTTGAGTACAGGGTATCTTTAAGCGGCTATTGACAGACCTCGCATAGAAGATCAGTGATCATCGTTCGACTTTAAGGATGAGCCAGTTCTTTCAGGCTGCCACGAGTTCTTCTTTTGTCTATGTCCACATTTCGGACTTAGACTTTCTAGTTAGTGGATTTGTTCATTAGTTTGGGGTTGTGACCCGTCTTGTTTAGACTTGTTGAGCTATAGATGTTTTGATACATTGACTTTCAGGTTCTAGGTGTGTTTTCCGCATTGTTTAGTTGTTAAATCTTTTGGAAGTTCATGGAAACTTCAGTTTTTAGATATTATTCCTATTTTCGTATCCTTAAATGCTTTAGTTTTTGGTTTAGTTGTTTGGTTTGGGTTGTAGTAGTGGTTCTCCCACCGGAGGATTAGTGTGGATGCCAATCACGACGGTCTGGGTCGTGACACTTTTATCTGCTTTTGTTTTATTATCGTAATTCTTTATTTGAAAGATAATAAAGAATGACATAAAAAAACCAAACAGATGAAAGTTATAGTAGTAAATCATGATTGAGTACAATTATAACAACTCAAAAATGGTGGCCAAAATAGGGCTAAAGTATGGTGTATATATATATGAAAGTTGTCTAACCCCGCTGTAGAGATAGAAAAATTTGTTTTTTTGAGCAAATGAATATGCACATTATTTAAATTTTTTTAAATCTTTTTTTGATTGTTTCCTTTGTCCCATACCTTTTACCCACATTTATGGTACTTTTGGTTACAACTCATTATTCTTAAAAAAAAACATAATTTTTTTATTATATAGTTGTTATAAAATAATATATTGTGGATGTCCACTACATCAAGAAGTTACTCCATTACTTTCCTCCATTATGAAGATAATCATAACCTTCATAACCTCCACTTTATAATCATTATTCTTGTAACATTTCACTTCCATAACCTCCCCCATTATATTCATGTTAATGTCATATTTATGACTAACATTTTGTATGCCTCTATGTTACACTATAAATAGAGGCATAAGGGTTCATATTATATAGACTTGAAGATTTGATGAATACTTTGAAGAATAAGAAATGCTCTCATATCTTGTTTCTTTATTTTTATTGTTTTTCATCTTTTATATTCCTTGTCTTATTTTGCTTTAGTTTTACAACACGTTATCAACACGAATGTTCTACGATTGCAGGATTGAAACAAAATAAATAAAGGAGGTAAAATAATTGTGTTTATTTTTCTCTCAGGAGCAAGATAAATTATTGTGGAATCTATTTTATATATTACTTATGAACAAAGTGAATAATTAATATTACTGTTACTATGCATTTTTTCACCTATGACTATATATACTTTCTTTTGTATGTGGAACTTATTTTATATTTTATTTATGATTATGCTCATTGTTTTGGTTATTACATAAGCTTTTAATTTATTTTATTTTGTGTGTGAAATATTTGGGTTCACATGGAAATTGAAAAAGGGGTGGTGGTAGTGAAAAGTTTTATTTTAGTGTGATTGGAACTATTATTTTCTTAGTGTGCAATTGATTCTTTGATTTATAACAGTAATTCACTAGCTTAATTATTGTGCACCAAACATAATATAATATAATGCTATATGTAACTCTCTGTTTTGACAAGTTTAAGATATTAGTATATACTTTGTTGAGAATATTTTTATTGTGTTTCTTTTGTTCTATATTTATTTGTGCACGTTAATCACAAAGTGACAATATTTTTTTAAGGTTCAATGGCGAGTCCTATTATATTTGGCTTATTATGTCATTGATTGAGGGTAAGACGAAGGATTCAAGTCCTATCGCACCAAGAGGGTAATACATCGGGTGAGAGTCCTGGTGCATCATGATAATAAAATAATGTTGGGTTGGGTCCCAACAAATAATGACCTAAAATGCCTTCTTATGGGTAAGACGTTACGTTCAAGTCCCAACGTTATATAATGACGATGTAATGATGACTGAGCAAATTGATATGCTCTTGATAAAAGTCATGAAATTTTTCCAATTGATTTGCTCCATTCTCTTATGTGAATGTGGTAGCAGGATATAATGTGTCTGAAAATGACAAGTGGTTAAATATATGAATATGAGTATGGTAAAATGTTAATGGTCAATTGTGGTAATTAAAAGGAAGAACATTATGGGTTCTTAAGATGGTCCTTCAAATGTGAAGGTAATTTTTGACCATCAAAGTGGCATGAAAGGTTATTGGTCACATTGGGTTGGTGCAACCCAATTTAAAAGTTTTGTAAATCCTCCATCAAAATAAAGAAATACAAAGTGGTAGTACATTTAGTACTTTTAAAGTGATGTTGAGGTGGGTCAAATAAATTTGATAATGTCAAAGTATGACTAATAAAAACTTATGGAGCATGTACAAATGGTTATGGTCATTTCTTGAATAGAACGTGACTTGTGTTCTTTGGATAAGGACATGTTCATGTATGGATAAATAAATGTCACATCTCACCTCTACGAGAGGTTTGAGATATTGAAAAAAAATATATATTTTGACATGAATGGTCATTTTGATCATATACTTTGAGTACTACACAAATATTGTGGTATGTTTTATTATGAATTGTTGGAGGACAAAAGAAATTAATAATTCTTTCCTATAAAGGTTGTGGCCATGACCAAAATAAATATTGTTGTGTGGCAATACAAATTTGTCATTGGTTGTCAAGAAATATGTCTCGCATGTGATAATTTTAATCATGACAATAATAATAATAATTTTCTCCTTGAAGGAGATGGTCACCATAAGAATGGTTGTGTGAAATTTGCAGCAATACACAAAATTAATTGAAAGTTTGGGAAGGACTAATTTGTTACTATCTAGAAAATGAAATAGTTCATAATATTGAGGTTGTAGTAAGTCTCAAAAGAAACTTTTTAAGTTTCGGAGGTATTGAAAAGAAAAATTATTATATTGAGACTTTAAATTATTGAAAGATTAAATATCTTTAGATTACTACAATCAAAGCGGATTATGAATATTTACATAAAAGGTTACTCGCCTTTCTCTTGTTTGTTGTATAAAGTTATGGGCATGATAAAGGAATCACATGCAAAAGTAAACTAGAAGTTTACTAGAATAAATATCACTTGGCATAATCGGTTGACCATTCTAGTTCAGATGTGATGCAAAAGAAATTGAGAATTCACGTGACTATATGTTTGAAGAAATAAAAGATTCTTCAAGAATTCTCTTGTGTTGCTTGTTCTCGTGATAAAATGATCATTGTACCAGTTAAGGTTGGGATTGTATTCCTGAAATTATTTGGAACATATAAAAAGGTGAATATATATGGACCCGTTCACCTGCCATGTGGACGGCTTACTATTGTGATTTAATAGATGTATTTATGGTATGGTCACATGTGCATTTGTATCAACTTACAAATTGGTTTTTGTAAGATTGTTTGCTCAAATTGTTAAATTAAGAGCACAGTTCCAAACTATAAAATTATAGTGATAATACTGGTTGGTTTAACAGAAATTGTTTGCCTCCAATTATAGCTAGACCATTGATTTTGAGAACAAATCTCTTAAATAAAAGTTGGTATGAGATGAGTTTATTTAACATGTATGCATCAAGCCAACAAGGTTCTCCCATCACAATTGGTTCAGGGTCAAGAACAAAATAATTTACATTTAAAAAATTTGATGTGTGCACATATGATTTTATTGCTCCACCACGCACAAAGATGGATTCCCAAAGAAGGTTGGGGGTAAATGTTAGATTTCCTAACATTAGGGGGAGATGTGTTTAGCAGCTAAAAATTATGTGTGAGGTGAATTATCTAGATACTCATTAAAAAAATGTGAACTTGACGTTCAAGAGATAATTCATTTGCAAAATGTTGCAAATAATTTGCCAGATGTATTTGTTGACCCAATATTTTAATTAAGCTGCAAATGCTCCAATAAATAGTCCTTGAAGGACAGAGTCTATGGTACGCCAGAAGCGTGATAGACCAATCGATTCCAAATGTAAAACTCCTTGAGGAAGGAGAGGAGCAAATTATCAAAATGGTCATGATAATGAGGTAAGTGCTTTGAAAGAGCACTATGACATAACACTTCATAAAACCTTGTCAAAGGTTCAGGTACCTAAAAATGATGAAAAATGAAGAGATCTCGATAAGTTATGTTGAATTGGAATCAAATTAAAATGACCGTCGACGGTATCTTTGATATGAAGTAGCACTCAATGCTATAAGTGGTTACGAGGATCTTAAATTCGAATATGTCATATAATGTGGACAGATAAATGATTGGCCAAATAAAATGCACTATTCAAGTATATTTTGTTTCACTTAGAAAAGTGATGTTTTTGAACTTATAGTTCATAGATCAAAATATATGTCAGTGGGGTACAAATGAATTATTGTGCGAAAGTATAACTGTAAGATATAAAATACGGTTTGTACCTCGGGGCATAAAGGGTTTTCGCAGAAGTCCTGACATTATTAAATGGAGATATGTTATCCAGTGATGGATGCAATGAGACTTATTTCAGCCTGACAATAGATGAAATACGTGAGTATGTATAATGACTAATTATCATGTCTTACTAGACAATGAAGGTTATATGAAAGTTCTTGAAGGATTTAAAAGGTCTTAAAACAATTCCATTGAGTACCCAATGGTTATGAGATTGCTTAACACAAAGAAAGAATCTTTTCAACCTCATGAAATGATTAAAAATGTCATGTATTAGTGCAATTGGTGCACTTACAGATGGCTGGTTATGCAAATGCTAGAAGATTATTTGATATACATAACGAAAGTTATGTGAAAGGATTGTCATATTATCATTCAAGTTATGACAAGAAACTAACAAAGCAAGTGACTCAACACATATAAGATGTGTGATTTTCTTTGAAAAGAAAAGATGAGCTTCAATAAAATTGAAATGATCAATCTCCGAGAAAGAAATGATTTGATTATGTAGATGCAGAATATTTATTTGATCCGCATAAAGCTCGATCGCAAATGGACTATTTATTTACATATGAAGGCACAACAATATCTTGGCGTTCAAAGAATCAAACATTGGTAACCACTTCTTCAAATCATGCAGAAGTAATACTAATCTATGAAGTAAGTCGGGAGTGTGTTTGGTTGGAATCATGATCTATCATATTCAGAAAATATGTGATTTTCCTTTGGCAAAGGATATTCCAACCACCATATACGAAAATAGTATTGAAGGGATGATACAATCAAAGGAGATCGGACAAAGCATACTTCACCAAAAGTCTTTTTCACACATGATCTTCAACAAAAGATAGACGTTCAAAGATCCATTCAAGTGATAATTTTGTAAACTTATTCACTAAAGATTGCCAACATCAATATTTGAGAAGTTGTGATACAAGATTGGAATGCATTGTTTCCGAGATATCAAGTAAAGTTTTTATCAGGGGGAGAAAAATACGCGTTGTACTTACTTAACCATGGTTTTATTCCAATTGGGTTTTCCTAGTAAGGTTTTTAACGAGGCAACATTCAAAGCGTATTAAAAGATATGTGTACTCTTTTTCCTTCACTAGGATTTTTTCCCACGGGGTTTTTTTCAAGTAAGATTTTAACGAGGCATATTATCTATGGACATCCAAGAGGGAGTGTTATTAAATAATATATTGTGGATGTCCACTACATCAAGAAGTTACTCCATTACTTTCCTCCATTATGAAGATAATCATAACCTCCATAACCTCCACCTTTATAACCATTATTCTTGTAACGTTTCACTTTCATAACCTCCCCCATTATATTCATGTTAATGCCATGTTTATGACTAAACTTTTGTATGCTTCTATGTTACACTATAAATAGAGGCATACAGGTTCATATTATATAGACTAGAAGATTTGATGAATACTTTGAAGAATAAGAAATGCTCTTATATATTGTCTCTTTTATTTCTATTGTTTTTCATCTTTTATATTCCTTGTCTTATTTTGCTTTAGTTTTACAACAATAGTGATATTGTTGTTAATATTTATATTAATTAGGATTAATTCAAATTAATATGATGTTAGTCATTTGTTTGTAATACAATTTGTTGGATTATGTTGTATAAAATTTTATTTATTAATATGAAAATATGAATAGTATAATTCAAAATTTTAAAACATATTATTTAACAATAAGAGTATAGTTTTTTTTAATACATATTATTTTTTTTTTAAAAAAAATTAAAATTATTTAGCCAAAAAAATTCATAATATTTTACTATTAATTATAAAAATTGGGGCCTCAAATTTATTTCGGCCTAAAACAAAGACTTCATTAGCTTCCCTTTGAGCCACTATGCGGAAATTAGGGGTGTTTACGATTTGGATAAAAACTGATTTAAATAAAAAAATTGAATCAAATCGATTAAATAAACCATTTTTTTATTTGGGTTAGGTGTGGTTTGGTTTTAGATTTTTAAAAACCGATAATATATGTGTTGGTTATGGTTTTGTTCGGAAAAACCCAAAATCGAACCAACAAATTATATACATATATTTTATTATTATACATACATAATATATTATTTAGAGAAAAGACATAAAGTTACACCTGAAGTTGTCCCGAATTTTCAAAAAGACACATAAACTATGCAAGCGTCCTAGTACCCCCTAAACAATCCTAAACTGATATTATTACATCATTTTTTGTCCACTTGGCATGGAGAGTGTATGGACTCTCTTAAAGAGTGTGAACAAACTAAAAAAATATATATAATTTTATTTTTACAAGTATTTCGCTATACAATATTTTTTCTTGTTTTTCTTATTATTTTAACTTTTTCTCCTTATTATTTTTGTCTTTTTCTTTCTTCCTTCTTCAAAAAATCATTGTCATCTTCATTGTAGCTTCTCACTTTCAATGTCACTTTTTACCACAACTCCACCTCCCTTTTTTACTATTATTAGTTTAACTCTCTTCAATTTTAAAACTATATCTAAATATTTTATTCCATTTCGAACAATTTGATAAATCCATTAGATTTCAAGATGATTAGTAGGTATTATTTAGTCTTTTTTAATCCAAATTTCAATTAAACTTTTTCAATTTTCAGAGAATTCTGATTCTTTCAAAATTATCATTTCTAGTTTTGAAGTTATATGAAAATGAGATAAATTAATTGATGATATCTTCAAAATTTTGATTTTTCTTAGAAAAATAATTAGTTTTGTTATTTATAACTCAACAAAGTCTAGAAAATAGTATAATTTTGGAAAGAAAGGAATTTGACTGAATAAGAAGAAGAAGAAAAAAGAAAGAAAATGGACGGGCTCAACTTGACGTGGGGGTGGGGTGAGGTGAGGGTGGGAGGTGAAGAAGAAGAAAGAAAGAAAGAAAATGGAGGGAGGGGTAGCTTGAAAATAGGGTGGAAGATGAAGTAGAATTTAAAATGAAATTAAAACTAAAGTAATAAAATTAAAATAAGTCAAAAAGTAAGAGAGAGAAATAAAGAAAAACTTAAAATGAAAAAATATATATTTCAAATTAAATTAACACGTGTTACGCAATGATTGGTGTGTGATAACACTTGCCATTTAAAATCTGAAATTGATCGAAAAATGATGTAATAATATATCTTCGGAATTGTTTATGGGGGTAATAGGATGCCCGCATAGTTAAAATGATTTTTTGAAAATTCGAGACAACTTCAAGTGTCACTTTATGTTTTTTCTCTTTTTATAAACAATTTTAAAGATCTTATATGTGTTTTCATCAAAAATTATTTATAATTTACTTATGAAAGAAAAATTGCCCAAGGCAAGAATATTTATCTTATTGGTTTTATGTATATGAGTGTGTCTATGACAATTCTTTATAAGATTGTATCACTGTCTAGGCCAAAATAATGAATTTTGAAGCTTTATTCATAGTAAATTCAATGATTGAAAGTTATGTAGATCGTAATGTCAGTCATTCTAACTATTTTCGTTTTAAATAGATTGTTGTCACTTTTTTCATGTTTTGAATGAATTGTTTCTTTTATTTTTGACTATGGTTAATAACCGAATAACCAAACCAAACCGAACAGAAATCGATAACAACCAAACCGATAAATATATATTATATTTGACCGATTTGATTTGGTTTTGATAATTTTAAAACCGATTAAGTTGGTTTGGTTTGGGTTTTGACCAATAACCGATCCAAACCGACATGTGAACACCCCTAGCGAAAATAAACAAGTATATTATATGAGTTAGAATACTCAATGAGATTAGTTATCTTACCTTTCTCTATCTAATCCCAACAATTTAGTGAATCAAAGATGGTTATTCCTTACTTGGGTTGTGGTGCACTGGTGGGAGTGCTTCACCCTTAACCAGAGGTCTTGAGTTAGAGTCCTGGGTATGGAGAAAATTTTGTTGGGAGTCCCATCCCAGAATGGGCCCTGCAATGTGCGATTCGAATTTAGTCGTGGCTCTAATGTGGGCTCCGGACACCGGATGGGAAACAAAAAAAAAAAAGAGATAAAATTATCTTATTATGTCTGAAATCAATATCGATCTCACCAGCCAAATACACCCACCCCCCCCCCCTTTTTTTTTTTACAGTATTTAAAGAAGGAAAATTGTGCAGAATAGTAAACATTTAAATCATAATAAATGTTATAGCTACTGTTAGCGAAATTCTAATTCGCAATTATAGTTTCACCCAATTTTGTTATTCGCCTGATTTGTATAATTCGCTTGATTTGTATAAATTTAGAATTTGTATAATTCGATCGTAATTATATAAATTCAGAATTTTGTATATGCTTACCCTAACTATTTGTATACGATTTATGAAAAATTCATAATAAATTACTTTGTTTGTATATTGACAAGCGAAATATACAAACGTAGTCCTGAAAAATTCCTAAATATATGCAAAATTTGTAAATACTTACCCTTGTATATTCACAAGCGAAATATACAAACAAACAAAAATATACAACCGCAACCTCCATATCAAATGAAATTATGAAACGCAATTATCAAAATTATAGCTATAAAGCCTTATTATATTTGCTATTTTTGAAATATTTTCTTAAAAGAAGGACTCATAGTTTTGCTGCATTATCATTTATTGATTGTCATAAAAGTTTACATGTAATTAATTTTATAAAATAGAAATTACATTATGCAAATAGTTCCTCTCACTATCATACGTTCCTTTCCATTTATTTTTTAAGTTTTCCTTAATTTATTCCCTTTTTTCTATCATTTCACTCTATTCAAATTTTTTATTGGATAAACATCATGTGCTGCAAAGTTGGTTTTCCCAATTTAAAGTACCATCTATAGTTGTTTTTTTGGATTATTATATGTGATCCAGTCTTAGTTGTTTGAAAATCCCATACACATGAAATGATATAAAAACCCAATAAAGGCTTTCATCTTTTACACTATTCAATAAAGTTTCTCAAAGAGAAACAAACAAATCCTATAGTTTTGATGTGATGAAGTCCACAACCACTTCTTCTCTTTTATTGGCCACTCTCTTTCTTTCAACCATCATCTCTCAAATTATCAATGGAGGAGCTATCAAGACACAAAGTGATACCCTTGGCCAATTTTACAAGTTGAAGAAAAATTCCAACATTGACAAAAGTCATTTTGATGCATCAAATTTTGATGATCTTCATATTGAATCTAATAAAAAAAATGTAATTTCTAATCAAGAGGATTTGAAGAAGGCGAATGACAGGATTCAGAAACTTCCTGGCCAACCTCTAGTAAAATTTGAGCAATATGGTGGATACGTTACGATTGATGAATCTGCTGGACGAGCTTTTTATTATTACTTTGTTGAAGCTCAACGTTCTAAGAAGTCATTTCCTCTTCTTCTATGGCTTAATGGAGGTAGTTATCTCAACTATTTTGTTGCATTTTAATATGTAATTATTGGTAATTAATCGATTTATCATTGTTTCTTGGGGGACAGGTCCAGGTTGTTCTTCTCTGGCATATGGAGCCTTTCAAGAACTTGGACCATTTAGAGTAAATAGTGATGGAAAAACACTTCACATAAATAATTTCGCATGGAACCATGGTAAAATTCATTTTTTCACCTAATTAAATAATTTTAGTACTTTAAATTAGTATTAATTTTTTTTTTTGGTTGCTAAATATTATTAGCTGCCAATGTGTTATTCGTGGAGTCTCCCGCTGGAGTAGGATTTTCATATTCTAATACATCAAGTGATGTTCATATTGGAGGAGATAGGAAAACCGCTAATGATAATTATCGATTTTTAATAAATTGGCTCGAAAGGTTTCCAGAATATAAAGATAGAGATTTTTATATAGCTGGAGAGAGTTACGCTGGACATTACGTACCTCAATTGGCACATACAATTTTATATCACAACAAGAAGGCTAACAAGAATATCATTAATCTTAAAGGAATCTTGGTAAGTGATCTCTTCTTATCTCATATTTCCATATAGTTATCTTTTATCTATATGTTTTTTTTTGGCCTTTGTGTGGAATATTGTTGGAGACTTTTAGGTTACAAGACTATAAGATAATAAATTTTTTAAAACATTTGTTGTTTTGTTACACTAAGCATGAAGCAATAATTAACATATGAAAAGAATCAAAAGAGTATGTATGGTTCATTTTAGAGCACATGGTTAATCCTCCTCCAATTATTTCAAATGCCAACCTGCTCTACAATTATTTTATCCATAAATATCCATTTTTTTATTTTTATTTTTAAAAAGTGTGCGTATATATTATTATAATAAAAGATAATTAATTACTACGTCTCAATTCCAAATTTATTAGGATTGGGTACATGTATTCTCAATATCATAAGCTCTGTTTGGACTTTGGGTCCATATATAATATGTATATGTATAGTAGATTGATATACAAAATTCACTGTTTTTTCTCGACTTAGGATTAAGCTAATTTTTGCTGTTAAATATAATCTGACCACATCAACTTTTTTTAATATCTAATCAAAGTGATAAACCTACTCTCTTAGTCTGTATTTATGTGATACATTTTTTTTACTTTATCTAAAAAATAATTATGTATAAAAAATAACTTTAGATAAGATTATGTATAGCTACACAAATATTTTACAATTATTTTAAGTCATAAATTTCCAAAATATCATTTTTTTTTTTGGTTAAATTCTTTGTCAAATGGTATTACATCAATAAATTTTGGTCAATTAAAGTGGGGAAAAGGGACAACTGTCCATATATATATATATATATATATATATATAAGACTATTGGAAAAATCAAAATAAATTAAAATGAAATTATGGCTGGACTTCGCTTACTAAAACTTATATAAAGTTTGCTTAATTGCTCAAGAAGCTCGTGAAGACAGTGACATGACAACTCTTTTATGTTGCCTAGTCTGTTAAAAAAACAATATTTTCCACCTAAGAATATATTTTTAGCAGAAATTTTATATCCAAGAATTTGAGTAATACCAACAAAATTACATACAGCTGTAAAATGCTTAGCTGCACATGATGTTTGTGTACTAAGGAAACAAATAAGATCAATATATGTTATTTCTTTAATAATCATGATATCGAGTTAGCTTTTTATGCATCTCGATTAATTTTATAAGATATGTTGAAAGATTATTACCTCTACAAAAGGACAATGATTATGTTCATCACGACTAGGACAGATAAAAAAATCAACTAGTCTGTTTTATCTCCATTGAGAATTGAACTTGAGACATCATAATTCACAACCACTTCATTAACTACTGATTAAGCCACACCTTTAGGTGCTTGAATAATAAGCACTATAGTGCAAACTAGAAATGAATTAAGATCTCTCGATTGCTTACAAAATAAATAGAGTAAAATAACTTCTTTTAAATCCATGAGGTATAAAATTAAAATTCTCTTACAAAAAATCATATAAAACCTAAAAAACTAGTAGACAACTAGTAGACAACGTCTTCACATTTAATATCTATTAAAGAAAAAAAAAGCAGCTGTCAAAGACAGATGGATATATCAAATATAGAGTCGTATTAGTTTTATAGAGTGTGATAGTGAAGTATGAATGACACCAATTTATCTTTTTCAAAATGTTTAGATACTAATAGTATGTTGCAGTTACATGTCAATTTGTTCTAAATCTAATGGGTCCTATTTTCAGAAGCTACTTGTAGAAAATAAAACAACGGTTGTGATTAAATCTTCACTCAATCATCATGCTCAGTAGCAAATCTATAATTGTCATTAAGGATTGTTAATAATGGTAATGAAAAAATATAATTACGAATCTAGTAAGACTAGAAAATACACTACCTCAAGGCATTTTAATAACACCTTAATCACTAGATTAAATCTTTAATTTATGTTAACAAAATGGCAATACTTATATATATATATATATATATATATATATATATATATGTATGTATGTATGTATGTATGTATGTATGTATGTATGTATGTATGTATGTATGTATGTGTGTGTGTGTTTATTAAATCAATATTTAACCTCTATATACCATGTAATTTTTCGACGAAGAAGTGTTGTTTGACACCCATCGGGTAAGGGTAGGTCCACCCCTGATCATGCCACATTTTATTCTTATTCTACTGCAAGGGTGGATGCAAAATTTCAACCGCGACTGAATTCAATATTTTTTTTAGTAAAAAATAATTTATATATAAAAGTTTACCAAAGTAACATTAAATAAGAGATAATACAAATTTATATTTTAAAAAATATAATTCAATACCAATAATCTTAAATATCGAATTTGTAAAATTAAAAATTCAGAATTTACCTATATTACTGTTATTATTATCCTAACATGTTGCTCTATTAATTATGTACATGTAGTACTAAAAGAATTCGTAAAGTATTGTATGTCTTATAAGTTATATACCTTTTTTTTTTTTTTTTTGGGGGCAGAAATAAGTTATATACCCTCACTCTCAACTTATGTGAAATGTTTTTTTTTAGTTTGTTCTAATTAAAGAGAATATAACGTCACATTTTTATAATTATAAATAATTTAATTTTAATTTCTTTTCTTTATTCTTAATAAAATAATTTATAACGATCACATATATATCTAAAATTTATTTTAAATCACAAATTTTAATTTCCTAAAGTTTTTTTTTAGTCAAATGAATTGAAGAATACATCCTCCCGACAAAAATATGGGTCAGAGTGGGTGAGCCGTCACATATACATACATATATATATATATATATATATATATATATACTTTTCGTCAAAAAGATAAGTATATTATAATAGTCTCCTTGAAGTTTTCAAGTGTACGATCTACTCCCTCAACTTTTAATATTCTCTTTAAAATATCATTTATATGATAGATTTTCTCAATTGACAGTATTCAACTGAAGTCCCTTCTGATTATTACTACTGGATATGGGAATTTGTATCAGCATAGGCTCCGTATATGTTATTTTTACGATCACAATTTATGTGATATTGTTGAAATTAGGAGAATAATTCAAATTTTTATATGGTTTAAATATTTTAAATTGTTAATTATTACGATTTATAGTACTTTTACATAATTTTAAATATTTACATTACTCCCTACATTCCAATTTACGTGGTACCATTACGTGGTATCATGATTTATAATGCTTTTTAAGTCATTTTCAAATAATATATGTTACTTCTTCTGTCCCAATTTATGTGGTACCAATAGAATTTCGAGAGTCAATCCAATTTTTTTTTATATATCTTATAAAATTTAAATATTTTATGTCTGTTAGTTATTATGATTTCTAGGATTTTTTAGCATATTTTTTAAATATTTAAAAGACTAAAAAAATAAATTAAAACAAAAATTACATAAATACCTTCGGTAAAAGCAGAAACGTGACCATGAGGTGCCTGCTTCTTGACTTCTCATTGTAGTAATATTTAAAAAAATAAAGAAACTTATGACATCCGTTCAATTTTCACATATTTTTCTATCTACAAATATAAAATTAGCGAAAAAACATTTTGCAAGTTGGTTGCAGTGATTAATGATCATTAATTACTCAATATATTTTAATTAATCATTTATTTATATACACACCTTGATTATGGTTGCAGATTGGTAACGCAGTGATTAATGACGAGACGGATACAAGAGGAATGTACGAATATTTTGCAAGTCATGCTTTAATTTCTGATGAAGTTGAAGCTGAAATTCAAAAGCAATGTAAGTTTACAATCCCAGAAAGTGCAGAATCAGATGAGTGCAAAATGGCTGGAAGTATAGCAGATTATGATACTCATGGCCACATTGATATCTATGCCATATATGCTCCACTTTGCCATAATACCAATCTCACTTCCAAGCCCAAAAGACCTTCCGTAAGTCTCCAGACTTCACTTATAAAATTATACTGAATATATTATTTGTTCGTGATAATATATATACCATATGTTATACATTGCAGTTAGTGATCGATCCATGTAGTGATTATTACACAATTGCCTATATGAATAGGCCTGATGTTCAAAAGGCTCTCCATGCTAATGTTACCAATATTAAATATTCTACTTGGCAACCTTGCAGGTATATATCTAATAATTTTAATTATCCATTACTATAGTACTTTTATATAATTCCTATTAGTAATTTGTTTTAAATCTTTTTATAGGAGTTAATTAAATTGAGTTACTTATGTTAAAATAATAATTTCAGTGACGTCCTAACAAATTGGACAGACAGTGCATCAACGATTATTCCTCTTCTCAAAGAGTTTATGGCAAATGATATTCGAGTGTGGATATTCAGGTGACCACCTAATTATTCTTCAGTTACAATTTTATTTTTGTTCGACTCATCTATTTATTTAGTTTCGTGATTACCAAGAACATAAACTTAGATAGAAGGGTCTGCTTTTGTTATCTATCATTGTTTGTTGTTTAAATAACAATTATTATAGTTCTTGCTTTTAATATCTATCATTTGTTGTTTATTGTGTTTCAATTATCGCACTGTTTTATTGTTGTTATTCCCTTCTTGTAGAATTTACATTGCTTTTCTTGTTAGTTGCTATGTTTTTCTACTGTTTTCTTATTATTTGTACTTAGATTTGTTGCACTTGAGTCAAGAGTCTCTAGAAAACGAACTCATTACCTCCACAATGTAGTGTTAAGGTCTGCGTACACTAAATCCTTCTTAGACCTCACTTGTGGATTTCACTGGATATGTTGTTATTATTGGTATGGTAATTTAGATGGTTGTTGTAATTTTCTTTGTTTTTGAATTAATTAGGGAATTTTCATACCAATTTGCTTATATAAAACCAATCTTTTTCTCTGAAAAAAGAAAGAATATTATTATTAATTGAAACAAAGCTTTTGAACTTTGTTATATTATTTCTGAAAATGCAGTGGTGACACTGATGGGAGGGTCCCTGTTACCTCAACCAAGAAATCTATTAAAATAATGAATTATCCAGTCAAAACTCCATGGCATCCTTGGTTCCTAAATGGAGAGGTAATAATATTACTTGCCTCTAAATTAATTTCCATTTTATCACTTATTAGTACAATAATAATAATAATAATAATAATAATTCAGCTTTATTTTAATGTTTTTGTATTTGTTTTGTTGTTTTTAAATTTATAGTTGGGGGGATACACACAAGTATATAAAGGAGATATGACATTTGCTACAGTAAGAGGAGCAGGACATCAAGTTCCAAGTTATGAGCCAGCTAGAGCACTTTCACTTATCATGCATTTTCTTGATGGAACTGATCTACCTGAGTCTAAATGACATAATTATTATAAATAGGACTAGTAATTTTCTAGTCAATTATTAATTCCTCTTAAGATTCTTATTTATTTCATGCAATTAATTATGGGTTAGGTGTAAACCAAATGTTATCGATATTCTTTCTTCTTTTTTTATTTGAAAAGTATTACTATTATAATAAATAAAATGAATGGTGAAGATTATGTGATGTGGTTTGGTTTTAATTTTGGTGGTTAAGGTTGTTTTATATTTGTGTGTGTTTATGTATCTCTGTGTGTATATTCCTTTGTATATTCATGCATTTACCTGAATATCCATGAAAGTGTGTGTGATATACACTGATATATATAATATACGTGAAATATATACATGTTGTAGATGTTGTCTATTACTACAAATGTAACAGTAATATACGTGAGTATACACAAATATACATGGGGATTGGCTGAACTTGTAAGATTGAATACTTGGTGAATGTGGATTAGGAGTTGAATATTCATATTTTTTCTATTTTTTAGTCTGTTTGGTAGTATTTGGCTATCCATTATTTTTTGGATAATAGTTGTTAAGCCTAATCTTTTGTCATAATCATGAAAATAGTTATTAATATTGAAATACATGTGTCAATGTCTCAATTTTTTTCATTCATTTCATATTTAACAAAGATAGGCCCAAAAAACAATCATATGTGATAATCTTAATATTTTATGCCATTTAGAAGAAGAACAATTCTCCTTTTAATGATTTTGTACTACAAAAGAATTCCACTAAAGACACCATTTAAGCCTTGTTGCACAAAGAAGGGAAGAGGATTTAGAAGCAAAAGTCTAACAGTAACATAAAATGCTTATTGATTTGAGATTATGGATAATGCATGTAAGATGAAACTAGACAACTTTAACACCCACTCTCAGATTACAAAGGTTAAAATTATATTTTGTTGCGGTAAAAAACTATCGTAATTTATTCTTCCTTCATGCTTGTAATGAGTGTAGCCTTCATTGACGAATGTGGTGGAGTGATAAATACTTCTTTATCCTTAACTAGAGGTCTTGAGTTCGAGTATCCTTGATTATAGAGTTACCTTTGTTACAGAGTGTTTTACTCCTCAATGTGGGACTTCTCTTTGAGCAATCCTTGGCCTTTGACGGGGAATTGAACTTTGTAGTCCAATCAAACAAGTAAAATATGGATCATTTGTTAAACAACAAGAATATATGCATCACATTTTTAACAAGGGATATATCCATTTTAAATCACAAAATTGAGTAATATAGTTACCCATTTTCCTATATTTAGTATACACAAATTATACAAAAATATGGGCATGAAGGATTGCAATGGGCGGACAAAAGTATTTATAATGTGTATATATCTATATTGGATGAAAAATATATCTACACTGTGTATCACACATATACATATGCACTATTCTCTCATAATTTGTACACAGTATGCACTGAAGTGTGTGTATATATAGTGAAAAATGCATACATACAATGTATGTACAACTTGTGACATATAGATAAAGTGAATAATTTATATACTAGACACAGGTGTCTGTACGAGTATAATGGAGAGTATTTAAATACCATCTATGATAATTTGAGAATACATTTGTCCTTTTTCCGATAAAAAAAAACCTAGTCATACATCAAGTAAGGAAATAATAGTATTAAGAAGAAAGATTTGTGGTGTGGGGGTATTGAATGCTATATTTATATATATATATACACTAATTTAAGTATAAAATTTAAAAAAAACTTAGAAAAAAAGAAAATTAATTTTTTTTTAAATTAAGAAAACTTTATAATTTTAAAAGATTTAAATAGAAAAAATCATTTGAAATACCAAATTTTAAGAGAAAGGACTAAAATGAAATATTCGAATTAAAAATTGATTGACTAACCTTTTTCTAAAACCATTATATATATATATATATATATATATAACGCCAATGTTACTTAGTAGGTAGGTTTCAAACAGAACACAAAAAAAAAGAGAGAAGACACTTTGACAATGACAAGAAACCATTTTTTACCCTAAGATCATCAAAGAGACATAACTTCACATTACACTACGAAAAACACACATACACGTGTTCATTTCCACCACGGAATATCACATTGGTGTTAATAATCAATCAAATGGCATTTGACAATAGTCATTGAAAAATGGAAGATACAATTGTCATTTTTAATCAATGAATGGCTATAAATTTGATACACACACATTTATCTTTAATAGACATTTGACTCAACATGCATCAACATTTTGACATCAAGAGAAGAAGAAGAACAGCAGATAAAGGATTACATTACATATATTCTTGTTGTTCTCTATACTATAAAAAAAAAATCATTTATCATTCACAAACCCAAGAGGCATGTTATTAATCAACCCAAAATCAGACCAAAATATACTCAACTGGCAGCATAACAACAAAAGACAAATAAACATATGAATAAGGCAGTGAACTTGAGATGCACAATCAGCCCACAACGTCAAAACAAAACACTTTATAATGACAAAAAAAAATTTTTAAAGTTGAAACCACAAATAGATAATAATAAGCAGAGGCAATACAATGGGAAGAATTCACTAACAGGAAGAAATCGTCTCAACATCAAAATGGATCAAAAAAAAAACCAACAAAGAAGAAATTGAAATTGCTTTAAGAAAAGAAACATAATATTATTATTCCAGTCACAAGAAATCAAGATACTCCAAAAATGAAATACTATTATTATAACATCTCAAAAAATAGAGAATCAAACGTATTTCAGAAAGAACAAAACTGAGGATTGGGTTGTTTTGAAGTCGTCTGGTTGCTGCTGTTGTTTTGGTCTTCTTTGAAGAAGATCAGGATCGTCGAACCCATCACATTAGCATATATAACCTTTTTTTTCCCAGAAAAATGTGCCATTAATTATTGTTACCTCAAATAAAGAATTGAATTTGATAATTTTTTACTTAAGTAAAAAGTGTAGTGATGTCTTTTTCTATTTTGTTATGTCGGAAAAGAATTTGGATGAAAACAAATGAGTAGTGTGTGAGAATAGAAAACAACTATAAAAAGTATTTTTTTTTAAAAAAATTAAAACTTTAAAGAGTAGAATGTGCTAATTAATGAAATACCTAAAACACTACTAAAAAAACAGTGAATACCGATCTACAAATATCGACCTCCGGAGGTCAGTATTCCCTATAATTCCGACCTAAAACCGACATCCCAACTTAGGTCGGGAAAAGCTTGGTCACTATTCAATACCGACCTCTAGAGGTCGGTATTTACTGACCTCTCGAGGTCAGTTTTTATTCTAAGTCGAAAAATTCATTATTTTATTTTTCGACTTCCTGAGGTCAGTTTTATATATTTCTTTATTTTTTATTTTTATTATTTCCGACTTCCTGAGGTCAGAATATTTATTTCTCATATTTTGGAATACCGACATTCGGATGTCGGTATTCTTATTTTTTTATTTTTGAGATTCTGACCTCCGGAGGTCGGTATTTTTATTTTTGTATTTCTGAAATTCTGACTTCCTGAGGTCGGTGTTTTTATTTTTGTATTTTGAAATTTTGACCTCCGGAGGTCGTTAATTTTATTTTTGTATTTTTGAAATTCTGACCTCCGAGGGTCGGTAATTTTATTTTTGTATTTTTGAAATTCTGACCTCCAGAGGTCGGTATTTTCATTTTTGTATTTTTGAAATTCTGACCTCCGGAGGTCGGTAATTTTTTTTTTGTATTTTTGAAATTCTGACCTCTTAAGGTCGGTATTTATTAATTTATTTTAATATAAACTCATCTGTTGAGGTTGATTTTATTAATTAAAATTACATATATATATATATATATATATATATATATATATATATATATATATATATATATATATATATATATAAATTTAATTTAACTATACATCAACAGAAGTTTAATTTAATAAATTTAATTTTATAGATCAAGTTAATTTTATAAATTTAAATTATATACCTCCTAATTATATAAATTTAATTTTATCGATCAACAAATTAAAGTTTATCAATATCAAATTTAATATATAAATCTCCTTGAATTGATCATCGGTATTTCTTTAATTGATAATGTATTTCATATCTGAACCACTAATATATATATATATATATATATATATATATATATATATATATATATATATATATATATATATATATATATATAAGACTTGATTTGTTAAACTACTCAAGGAGTGTATATAATTAATCAACGTATTTCATACTCCGATAAATTATCCTTTACATGTCATCATTGCCTACGATATAATCACTACACTTGACATCCATTCAACATCGAACATATATAATAATATTATCTCGCATTTCATACTCAAATAAATTATATGTTAATTAGCTCTTCACCCGTACATCATGACATGATGATATATTAAGCTCATCATTTGACAACAGACTGATAGAATTTGTACATTACTCTACAAATATCAGTATAATTATCTCTTAATTCATATCAACGTAGTTTCATACTCTAAATATGGATTATAGATATTTTTTTGTTTATTCCACGAATTCTAACTTTTTATTTATAAAAGTATACAAAATTGTTACACTTTTTTAAACAATTAATTGTAGGTGTAAAATGAAAATTTAGTATTATGCTAGCAAAATTATGATTTATAGGAGCATTTTAAACAAACCGACCTCCGGATGTCGCTTTTATTAAAAGTAATTAGATGAAATAAAAATACCGGCCTCATGAGGTCGGTATTTTATATTAATTTATTTTTTAACTTATATAAACCTTCATCCGGAGGACGATTTATTTAAAGTTAATTGAAAATATTAATTTATTTAATTTTCTAGAAGCCACTATATAAATATTTTAATGAAAATTAATTTAATTACATAATATTTAATTTTACCGACTTCCGAAAGTCGGTATTATAATATTTTTTGTTTTTTATTTTACGCAAAACCATCCTCCGAAAGACGATTTAAATAAAATTAAATCAAAATATTTCTCAATTTTGTTTTTTATATTTAATTGAGAAAAAATAAAATATTGTTATTTATTTATTTTATTTAATACCGACATCAAGAGGTCGGTTTTTATTGTAATTCTTTTTTTTGGGAAAAATTCCGACCTCCAGAGGTCGGTATTTTGTTTTCCCGCTTTATTTTGCATAAAAACCGCCTACTTGTAGTCGGTTTTCATATCAACATAGTTTCATACTCTAAATATGGATTATTGATGTTTTTGGTTTATTCCACATATTCTAACTTTTTATTTATAAAAGTATACAAAATTGTTAAACTTTTTTAAACAATTAATTGTAGGTGTAAAATGAAAATTTAGTATTACACTAGCAAAATTATGATTAATAGGAACATTTTAAACAAACCGACCTCCGGATGTTGCTTTTATTAAAGTATTTGGATGAAATAAAAATACCAACCTCATGAGGTTGATATTTTATATTAATTTATTTTTTAATTTATATAAAACCGTCATCCGGAAGACGATTTATTTAAAGTTAATTGAAAATATTAATTTATTAATTTTATGGAAGTCATTATATAAATATTTTAATGAAAATTAATTTAATTACATACTATTTAATTTTACCGACTTCCGGAAGTCGGTATTATAATATTTTTTGTTTTTTATTTTACACAAAATCGTCCTCCGGAAGACGATGTTAATAAAATTAAATCAAAATATTTCTCAATTTTGTTTTTTATATTTAATTGAGAAAACATAAAATATTTTTATTTATTTATTTTATTTAATACCGACATCAAGAGGTCGGTTTTTATTGTAATTCATTTTTTCAGGGGAAAATTCAGACCTCCAGAGGTCGGAATTTTGTTTTCCCGCTTTATTTTGCATAAAAACCGACTACTTGTAGTCGGTTTTCTAAAGGTTTTTTAATTTCTTATTCTTTTTAAGAATACCGACGTCCGGAGTTCAAAAATTACCGACCTCCATTTGAGAATTTTTAGGTCGGTATTCACTGTTTTTTTAGTAATGAAAATATAATTAATAATGACACTAAACAATTAAGTAGATAAATGATGATGTGCGGTACCTTCCTTAGATAACAAATCTATTTATGTTTTTTCAAAAAACTCCCGTCTTTTTCACTTACTAAATTTTAAAGACTCCACCCACCCACTCCACCCAAATATGGTTACTAATTATTATTTGTATCATAATTGAAACGAAATTAACTAACTATATAGCAATAGCCTCAAATATTGAATAACATTTACTTCTATTTACTGTCACTAATACTAGAGTATCATAATTTTAATAACTAATAATATTGTTTTCTCTATTCCATATTAATTGAGTTTTTTCAGGCATTTTTTGATTGTTCAGTATTTGCAATTTTCTTTAATGAAGTTTGATATTTTCTAGGAGACAAATTGCACTACTTATAAAGTTACATTTATGATTTCACAAAGCACAATAGTAGAAATATGGTTTAAAATATGTTTTTGAATATTTTTCTTAATAAGTGTGCATTGCCTTATACAATCAGTTAATATGAAATGGAGAGAGTATTATTAGTGAGCAACATTTAAATAGGAAGGGCAGTACGTTACATAATATTTTCCATTCAGTTAAAAAGGATTGTTCATTAACGTTTTATTTTTTCTCTATTTTTATTCTTAAACATTTAATTTGTATTTTCTTTCGGTTTATTAGGACCAAGATGTATAGCTATCTCTTATATGATTTATAGTTTATATTTTTCTTATGACTAAATTTATAAAAAAAAGAAACATTTTACTTCGCTAGTTCATAATAAACTTGGAAACTAGATCCCCCATCACCAATATAATTGGGAGTTTATTTCCCATTAAAAATATAGTTGTAGTGTAATAAATACTAGATCGTAGATCTTCAATGATTGAACGCGTATATGGATGGTACACATTATTTCTTTTTAATTAATTAAATATCATATCCACATATTCCATCACCGTTCCATAGTAATCAATTATTTTCCATTTTGCACGGTACTTAAAAAATCATAAATATGGAGATAATTTACTAATTCACCCTTTAATTTTTTAATTTTTTTGGAAATTTTACAAATTTTAAAAAAAAATTGAACACTTTAAAAAACAATTACCTGCCAGAGTAATATGTAAAAAAATTAATTAATATTTTCTTAATTTAGTAAGGTGAACAACTAATATGGAATAACTATTTTTAATATAATAATCAACTAATATGGAGCGGAATGAGTGAGTACCAAAGGGTATTTATCACACAGAATCATCAATTCATTTTTCTATTTTCATTCCAAAATTCAAAAGAAATGGAGAAGATCATTTTCTTCCTTCTTCTAGCCCTCTTTCTTTCACAAATTGTGGTAGCTTCAAGTCATGAAATAAAGAAGCATAGTCATGGTGTTGGTAAACTTTACTTACACAAATTATTGAAAAAAGATTCAACCATTGATAATAATAGTAGTCATTTTAGTTCAACCATTGATTATTTAGAATTGGATAAATTTGTTGTTTCTCAAAAAGGGTTGAAAAATAAAGATCAAATCAAGAAATTGCCAGGTCAACCATTTGTCAAATTCAAACAATATGGTGGATATGTCACAGTCAACAAATCTGCTGGTCGTGCCTTGTTTTATTATTTTGTTGAAGCTCATGAAAATTCCAAGTCATTGCCACTTCTCTTATGGCTTAATGGAGGTACACAAATTTACTTTGATTTATTGATCATAGTTTTTATTGAACTACATATCGAGACGAATCTAAGACAAGTTCTATAAATTCAACTTTGTTATGTATGTATGAAACATTTAAATGTATACACATATAATCAAGATTAATAACGTTGAATTTTAGATTCGCCTCTAACGATAGACTTGTAGTTTCACAATAAATGTCTTGAATTTTGTATGGTAGGTCCTGGTTGCTCTTCACTTGCCTATGGAGCCATGGAGGAAATTGGACCATTTCGAATCCATAAAGATGGAAAGACATTGTATAGGAATCACTACTCATGGAATCAAGGTAATTATTGATTAATTAATTAGTTCTTCTCTTTTATACTTTGTTTTGCTTATTGGAATTGAGAAAATTGACCTAACTTAATTTGAATTATGTATTTTCTATTTATAGCGGCAAATTTATTATTCTTGGAGTCTCCCGCTGGCGTTGGATTTTCATATTCAAATATAAGTTCTGAAGTCAAATCAAATGGAGATAGAAATACGTCTATTGACAATATTAATTTCTTATTGAATTGGATGCAAAGGTTTCCGGAGTACAAGAATAGAGATTTTTACATTGCTGGTGAGAGCTATGCCGGGCATTTTGTACCTCAATTGGCAGAAATAATTCGCCAGCATAACAAACTTGCCAAGAAGAATCTTATTAACCTAAAGGGGATCATGGTAAAGTAATTACTATATACTTTACTTTTCTCCCCCTTCTCCATTTTATAATTATATTTTAATGCTATTTCCTCCTTTATAATGGTGGTCTCTGTGTCAATTTGTTATAGCACCTCGACTGTTTTACTAAATCTGCCTATTAAAAATTTTCCATAATTTACATCCATTTTGTAAGTCGTTAGACCACTTTCTTCGACGAAGAATTTCTGGCTTTTATGATTTTCGTCCATTTCATTAATCACAAGCCACACTATGGTTTTAAATTGTTCTATTTTTTTTATTATATTCCTTTGTCACTACATCAAAAATGATTAGTCTTAATTGCCGCTAAATACTTTAATGACACTTAACTAATGTCGATAAATACTTTAGCACTCTTTATTAATGTCAATATTTATTGCCATTAAAAGTTATTTTTGTTGTAGTGCGTACTCAAAATATGTTATACAGAAAAAAAATTGTTTTGATAAAATAAATATCATGGTAGTCAACCATATATTAAACACGAACGAATAGTACTTGGAGGAAAGAATATTTTGTGTGGATTGGTATTGGTACTGTTATTATTATACATAAAAACTTTAAACACAAACAAAGAAGTTACATCTGTTATATATATATATATATTATAAAAACTTTAAACACAAACAAAGAAGTTACATCTGTTATATATATATATATATATTATGTATATGTCTAACCAAGGGAGTCTGAATGAACCATTGCGCCCCCTAATTACGCCCCTTCCCTCACACAGCTCAACTAAAAAATGTTTTTGTTCTGTTATTTTTTTTTTTTGGCAGATTGGGAATGCAGTGATAAATTTTGAGACAGACGAAAAAGGAATGTATGAGTATCATGCAAGTCATGGCTTGATACCAGATGAAATTTTCGAGCAAATTGACAGATACTGTAATTTCTCAGACAAGGCCCTTCCTCAACCACACCAATGCGATAACGCCATTGATATAGCTATAGCCGATACCGATCCCATCGATCTTTACAACATATATGCCCCGTTATGCCCCAAATCCGATGACCTCAGTACAACTTATTATACGTCCATCAAAAATTCAGTAAGTTCTGGATTTTCGAAAACTTGTGGTCAATTAGATTGAATTTTTGAAACTTAAAATTCACAATGTATGTATTTAGATTAATTATGGAATGCAGCAAGAGATCGATCCATGTAGTGATGATTATTTAATTGCTTATATGAATCGTCCTGATGTTCAAAAGGCTCTTCATGCCAATGTCACCAAAATTAAGTATAATTGGCAACCATGCAGGTATTTTCGATGTATAATTTTTTTATTTAGTCGTATGCAAGTGTATAATTCATGTATAATCTATGTATAACTAATGTGTACGCTAATTAAATTGCAGTGAAGTAATTGAAAGCTGGAAAGATAGTCCATTATCAATAATTCCTGTTCTCAAAAAAGTTATGGCTAATGGAATAAGAGTATGGATATTCAGGTGAACAATTTTAAACTCTTGAAACCACCATTTTCTTGTGTTTTTGTTATTTATTGTAATTTTGTTATTCAATTTAATGGTTTTAATTTGTTTTTTCGATTTGAAACAAATGCAGCGGGGACACTGATGGAATAGTACCAGTAACTTCTACTAAAAAATCTATTAAGAAGATGAAGCTTCGTGTTGAAACGCCATGGTATCCCTGGTTCCACAAGGATTATGAGGTGCGTGTACTAGTTAGTTATATAAATCGTCAGTATAAAGAATTTTTTACTCTATCAAGCTATTTATAAGATATTTACACGTAAATTTTCTTTAAATATGAAATTTGTTATATTGAATATATTATTTAGTTGACAAACTTGGAGAGTAATTAATTCAACAAGTAAAATGTCCACAATGTTACAAGACTCTAAATTTGCATTGAGAAGACCATCTTTATTATTCCTGATCAGTACTAACTTTTTTTGAATTTTGAGAATCAAATAATTTTTTCATGTATCGTTTAAATAGGTTGGTGGATACGCACAAGTATATAGAGGAAATTTGACATTTGCAACAGTGAGAGGAGCAGGACATCAAGTGCCAAGTTATGAGCCTGCTAGAGCATTTACATTGGCTAAGCACTTCCTTGCAGGAACACTACTCCCTAATTCTACAACACATAAAATAATATACCTTACTCAAAACATTCCAATGCAAAGAAAATAAGTTACATATTTGGTGGCCATTATTTTTGTCGGCGGTATTATAGTAATTTAATATTTAAATTATGTAGTTCATACTTTAAGATAGTATGTTTAGAAATAAAAGATAACCTTTTATTTATAGTCGGGTACTATGAACATGTGGTTATAGTGTCTTATCAATTCATTCATATTACTGCTTTTTTTTTGTAACAACTGTAAAAGATTATCATTACCATCGAAATCAGTACAAATGAAGAGCACCTATACCTGGTAACAGGGATTAGGCCTCCTACAAAGCAACATATTACTACTCACTTGATTGAATATCAAAATCAAATAGTAGAATTATGTTCCACTAGAACTATATTTGGTATAATATCATGCATATTATACTGATTGTTATTTTACTTTCAGTGATTGCCAATTTGTTGTTTTGAAGTAGTATTTTTACCGGATTAGAACATTTTGATTCACACAATATTGTTATAACTAATTATTAATATTTGTTTCAGAAATAAAATAATAATTATTTTTATAGAAAAATTTCTATAAATTATATTTTTAAAAATTATTCTCGGAAGGAAACTCAAATCTCAAAAGAAAAAAAAGGCTGCCAAATCTTAAGAAAATTTCATTTTCCACCCGTCGCTATAATTCTTTTATAGATGTACTTATCCACTTCTCTGGTCCTAATGGAATTTCATTTACCACCAAACATGAGAATAATATTTAATAATACTTTTTAACAATTGAGATTATGATAAAGCAAAACATGTTGTGATAAAATAAAATTGAAAGTCATGTCATTTTCTTTTTGTTGGTAAATTGAATAAACATTTGACATTCTTATTGATTTTTTTATGTTGATTAGTAGTGTGTGTTGCGATTTGTAAGACACTTGGTCTTTCTTCTCCATTGTTACAAAAAAGTTACAGTATTTCTAAAATATTTTGACATCTATTGTACTATTTTGATTAATTAATATTTACTTGTCTTTTGGAGATTCATCCTAAAACTTTTCTACACGGTGGTTTCTAGATGATAGAAAGATTGTCTGCTTAGTTGATGACTATAACTTTTACTCAAAATAATGAATTCAAATATGCTTATGCACTTGTGCTTTGACAATATACTCCTTGTGTGGAATTTATTTGTTAGAATTTCTATACTTTTAAATCGATGCTTTCTTGAACTTTTTTAAAAAACCTTGTTTATCTGTTTTTGGATATTCGTTCTCCTATTTTTGGAGATTGTTTTTACTATTTTTGTGGACAATTTTTTTGCCCAATAAATTTTCCATTTAAGTAAATATTTAATTTCACTAAAATAATGGTATAATAATTGAATGAAAATGGTGAAAAATAATTTTATCTAAAGCAGTATCTTTTAATGAAGGACAAAAAGTTCAAACAACATTATTAAGGATCTTCATGCTTTTAATATAGTATAGATAGATAAATTACTTATAATAATAAGAATTATTTCAAGTTAATAAGACATTAATTATGTGTTTTCAATACATTATCTTGGATCTTAATATAAAAAACCATATCTATTAATATGATAATTTGAACAATTTCGTTTAAAGTTTTAAAATATTTTTGTTAAGAAAAAGAAGTTTGTATTTCTTTCTTTTAATTAAATTTACGATTTTTTAATAATCTTAACATTGTCTAAGAAAGAATAAAATAAAATTCACTGTTTAAATTTTTTGGTACTATTTGGAAATTTAAATCATATATAACAATACTATTCACGGAAGCTCCATTCCACAATACACCCTTAAAATGTAGGATTTTGGAATATGTCCTACATTTTATAAATTTGCGTTGAGAAAACCATCTTTATTATTTCTGATCAATACTAACGTTTTTCAAATTTTGAGAATCAAATAATTTTTTTTGATTGTAATTTTTTCATGTATCGTTTAAATAGGTTGATGGATACGCACAAGTATGTAGAGGAAACTTGACATTTGCAACAGTGAGAGGAGCAGGACATCAAGTGCCAAGTTATCAGCCTGCTAGAGCTTTTACATTGGCTAAGCACTTCCTTGCAGGAACACAGCTCCCTAATTCTACAACACATAAAATAATATACCTTACTCAAAACATTCCAATGCAAAGAAAATAAGTTACATATTTGGTGGCCATTATTTTATTAATTGACGATATTATAGTAATTTAATATTTAAGCTATGGATCCACTATATAAAAAATGATTTTTAGCAGCAATTAATTAACGGCAATAGCTCAATTGTCGCTAAATATTTATTTTTAGTGGCAATTAGCACTCTTTGTATATGTCTCTAAAGCCTTATGCGACATTTGATCTAATGACACTTATGTTCGAGTGTGCATTATTAGTTTTACTATTGGATTATCTTACTATTTCATTGAAATGTTAGTTAATCAGTTAGTTGTAATGTGAGCTGGCAATATGGTTAGCTGAGTGTGTAAGCTAGCGATATGGTTAGTTGAGTTAGTTAGATGAGTCATTTTGGTGTGATCCTTCTAGATTCTTCTAGATTGTTCCTCTCATCCATAAAGCCTTGTGTCTTCATCATATGTAGCTGGTTCAATATGAAATAAAAATTCTTCTCCCGCTTTTCTATCTCTATTTCTTCTCATTCATCAATGGCTAAAGGATCATTGATTTTCTAGTTTTCACATGGTATCAGAGCACTCGATGCTGACTATCTAGGAGAAGATTACAGATTAGATCAACTTCTTTGTGCGATTGTTATTTCAGCAATGGCGATACAAAAAATCGATCAGAATGATCCTCTGTTCCTTGGACCATCAGATACTTCAGGTGTTGTGTTGATTCCCATAAAACTGACAGGATCTGAGAACTATGGATCTGGAGCAGGTCAATGAGAATTGCATTGTTGGGGAAGAGAAAGTATGGCTTTGTTACAGGTCCGTGTACTAGAGCTTTGTATAGAGATGAGCTTCATGAACAATAGGAAACTTGTAATGCAATTGTGCTATCATGGCTGATGAATACAGTCAGTGAGGATTTACTTGGTGGAATTGTATATGCCATAACTGCTTTTTCAATTTGGGCAGATCTGAAAGAGAGGTATGAAAAAGTGAATCATATGAGGATCTATCAGCTACATAGGGTGATTACAACATTAACACAGGGTACTGATTCTGTATCACATTATTTTACAAAATGGAAGACATTGTGGAGTGAATATGATGCAGTGATACCAAATCCATGTTGTGCCTGCCCTCAGTCAAATGAGCATGTTGATCATCAGCAACAGTTGAGGTTGATCCAATTTCTGAGTGGCTTAAATGAGTCATATGATCAAGCTCGAAGACAGATTTTACTGAAGGGAGTTACTCCTTCCTTAAACCAAGCTTATGCTATGGTTATAGAAGATGAGATCCAGCACACAAGCTATATGGCTAGTGTAGTTGAGAAGCCAGATCAGGTTGCTATGAATGTGCATAAAAATCAAGGAAGGGAGTACTACAAGGGGAAGAAATGTGGTTTTTGTCACTACATTGGTCATACCAAGGACAACTGTTACAAATTAATAGGCTATCCTGATGGTTGGAAACAAAGAAGAAAGTCAGGTCATGGGAATGACACCTTCAAAAACACATCAGGAACTCCTCACAATGGTAGCTATCGGAGGCAATTTCCAGCAAGTTCCTCACACTATGGAGGTCAACACTTGGCAAATAATGCAACTTATGATCACTCTCAGGAAGCCTCAACTAGGACAGCAGGGACCTCCTACCAAAGGGAAATGCATTCACAAATCAAGAATACAAACAAATATTGACACTTGTACACTAGTAAAAATGCATGTCAGTTAATCACATGAGCTAAGTTCCTTCCCTCACATTCTCTTATGTTGACATAGGTGCTTACCACGTTTGAATGAATCCTAAAGCTATATATTGCTATAAAATAAAATAAAAAACTTAATTTTTTTTAAAACTATGTTTCAAGTCATCAAACAAATATGTTGAAAACAGAAAAAAATAGTAAACATTTAGGGTAAAATTTGCACTACAGTTGCTATCAAAATTTGTGTAACGCGCGAATTTTACAGAACCAAAGAGTTCAACTTGCATTACATCAAACTTTAAAGTTGTGTAATAGGCGTAATTTACCGAACCACTAGAGTATAAAACTAATAATAGAATTCAACTTGCACTACCTCAAACTTCAAAGTTGTGCAACAAGCTCATAAACTTTGTTTTACACAAATAAGTTCATCAATATTTCTCTGCATCTACTCATGAAATGAGCCTCTTTCTTTCTGCAGCAAATTCTAGCCATCAAATGAGCTTCTCCCTCCTAAAACAAATTATCAAATAAAGTTATCATATACTAATAACTGAAATATATTTATAAAATTAAAATAACATCACTCATACTTACCGCAAGTATGAAGTCATCCAATACTACCACATATTCTGAATAGGGCTCAACTCAGTCAGTGTTTAATTTTCCCCAGGTTCTTCTTACTCGTTTTCTAAGAAAACAGACCATTGGATTCTCGTGGTACCCAACCATGCTAGTCTAAAGATAAAATTAAAATTCATTAATTGAATCATCCCAAGATTTTCTTTAACAATTAAAATCAATTCTATTTAAACAATACTTCAATTGTAACACTATGTTTCAGATTAATTTCCAACTTCTCGTTGGACTGCCCTTCTCCAGCTAGACACACTTATGTTTATCCACTTGAATCACACTTTCTTGAGCTTTTGGGTAAGATACATATATGTAACCAATCAACATTTTGTGCTCATTTGACGTCAGGAATGATCCTTTTTTCACATACCATTCAGGTTATTAACATTTAAATAATCTTTCAGAGAAATCTGGAAACTAAAGCTTTCTAAAAAAAAATTAACACCATTTTCTATGAAATCTGGAAAGATAAACTCAAGAACTAGAACTCTTCTAAAAAAACCAGTAATGATTTCAAAGAAGATATAAAGATATAAAAAAGAGTCATCTTCTTCAGTCTGTAGCTTTGTAACTGTTCCTGGATTAGAATATTCCAACATGCATAAGTAGGTGGGTAATTGTGAAAAATGATTTTATTTAAAGCAAAATGTTTTAATGAAGGCCAAAAAATAATTATTATATTATCAGAATTATTTTCCTCAAGTATTCGAGGTTATGAAATATACCCTCTTAGGATAGACAACTTACTTCATCAATCACACAAAAAAATTTAAAATGCAAGAAGAAGAAGAGTAGATTAAAAAAATTGAGAGGAAACCCCTCTATTTATAGTCAACAAAGGGTAGTACGAACAAATATTTTTTGTGTCTTATCTGAAAGTCATGACTTTTCCAAGAAGTCACAATCCTTTGGAAAAGTCACAACTTATTGAAAAAGTCACAACTCTTTGAAAAAATCACAACTCATTGAAAAATCACAACCCTTTAAAAAAGTCACAACTCATTGAAAACTAACAACCCTTTGAAAAAAGTCACAACTTATCGAAAAAGTCACAACTCATCGAAAAAGTCACAACCTAAGTTAGGGATATTATAGTAATTTAACATTCAAATTAGGAGTTCATGCTTTTAAGATAATATAGATATAGATAGATAAATTATTTATAATAATAAGAATTATTTCAAATTAATAAGACATTAATTATGTGTTTTCAATACATTATCTTGGATCTTAATATAAAAAACCATATTTATTAATATGATTATTTGAACAATTTAGTTTAAAGTTCTCAAATATTTTTATTAAAAAATAAATAGTTAATATTTCTTTCTTTTAATTAAATTTTATATATTTTTAATAATCTTAATATTGTTTAAGAAAAAATAAGATAAAAATTCACCATTAAAACTTTTGGGACTCAAAAATTTGGAAATTTAAGTCATATATAACTACACCATTCACGGAAGCTCCATTCACAATACACCCTTAAAAGGATTTTAGAATATGTAATAATATTTGATAGGGTAGTATACTATGATATTTTAAAACTTTAAATAGTCATATAAAGTAATTTTGACTATTGAGTGAAAATTAAAAAAAATAAACATTGAAAGTGTTATTCCTATTTCTATAGGTAACGCTGTCATGATCCAGCCCACTGTTGACGCTCACACTAACTCTTTGGTGGGAGAACCATTACTACAATCTAACTAAGCAACTTAACGAAAAAAACTAAACATTTAAAGATAAGAAAGCAGCTTTATATGATGGATAGAAACGGAGTTCCCATAAACTCCAAAGATTTTAAATAAACAATTAAACAACTGTTGCGGAAGTTCAACCCCTAGAACCTGAAAGTCATTATACCAAAACTCTATAATCAACAAGTCTAAGAAAGAGGGGTATAACCCCAAAACTAAACATACGGATAATCTAACTATAGAGTCTGAGTCCAGAAAGAATGGACTAAACAATAGATGACCTATGACAGCTTGGAAGAACTGGCTCATCCTTGAATTCGGTCTCGATCAGTGATCTCCTAACTGAGGTTTGTCAGTAGCCACCTGAAGTTGTCTTGTACTTAACAAAGAACATGCAAGTAGTATCAGTACACAACCACAATGTACTGGTATGATCACGCGGCTACTCCAGTAAGCGAAATACAAGTAGGCAATTATAACACTGTAAACACACATATACATAATACATAGTTCAATTAGCATTTCAGGATCAACATACAATTTCCCAATATCAATGACAGGTAGATATGAACATAATAATCATAAGTGGTTCTCTCATGGAACCCATACCCAAGATGTTAGTGTGTCGCAACGTGACATCTGATCCAATGTATGTGTCGAAACGTGGTATCCATTTCAATATAATGTGTCGGAACATGACACTCGATCCAATCAGAACAACCACAATCACAACCACGCCATAATGAATAATACACATAGTCACATGGTCAAGTAACAAGTTCATGACATGTAATTGTTCGCACATAATCATTTCATTAGATTCGATTCACATTTCCCTATTCACATACATACACACATGCATACAATGAAACAATTAACCGGCATATATCACACAAACGTGAAATCGAATCATCATTTACCTCGAAACCAATCTTGAATCCTCCTAAGACACTTGAGCCTTCTCTTTCCGGATTCTTTCCGCTTGTTCTTGGTCTAAAACAATTAAATAATGCATGGATCAATAAACAAGGTCTAATTTACCCGAATTATAACTAAAGTTATCAACCCAAGGCCAAACCGAGATCCTAATGTTCAATTAGGGCTTTTTCCACCATCAACTTAAGGTCAAAACCTTCCCTCAATGATAATTACCCAAGATTCTAATTTCTAAGAATCAAAACACGGATTAGGGGAGTAATTGTTGACACCCAATTTTGGCCTAACATTTTCAAGATTCTTAACTTTGAAGTTTTATTTATTCAATAGTTCAAAATACATTTTTTATAATTTTAAATAAGTTTATCGATATTTATCCTTAATTATCAAAATTTTGGATTTTTTATCAGTTAATTTTAATTACATTACTTTTTGTCACAGACGGTTGAATACGTTTAAATATTTGTTCATTTTGATTAAATCATTATTTCTGTTAAATTGCATTGTTTTACACGTCATGAGTTACTTTCATTACATATTTTAATATTCGTTTTTATTTGTTACTTTTATTAATATTAATTTTGACGTTTTTAGCACAGTCTAGAAATACTATTAAATTAGGATAATAATTATATACAAAAATATTTTATTTAACCAATAATTTTGGGTCATAATCTTAAGCCCACAAATTTGAGCCCATTATAACTATTTTTCTATATAAGTTTTGATTAGGTTAAAAAATGGAGGGGGTGGTGAAAATATTTTTAGGTTAGGGTTTCAGATTTTTATTCACAAAGGGTTTCACTCTTCATTATTTTCCGGTCACCACCACCCCGGAATCCGGCAAAGTTCCGGCAACCCAAAACCCCTTTTCCATTTCCCGGCGAAACTAGCTACTGCTTGAAATGAACTGCACAAAAACCCCATTGTTTCTATCTAACCTCCGTTTTTTTTCTTCCTTTTCCAGTGAGTTTTCGCAAACAACCAAACCCTTTTTCATTTTTATTTCCGTCCATTCTCGCCAGAAAAATCACCGATAAAGCTAACAGCAAACCAACCCACAACTGCCATGAGCTTTAACAGCTTTTTTCAGTTCCGAAACTACCTTAAACGACCCTCCATTTTCTCTTCACAAAACAGCCTCCAAAAACCCGCCTGAAACCAGCGAGCTCGAGCTTACGCAAGCCACTTCCATTCCTTACCTTTTCCATCGAGTCCACCACCAACCTGACCCCAAAACCCATCCATTTTCCATTGCCATCTCTGGCAAACCTTTCCAGCCATTTTCTCCCTCACTAAACAACACCAGACCCCTTCCCCTTTCCCCCTTTCGATTTTTGTTATTTTTTTTGCAGGTCTCAGTCGAGTTCGACTCCAGCCAGCACTGCCAGCGAAACAGAAGCTCCGACCAGAGCTTAGACCACCGGAAACAACCTCCAAATCCACCCGAACCAGACCCAGCGAGCCAGACTCGCAATGATATTCAAGTTCTGTTTCCGGCGAGCTCACAGCGAGCTAGACCCGAGCTCCAACAATAAACCAAACGCAGCCACGGACTTCAGCGAAAATGGAACCCTAATCAGAACATACCACTGCTTCAACTCAAAGCTGGAACCCAGTCACTATGTGCAACCAGATCTGGCCGGAAATCAACCTCCGGTAACAATTCTTTTCCTTCTCACATTATATATATATATATATATATATATATATATATATATTCGTATTTATGTTCTTTTCATTCGAGAACATTAGGCACCTGAAGAAAATTTACAATTGAAAATGTTTGTTACTGTTTTAAAATTACCTATTGTTACTTTGTTTGCTATTTTAATTATTATTATTTTTTGTTTGCAAGTGTTACTTTTGTTTGATTTTTTATTATTATTGTTTTTTTTTTTGCTTGGTTTCTGCCTGTTAATTATTTGTGTTAACGTTATTATTATAAATTTAGTCATTACTTAACTATCCATCATATTTGTTTATTAATTTTATGCGGTAATGTTAATGTTTGGAGATTGTCTTGAGCTTTGTTTAAGTTTGATTATTTGATTTCATTTTAATTTTTGTTGCCATGAAGTATTAACTATTGGTTCATTGATGTGTTATAGTGATTAAGTTGATATTTTTGATAAACATATCTATGTGTTGTAGCTATGCCTTTTGTTTCAATTTTTAGTATAGTTTATTATTAGTAATATCTTTAGTTTTTGTTGGTTGAAATGATCTTTACATTTGGGTCTTATTATTTTGTTGTTGGCTATTATTCATATTTTGGTTAATCTTCTCGAATTTCCAATCAAACAAATATTTGTTTCAGTTGATAGAGTTACTATTGTGTTGACTATATTTTGTGTGATTTATTGCTCTATTGTAATGAAAAAGTCTCTCCGTCGGTTTTGGAGACCTCTTCATTGTAAAAGACGAAAATTTAGTTTAAATTCATATATTTTGTTTGTTAAAATTGGCCAATGAAAAAATTTATCCGTCTATTTTCAAGGCCTTTCCATTGTTAAAGACGGAAATTTAGTTTAAGTTTATATATATATATATATATATATATTTCATGTTAAAATTGTCCGATGAAGAAATTACCGTCGATTTTCAAGGCCTCCCATGTTAATAAGACGAATTTTTATTTTGAAGTTATTATTTGATTTATTCATATTTATTTATTACTAATACTTTTACTAAGTGTCTTTACAGGTACACGGAGTTGCTTCCCATTGAAGCTATTCCAATGGAATTCAAATTATAATTTTTTATTCATTATTGTGTATATTGTTCACGACAGGCAAACATTAGGTCGTTTCTCATATTACTTGTTTACTTTATTACTTGTGTATATTGCATGTTTATTTTACTTGTATATAGTTTTATCTCCTCCTCAATTTGAAAAATGAATTCAGTCGGGACCCACATTTGTGGATTTCGAAGGATGCCTAACACCTTTCCTTCGGAATAACTTGAACCCCTTACCTAGAATCTAATGGTTTCGTAGATCACTTAATTGGTTTCCTAGTTTTTCCTAAAATTAGGTGGCGACTCATTTAAAATTCGTTTATTCTTAAAATTCTTTTAAAATTGACTTAATTGATTATTTTTTGAGTCACCGTGACGTTTCGCCCTATTTGAATAGAGTAGGAATGTAAACAGTAATTATCTTACCTTTAGTGCTAGAAATTGTGGAAAACTGTCAAGAACTGCTTTGGGTCGTCTCCTAGCTCTCAAGAACGATATTTGTAGAAAATAACGAAATTGGGGGCTTTCTCCGACTTAAGTCGCGACTATCCTGCCACAGAAGGACCCAATCCGCCACAGCGGCCCCGCCTTGGCGGAACTAACCTCGCCCCAACGGCTTGCACGGAGACAGAAAGTCGGAATTTGAGTTCCAAGCTCCCATTTCGCAACACATTGTCAACTCTTGACGTTCAGAAACTACCCTTTCACGCCAAGATCAGTTTCGGGAGTTCTACTAGCCCGAATTCGATTTCGTAAAGCCGTACAGGCTCCTTAACATCTTGGCTATCCACTCATGTGATCAAATTCATAATTAAATCCCCCATTCATTACCAGATTTCCCTAGACCTTACCTGACTCAGATTTTGTCCAAATCTGGACTAGGCTAGAAATTTCCAAGTCACTACTCAAAAGTTTTCTGTCCCCAATTCTTTTCCCATTGGCTTTTCCATAACGACGGAAAAAGGTCGTTACAAACGCCAAATAGATTTTCTCTCAAAAGTCTGATTAACATAATTGCTTAATATTTTATCACTTAAAAATAAAAAGAGTATAATAATCATTTGATAAATTAACAAGAAATTATTAAACCATTTGTACTTTCTATAGTAAAAAGTATTAGGTAGCAAATCCATATATCATTGAGATATTCATTTGTATTACTACTTTGTTAGAAAAAAAGTATTTGAATTATAATTACCTGATTGACATACAAAAATTAAACTGTAAAATCAAGGAAAGGATTTTTACTGTATATTTTTCTCAAGTTTCCTCCTTTAATTGTTTAGAATGATACCACCTTAGTGGGAAAAAAATTGACAATAACATTCATTTCTGTTGAAATGTAAAGGCCAAACACATAAAGGTCCAACAAATTAGCCACAGTTCTTTTTATTTTGATATTTTAACTAAGGTTTGTTCTCATTAGACACTAACATCATTAAAAATGTATTCGTTAAACACAAATATCTATCAAGATCTTCATGATACAAAGCAATGATAAAATTAGATAATCACTAGCTACTTGACATCTAACATAATAACCATTGAAACAAAGAGGCATGGACTAAAGACATAGCTCTGGAGGATTTGTAATAAAATATAATTACAAACAATTATTTATAAAAGGAACATAAAAATATATGATATTCTATGAGCATCTTAAGATATTCCAATTATTGATACCTTATTCATGAATTATGATTTACTTATATGACAAAGATTATAAGAATTGAAAAGGTTTTAATAAATTTTCACGAACTGCGAAATTTTCATAATTATGAGAAAAAATACAACTCAGGCTATATACTAATATCATACGTTTGTGAGTGCTGATGCTCCATCAGATTTTTTTCTAACCATTATTATCCCAATCAGGCTACATTAGAACTATATTTGGTATAAAATTATGCATATTACACTATTCTTTAATTTCATACAAGTAATTGTCAATTTCGTATATTTAAAACTAGTTTTCGAACACGTGTAGATTGTGCTAATTAGTATAAATACTTCTAAAATATAAGTGTATGATGTGTAAAATGCAAGCTCAAATCAATGAACAATGAGCATATTCAATTGATATTATAATCATTGCAAGGCACAACATACAAAAATATTGTTATCAAGTGAATTGCAAAACTAATACTATAATGACTTCAATTATACAATTCTTATAATATATCAAGTATTCAACTTGTTAAAAGTTCTTTTTTTAATATGTTACAACACATATTTTAAATGTCAATATTATAGCAAAAGATTTAATGCCTTAAAGTCTCCGCCTTCTTTTTAAGGAATAATACCCTCCACTTTTTTACAAATGCATACATATCGGGAACTTGTTGTCGAAGGAGAGAGGTGTTTTGTAATAGTTGTAGAGAAATTCGATCAACATATGTCTTCCTTAGGATGGCTAGTAGATCATTATCAATTTCATAGTCTAAACCTACAAAAAAAGGTATTTATTTGTTATAAAATAATCATTGTTTAAATATTTAATTGACATATATAAATAATAATTACATGTATATGTACCCTTCGTTTTCTTTGGCTCATTCAAAATTATTAATTCTGTGTAAATTTTGACAAAAGAAATTTTTATCAAGTTATATACATATAATTGAATTATGAAATTCAACACAATCATTTGTGATATATTAACAGTATGGTAGAAAAAAAGAAAACAATATAAATAAAAAATTATATGATACAAAAAATAAATGCATATAAAAAATGATAACTTTAAATATATATATATCCTAGGAACGTCCGTTGCACGTTTGACCTCTATCATTATATTAAATTTTATACCATCCCAACTCATATTTCTAATTTATTTATCTTATTGTGTGCCACCAAGTTCGTCCATTAAATCCATGTAATGTAAGAAATTTGGTGAAAATAAATAATATAAAATAGAGTGAGAAAAACTCTTTTATAATTCATGGAAGTGTCATTACATGTTTATTTGAAAAACACATAATAAAGTGGAAGTGTCATTATAGGTTTATTTCAAAAGCATATAATAAAGTTCAACATTTTAACATAAACTTTCTAATATATAATATATTAATTATCATTATTAATTTGATTATAAAAGTTAGACAAAAGTAATTTTTTAATTTAAAAAAATATAGAAAAAGGCATTTTCGTAATCCAACTTTGAATTTAAAACCTTCCACTTTTAACATTAAAAAACATTTGTAACATCAACCCAATTAACGTGAAAAGCAATAAGATAAACATGTCATCATACTATTTGGGAAAAAAAACTTAAATAATAAATAAATTAATGCAAACCATATCTAAATGTGAAAAGTTTATATTCAACAAATATAAAAATATTATAAAAGTGAAACTATATATAACAAACATTAAAGTACTATATAGCACACAAGAATCAATAATCAAAATAATCTTCTTTTTATATTACAGTTAACTTATGAAAATGGTTTTCCTATTCTAATTAATTTTTGAAAATAAAAGAACCGCAATGAAGATTAAATATATTAATTTTAATTATTTGACATAATATTAAATCACAAATTTCATTTTTATAAAATAGAAGCTACAAATAAAGTATACATTCACTTATTGATACATACTTTTTTCATCATTACTATATTGAATAAATAAATAAAAATAAATTAACAGAGTGTGTTGACATAACAAAAATGATCCAAAAAAAAAAAGAAAAATATATTTTTTTGGATTGTAAACTTGAATTTCATCCATGTCAAGTTAGGGACATATTCGATACTAAAAAAGTTATTTAATATTTAACTAATTTGCGTAAGAAATAATCATATCTCAATTCATCATTCAAATCAACTTCCGGAAATGGAAGAAATGAAAAAAAGAGTTTGATTTCAGTTCTTTGACGTATATAATTAACTTACAAATTTCAATTTAACAATATAAATTGTATCAAAATTTAAATTTTACCATCTAAATCTGCCAAATATTTTGCTTAGAACTGAGACATCTATTCCTTACTAACAAATGGTACAAAAATAAAATAAAAATTTACAATAATTATGCCAAAAAAAGAAGAAGTTATAATGATACAAACAAAAATATACTGTATTTATTTACTTCTACGTATGGCTTTATTGGTGCACAAGGTGTAACATTATTTTTCTTCAGAATAATAATTAAGATTATTTGTATCTAATCAAACAAAAATAGAATATAAAATTATTCTTTATGTAATAAAGAATATCAATGCAACTGAAACGCAAATTAAATCAATTCCATACGTGATGAAGCATACATACTTTATCAATAACAAATGAAAAACATAAATAACTGAGAAAATAATCTTTATTGAAAGCCTGATAATCAATGGAAGAAGAAGAAATTATTATGAAAAATTACAAGAATCAATAAAGCAAACAAAATTTCTTTATTACAAATGAAACAATACCTGATACAGCCCAATAGAAAAAAAAATCAGCAGCTTTAAAATTAAAATCTACTACAAAGTGAAATGATTTAAAAAGTTATAAGTATATGTATTGATATATTGAATTGGGAGGCCAAAAGTTTGGAAGTTAGAAGAGGAAACGTCTGAGAGTTGAAGAAAAATAATGAAGAGTCAATATTTATTGTGATCTCTGAAAGAAAATGCCTTAAAGGTGTTTTTACTTTTAATTGAAATTTTTTATTAATGCAAATAAACGGAAGTAGCTAGAGAAAATGTAATTATTGATTTGATTTTAAAAGTTAGTAAAAGGTACTTTTTTAATGGAAAAAAATTAGTGTAGGGGTATTGTCGTAATTCAACTTTTGACTTAAACTCTTCCCACTTATAATAATATATGATATATGATAGTAAAATTATTCAGTTGAAGAAATCAACAACTATATTTGGCCTGATGCATAATTAAAGAAAGTTATATCATAATCCCACTAACAACTCCAATTTGATTTGGCTTCGAAATGGTATGGGAATCAAATCTTGGATCATAATCACACAATTCCATGATAAATACCCTTTCCCTTAACTCTACTTTTCAATAGTAAATTAAAAGACACACAACCATGGGAAAAATTAGTTTCTTCTTCCTTCTTTTTACCCTGTTTTTGTCAAATTTTGTTGCTTCAACCTTTGGTAAGAAGCAAGGTGATGTCCTTGGCAAGTTTTACAAGGCCAAGCAAAAGAATTCAGCGTTTTACAAGAGTTATTATAAGGCAGCAGGCGTTGAAAATGTAGAATTAGACAAAGTTATTCTTCCACATGAGGGGTTAAAAGCAAAAGATTGGATCAATAAATTGCCTGGACAACCACCAGTAAAGTTTCAACAATATGGTGGTTATGTTACTGTTAATGAATCTGCTGGTCGTGCTTTGTATTATTACTTCACTGAAGCTGAGAATTCTGAGGCATTGCCTTTGCTTCTTTGGCTTAATGGAGGTATATACGTACAACATTTGTCTATATTTAATTGTGTCATACTATATAGTTTTGATACAACATATTTTTCTTTCTGCAGGTCCTGGGTGTTCTTCAATTGCATATGGTGCAATGGAGGAACTTGGACCATTTAGAGTTAATAGTGATGGAAAAACATTACACAAGAATCGTTATGCGTGGAACCATGGTAACTGAAATTCCCTTTTTATTTCTTTTTGTATAAATTTTCATTAAATGTTTAGAAATAATTTGAGAAATTCTCAACTCTGAGTACAGAGTATTAATTAATTCTCCTATTGAATTAGCTGCCAATGTGTTGTTTTTGGAGTCTCCTGCTGGAGTAGGATTTTCATATACAAATACAAGCAGTGACCTCAACACAACTGGAGATAGTAGAACCGCTAATGATAATGTTGTGTTTTTACTCAATTGGCTCGAGAGATTTCCCGAGTACAAGAATAGAGATTTTTACATTTCTGGTGAGAGTTATGCTGGACATTACGTACCTCAATTGGCACATGCAATTCTTCAGCTTAATAAGCTTGAGAAAAAGACTCTTATCAATCTTAAAGGAATAATTGTAAGTGATATCTAATTTAAGTAGCGAGTTATAACTGTCCGTGTACATAAGTTAAATTGTACTAACAAGTTCCGTGTGACTAATTGCAGATTGGTAATGCTGTGATTAATGATGACACAGACACAATCGGAATGTATGAATACTTTGCATCTCATGCCCTAATTTCAGATGAAACGTACCATGACATCCTGAATAGTTGTTATGATGATAACTACAATCAGAGCAAGTGCGATGAGGCAGCTGAGATTACAAACAAAAATTTGAACAATCTTGACATTTACAACATTTATTATCCCCTTTGCAAGAATGGAAATTTAACGAAATACCCAAAAACACCAACAGTAAGTGGGCTAACTCTACATTTTTGCTCATACTTTTACAAATATCCACATTCTATCTCGTATAAAATAATGCAAAACATTGATTTAATTTTGATGCAGCCATTGCAGATTGACCCCTGCTCCGACAAGTATATTTATGCTTACATGAACAGGCGCGATGTTCAAGATGCACTCCATGCCAACGTTACCAACCTCAAATATGATTGGACATCTTGCAGGTTATTATCCCATATACAAATACTTAAATTCATAAAAATGCTTTACTACTTGTTTGATTTACAATTTTCATTATGCTTCACTGCTTATAATTCTTTTCTATTTCAGTGATTCACTCTTTTATGACTGGAAGGACAGCCCGGTCACTATAATTCCTCTCCTCAAAGAGTCATTGGCAAATGGAGTTCGCGTGTGGATTTTTAGGTAATTTTCCCCCTCATTATACTATTTTTTCTTTCTGATCATCTTATCACAAATTTATTAACATATATTTGTACTTGGAAATCAAATGCAGTGGCGATACAGATGGAAGGGTGCCTGTTACTTCTTCAAAGAGATCTATACAAGCAATGAACCTTACAGTTGATCAACCCTGGCGTTCTTGGTTGAATGGAAGAGAGGTAAAAAAATAAAATAAAATATGCTCGTCAAATGATTTTTGATTCAATATTTCTCAATGTTTATTGGATATATATGTTTCAGGTTGGAGGATATGTTGAGACATATAAAGGAGGTCTAACATTTGCAACAGTAAGAGGCGCGGGACATGAAGTTCCAAGTTATGAGCCTGCTAGAGCCTTATCCCTTATTTCTCACTTCCTTTCTGGAACGTTACCCCCTGGAGATCATTAATCTAGCACACCCTTTATTTGTGTAATTAAGAATCATTTTACGAACTTTCTTAGACAAAGATTAATATAAACATGATTGATTACTTGAGCTAGTTTAATTTATGTCATCCCTCTCTGTCTTTCTCTTTTTATTTTTTGCTCTTCTTTTGAAACATGTTCGTCTGTGAATCAAACATGTTAGGTAAACTGCCGAGTTATGATTATGGTCGAGCTAAACATTGCCAAGACTATATCAAATGTTTAGCGTAAGTGCAACTACCTTATTCAGAGAATTAGTCATTTTCAATTAATTTGTAAATGCCATTGACATTTTCAAGTAATCCGTTATTTGTATTTCTATAGCTGTCTTTCAATTGACAATGGATGGAAAAAGGCATAGAAGCTAAAAAAAAGTCCTACTCTGTCTATTCTGGTGTCACTAATAAAAAGGCAAAATAATTCATCTTAACAAGAAAATCTTTAACCTCTTATAAGGAATAAAAATTATCAGATTCTCATAATTTCATTGAAATATTCATTCATATTATTATTTTATTAGAACACTTTTTGAATTTGATTGACATACCAATATAAAATAGTGCCAAATTCTGATATTTATCATAGTAAAATTATTAAATTCAAGAAATCTTTTCCACAATTTCATGATAAATACCATTCATCTCACTCAACTTTTCAACACAACACACACAACAATGGGAAAATTCACTTCCTACTTCCTTCTTTTTGCCCTCTTTTTCTCCAACTTTATTGCTTCAAGCCTTGGAAAGAAGCAAAGTGAAGTTCTTGGAAAATTTTACAAGGCCAAGCAGGATTCAGCCTTTGGCAACGGTTACTATGAGGCCGTTGAAAATGTAGAATTGGACAAAGTTATTCTTCCACAGGAGGGATTAAAAGAAAAAGATTGGATCAAGAAACTGCCTGGACAACCACCAGTAAAGTTCCAACAATATGGTGGCTATGTTACTGTCGATGAATCTGCTGGCCGTGCTTTATACTATTATTTCACTGAAGCTGAGAATTCCAAGTCATTGCCTTTGCTTCTCTGGCTTAATGGAGGTATATGCAAACAGCAATTGCCTATATTTTTTTTAGCATCCTGTTTGAAAGTTATTTTCTTGTGTTTGATATAAAAAAAAAAAAAAGGATAGGACTCTACATTACTTCACCAGACTATTTCTAAAATTGTATGGTTTTTAGATCTTTATTTTAACACATAAAGATCAGAAAAAGGGATTTTCTTCTGGATCTATATAGTTTTGACATAAACCTTTTGTTATTTTCTTGTGTTTGATCATAAATGGGAAAAGGAATACTACAATTAGTCCACCCTAATCTTTGTAAAATTTATGATTTTTTTTTTTTATGACAGATCTTCATTTTACCACATAAGAGATCTGAAAAATATACGGAAACACTTCAAAAATTAGTTCTGATTATGAAACCATAGTGCAGGTCCTGGATGTTCATCAATTGCATATGGGGCCATGGAGGAGCTTGGTCCATTTAGAGCTAATAGTGATGGGAAAACGTTACATAGGAATCATTATGCGTGGAATCTTGGTAAAAGGAAAGTCCTCTTTCTTGTGTAACATAATTTCCTATTAATGTTTGAATGAACAATTCTCAACTCGGAATACTAATTTTCTCCTATTGAATTATAGTTGCCAATGTGTTGTTTTTGGAGTCGCCTGCTGGAGTAGGATTTTCATATACAAATACAAGCAGTGACCTCAATACAACTGGAGATAGTAGAACTGTTAATGATAATGTTGTGTTTTTACTCAATAGGCTCGAGAGATTTCCAGAGTACAAGAACAGAGATTTTTACATTTCTGGTGAGAGTTATGCTGGGCATTATGTACCTCAATTGGCACATGCAATTCTTCAGCATAACAAGTTAGAAAACAAGACTCTTATCAATCTCAAAGGAATAATTGTAAGTAATCTCTAATTTAACCGGTCTGTTACAACATGTTAAATTACACTAACAATGTTAAATTGTTGTATCTACAAATTCCAGATTGGGAATGCAGTGATTAATGATGACACAGACATCATAGGAACGTACGAATACTATGCATCTCATGCATTAATTTCAGATGAAACATTCCTTGACATCAAGAAATATTGTTTTGACTACCACTACAATAAGAGCAACTGTAATGACGCAATTGCAGTTTCAAACAACAATTTGAATCATATTGACATTTACAACATTTATTCCCCCTTTGCAAGGATGGAAATCTCACGAAATACCCAAAAGTACCATCAGTAAGTGGGACAACTCTGCATTTGCCGTTATTATTACTAATATCCACATTCTATCCCGTATAAAAGAAACATAGATTTGAGTTAATGAGCTATTTTGATGCAGCCATTACAGTTTGAGCCCTGCTCAGACCAGTACGTTCATGCTTATATGAACAGGCGGATGTTCAAGATTCACTCCATGCCAATGTTATGAACATCAAATATGATTGGGAATCTTGCAGGTTATTAGCACTCCAACACCTTAATCCCATCAGCAAATACAAACAGTTAAATGCACACAAATCCTCAACATTTTTATTCAATGCTCATAATTCTTTTTCTATTTCAGCGATCCACTCTTTTACAACTGCAAAGACAGTCCGACAACTATAATTCCTCTCCTCACAGAGTCTTTGGAAAACGGTGTTCGAGTTTGGATTTTCAGGTAATTTTATTCTCCATTATACTAGTACCTTTTTTTCATTTTGATCATCTTATATATAGAGAGGTCTTGACCACAAAATATTTGTACTTGGGAAATTATATACAGCGGTGATATAGATGGAGCAGTTCCTGTAACATCTACGAAGAAATTCATAAAAGCAATGAACCTTATAGTTGATCAACCATGGCGCTCTTGGTTATCTGGAGGAGAGGTAAAATCGTAAAAATACAAACATTGCTCATCAAACAACTATTGCTTCTCACCATAAAACTTGATTCTATATTTCATTGATTTCTCAATGAAATGAAATTAACAATTTTGTTTGGATATTTATGTTGCAGATAGGAGGATATGTTGAGACATATAAAGGAGGTCTAACATTTGCAACAGTAAGAGGCGCGGGGCATGAAGTTCCAAGTTACCAACCTGCTAGAGCCCTTTCCCTTATTACTCACTTCCTTTCGGGCACACTACTCCCTGGAAATCATTAATCTAGCAGACTAGCACATCCTTTATTTATGTAATGAAGAATCATGGACATCGTTAATCTAGCACATCCTTTATTTATGTATTGAAGAATCATTTTATGAGAGCTTTCTTAGACAAAGTTTAATATATAATACTATGATCACTTGATCTATATATCTTATGACAACTCTGCTTTTCTCTCTTTATTTTTCGCTTTTCTTTTGGAACCTGTTTGTTTGTGAATCAAATGTGTTAGGCAAATTGCAGCGACAAAAGCAATATATAAAGCATTAGTTAGAAATGTTAATCAATGCCAAGTTCTGAATATTGTCACGCTAAACATAGCCAAGACGGTGTCAATTTCATGTTTAGCAATATCAGGGCATAGCAAATTGAAAGTAGAACTACAAAACATATACTAATAGAATGTGAAGATGCAACAATATATAGAAGAAGAATCAAATGAATAAGTAAAACCAAGTAGAAGGAAAGCAAAGAGCAAAAAAGTTCTTTCACACTAGTTTTAATAGAGAATATTAGTTATTTGTAATTTACTTGCAAATGCTAAGTATTTTCTTAAGGCGTGTTGAACTTTTTGAACATGTTGAAAAAGTTTAATTGACATCAGCTAGAACTTGTGCTTCTCTCATCCTCTCTTCTCCTCCTCCTTGCATGTTCACCTAGAAATTGTGAAAAATTTGTTCCTACGTTACGACATGATTTGTACTGAAGTTGTAAAGATATGACAACACTCGTAACAAGTCCACCCATCATAAACTCCTGTTGATTGGCCGGAATTTGTTCCAAATTTATGATACTATTTGTTCTAAACTCCTATAGATATGTTTTACTAATTCGTAATTGGAATTACAAAGGAATTAAGAACTAAAAGGGAAATTGAAGAACACAATTAGAAGGAAAGGATGGAAAGCAGAACTCAGAGAAAGGGGGAAGAGACAACTAGACATTTTTCTCAATAATTTGCATCCTACCTAAATCACATATCATTACCCTTTTTAATGAAACCGTTTCATGCCCACTACTCAATCCGAATCCCAAATTAACCTGGTCTTATTGCCCATTCTCGGCCCAATAGCTCTTGTCAGCCCAATAATTACTTGTGTGACCTTGGTATCCACATTAGGCTGAACTTGGTTCATAACAAGGACCCAAGGCAAATATTCTAATTTGACAATCCGACATGAATTGAACTCTAACTTTTGATCTGGAAATTAACTTTGCTCAACTTATTCAGCACGAAATTAAAAGTTAAAATGTGGGCATTATTGAGGGATCCAACTTGTAGCCTGATTGGGCAAGTTTCTAAAATGAGCTCCTTTAGAAAAAATGCTCTTCAAAAAAGTATTTTTGATAAGAAGCATTTTATGTTTGACCAATAAATTTAAAAAACACTTTTGAATATCAATTTAGTGTTAATGTTTCAAGTGTGTATATTTCTCAAAATTAAGTGTTTATAATTTAAAATATACCTTGTTATACTTTTTATGTTCAAGTATATCCTTTCCATTATACTTTCATTCCAAATATAACTTCCTATTATACTTTGATACATATTTGCTTGACATAGGATCATGTGACAAACTCAAATTCAAATGCCTAATTTTAAATGTTTTATTTACAAAACCCTACCGTTTAATCCATCCCGACCCATTTCCTTCCCTGGAGTTATTTTCTTTCTTTTCATCTTCTTCTCTCCTCAACCATTCTGATTTATGGTGGAAAGACAAAATATAATATCGTCATCTATAGCATATATTCATTGATTCTTGCTTTGTGAGGGATTGACTAATTGTTTGACGAGAGATGACTAAACTTGCCTTTCGCCTTATTATTAAGCTTCATTGGTTTATTTTGCCAGTTTCATGCCATCATAACAAACTAGAAAAAGATGGGAAAAAAACTCAAAGGGAAGGAAATGGATTGAAGAATTTCTAATATAGATATTCAATATTAATATTATTATTTTATAAAAACAATTTTTGAATTATAACTTATTGACAAATTCTGTTACACTAAAACTATATTTGCTAAAAATCACAAGTATTGAACTAATCCTTATCTTAATCAAGTAATTGCCAACTTTTTTTTAGTTAAAATAGTAAAATTATTAAGTTCAAGAAATGACAACTATATTTGACATGCATAATTAGGACAAAATAATATCGTATTTGCACTTCCAAAATGGTATTATAATCAAATGAAATCTCATAATCACACAATTTCATTATAAATTCCCTTCCATAATGAAATGATCCCAATCAATTTGGGACAATTTTCTATATTTATTAATAACACAAATGAAGAGAATAATTAGAAAATGACAAAAATGAATCTAAATTAAGATATAAATTTCAATCCGCAGAATCTATAAGAAAAGTAGAAGACAAATTAGGTTGAGAAGGAGAAGAGAGAAGAAAAGAGTCTAGAGAAAAACACGAGGAGAGAGATTGTACCAGACAATTTATTCACACCATATCGTCACTAATTCAGTTATAGTCATAGATGCTAATTTGTTCATCAATTTGCAGAAACTAATTTGGGCCTTCACTTGTTATATTAGTAAACCAGTTCATAACACCTTAATCTCATCCAACTTTTCAACACAAGGCACAAACCAATTATTTCTTGACAATTAATTAAGAAATTATGATGAATGAAAACTGAAAAACATTTATTAAGAGATTAACGATTTGATAATTTTGCCACAGAAGGTGTGATGCTTCAAGAGTTACGTAATTTTTATATTTAAGTATTGCGAAGTCTTTTTACGAAAGGCAAAAAGTTTCATCAGTATTTATAAGAAACTTCATATTTTTAATATAGTATTGATTATTTATAATAGTAAGAATTATTTCAAGTTAATAAAACATTAATTATGTGTTTTCAATACATTGTCTTGGATCTTCATGTAAAAACTATATTTATTAATTTGATGATTTGAGTAGTTTCGATTAAAGTTCTAAAATATTTTTATCAACAAATAAGTAGTTTATATTTCTTTCTTTCTTTTAGTTAAATTTTATATTTCTTAATAATCTTAATATTGTTTCTAAAAAGAAATTCACCATTACAATTTTTGGGATTCTTTGGAAATCTAAATCATATATAACTATACCTCCATTCACAATACGCCCTTAAAATATAGGATCTTGGAATATATAATAATATTTGATGGGGTAATATACAATGATATTTTAAAACTTCAAATAGTTATTTATATAAAATATTTTTGACTATCAAGTTATTTATTCCTATTTCTATAGGTCATACCAAATAGGTTTTCTCTCAATTGTCAATGCAGATAGGACTTAGAAGAATTCAGTTATTTCAATCTAATAAAAAAGTCTGATTAACATAATTACTAATATGTTGTCACTAAAAAGAGTATAATAATCATCTCATAAACTAATAGGCTGGACGTACGGTTCTTCGGTTCGGTTTTATCAAACTTTGGTTGGTTCTTTGGTTTTCGGTTTTAGAAAAGTGTGCATCGTATACCAACCAAACTAATTCGGTTCGGTTTAGTTTGGTGTTTTTAAATCGATTTTTAGGTGTGAATGAAAAATAAAATGAGGACAAATCAAAGTATAAAATACTTAAAATTTAAAAGTATGTTAATGAATGATGTGTCTCACCATGGAACGCTTATTGTGCTAACTAAAGACTATATTTATCTTTGTCAAGAACATTGTGCCTCCAACTACTTTTCGAGAAAAACAAGGACAAAGACCACTTCCTTTACATAACGTACATTGATAAAAATATGTTTTGATTCCTCTTGGAAACTAATATTTGAAGTTAACTATTGAATTGTACATTTGTTGCTACTTTAATTTTTTCATGAATGATTTAATTGTTACTTGACTTTTTATTTTAGTCAAGAGAATGCCCATATATATATTATATATAAAATTTATTTTTTTAAAATAAAAAATTGATTCTTCGGTGCACCAAAATTCTGAGACCCTTACACCAAACATCAAACCGAAGAATCAAACTTTTGAAAAAATAACACCGTCATCGAACTAAAAAGCCAAAAAAGCAAAATCGAAGAACCAAATCGATTTTTTAATTTTTCAATATTTATGTCCACCCCTAAAGAAATTGTTAAACCATTTGTACTTCCTATAGTAAGGAGTACTAATTAGCAAATTCACATATATTATCATTGAGATATTCATTTCCATTACTAATTTATTAGAACAAATTTTGAATTATAATTACCTGATTGACATATAATTAAATTATAAAAGCGGGGAAAGGAACCCCTCCAGTACATTTTTCTGAAGTTTCGTTTAGAATGGTACCACCTTAGTAGGAAAAAAAAGTTGACGATTCAATTCATTTATGTTGAAAAAATGTAAAGGCTAAACACATAAAGGGTCTAGCAAATTAGTCACAATTTTTTTTATTTAAGGTTTGTTTCAATTAGACACTTTAATATTATTAAAAAGGGAAAATGGTCAAAAATATCTCTTTAACTTCATTTTATTAGTTGACTATACCCTGCCGTTAAATCAAAGTTATCCATACCCTCGCCGTCACTAATTTCACCATTTATACCCCTCATTTGACGGAAACCCCCAATTGACTCAAATTAACCTGAATTTAAAAAAAAAAAAAAAATCATTCCCCATTTTAAACCCAATGTCTCAACCCCTCTATCGTATAGCCTGTTTAACTCATTTCCCTTTTACCCATTTCCATATTCCCATTACCCATTTTCTCTCTCGAAAGATAATCTGACGAACCCTAAGTCGAAGACCAATGAAATTTAAGGCCTACACCTCTGTTGCGCCGTAATTTTCCTATCTGTAGAAAAAATTACTTTTTGAAATGTTCTAAGTATAAAACAATTTTTAAAAAATACTTAGAAAGAGTCGCCACTTAATTTTTTAAAGAAACTAAGAAAACTTATAATTTTCAAAAATTTAAACAGAAAAAATCATTTGAAAATACCAAAGAGGGTTCGGGGTTCAATTTACACTTCGAGAAGGGTTTGGACATTCGAAGTGTCCGCTAACACGCGGTTGACCTGCGACTTGACTAAAAAATATTTTGACTAATTGTTAAAAAATAATTTTATCATAAAATAACAATTCATAATAGTTTATTAACTTTAAGGAAATGAATAAATGACACTTTTCATTTTAGTTTTTAGGCTAAGGAACCTAAGAATGAAACGATTAAAATTAATTACAAGCGATTATAATAAAACTAGATTAAATAGAATTCATGTAATTCGTTTTTGAAATAATAATTTAAACTAATTTGATGAATTACGTATGAAAATCATTTTTTCATTTAATTGACTACCCTTAAGAAAATGACTAAGTAGGTATATATATATATATACATACATATTTAGTTGAAAAGGGGTTTGGCTAATTTTTAAAGTTTATTTGAGAAAAAATACTTTAACAATTTTAAAGTGAATAAAAAGTGATTAAGTGAGAAGCTTAGAAATATTATTTTTTTAGAGCCAAAGGTTTCATATACAAATACAAGCAGTGACCTCAATACAACTGGAGATAGTAGAACTGTTAATGATAATGTTGTGTTTTTACTCAATAGGCTCGAGAGATTTCCAGAGTACAAGAACAGAGATTTTTACATTTCTGGTGAGAGTTATGCTGGGCACTATGTACCTCAATTGGCACATGCAATTCTTCAGCATAACAAGCTAGAAAACAAGACTCTTATCAATCTCAAAGGAATAATTGTAAGTAATCTCTAATTTAACCGGTCTATTACAACATGTTAAATTACACTAACAATGTTAAATTGTTGTATCTACAAATTCCAGATTGGGAATGCAGTGATTAATGATAACACAGACATCATAGGAACGTACGAATACTATGCATCTCATGCGTTAATTTCAGATGAAACATTCCTTGACATCAAGAAATATTGTTTTGACTACCACTACAATAAGAGCAACTGTAATGAGGCAATTGCAGTTTCAAACAACAATTTGAATCATATTGACATTTACAACATTTATTCCCCCCTTTGCAAGGATGGAAATCTCACGAAATACCCAAAAGTACCATCAGTAAGTGGGACAACTCTGCATTTGCCCTTATTATTACTAATATCCACATTCTATCCCGTATAAAAGAAACATAGATTTGAGTTAATGAGCTATTTTGATGCAGCCATTACAATTTGAGCCCTGCTCAGACCAGTACGTTCATGCTTATCTGAACAGGCGGGATGTTCAAGATTCACTCCATGCCAATGTTATGAACATCAAATATGATTGGGAATCTTGCAGGTTATTAGCACTCCAACACCTTAATCCCATCAGCAAATACAAACAGTTAAATGCACACAAATCCTCAACATTTTTATTCAATGCTCATAATTCTTTTTCTATTTCAGCGATCCACTCTTTTACAACTGGAAAGACAGTCCGACAACTATAATTCCTCTCCTCACAGAGTCTTTGGAAAACGGTGTTCGAGTTTGGATTTTCAGGTAATTTTATTCTCCATTATACTAGTACCTTTTTTTCATTTTGATCATCTTATATATAGAGAGGTCTTGACCACAAAATATTTGTACTTGGGAAATTATATACAGCGGTGATATAGATGGAGCAGTTCCTGTAACATCTACGAAGAAATTCATAAAAGCAATGAACCTTATAGTTGATCAACCATGGCGCTCTTGGTTATCTGGAGGAGAGGTAAAATCGTAAAAATACAAACATTGCTCATCAAACAACTATTGCTTCTCACCATAAAACTTGATTCTATATTTCATTGATTTCTCAATGAAATGAAATTAACAATTTTGTTTGGATATTTATGTTGCAGATAGGAGGATATGTTGAGACATATAAAGGAGGTCTAACATTTGCAACAGTAAGAGCGGGGCATGAAGTTCCAAGTTACCAACCTGCTAGAGCCCTTTCCCTTATTACTCACTTCCTTTCGGGCACACTACTCCCTGGAAATCATTAATCTAGCAGACTAGCACATCCTTTATTTATGTAATGAAGAATCATGGACATCGTTAATCTAGCACATCCTTTATTTATGTATTGAAGAATCATTTTATGAGAGCTTTCTTAGACAAAGTTTAATATATAATACTATGATCACTTGATCTATATATCTTATGACAACTCTGCTTTTCTCTCTTTATTTTTCGCTTTTCTTTTGGAACCTGTTTGTTTGTGAATCAAATGTGTTAGGCAAATTGCAGCGACAAAAGCAATATATAAAGCATTAGTTAGAAATGTTAATCAATGCCAAGTTCTGAATATTGTCACGCTAAACATAGCCAAGACGGTGTCAATTTCATGATTAGCAATATCAGGGCATAGCAAATTGAAAGTAGAACTACAAAACATATACTAACAGAATGTGAAGATGCAACAATATATAGCAGAAGAATCAAATGAATAAGTAAAACCAAGTAGAAGGAAAGCAAAGAGCAAAAAAGTTCTTTCACACTAGTTTTAATAGAGAATATTAGTTATTTGTAATTTACTTGCAAATGCTAAGTATTTTCTTAAGGCGTGTTGAACTTTTTGAACATGTTGAAAAAGTTTAATTGACATCAGCTAGAACTTGTGCTTCTCTCATCCTCTCTTCTCCTCCTCCTTACATGTTCTCCTAGAAATTGTGAAAAATTTGTTCCTACGTTACGACATGATTTGTACTGAAGTTGTAAAGATATGACAACACTCGTAGCAAGTCCGCCCATCATAAACTCCTGTTGATTGGCCGGAATTTGTTCCAAATTTATGATACTATTTGTTCTAAACTCCTATAGATATGTTTTACTAATTAGGAATTAAGAACTAAAAGGGAAATTGAAGAACACAATTAGAAGAAAGGGATGGAAAACAGAACTCAAAGAAAGGGGACGAGAGAACTAGACATTTTTCTCAATAATTTGCATCCTACCTAAATCACATATCACTACCCTTTTTAATGAAACCGTTTCATGCCCACTACTCAATTCGAATCCCAAATTAACCTGGTCTTATTGCCCATTCTTGGCCCAATAGCTCTTGTCAGCCCAATAATTACTTGTGTGACCTTGGTGTCCACATTAGGCTGAACTTGGTTCATAACAATGTCCCAAGGCAAATATTCTAATTTGACAATCCGACATGAATTGAACTCTAACTTCTGATCTGGAAATTAATTTTGCTCAACTTATTTAGCACGAAATTAAAAGTTAAAATATGGGCATTATTGAGGGATCCAACTTGTAGCCTGATTGGGCAAGTTTCTAAAATGAGCTCCTTTAGAAAAAATGCTCTTCAAAAAAGTATTTTTGATAAGAAGCATTTTATGTTTGACCAATAAATTTAAAAAACACTTTTGAATATCAATTTAGTGTTTGATAAAGCTTTTAAAAAATGTTTCAAGTGTGTATATTTCTCAAAATTAAGTGTTTATATTTTAAAATATACCTTGTTATACTTTTTCTGTTCAAGTATATCCTTTCCATTATACTTTCATTCCAACTATAACTTCCCATTATACTTTGATACATATTTGCTTGACATAGGATCATGTGACAAACTCAAATTCAAACGCCTAATTTTAAATATTTTATTTACAAAACCCTACCATTTAATCCAACCCAACCCATTTCCTTCCCTGGAGTTATTTTCTTTCTTTTCATCTTCTTCTCTCCTCAACCATTCTGATTTCTGGTGGAAAGATAAAATATAATATCGTCATCTATAGCATATATTCATTGATTCTTGCTTTGTGAGGGATTGACTAATTGTTTGACGAGAGATGTCTAAACCTGCCTTTCGCCTTATTGTTAAGCTTCATTGGTTTATTTTGCCAGTTTCATGCCATCATAACAAACTAGAAAAAGATGGGAAAAAAACTCAAAGGGAAGGAAATGGATCCAAGAATTTCTAATATAGATATTAAATATTAATATTACTATTTTATTAAAACAATTTTTGAATTATAACTTATTGACAAATTCTGTTACACTAAAACTATATTTGCTAAAAATCATAAGTATTGAACTAATCCTTATCTTAATCAAGTAATTGCCAACTTTTTTTAGTTAAAATAGTAAAATTATTAAGTTCAAGAAATCACAACTATATTTGACATGCATAATTAGGGCAAAATAATATCGTATTTGCACTAACATATCCAAATTGATTTGGCTTCCAAAATGGTATTATAATCAAATGAAATCTCATAATCACACAATTTCATTATAAATTCCCTTCCATAATGAAATGATCCCAATCAATTTGGGACAATTTTCTATATTTATTAATAACACAAATGAAGAGAATAATTAGAAAATGACAAAAATGAATCTAAATTAAGATATAAATTTCAATCGGCAGAATCTATAAGAAAAGTAGAAGACAAATTAGGTTGAGAAGGAGAAGAGAGAAGAAAAGAGTCTAGAGAAAAACACGAGGAGAGAGATTGTACCAGACAATTTATTCACACCATATCGTCACTAATTCAGTTATAGTCATAGATGCTAATTTGTTCATCAATTTGCAGAAACTAATTTGGGCCTTCACTTGTTATATTAGTAAACCAGTTCATAACACCTTAATCTCATCCAACTTTTCAACACAAGGCACAAACCAATTATTTCTTGACAATTAATTAAGAAATTATGATGAATGAAAACTGAAAAACATTTATTAAGAGATTAACGATTTGATAATTTTGCCACAGAAGGTGTGATGCTTCAAGAGTTACGTAATTTTTATATTTAAGTATTGCGAAGTCTTTTTACGAAAGGCAAAAAGTTTCATCAGTATTTATAAGAAACTTCATATTTTTAATATAGTATTGATTATTTATAATAGTAAGAATTATTTCAAGTTAATAAAACATTAATTATGTGTTTTCAATACATTGTCTTGGATCTTCATGTAAAAACTATATTTATTAATTTGATGATTTGAGTAGTTTCGATTAAAGTTCTAAAATATTTTTATCAACAAATAAGTAGTTTATATTTCTTTCTTTCTTTTAGTTAAATTTTATATTTCTTAATAATCTTAATATTGTTTCTAAAAAGAAATTCACCATTACAATTTTTGGGATTCTTTGGAAATCTAAATCATATATAACTATACCTCCATTCACAATACGCCCTTAAAATATAGGATCTTGGACTATATAATAATATTTGATAGGTAATATACAATGATATTTTAAAACTTCAAATAGTTATTTATATAAAATATTTTTGACTATCAAGTTATTTATTCCTATTTCTATAGGTCATACCAAATAGGTTTTCTCTCAATTGTCAATGCAGATAGGACTTAGAAGAATTCAGTTATTTCAATCTAATAAAAAAGTCTGATTAACATAATTACTAATATGTTGTCACTAAAAAGAGTATAATAATCATCTCATAAACTAACAGGGTGGGCGTGCGGTTCTTCGGTTCGGTTTTATCAAACTTTGGTTGGTTCTTTGGTTTTCGGTTTTAGAAAAGTGTGCATCGTATACCAACCAAACTAATTCGGTTCGGTTTAGTTTGGTGTTTTTAAATCGATTTTTAGGTGTGAATGAAAAATAAAATGAGGACAAAATCAAAGTATAAAATACTTAAAATTTAAAAGTATGTTAATGAATGATGTGTCTCACCCTGGAACGCTTATTGTGTTAACAAAAGACTATATTTATCTTTGTCAAGAACATTGTGCCTCCAACTACTTTTCGAGAAAAACAAGGACGAAGACCACTTCCTTTACATAACGTACATTGATAAAAATATGTTTTGGTTCCTCTGGAAACTAATATTTGAAGTTAACTATTGAATTGTACATTTATTGCTACTTTAATTTTTTTCATAAATGATTTAATTGTTACTTGACTTTTTATTTTTAGTCAAGAGAATGCCCATATATATATTATATATAAAATTTATTTTTTTGAAATAAAAAATCGATTCTTTGGTGCACCAAAATTCTGAGACCCTTACACTAAACATCAAACTGAAGAATCAAACTTTTGAAAAAATAACACCGTCATCGAACTGAAAAACCAAAAAACCAGAATCGAAGAACCAAATCGATTTTTTAATTTTTCGATATTTATGTCCACCCCTAAAGAAATTGTTAAATCATTTGTACTTCCTACAGTAAGGAGTACTAATTAGCAAATTCACATATTATCATTGAGATATTCATTTCCATTACTAATTTATTAGAACAAATTTTGAATTATAATTACCTGATTGACATACTATAATTAAATTATAAAAGCGGGGAAAGGAACCCCTCCAGTACATTTTTCTGAAGTTTCGTTTAGAATGGTACCACCTTAGTAGGAAAAAAAGTTGACGATTCAATTCATTTATGTTGAAAAAATGTAAAGGCTAAACACATAAAGGGTCTAGCAAATTAGTCACAATTTTTTTTATTTAAGGTTTGTTTCAATTAGACACTTTAATATTATTAAGAAGGGAAAAGGGTCAAAAATATCTCTTTAACTTCATTTTATTAGTTGACTATACCCTACCGTTAAATCAAAGTTATCCATACCCTCGCCGTCACTAATTTCACCATTTATACCCCTCATTTGATGGAAACCCCCAAATTGACTCAAATTAACCTGAATTTAAAAAAAAAAAAAAAAAAAACCATTCCCCATTTTAAACCCAATGTCTCAACCCCTCTATCGTATAGCCTGTTTAACCCATTTCCCTTTTACCCATTTCCATATTCCCATTTACCCATTCTCTCTCTCGAAAGATATTCTGACGAACCCTAAGTCGAAGAACAATGAAATTTAAGGCCTTCACCTCTGTTGCGCCGTAATTTTCCTATCTGTAGAAAAAATTACTTTTTGAAATGTTCTAAGTATAAAACAATTTAAGAAAAATACTTAGAAAAGAGTCGCCACTTAATTTTTTAAAGAAATTAAGAAAACTTATAATTTTCAAAGATTTAAACAGAAAAAATCATTTGAAAATACCAAAGAGGGTTCGGGGTTCAATTTACACTTCGAGAAGGGTTTGGACATTCGAAGTGTCCGCTAACACGCGGTTGACCTGCGACTTGACTAAAAAATATTTTGACTAATTGTTAAAAAATAATTTTATCATAAAATAACAATTCATAATAGTTTATTAACTTTAAGGAAATGAATAAATGACACTTTTCATTTTAGTTTTTAGGCTAAGGAACCTAAGAATGAAACGATTAAAATTAATTACAAGCGATTATAATAAAACTAGATTAAATAGAATTCATGTAATTCGTTTTTGAAATAATAATTTAAACTAATTTGATGAATTACGTATGAAAATCATTTTTTCATTTAATTGACTACCCTTAAGAAAATGACTAAGTAGGTATATATATATATATACATACATATTTAGTTGAAAAGGGGTTTGGCTAATTTTTAAAGTTTATTTGAGAAAAAATACTTTAACAATTTTAAAGTGAATAAAAAGTGATTAAGTGAGAAGCTTAGAAATATTATTTTTTTAGAGCCAAAGGTTTAACTTAATTAAAGTGTATAATTTAGCCTACATATTTGTTTGAAGTAAATACTAAAAATATGAAATATGTTAAAATTAAACTAACACAAAGAAATAACTCATCTTTAGGGGATCTAATTAAATTAGTTAAGTTCTAAAGTTAGAGTTAAACTACACACCATAAATAATCCTAATTAAATAATTTAAAGAATAGGAAGAAATTGAATTTGGGCCTCATTTTGGGCCAAATTTGCTGGAAATTGGATTTAAACCAAATCCCGTTTTTGGTATACACTGGCTGTATATCAGTGTATACGGACATGTATATCAGCTCTTTTTACGTATTTCTTGCCTCCGAACACCTGTACACTGCCTCAAGCCTGTATTTTCACGTTTTGGACCTATATATTAGTCCCCAGCCCTGTATATCATGCATACAGTTGTTGTATACTAGTGTATACAGCATGTTCATCAGCCTTTTCTCTGCATTTTTTTGCTTCCATGTGCCCTGTATTTTAACTCACTGCAGCTTGAACAAGATGGGTTGACTCGATGAAATTCAAATCGATGAAATGCAAGGAATAAGTCCAAAGTGGACTCGGATTGTAGTCACATGAGGAGAGAACAAATGAAAAGATTAGCATTCATTCGTGATCCCAAAATTAAAAATATTGAAAGACACAAGCAGCCATGACAACTAACCTCTTGCTAAAATACTTACTTACTGAAATAGGAAACAAATTTTAAACAAAGCGAACAATGAAACCACCCCATTCGTTCATATTTTTAATGAGATCAAAGACAACCTTTCCATGTTCAAGCATAATGTGATAGATTGAGAATTTTTCCAAGCAAACTCCTTTAAAGTCTCATGTATTCTTTAGACAGATAAATTAGGCATGAACTCATCCTAAGCCTAATCTATTCTAGCAGGATAGAATAAAATGCTTTATATAAAAGAAATAAGCCTTAGGGAAGACATTTAATTAGCTACATTAAAGAAGAAATTTTGACGCTATTATGATATAAACAGAGGGAAGAAAGTGCAATAACTAACATGCTAATCACTAAAGAAAGCAGTGAAATATTTAACAATGACAAAATATTCGTATCAAGAACAACTTTAATATTCAACAGACGTGCCTTAGGAGGGACAAGAGGAGCAACCAATCAACCTAATAAAATTTTAACACAACAGAGAGAAAAGCTAGGTACTTAAATAGTTCATAAAGACGTCCTAATTTGGCTCAAATTTATCTAAAACAATCATAATGAGTGATAAAGCTCATGGTGGAACAAAATGATAAGCAAAACAACCTCGGGACTAGAAAAGATTACAACTAAAGCGTCTAATCCATATAGACACAAACAGAGGCAGTAAAGGAAAGAGTGCAAAAATGAGGTCATGAACTAAACAACATCTTGACTTAACACGAGTAGCTACTAAACTCAACGAAAAGATTGTCAACACAAGCAACTTATTCAAAGAAAATCAAACTATTATATAGTAGGACTCAAAGTGACTCAAGGAGACGGGCCAACAACCGTGTTCAACAATAAGATCACTAAAATGTCATGAAAGATATAATGACATTAGAAAAGAATCAAGCTGAGCAATAGCTAAGGATTTTAACTAAAATGAGACTACCATAGAAGGAACCTAAGAAATACTAGATATAAAATGCAATATCATAATTCGTTTGGCACCTTGAACATATAGTAACAACAAACATTATTTCAACAATGATAACAAGGCAGTAACATGGCGATTAATGAATTAATAGACTAAAACTTGAGGCAAGCATCACAACTACGAGTTTGAGAAGACCCCCACAAACTCGAATAACATTAGCTCATCTCGAAAATGGAATAAGCATCACTAATTTCAAAGAAAATAAAGATATCGCTTAGACTTAAACAAATCACATATGGGTATCTTCAGAATACTACATCACTTCTACACACCGAACTCAAAGTGAACAAAAGGGATACGAGTTATTTACCTTTTAGGAGCAGAGAACCGAGACAACAAGCGGGAGCGATTTCCACGATTCTCCTACCACACTAGTTTAGACTCGGCGAATAAAACCGAAACTAAGTGACCTTTTGGTAATCTATTTTGTATGTGAATACATGCCCTCAAAAATCTAATCTCCAAAAACACATTTGTAAACTATTTTTATCTCCTCAAAATCCAATCCCCTTTCTTTTGAATGTAAAAGAATCATTTATAGGGAAGATTGAGGCGATTTAGGAGGAAAGCGGATGGAATTTTGAATTTCAAAAAATCGGAATCCTCTATCTCTCTGAAAATCTATTGAAATGTGGAAAGGGATGTGAGGATGTGATTAGGTTGCTAGGGTATGGGTTTTTGCAGTAGTTGGGCGAAGTCTGTTTCTCCGATTTCTTCTTTGTTGTCCGCGATTTCCATTGGATTTTAGGTTAGCGGACGCGAGGAAGCGGCTAAAGGCGGTGGATTTCGCCCGCTGCTTTGTTCACGTCTTCTTGCTGCGATTTGTGCAATTGTCAAAAATTGTAGGCGTTGTTGGCGTTAGGCGAGAGGAGAAGAAGAGGAAGCTAAGAATTCGGGTCTACGGTGTCTTTGCTGCGTTGTATGTTGTTGTGTGTATTTTGTGTGAAATTGTGTGTGGGTTGTATTGTTTGGAATTGTATTGTTGTGGGCCATCTGTAGTATTGTATTGGAAAGGGCTGGAAGGTTGTTGTTGATTATATTAAATTGGGCCATTTGGAAAATGGCCCAAATAGGAAGGGGTTAAAAAAAATTTTATTTTTATTTTGTTTTTGTTTTTTTTTAAATATTGGATTTAATTTAGATGAATTAACATTAATTAATTATCGAGCTTCTTAATCTTAACAAAATATAATAATTATTTCCATTATAGGAATAGTTAATTTAATTAGCTTTAAATTATAACTACAACTTAAAGTAATAAAATATTTAACTAAAAATGTAAAATCTTTGTGATAATTTTCAAATATTTATAATATAATGTGATTGTAAAATACATATTTATGATTAAATTTATAAAATTAATCTAAAAATAACTTGAAGCGTTTTGAATTTCATAAAACTCATTAATTCAAAATTACGATGTTTACTACTAATAAAGTATTAAAAAAAATATAAAATCTTTTCGAAATGATTTTTGAATACTCGTAAAATGCATTAATTATATACATAACTAAATACATCACATATATTATAAAAAATGACAAAACTATTTAAAATAACTTGCAAACTATGTTTATTTTATTTTATTTCTGAAAACTTTATAATACTCATTATTTTAAATCGTTAGAAATCGAAGAAGCTTGATGATTAATTTATATCGTGGAGGGCCAAAATTGGGTGTCAACAGCTGTCCCTCGTTTTACTCGGATTGATGCAAGAAATTCGAGGAAAATGAAATTGACCAATCCAATTTTGACCGACCACATCTTCATCCTTTCGAACAGGCTTTTGGTACGAATTTTAGGAATTATGGCCGAACCCCAGGAGTGGGTTTCCTACATATCTCAGGGTATATGAGAATTCAGGCCACTTGTAGTTCGATACCCTTGATTTGACGCACGATCTTGAAAGAATTCAAAAGCTATTCCGATATCGGATTATGAGGAGATCAGAATGCTCGAGATTAAGATTTAAGTGCAAATGTTGGAATACAGCCGAGTTTTCAACATTGAGCCCGCCTACATATCCTTAAACATTAGGAATCAGGCTGCTTATAGTTCGACTCTATCGGTTGAAAAGGAAATCTATTATGCAAGATAACCTTTGGTTCTGGAAAAGTGACAGAATAAGTCGAGTATGGAAAGGAGGCTTGCAACCTCTTAGCCATGAATGCGGAGCTCTTCACATCCATAAGTAAGAACTTACCTGGACATAATTTCCAAAACTCTTGGATCATTGCCACTCAGATTGGAAAACTGCTTTCGATAGAGACCAAAATTTTTGGATGCGGAACAGAAATTGACAAACCCAAAGACAAACCCACATGCCTTCTGATAGGGGTGTGGTTTGATTGTGGTGGAAGTTGTTCCTCTGCTCGTGTCCTAAAAGTTTGACACTCCTCTTTGGACTATGTCCCAGTTCGCTGCTAAGAAAAAGTTTCACGTTGTGCTGCATCCTTTTTTGATGTCATCCGCACAGTGTTGACACTTAGTTGCTCTCCTTGAATTTTTAATGTCAACTTCATCGAGTTTGACGTAAAGCAAATAAAGCTTGTATCTTATATTTGCAATATGATTCTTCAATGTACTCTTGATATGATATGAAGTAATAAGAAATAAATTGATGTAATATGTTGATATCTCTCTTGACATCGTTTTTGCAAATGAAAATAGTAATGATGATTCTTCATTAGTAAGATGACGATAATCCATTGGTACGATGATGCTGATCCATGAGATTATGATGATGATGTTTCATCGTCAGGATGATGATGTTGATAAAGAAGATCCATCGGTAGGATAATGTTAATGAAGATCCTTCTGTAGGTTGAGGATATTATATTGATGATGCCCCTCAGGGTGATGGTATTATCTCGCGTTTGATAATACTCTATGAATGACTCTTCGCGATGCATGAATTTTCTGCAATGCATGAATATTCTCCGCGATGCATAAGTTCTCAATGCATGAATATCTTTTCACAATGCATGAATTTTTGCGATGCATGAATTTCTCAATGCATGAATATCTTTTCGCAATGCATGAATTTTCGCGATGCATGAATTTTCTCAATGCATGAATATCTTTTCGCGATGCATGAATTTTCTCAATGCATAAACATCTTTCGCAATGCATGAATTTTTCGCGATGCATGAATTTTCTCAATGCATGAATATCTTTTCGCAATGCATGAATTTTTCGCGATGCATGAATTTTCTCAATGCATGAATTTTTTGCGATACATGAATTTTCTCAATGCATGAATATCTTTTCGCAATGCATGAATTTTCGCGATGCATTAATTTTCTCAATGCATGAATATCTTTTCGCAATGCATGAATTTTCGCAATGCATGAATTTTTTCAATGCATGAATATCTTTTTGCAATGCATGAGTTTTTCGCGATGCATGAGTTTTCTCAATGCATGAATATCTTTTCGCAATGCATGAATTTTTTGCGATGCATGAATTTCTTTTCGCAATGCATGAATTTTTTGCGATGCATGAATTTTCTCAATGCATGAATATCTTTTCGCAATGCATGAATTTTCTCAATGCATGAATATATTTTCACAATGCATGAATTTTCTCAATGCATGAATTTACGCAATGCATGAATTTTCTCAATGCATGAATTTTTCGCGATGCATGAATTTTTCGCGATGCATGAATTTTCTCAATGCATGAATTTTTGCGATGCATGAATTTTCTCAATGCATGAATTTACGCGATGCATGAATTTTTCGCTATGCATGAAAGTGATGATGATGCCTCCCGATACGGAACGAAGATGATACTTCACCGAACAATTTTGGTGATCTTCCAGGTATCTTGTAGTGGTAGCATTGTCTTTTTGACAATAAATAATCCTCGGAGTATTGGTATCATCTCATTTGACAACACGATATAGATAACCTTTAAGGTAATAGAATTATCAAATGCAGATAAATGTCTTCCAAGCATCTTGGTAGCTAGAAAATAACAATATTGCTCTCTTCATGGTTTTCATTTCTTCCATCTCTGAATATAGTAGCATACTCATTATAGATTTCGCTTTGCTGGGAATTGAATAATAATATTTCTATTCCCAATTCTTTGATATAAGAATCATAAAATATTTCCTGCATCCACAGAGAAAATGTTAGTTTTGGGGATATCCTCGCTTTTTGACTTCTCCATGTTCGTTGAATGGAGGAATATGATGATCTCAAGGTAAACTTATAGACCTGCATCAACAGAAAAATTATTAGTTAAAAGTGAACTGATCTGTGCCGATTCCTTGGGTTGTCCGATCCTTGTCTGGCTATCTCCAATTGATTTCTCCGATCTCCTGCTTCTTGGTAGATAAGACAAGACATTTGTATGCAAAAAAAAACAATTAAAACACGAAAGAAAAGTTTTAAGGAAAACAGATTTTCAAAAAGTAATATTTGGAAAAGGTCACTGCCAAGTGTCATGTCACGTCAAGCTTAATGAACGTCTTTGAAGTTGATGCCTCGAGGTCTATCTGATTACTTGCTGGGAAGTATTCAAAACTATTCTAAACTGCCGATGAGCATCATTAAAATTTTGAGGCCATCCTCAAAATTTCTGTCCCAGTTAACAATTTAGAAGTAACTTTAGTCTTGACCTTATTGGAGAGATCTTCTTCTTGAGAATTTTTGAGTTCTTCTCAAAAATTCTGTCCCAGTTTCTATTGTAAAGAGAAATAGAAATCTTTCGAGAAATATGACCGAGCCCTTGTGGCGCCTACGTATCCCGTTGAGGCAGGAATCAGGTCAAACGTAGTTCCCCTCTCAAGGATTAATAACAATAAGAAAAGTTTACAAAGAAACTGACCGAGGTCGACATAGACCGCCTACGTATCTCATTCTTGAGAATTCAGGTCGAACGTAGTTCAAGTACAAGGAAAAACATTAAAAGGGAATAAATGGGTGACCGAGACCAACATAGGCCGCCTACGTATCTCATTCTTGAGAATTCAGGTCAGACGTAGTTCATTACAGTGGGATAAAATTCTAAACAAAGTGATTACAAGCAAATAGAGCGATTACAATGAAATGACAGAAATACAAATTGAAACTTCACACATAATATCTCTTGTGACAAACGAGTTGATTGGTTTTGGCCATTCGGTTCCATCCATCTCGAAGCGGGATCAAGGCACCTCCAGGTAACACTTTACGAACCATGTAGGGTCCTTGCCAATTTGGTGCAAATTTCCCTTTATATTCATCTTGGTGAGGGAAAATACGTTTGAGAACCAACTGACCAACCTCAAACGTTCTGGCTCTTACTTTCTTGTGGAAAGCACGAATCATCCTTTGTCGGTATAGTTGACCATGACAAACAGCAACCATTCTCTTCTCATCAATCAAGGTTAACTGGTCGATCCGCTTGCAAATCCAATCGGCATCATCCAATTCAGCCTCCTGGATAATTCTCGATGAAGGTATTTCAACCTGCGGTATAAGCGCCTGTTCCATATACTAGCAAATATGGGTAGCTCGATTGATGTTACGGCGATCGTTACGTAACGACAAAGCATATGGTAGCTTCTCATGCAAACCTCTGCGATTATCAATCATTTTCCTCAGAATCTTCTTTATATTCTTGTTGGCGGCCTGCGACTCCATTCGTTTAGGGGCGATAGGCGGTCGAGTTACGGTGGGTAATCTTGAATTATTCACATATTTCTCATCAGTGACTATTAAGATTCGCTCCATTATCGGTAATGATGGATTACGGCAATCGAACCTACATATCAAGTTGTTGCGAACAAAATCGCTCTGACTTTCTTAGTCACCGACTTATACGGTTGCTTCCACCCGTTTGGTGAAGTAGTCAATGGCAACCAAAATAAATGCGTGTCCGTTGGAGGCGGTGGCTCTCTTGGACGATGGCGTCCATTCCCAAGCTACAAACGGCCAAGGCGAACTCATAGCATGGAGTTCGTGAGGCGGCACTCGAATCAAATCACCATGTACTTGACATTTATGACATTTTTGTACAAACTTGCAACAATCGTGCTCCATAGTCATCCAAAAATAACCGGCTCGAAGGATCTTTCTTGCTAAAGTGAGTCCATTCACGTGAGTGCCACAAACTCCCGCATGTATCTGTTCCAGAAGTTTCGCAGCTTCACTAGCATCAACACATCTGAGAAGACCTAAATCTGGAGTCCTCCTATAAAGGATTTCCCCACTTGCAAAGAAATTGAGGGCCATACGGCGTATCGACTTCTTCTGGTTGAACATGGCATTCTCAGGATAGGCCCCGGTCTCCAAATACTTCTTGATGTCAAAATACCAAGGTAAACCATGCAGTTACGCCCGACGTGTGAAAAATGAATAGGCTGCTCTTTTACCTCGATATCCAAAGGATCAATATAACTTGTATCTGGATGTTTAATCATTGAGGCAATGGTGGCAAGAGCATCAGCCAACTCATTCTGTATCCTTGGAGTGTGTTTAAACTCAATTCTGTGGAACCTTTTGCATAACTTCTGTATATCGCCGCGTATGGTATGATCTTTGGGTTTTCACGGCCCGTTCTCCTTGGACTTGGTGAATTAGCGGTCTGAATCTCCGATAACCAATAACTCATGAGCGTTCATATCAATTGCCATCTTGGACCGAGGATGCAAGCCGTATTCCCGTATGTTGTTCGTGCAATTAAATCGCAGTTTAGCCGCTATAGGATAGTGCTGACCGGTTTCTAATACTAAGACCGCTCCGATACCTTTCCCTTGATGATTTGCCGCTCCATCAAAGAATACTCTCCAACCAGGGTATGCTTCAGAAATATCTTCACCCACAAATGCAACCTCTTCATCGGGAAAATAAGTCTTGAGTGGTTCATACTCCTCATCGACCGAATTCTCCGCAAGATGATCAGCTAAAGCTTGTGCTTTTATCGCCTTCTGGAAAATATACTTCAATGGATCCATCCTGGAAATAAGGTATGTTGTATAAGAAGACAAATAATGTCGCAACTTCTGAGCAATCCAAGTCAAAGCACAACATGTTCTCTCCAAAAGAGTGTAACGGGCTTCATATGGAGTAAATTTCTTGCTCAAATAATAAATGGCTCATTTTTTCTTCCCAGTTTCGTCATGTTGGCCAAGCACGCATCCAAATGCGTTATCCGAGACAGACAAATATAACAACAGTGGACTCCCTTCTCGTGGAGGAACTAACACCGGTGGATTAATAATTCTTGATAGCATCAGCGATCGACATTCTCGGTCCACTTGGTCAAAGCGTCTTTTTCAACAACTTGAAGATTGGCTCACACGCGGTGGATTGAGCTATAAATCGACTGATGTAGTTTAGCCTTCCCAGAAAACTCATTACCTCCTTCTTAGTCTTCGGAGGAGGTAATTCCTGGATTGCTTTAATCTTGGCAGGATCAAGCTCAATGCCCCTCCTACTAACTATAAATCCCAACAGCTTGCCGGCTGGTACTCCAAAAGCACATTTGGCAGGATTTAACTTCAAATTGTACCGACGCAGGCGATCAAAGAACTTTCTCAAATGAGCCAAGTGATCCGAACTCTCGCGGGACTTGATTATGACATCATCTACATACACCTCGATCTCTTTATGAATCATATCATGGAAGATAGTTGTCATAGCCCTCATATAAGTAGCACCCGCGTTCTTGAGACCGAAAGGCATCACCCGATAATGATATACACCCCAGGGTGTGATGAAAGCCGTCTTTTCTGCATCTTCTTCATCCATCAGGATTTGATGATAGCCCGCATAACAATCCACAAATGATTGCATCTCATGCTTAGCACAATTATCGATGAGAATGTGAATGTTTGGTAATGGAAAATTATCTTTTGGGCTAGCTTTGTTAAGATCTCTGTAGTCAACACAAATTCTGATCTTTCCATCTTTTTTCGCAACCGGAACAACTTGGCTAACCAAGTTGGATATTGTGTCACTTCCACTACTTGAGACTCGATCTGTTTGGTAATCTCCTCTTTGATTTTCAAACTCAATTTCGGCTTGAACTTCCGAGTCTTCTGCTTTACTGGACTAAAATTTTGATTAATCGGCAATTTATGAGACACCATATTCGTACTCAACCCCGGCATATCTTTATAAGACCCGGCGAATACATCAATGTACTCTCTGAGCAAATGAACCAGGTCCCTTCTTTGAGTTTCGGTCAAATAAACACTGATCCTGACTTCTTTGACACATTCCTCGTCTCCGAGATTCACAATCTCAGTTTCTTCAAGATTTGGCTTGTGTTGATTCTCAAATTGTCGAAATTCTTCAGCTATACCTTCTGGTAACTCATTTTCTTCTTTGTATTCCTCACATTCATCATCACCTGCCTCATTTCGTTCATTTGGCTCATGACATGACATGACATTGGCAGGTTTTAAATTAATATTACTGAAATCATAAACAAACAAAATTAGGAAAGTAAAATATAAACATATAACTAAACAAAATTTGATAAAAGAGGCTTTTATTTAAGTTAAAAGACAAACATAACTTTGGCCGTGGCCGAGGGCCATTTTGCCTTTTAAAACATCACAAGAAAATTTAAAACTTAAAAATGAGTAAAAACAATATAAAGGATGGGTCTCGGGCCTCTTCCGGACTACCACCAATTTAAAGAAACAAACAAAAGCACATGTCCTTTCTACCCAGAAGAGCGGGAAATCAAGAGTGGTGTGGAAGTCCAATTTCGCAATTGTTCCGCAGGTTCTGCATCACGGATGCTTGATGTTCCAGCCTCTTCTTCAACGACCGCATCAATCTCCTCAAAGAGGTCGCAAATTCCTTCCCTGAGACCATCATCATTGACATATTCTCGCACCGGGAATGACTGGTACAGATGAGGGATTGGCCTGGCCAATGCTTGATCAACGCTCTTATTTTTCATCTCTGCTTCATCATCTGTGGGGACATACCTCAAACCAAATCTTGCTCCTTTGGCGGGAATTTTGATAGGCTCAACAATTTCTTGAAAATGCTTCCCCAATCCGAAACCTGGTTCGAAACCACTCCGTAGCATCACAGCAGCAAGCATCTTGTACACAGAAGGCATAGGGGGCTGTGAAGCCAAGTCATCACCGGTGGCATTTACCAGTTCCGCCGTGTAAAAGTCGCAACCTCGAGAGATATTATCAACGATTGGCGCATACCCGTTTGAATGGCTCCCTTCACCATAAATGACCAATTCTTGGTCCTTCCAAATAAATTTCATTAGTTGGTGAAGGGTAGACGGCCTGACTCGACCATATGGATAAACGGTCTTCCCAAAAGTAAGTTGTAACTGGTGTTGATATCCAACACCTGAAACTCTATCTTAAATTCCGCATGACCTATCTGAACATCCAAGTTTACCGCACCCAATGTGTTTCTCTGCACTCCATCAAAAGCCCTCACATTGACTTGGTTCTGGTGAAGCTTTCCCAAGTCAAACTTTAGCTGTCTCAGGGTTGAAAGTGGGCAAATATTAAGACCGGATCCATTATCGATCAAGACGCGATTTATTATCTTGTCTCGACATCTGATGGTGACATATAGAGCCTTGTTGTGCATCCTGCCTTCAAAGGCGACTCTTCATCCTGGCCCGATTCGGTGCCCTCGAATAACTCGATTTATCATGGCGGCGGGTTATCGCTGTTAGTACCCGCAGATGCGTAAGCGTAAATCAAAGCTTTCATCAAAGCTTGCCTATGCATTGCGAACTCATCAACAAAGCCCATACAGATCCGAGCCGGCGTCTTCTCCAAATGCTTCAGCGATTGAGTAATTTTTGCGCATTTTCTCCGAACTCCTCGGCTTGGCACTCTGATCGGCCTTTTAGTCATTCTTTCTTCTGCACCGCAGGATAGCTCTTACGGGTATAGCACTGCGGATCTAGTCATACCTGGTAACCGTTTCGATCACAAACTTCGGTCGGGCAAGAGTTTCTTGTGGCACCAAGGCAACAACCTTCTTAGGTGTCCGTATCACGAACTCTTTCTTTTCTTTGATACTCAACGAAGCCACAGCCCTTTCTAGGTTATCAGGAGCGATCGGAACTATTGCCTTTGTTACGAAGCCATCATCATCTGTCTCTATCATATTGATACTCACACCCCCATGATTCGGCAAAGGATTACTATTGACATTAGGCTCGACTGTCTGGAGAGAGACAACTACAGTCAATCGGATCACGGATCTTGTGCTTTAAGTTGATACAATCCTCAGTATCATGTCCAACATTGTTGGAGTGATATGCGCACTTTTGATCAGGTCTGTAGAACTTTGAGTTGGTGTCAACCGGTTTGGGCCCCACTGGATGAATATAGCCTGCCGTGTTTAATCGCTCGAACAGCTTTGTTCGACTTTCAATGAGTGGAGTAAAAATTCTGGCGGACTTCTTCTCGAATCTAGGACGGGGGGATCGTAATTGCCTTGTTGAGGAGGGGGCATTTGACGATAATTTAGAGCGTTTGGGCGAGGTGCTTGATATCTAGGATATGAGTGGATTTGATAATTTGGTTGTGGAGCTTGGTAGTTCGGGATGGTATTCTGGTAAGTGGAGCTGGGGTTTGGTATGTTGGGGGAGGAACTTGGTAATTTGCTTGAATGTTGGCACAGTTGGGGGTGACATTTCGGTAGTGATAAGATGGAGTCTGGTAAACTGGAGGGGGAGTTTGGTAGATAGTAGGGGGAGTACTTTGATAATTGGGAATAGGGGTATAAATCGGGTATAAACTTTGTGAAGGTCTAGAACGACCTTGGTATGATAAGAATTTTCTTGGGGTCTTCTTCCCCTCAAAAGATACAGCAGACACATCTTCTCTCTTCTTCTTCAACAAACCCGAAGATCCGGGCGATGCAGCGACACGGGCAATCTTCCCGATTTTTAATCCATCTTCGATAGTCTCACCTACTTTGACTATCTCAGCGAACTTTGCTCCAACGAGCAACATAATTCTGTCATAATACTCTGGCCTTGAACCCGCACAAATACTTCAACAATTTCTTTCTCCGACATAGGAAGCCGAACTCTAGTTGCCTCCTTTCTCCATTTATAGGCAAATTCTCTATAGCTTTCGTTTGACTTTTGCTTCATTTTATCCAAAGAATAATGATCCGGAACAATCTCCACATTGTAAGCGAATCGTTCAATAAAGTCTTTGGCCAAAGCATTCCAGTTAGGCCACTGTCTTGTCTCATGCGAGGTGAACCATTCCAGAGCCTCTCCGCTCAGACTTCGGCTAAAAAGCCGCATCGGTGAAACCGTCCCTTCCGACTCCACTGGTGATCACGGTAGGCCGCCGTCGCGAGAAAGTTCCCTGTTCCTCCGAAAACATCAAACTTCGGCACCTTGAATCCTTCCGGAAGGTCCAAGTTTGGATGAATACATAAGTCTTCATAATTCAAACCGGCGACTTCAGGAATATACTGTAACTCCTTCATGGCTTTCCAAATTTCTTCTTTCATGTCCAGCTTGGCGGCCTCTTCCTTCGACCTCCACTCTCTCTCCCGTTCTTCATAATGGTCGAGCTCAGAACCATTGGCGTCATGCTCATTGGGGACCGAGATTTGGAAAATTGCTTTCTGGGGTAGGGGTGGAGCAATGGAGGGACTTTGGGCATTTTGAGTGGCTTGGTAGTTTTGGGGGAAATTTTGGGGGTTGGTGTGTTGATTTTGGTATCGAAAGGAAGTTTGCGGGTTGTTAATGTGTTGGGTTTGAGGGGGTGGGCCAGTTTGAAGGTTAGCATTTTGGGTAGGAAGTGGCATTTGGAGGTTGGTATTATGAGGAAGGAGTGGTGTCTGATAGGAGGCGGAGGCATACTGGGGGTTTTGAGTGGTTGGGTCGATGATTGATGGGTTATGAGCAGGACTGGAGGATGGGTTACGAGCACATTACGTATTTAAAGGGGAAAGTGAAGTGGAGGTCTTCCATCTTTGGAGTATTGAATCTGAAAGTTGAATTGGGCAAATCTTGCCTTCTTTGCATCTCGACCGCATCTCGGCTATTGTTGCATTAAGCGCATAATTAACTCGTTACGATCGTGATGATGGTGAGCCACGACAACATCCGTTAAGCTAGTATCTTGGCGTTATCACCCATTGTAGATTTGCCGCCGAGAACTTTGACCGGGGAAGGAATCTGCAGCCCTTTCGATCTTGTAAAGTAGGGATGTTACGCGACTTATCAACACGGTCGGTTCAAATTACATGAGAGAAACAACTCAAAGGCAAATTTGTTAGTTTTGATTCATGACAAATAATGCAAAATATCACACAGAGGGCACATAAACACATAAGAGCTGCTTTGTCTGAGAACATGTTAACCTACGAATATTGTAGACTTATTTTTTTGAACAAGCAGGAATTTGCTCGTTTTCTTTTGGAGGCTAATAGACTCGAAAAGGTTAAATCGCATTGAGCTAAGGTCTTCTTGCTGCGTATTTGGGCATCTGTTGATCTGAACCCGACATTTCCTTGTATAATGAAGAGGGGAAAGAACATTTTCAAAAGATAGGGGCCGGGCCTTAAAAGGCTGCCTACGTATCTCGCAAAGAGAATTCAGGCCCTACGTAGTTCGAATACAAAGAAAATTTTCATCTTCATTCATTCATTTTTTGCGATTACAAGGAAAGTGAAAGACGGATAATGAAGCTCCTAAAAGATAAAATGTGCCTTCATCCAAGCCATTCTTCTTCCGATTGTTGCATTAATCACGGGGGGTAACCTCATATGCTTCAGGGACAATTCTCATTCTCTTCTTTCCGCTGTCCCTTGAAAGAAGGCTTATAGACAATTTCCTCCCCAGTTTCTTCTTCAGTAACTCCAGGGTGAGTGTCTTCGGGGCCACTATTAGCTTCTGGATTGAAGAAAGAACATTTTTCGTGTATCTTTTGGAGCCTCCTGGTTATATCTTTGTTGAAGACATCATGTTTCTTCCGCATAGTGGCCGTCTCTTCATTTATGATAGCATATCTCGCCATCTTAGCCACTAACTCTGCGTCTAGTCTTTGCATTTCTTTGCTTGCGGCGGTGGCGATCTCCACTTCAATTCTCCTTTCTCTGGTTTTTCGGACCTCTTGTTTGAGCCGCTGCAACTTCATCCTTAAATCTTCCTTGGTTAACTCTATGTCGACACTTTTCCCCTTTTCCATCTTAGCTGCGATTTTACCTTTCCTTAGGTGATAAAGCAATATTTTAGGATTTAGTGGGCAGATTTTATTTTTGGTAGAGAAACTCAAGACTCGGAAAATTTGGTCGGACCTTTTGGGATAGTGACTTGTATTCATTATCTTAGCAGTTTTGGACAATTTATGAAAAAGAGTGGGCTAAAACGTTCTCATTCAAAGCAACATACCACATAAACAGTTAAAGCACACAAGTAAACAAGCAAATATCGCGTCCTAAGCATGCATGCGACCCTTTTGTGCCAAGGGTAGGCCTAGCGGATTGAAGGATGTATATGTCTTTTTTAAGCCAAATTCATTATCCCCAAACAATAGTATTCAAAAAAATATTTAACAACATATAAATGGGGAAAATAGCTCAAAAAGGAAATAATGACAAAGTAAAGTACAAATGAAAACAATCCCGCACAGGGGACGATAATGCATTTCAAACTCCTTCTGTACTTTCACCGAGTCTTGTTCTCTTGACAATGCTGACCTCTTCCCACATAGCATATCTGTTTGCCCATAGGTGATCTCTAGCCAATCGAGCCCCTTCTTGATGTTTGAATCTCTCAACCGATCAACTGTTGTTCCGTGTCACATCTAATTCTGATATGCATTGTCTTGCCCTTTGCAAATCTTGCTTCAACTGAGCTATGACCCTGGCGTCCTCAGAGTGTCGTTGTTGATGATCTAACTCGTTTTTGTCATATTTCTCTTGAAGTCGATGAAGTCGGATTTGATGTTTGGCCCCAACATCTGCAATCATATGAGGAACGTTCGGACCAGGCTCGATAGTTCCGACAAGGCTCTTCTTTAACCATTCCTTGTAATCCTTAAAACATTCGGGAAGAAACCTATTTGGTACCGGCTCACCCAACACTCTCCGAGTCTTCCACGTTCTACGTATGTCTTCAACGTAGGAGATTCGTCCATCTTCATGATCGGTTGCAAATTTCTTCATGTCCGCAATTTGGGGAATCTCCTGTTTCCCTCCTAGTTGTCTAAGGACTCGACCGGGAGCATATGGCCTAGTTCCTCTTAACCCAGCAAATATCAGGTAAGGGACTTTTTGCGCTCGAATCACCATTTGCTTTGTCACCCTCAGACATTCTATTGACCATTGCACATTCTCTTCTCTTAGCCCTTGAAGTCTTGGATACCAGAACTTTATACCTCCAGTTTTGTTGCAATGATTATGATACATCCACCAATCGTGACCTGCAAGTTGATCTGATCGTCTCAACGGATCTGGCTCTTCTGGATTGTGGGCCTTGATTAAATGTCTCATCATCCACCATTAAAGTATCAAGTTGCATCCTTGAAAGAAACGCTCTCCGTTTTGACATTTGTCCAAAGCTCTATAAATGTCGGCCAAAATCATGGGCGCCAAAGTATAGTACTTGGTTGCTGATCCGTAGTCCACTCCATAAAAGATTGCGTGAGTGACCATTACTACACTTGGATGGATAGTGTAGTTTGGTCCTTGTGGAAATACCATCGTCCCAAGTAGGCATATTGCGAAGGCAAAAGGACGTGTCTCTTTCCATTTTTCTTCCGAGACAAACTCTTCTTTGAACTTTTCATAGGCTCTTGCACGTCCGAATCGGTAGTAAAGCTTTCGAAGTGGAATGTTCGGCCCGGGAAGCTTGTCCATCCAATCGGCTCTGACGAGTGACAGTTTCTCTTTAATTTCGGCAAAATTCCATATTTTAGGAAAAAGAATATCTGTATCGGGTTGACGCTTCCTCTTGTTGCACATGTCGACACTCTCATAACTTGCCAGAACTTCTTCGATAGTCGGCGTCATTTCCACTTCCCCGAATCGAAACACCATATTGTCGCTGTCCCAGAACTTTACCATTGTCCCGATTAAACCAGGCCAAGCCACCATTTCCATCAATGACGGGAGATTACCTATGTGTCTTTGAACTTTTCTCTTATCTCTGTTATTCATGAACTTCCACCAAACTTGGAGATATGGGTCGGGTACAGTCACCATTCGGGTTCTCAGAGGTTCATGTGCCGGATTCATCCTACAAAAAAAAACAGACAAGGATAAGTTATCCCCAGCCCCGTAGATAATTAATTTGTTTAAAATGACATATACATCCTTCAACTAAACATATAGGCATAATCGTTTTTTGTTGACCAAAATGGGTCAAATCGACACAAGGTGGGCTTCTATTTGGCCCAACACGCCTTGGGTGTTGGGTCGACTTAGTTCGAAATGCGCTAAATAGAGATTTGGTTTCGCTCTACACTAGTTGACTAAGAGTGGCTTTGAAAGATCGGGAACCCAAGCGGACAACTTAGGCTGGAATTCACGACAACCATTGGACGCATGACGAACCAATAAATTATCGATCATTCCGAAAAAGGGTTGAGTATAAAAAGTTCGGTTGCGGTTCCGCAAAACCGTCCTTTAATATACTATACATACAAAGGAATATGCTATGAAATGCAATGACAATTTATAGCAAATTAGACACATTAAGCACAAATAAACAATTCAACAATTAATTACAATTAGTCAAATAGTCAAATCTTATGGTTAGAACTTAATTAAATCCCCAGCAAAGTCGCCATTTCTGTTGCGCCGTAATTTTCCTATCTGTAGAAAAAATTACTTTTTGAAATGTTCTAAGTATAAAATAATTTAAGAAAAATACTTAGAAAAGAGTCGCCACTTAATTTTTTAAAGAAATTAAGAAAACTTATAATTTTCAAAAATTTAAACAGAAAAAATCATTTGAAAATACCAAAGAGGGTTCGGGGTTCAATTTACACTTCGAGAAGGGTTTAGACATTCGAAGTGTCCGCTAACACGCGGTTGACCTGCGACTTGACTAAAAAATATTTTGACTAATTGTTAAAAAATAATTTTATCATAAAATAACAATTCATAATAGTTGATTAACTTTAAGGAAATGAATAAATGACACTTTTCATTTTAGTTTTTAGGCTAAGGAACCTAAGAATGAAACGATTAAAATTAATTACAAGCGATTATAATAAAACTAGATTAAATAGAATTCATGTAATTCGTTTTTGAAATAATAATTTAAACTAATTTGATGAATTACGTATGAAAATCATTTTTTCATTTAATTGACTACCCTTAAGAAAATGACTAAGTAGGTATATATATATATACATACATATTTAGTTGAAAAGGGGTTTGGCTAATTTTTAAAGTTTATTTGAGAAAAAATACTTTAACAATTTTAAAGTGAATAAAAAGTGATTAAGTGAGAAGCTTAGAAATATTATTTTTTTAGAGCCAAAGGTTTAACTTAATTAAAGTGTATAATTTAGCCTACATATTTGTTTGAAGTAAATACTAAAAATATGAAATATGTTAAAATTAAACTAACACAAAGAAATAACTCATCTTTAGGGGATCTAATTAAATTAGTTAAGTTCTAAAGTTAGAGTTAAACTACACACCATAAATAATCCTAATTAAATAATTTAAAGAATAGGAAGAAATTGAATTTGGGCCTCATTTTGGGCCAAATTTGCTGGAAATTGGATTTAAACCAAATCCCGTTTTTGGTATACACTGGCTGTATATCAGTGTATACGGACATGTATATCAGCTCTTTTTACGTATTTCTTGCCTCCGAACACCTGTACACTGCCTCAAGCCTGTATTTTCACGTTTTGGACCTATATATTAGTCCCCAGCCCTGCATATCATGCATATAGTTGTTGTATACTAGTGTATACAGCATGTTCATCAGCCTTTTCTCTGCATTTTTTTGCTTCCATGTGCCCTGTATTTTAACTCACTGCAGCTTGAACAAGATGGGTTGACTCGATGAAATTCAAATCGATGAAATGCAAGGAATAAGTCCAAAGTGGACTCGGATTGTAGTCACATGAGGAGAGAACAAATGAAAAGATTAGCATTCATTCGTGATCCCAAAATTAAAAATATTGAAAGACACAAGCAGCCATGACAACTAACCTCTTGCTACAATACTTTCTTACTGAAATAGGAAACAAATTTTAAACAAAGCAAACAATGAAACCACCCCATTCGTTCATATTTTTAATGAGATCAAAGACAACCTTTCCATGTTCAAGCATAATGTGACAGATTGAGAATTTTTCCAAGCAAACTCCTTTAAAGTCTCATGTATTCTTTAGACAGATAAATTAGGCATGAACTCATCCTAAGCCTAATCTATTCTAGCAGGATAGAATAAAATGCTTTATATAAAAGAAATAGGCCTTAGGGAAGACATTTAATTAGCTACATTAAAGAAGAAATTTTGACGCTATTATGATATAAACAGAGGGAAGAAAGTGCAATAACTAACATGCTAATCACTAAAGAAAACAGGGCGAAATATTTAACAATGACAAAATATTCGTATCAAGAACAACTTTAATATTCAACAGACGTGCCTTAGGAGGGACAAGAGGAGCAACCAATCAACCTAATAAAATTTTAACACAACAGAGAGAAAAGCTAGGTACTTAAATAGTTCATAAAGACGTCCTAATTTGGCTCAAATTTATCTAAAACAATCATAATGAGTGATAAAGCTCATGGTGGAACAAAATGATAAGCAAAACAACCTCAGGACTAGAAAAAGATTACAACTAAAGCGTCTAATCCATATAGACACAAACAGCGATAAAGGAAAGAGTGCAAAAATGAGGTCATGAACTAAACAACATCTTGACTTAACACGAGTAGCTACTAAACTCAACGAAAAGATTGTCAACACAAGCAACTTATTCAAAGAAAATCAAACTATTATATAGTAGGACTCAAAGTGACTCAAGGAGACGGGCCAACAACCGTGTTCAACAATAAGATCACTAAAATGTCATGAAAGATATAATGACATTAGAAAAGAATCAAGCTGAGCAATAGCTAAGGATTTTAACTAAAATGAGACTACCATAGAAGGAACCTAAGAAATACTAGATATAAAATGCAATATCATAATTCGTTTGGCACCCTTCAACATATATGAACAACAAACATTATTTCAACAATGATAACAAGGCAAGTAACATGGCGATTAATGAATTAATAGACTAAAACTTGAGGCAAGCATCACAACTACGAGTTTGAGAAGACCCCATGCACTCGAATAACATTAGCTTATCTCGAAAACGGAATAAGCATCACTAATTTCAAAGAAAATAAAGATATCGCTTAGACTTAAACAAATCACATATGGGTATCTTCAGAATACTACATCACTTCTACACATCGAACTCAAAGTGAACAAAGGGATACGAGTTATTTACCTTTTAGGAGCAGAGAACCGAGACAACAAGGGGGAGCGATTTCCACGATTCTCCTACCACACTAGTTTAGACTCGGCGAATAAAACCGAAACTAAGTGACCTTTTGGTAATCTATTTTGTATGTGAATACATGCCTCAAAAATCTAATCTCCAAAAACACATTGTAAACTATTTTTATCTCCTCAAAATCCAATCCCTTTCTTTTGAATGTAAAAGAATTATTTATAGGGAAGATTGAGGCGATTTAGGAGGAAACGGATGGAATTTTGAATTTCAAAAATCAAATCCTCTATCTCTCAAAATCTATTGAAATGTGGAAAGGGATGTGAGGATGACATGATTAGGTTGCTAGGGTATGGGTTTTTGCAGTAGTTGGACGAGTCTTGTTTCTCCCGATTTCTTCTGCTTGTCGCGATTTACTGGATTTTCCAGGTTAGCGGACGCAGGAAGCTAAGGCGGTGGATTTCGCCACGCTGTTCACGTCTTCAGCTTTGTGCAATTGTCAAAAATTGTAGGCGTTGTTGACGTTGGGCAGAGGAGAAGAAGAGGAAGCTAAGGGGTCGGGTCTCTGGTGTGCTGCTGCGTTGTATGTTGTTGTGTGTATTTTTGTGTGGGCTGTTGTGTGGGTTGTATTGTTTGGAATTGTATTGTTGTGGGCCATCTGTAGTATTGTATTGGAAAGGGCTGGAAGGTTGTTGTTGATTATATTAAATTGGGCCATTTGGAAAATGGCCCAAATAGGAAGGGGTTAAAAAAAATTTTATTTTTATTTTGTTTTTTTTTTTTAAATATTGGATTTAATTTAGATGAATTAACATTAATTAATTATCGAGCTTCTTAATCTTAACAAAATATAATAATTATTTCCATTATAGGAATAGTTAATTTAATTAGCTTTAAATTATAACTACAACTTAAAGTAATAAAATATTTAACTAAAAATGTAAAATCTTTGTGATAATTTTCAAATATTTATAATATAATGTGATTGTAAAATACATATTTATGATTAAATTTATAAAATTAATCTAAAAATAACTTGAAGCGTTTTGAATTTCATAAAACTCATTAATTCAAAATTACGATGTTTACTACTAATAAAGTATTAAAAAAAATATAAAATATTTTCGAAATGATTTTTGAATACTCGTAAAATGCATTAATTATATACATAACTAAATACATCACATATATTATAAAAAATGACAAAACTATTTAAAATAACTTGCAAACTATGTTTATTTTATTTTATTTCTGAAAACTTTATAATACTCATTATTTTAAATCGTTAGAAATCGAAGAAGCTTGATGATTAATTTATATCGTGGAGGGCCAAAATTGGGTGTCAACAACCTCGAGCAAAGTTGATTACTCTCACTATACGTCTGTAACAAACCCGATAACTAAACAAACACAATTCAAACTCAAAATAACCTATAGCTATATTTCATTAATTCATAATTGGAATTACAAAGGAATTAAGAACTAAAAGAGAAATTGAAGAATACAAGTAGAAGAAAGGGATGAGAAGCAGAACTCAGAGAAAGGGGATGAGAGGACTAGACATTTTTCTCAATAATTTGCATACTACATAAATCACATATCACTACCCTTTTTGATGGAACCGTTTCATGTCCACTACTCAACCCGGATCCCAAATTAACCTGGCCCTATCGCTCGTTTTCGGCCCAATAACTACTTGTGTGACCTTGGTATCCACATTAAACTGAACTTGGTTCATAAGAATGTATTTGCTTGACATACAAATATACGATCATTTGGCAAACTCAGATTCAAATCATCACCCAATATATCCATTGTTTCTTGCTTTGTGAGGGATTGACTTCCGTGGTATATCTGCTTATTTGTAATTATTTGACGAGAGATAACTAAAATTGCCTTCCACCCTTATTATTAAGCTTCATTGATTTATTTTGCCAATTTCATGTCATCATAATTAACTAGAAGAAGACTAGAAAAAAAACTCAAAGCGAAGTGAATGGATGGAGGAATTTCTAATATCAATGAGAATATGAGATATTCAATATTACTATTACTACTTTGTTATAACAATTTTTTAATTATAGCCCCTGACAAATTCAAATTCTGCTACACTAAAATAATATTTGGTAAAAATCATACCTATTAAACTAATCCTTATCTTAATTAAGTAGCTGCCAACTTTTTGCAGTTAAAATAGTAAAATTATTAAGTTCAAGAAATCACAACTATATATATATATATATATATATATATATATATATATATATTGCTTAAAAACGAAAGGATTTTATTTATATTAAAGGATCAGTCATACAAAAGAGGAACTGGTCTATAAGTTACAGTTCCCATAGAATCTCTATCTAGTTCTTTAGTTACAAATGATGGAGATGTATAAAAAATATAAGGCTGATTTCTATCTAAGCCTGGATCCATTGATTTCCTTCCGTGGACTGCTAGTATGTCAGCAACTCTATTGTCCTCCCGCGGAACATGCTTCAGCGGCTGGCTTTCCATCTGGAGTAGCAATGACCTGCAATCAGAATAAATATGTGAGAGTAACGAGTTATTACTATTTAACGAGTTTAGTAGAACCTGTGAATCGGTTTCTACCATAAGGCACTTCATATTTTTACTTTTAGCTAGATTTAGCACATGAAGAAGAGCTAAACTTTCCGTGTGGTGAGCATTTTTAGCTCTGACCTTGCAAGTGAAGCCCGTAATCCAATCACCTATGTGATTTCTCATAACTCCTCCCGTACCTCCGTTGTTTGTATTGGGATCGAAAGAACCGTCTATATTAAGCTTGATGAAACTTACGGACGGTCTATGCCATTGAACAACAATCATGCATCTGGGGGAATTGGAGAGGGGACAATAAGCTAAATGATAAAATTTCAAGGCGTTGAAGGAGATATTTTGAGTGTTAATACCAGGGCCATGGGCATTTTTGTTTTTCAAGAGCCTATTGTTTCTATTTTTCCAGATATTCCAGAGGATAAAAGGGGTTAAGATTTCAGTAGCCACTCTTTGATGAGAATTGACTAGAGTAGTAGTTTTGGTGCAACATAATTGTTGGATGTTGCTGTGGAACTCATGATTATTGATGATAATCTCAAAGTTATTCCAGATGTTAGTTGCTTTTGGGCACTCAGCAAAAACATGTAGGGTGTTTTCTTCCACATTCGGGCATGTAAAGCAAGTGTTTATTTCGGTGATATTTCTATAGGCTAATGCAGAGGAAGTTGGCAGCTTGTCTAAAAGTAGTAACCCATAAAAAATTTCAGTTTTGTAATAGTTTTAAGCTTCCAGATCCAGCAATGTTTACAATTGTTATTATTATTGTTATTATTATTATTATTATTGTTGTTGTGTTGTTGTTGTCGTCGTCGTCGTCGTCATTGTTGTCGTCGTCGTCGTCGTTGTTGTTGTTGTCTAGCTTGTCAACATCCGAATTCAAGGAATAAATCCGAATCAAAATATATACAAATTTTTATATAGTTTTATGACTGTATGGAGGGATCTAATCCTTTCACCCAAGCAAGGGGTCTGTCAAGATTCAAATACGTATTGTTATTGAGTTCATGTGTCTAGCAGTTCTAACCGGATATAGAGTGTTTTTTTCAAACTCTCTTCCAGATTTCTTATATAGAGAATACCTATCTTCACAGTGAGTTTTTTTTCTCCCTTCTTTACAGATAAAACTTTAGTTACTATCTTAAAGGTAGTTCCTCTCAATCGAGTACAGGACGTAATTCTATGGAAGATCATAGATAATATGTTGATAGATGTCTACTCTATTCATATGATAGAAGAAATCGTTGTTAATTTTGACGATGGACTATATTATTATAACAATTATTATGCTTTCGAATAAAACAAAATTATTATTATTATTATTATTAAAATAGACTAGACCATATGCCACAGTAGATTCAATTGAGCCCATCAAAGATTGTCTAAAATTTAAATTTCTAGCATCACACAAAGCAACTAAAAATGTCTCAGGTAAACCTTTAAGAGTAAAAGGCTTAAAAGCAATTTGTATCATGCTAATATGCAAGAAGTTATACGAAAGTTTATACAAGTCAATATCTCGTTTATTTAACAAACGAATAGTTTATTCCGATGAATTTAACGCCAAAGATTGTTCAGTAGTTTTAATCAACTGTTTATTAGAGATTTTATCAAACCAACCATAGTCATAAATGGTTTTAATATTAATTTTTGGAATAGTTCATTTGTTTAACAAATCAAGGTTTTGAGGTATATCTACCCCTTCCAATCTAGTACTCTTAGTACTTGTTTCTCCAAGATCCATGAAGACAAAGATCATATCTATGTCGTATACTTCACATCAATCTTATATATACCATGAAAGTTCCTAGGCTCTGATACCTACGAAACCAGGATCTTAGAAGACGGGCGGTAGTCCGCGCGGTCATCTTCAATCTAGTTTGTCAATATCCAAATTCAAGGAATAAATCCGAATAGAAATATATACAAATTTTTATATAGTTTTATGACTGTATGGAAGGATCTAATCCTTTTACCCAAGCAAAGGGTCTGTCGAAATTCAATACGTATTGTTATTGAGTCCATGTGTCTAGCAGTTCTAACCGGAAATAGAGCGCCCTTTTTAATTCCTTAACGGGCTTAGAACCACGACTGGCTAGATGGAGTCACTAAACAAAGCCAATAACTTGTTGTATTAAATCTGATTGTACCACCATCTCGGAACCAAGTCAAGAAACCATATATAAATTTATTTACATTTAGATAAAGTCTAGATATTTTATGGTAGATATAAAAACCAAGTTAGATATCCGACACAAATATGATTCTTTTAGCCGAACATAGTCACGACTCTAGATCGGAGAAAGATAAAATAAAAAGAAAGGAAGAATTAAAGTACCTTGTAACTATGGCCAACACCAGGGCCTATGAGAACTATACACTTTATTGACAACTCCGATAAGTATCTGGCGAACTCACAAATTACAAAAGAGAAAGCTTTAAGAGAGAGAAGAAAGTAGAGAGGGTTTTCTAAAACCTGCCTCTAACAAACTACAAATGAAACTTATTTATAGAAAAGGAAAGGAATCTATTACAGTGATGGGTCCTTATCAATGGGTCCCATATGTACAGTAACATTATATCTACTGTAGATCAACAGTGTATCTATTGTTGATAATGATTTTTACTGTTGAAGATAAACTTTACATGTTATCCTTTCCTTTTAGTTGGCGAAGGAGATCTTCCGCTTTTTCCAGCACATCTTTTGCAGTCGGTTCACATAATTGAGCCTCTTGAATATCTACAACATCATCACTTGTTTCACTTCGCATTGAAGTGTCAGACTTCTCGTATTGGGTAATATTGAGAAGTAGGTTCTTTCTTACTTCGTCAAGATAATTATTAATCATCTCTTCTTTATCTCCCTCTTGAATAGAGATTTTTCAACCAATATGGCGGACAGAGCTATCCTGTATAATTCCCTTTTGAGGAACAAGACAATATTCTTGAATCCATTTTCCAATAAGATCCAATAATTCTTGTCTGTATAACGACTTTATCTTGGGATCTCTTTTCATTAATCTATCCCAAAAATTATTATAAAATGTCCTGTATAAATAAGGCATCTGCTCCTCAGTGAATCCTACCTCCGGCGCCTATTTGTGAATCCACTGGATCGAGAATTCAACAAAAAAATAAATTTGTTCAATTCTTTCAATATAACAGATATGATATGTATGATATAATTCATTCAAGTTTGGTGAAACTTTAACCCATTCTTTGTATAACTTGAGAAATGGATCTGGTAAGATCTTAGCTGTTGGACCCTGGTATGACCACCAATTTAGGAACCAATTAGGGATTGATTCTGCAAATATTTTTACACAAATTTTAATGAACCATGTATGCTTATGTCGCTCATTATTATAGATAAGCATTTTATCAAAAGCATGAATATAGTCCCAATATGTGAAATTCACAAGGACCTTATTTAGGCTTATCTGCTTCTCTTTCATTGTGGAGATGCCCCAATCTTCAACAGATATAATTTGTTTAATTATCATCTTGGAGAAGTTATAAACATTCTCGCTGGTGTTGTATCCTGAAAAGTGTTGAAATTCAACACTTTGGTGCTTAGCATAATTGTCTCATAATATGATCAGGTTTTGTATGACTCACTCGAATAATATAATCCATTAACTAAATATCGCTGGAATATCTTCCAGGGTTCTTCTTTTCTCTGAATATCAGAATTTTCTAAAAGAAATATCATTTCTTTCTTTGATACATTTTCGTAAGTTTTGATATCATCAATTTCTTCTTTTGCAACAGATGCGAAAGTATCACTTTGCTTCTGAGATAGATACGCTTGTAATTGTGCGTATAACAAATTGTTTTCTAAAATATCTTACAGATATATTGAAGAAAAAGACACCTTTTGAAAGGTCTTCAAATTTACCAAACTCATTCCTCCTCTTTGTATAATTGGGGAGTTAGAAGAGGATCTGTATGACGATCCTGATGATCCTGGGGATGATCTTCCCCTTCCTCTAGTATGACCACCCTTTCCTCTAACCTTGGTTACCCAAGGAGGATCCATTCTACAAACAAAACAGTTTGTTTTATTCAAATACATAATAATTATGGTAATAATAATTCTCATCGTCAAAATCGACGATATCCTCACAAAAGCAAATATCTGGGATGATATATCTCATCATATCATCTATAATCTTCCATAGAATTACTTCCTGTAGGTCTCGATTGAGAGGAACTACCTTTAAGATAGTAACTAAAGTTTTAACTGTAAAAAGGGGAGACAGAAAACTCATTGTAAAAAAAGGTATTCTCTAGATAAGAAATGTGGAAGAGAGTTATCACTCCCTTTTTATAATGAATTTCAAAATCAAAAGGAGCTAATTGGGTCTGCCATCTAGCAAAGATTAATTTTGAAGCATTATGTTTAAAATCTTTATCAAACATATATTTCACTGATTGTGCATCAGTTTTTATCAAAAACTTTTGATTATATAAATCATCTTGAAATTTTAATACGCATTTGATGATGGTCAACATTTCATGAGCTACCATAGCATATTTCTTCTGAGCATCGCTCTATTTTCCAGAATGAAATCGTATCAAATATTCATTTTTGTCATGGGGATTGATTTGTTTCAATATTCCACCATAACCAATGTTAGATGCATTTGTCTCAATAATTTTCTATCATGCAGGGTTAGCAAGAGATAGACAAGACAAAAATTGCACACGAAGTTTAATATGCTTTACCAAATCGGGGGAAATGTAGTTTAGACTTCCCAAAAATCTTTGCAATTGTGTCATATCTGTAATAACATCAAGAAACTTTGAAGCAAAGTCGATCGATCGTTGAATTGGGGTAACCTTCCCTTGACAAATAAGATGTCCTAAAAATCTTACATTATTTTGAAATAAACTCATCTTTGGTTTAGAAATCACCAAACCATTTTGTATAACAATTTTCTTGAAAATGCTAAATGTTTGATATGCATTTCAAGATTCTTTGAGTATATCAAAATATCATCAATATACACAATGATGAAATCCAAATATGAGTTGAAAATATCATTCATAATTTTCTGAAATTTAGAAGGAGCGTTTTTCAAACCAAAGAGAATTACATTCCACTCGTATTGTCCAAATGGGACATTAAAGGTTGTTCTATAAGAATGCTCTTTAAATATTTGAATCTGGCAATATCCAAATTTTAAATCACATTTTGAAAATAGATTGACATCATATAATCGAGATAATAAGTCTTTTTTATTTGGAATAGGATACGTAATCCATTGTAAATATTTATTCAAAGGTTTATAATTTATTACCAACCTGGGGACACCTCGTTCTTTTTCAACCGCATTGTTAACATAAAATGCAGTACAAGACCAAGGTGATTTCGAAGGTTTTATCAAACCCTTTTCTAACAAGCTATCAATTTCCTTTTTGCAGAATTCTACCAATTCGGCGTTCATCTGACAAGGACGAGACTTAGTAGGAATATCATCCTCAGAGAAATTCTCTACATATGGATGAGTAACAATATGCTTTTTCCGATTTCAAAAAGCACTAAGATGATCAGGACAAATATCAATAGACATTTGTTCATAAAACAATTTAATCTTTTCTTGTACTTTAGTAGATTTCAAAGTATCAAATATATTCATACTAAACAATTCAAGTTGTAGAGAATCAATACATTTTTGCTTCATATCAGTTAAAGCGTAAATATCTCGAGAAATTGGGTCAGTGATAAAAGTATAACTAATATTCTGGTTTTCATACGTAGCAGAAAATCATTTAGCATTTATGCTAGTAAACGTATAAATAGCATTTATAAAAGGTATTCCAAGTATAATCAGAGGGTATAACTGATTTTTAACTAAGAAAAAAAATGCGTAATGCAAACTTTATTTTGGCAAATGCGAGTATTAGACAGTTATCTTTAACTGATGTTAATATTCTTGATGCTTTAACTTTGAATGTTAAAACGCATGGTTATAATTATGCGCCTAGTTCTGAATTAATTTGTTTATCTTATAGAATCTATTTTAAATTACTCTTTACGTTAAATCCAAGATGTAAATGATACATCTGCTAAAACTATTCTAGTAGAAACTAATTTTGCTAGATTTATGGTCACTACTAGACGACCTATAAAATGGGAAGAAATTAATTTTCCAACTACTTGGACTTCGGAATCAGTTATTCCTCCAAACCAGATGGCGGATGCTATCACTAATTCTGAGTATTCTCATATCACTCAAAATCCTGACAGTAGGATTTGTATGTAGTTTAATGATATTCCTTTTAGTAGACATTCATTTTCTTCTGCTAGAAGATTGTCTGCTATACATCATATTTTCCCTATTGATCCAGCATATGGCCCGGCTCGTAATCATGCTGCTTCTTTATGTATTCTACCATCGGTTATATCTGCGGATCAAAATGATAGATTTGTTAATAAAATAAAGATTAATCCTCGGTTAAATATAGTTCACGCAAATGATATTACTTATGATATTTCTAATAAGGATATTCCTTCTCGGTCCTAAATGGATTTTGATCTTAATAATACTTGATGATGGATATACATCAAATAGATTTTAGCCCAGGTTCTCTGGGAAGAAAGTATATTCAGAATAAATTTTTAAGTGATATATGGAACCAGTTTAAAACTTGGTTTTTTGACACTAATAGTGTTGATGATTTAAATAATATTTCTCAAGAGTTTTATGAAACTTGTGTTTTGCATAATCAAATTATGTATTTTGTACCATGGTTTATAACCACTTATTTACCTTTATTCATCAACGCTCTGAAACGATCTTATAAAGATGGAACTGGGAATATTATCAAGGTTGTTTACCCACCTTAGTTATCATTTGTTTTACCTAATAATACTAGTATTGCGTTTACTGTCTTTCAAAAATTTGTTGAAGAAGATGTTGCAGCAGTCAGCATCAACGAAATTAATAATTTGATTTCTCAAAATAATTATTTGGGACTTTATGTTAAAGTTTTGGGTGAACATATTGGTTCTCTTGATAAAAAGTTAGATGAACTAACTAATTTGATAATTCAAATAAAAAATGATTTAAAGACTTTTGATAAATCATCAACCTCTAAAACTAATTCGGAAGCTCTTACTATGTCTACTCCTGTGCAGCGACCTCCAGAGCTTTAAGAATTTAAATTTAAATCGATTTATGATTTCTAAGAACTTCTTGATTAAAAGTTTTCTGAATTTAGTGCAAAACCTATGGACTTGTCTGAAAGTTTTGCTAATGAAGTGGAAAACACCTTTGATTTTAAAAATCATGTTTCTTTAGAATCTAATAAACTTCAGGGTTATCCCAAAAAGAATAGTGGTGATACAAAATTTGCTTATAAACCTAGCATGCAAACTTATTATTATTTCAGGCCAACTTCTCAAGATGTGCTTATAGAGAAACGAGATCGAAATCAGACTAATACCTCTAATAGTGATTCTGAAATTTTTGAATGGAACCTTAATTGTTTGACTGATAGACAGCTTACTATTCTTGTTCATAGAATGCTTATGTATGCAACTATCTGTAAAATTGTTAAAAACACAGATAGAAATATTTGCAAAATGATAATTGCAAGTTTTACTGGTCAACTTTGAGGTTGGTGGGATAATTATATGACCGTTGAACAAAAGGTTGCGGTGATTAATGCTATTTCTGATAATGAAGGTGTTGATAACCTAGATATCTACTAGAATAGTTTCAGCAGATATATCATTTACATCTTGGATTTAACGTAGAGAGTAATTTAAAATAGATTCTATAAGATAAGCAAATTAATTCAGAACGAGGCGCATAATTATAACCATGCGTTTTAACATTCAAAGTTAAAGCATCAAGAATATTAGCATCAATTAAAGATAACTGCCTAATACTCACATTTGCCAAAATAAAGTTTGCATTCTGCATTTCTTTTTCTTAGTTAAAAATCAGTTATACCATCCGATTATACTTGGAACCCCTTTTATAAATGTTATTTATCCATTTACTAGCATAAATTATAAAGGATTTTTTGCTACGTATGAAAACCAGAATATTAGTTATACCTTTATCACTGACCCAATTTCTCGAGATATTAACGTTTTAATTGATATGAAGCAAAATCATGTTGATTCTTTATAACTTGAATCGTTTAGTATGAATATATTTGATACTTTGAAATCTACTAAAGTACAAGAAAAGGTTAAATTGATTTCTGAACAAATGGCTATTGATATTTGTCCTGATCATCCTAGTGCTTTTTGGAATCGGAAAAAGCATATAGTTACTCTTCCATATGAAGAGAAATTCTCTGAGGATATTCATACTAAGTCTCGTCCTTGTCAGATGAACGTCAAATTGGTAGAATTCCGCAAAAAGGAGATTGATAGCTTGTTACAAAAGGGTTTGATAAAACCTTCGAAATCATCTTGGTCTTATACTGCATTTTATGTTAACAATGCGGCTGAAAGGGAACGAGGTGTCCCAAGGTTGGTAATAAATTATAAACCTTGAATAAATATTAAAAATGGATTAGGTATCCTATTCCAAATAAAAGAGACTTATTATCTAGATTTTATGACACCAATCTATTTTCAAAATTTGATTTAAAATTCGGATATTGGCAGATTCAAATATTTAAAGAGCATTCTTATATAACAGTCTTTAATGTCCCATTTGGACAATACGGGTGGAATGTAATACCCTTTGGTTTAAAAAACGCCCCTTTTGAATTTCAGAAAATTATGAATGATATTTTCAACTCATATTTGGATTTCATCCAATTTTTTTATCAAGAGAACCAATATGTTCACCCAAAATTTTAACATAAAGTCCCAAATAATTATTTTGAGAAATCAAATTATTAATTTCATTAATTTGTCCCATAAATTATTATAAAAAGTCCTATATAAACAAGGAATTTGCTCCTTCTGTAAAACCCACTTCTGGAGTCCATTTATGCATCCAAGGAATCGAAAATTCGATGAAGAAGTAAATTTGTTCAATTTTTTCGATGTAACAGATATGATCTGTGTGATATAATGCATCAAGATCGGATGAAACTTTAACTCATTCTTTGTATAACTTAAGAAATGGATCTGGTAGAATTTTAATCGTTGGACCGTGGTATGACTACTAATTTAGAAACCAATTAGGGATTGGTTCTGAGAATATCTTCGCACAAATTTTAATAAACCTTGTGTGCTTATGTCTATAATTATTATTATTATTGTTGTTGTTATTATTATTATTAGATATAGGTTATAAGCACTCGCAAATTTAAAATTTCCGTCCAAACATAGATTTCAATAGAAAATATCCTTACTTTTTTGGAGTAGACGCTTGGGTGTATGTAATGACCCTCCAAGTTATTTCTTTGTTTTGCCTTCTATGTGTCGTTTAGAGAGTTCCTGTAGCGACCTCAAGTCATTTATGACTTGCTGGGACTAACAGTTCGGTCACCTAGTCGCTCGTTTGGTTATTGTGCGACTTTTAGTGTTTTTGGAGCTTATGAACCTTGAACCATCATTTTCGATTAAAAGTTCAAGAAGATGATATCAAAATTCAATCTGACGATTCCATCAGCTCCGGAAGGGTCATTTTAGGTAGTAGCATGGTCGGCATGACTCTCGAGGTTTTTAGTGTGAATCAGTGCGATTAAGAATTTTAACTTTAAGTTTCAGCCTAAGTTTGACTTTAGTCAACATTTTGAGTAAACGCGCTCGAATAAGAATTTGGTCAGCGCGGTTAGCTCCAAAATGTCAAGTTTGGTCCAGATTGATTCTTCTTTTATGTCCTGAGGTTTTTGATAATTTTTCGAGCCCTTTTGTGGTTTTTGACTTAAAATGGTGTTTGGGTGTGGGACCCACTTTTTATCAAGATGACCTCATATAGAAATTTTGACTGCGCCATTGAGTCCGAAATATCGATTTTGGTATGGAACCATATCTCGTTTGCATGCACGGGGTTCCAAACGAGTTCAGAGCACCCCGTCGGAGTCTTTAAGTTTTCGAAAAGATAATGCAGAAAAATCTGCACTTTTGGAGAACTTTAAAAACCTCTTATCTCCCTCATCTCTCATCGAATTAGGCAATTCGAAGTGCGAAGCTTCATATTTTTGGTGGCTTCGCTGTAGAGTGTTCGAAAGTTGTCGGGTGCCCGTAGTTCGAGGTAAAGTTCGCGATAAACCTGAGTGCTACAACCTTTAATTGAGCTTTCGTGTTTGGCATCTTGTTTCGGTCATATCTCACTCATTTTGGCTCGATTTTTGGTGATTTGAAGTCCCACATGTTGGGATTTGTTGTGGTTTCATCGTGGAGTGTTAAAGGAGTTTTGGGCACCATTCGATTCTCATCAATTTTGAGTTTAGACTGTTGCATGTTCTCTTTTAAGTTGATTAAAGTGTGATTTTCTTACATGTTGGTTTTTGCTGCGTTTTGAGCCTCAAATTGTGTTTCAAAACACAAGTTTGGGGTATTATTTTGGATCTCTTGACGGAGTCAAATTCAAACAGTTCGGTGTGGGTCCCACGATTCCTGTTTTAACTCCAAAATTGACCCATCTTCGTTTGTTATGATTTTGGTGTCTAAACGACCGTACTAATATTATGATCCTATATTTGATAGAGTGACAACGTTCAAAGGTCGTTCGGGAAGGAAAAGCTCCGACAAAGTGATTTGGAGCGCGCACGATCGGCCTTAAGGTAGGCTACGACTTTCTTCTTATTAGATTGAGCTTAATTGTGTAAAAGAATGTCGATTGGAGTGAATTGGGGGTGGGTACTGGTTCTTACTTTACTTTGATTAGATACCTTATGTTAGGATCGATTGGCCATATTTCGGGTGTAGTATCATGTTAATCGGTTTTGTTGAGTTGCATGTTTATATGATAAATGCTATTGTATAGTTGTATGCTATGTGTTGTATGTTTTGTTCATCCTTAATCATAAGTATGATGTCCTTAGTCTAGGTTAGACTAGCATTGCCTTAAACTTATGACCCGTGAGGGATGGATAGCCTTGACTTTCTGCCGACGTCATTCGAATGACTTAGCTCCTTGTAGACTAGAGTAGCAGACTTGAATCTGATAGTTTGAGCCTTAGATTAGGCATTATCGCTGCTTGCTATACTTCTATATCTTCTCCCTCTAACTTTGTGGTTTCAACGAGTTCTCAAAGGTTCGGTGCATCACTAGAGGTGTGGGATTGAGATAATATAGGCTTGGAGTCTTTTCTATGATTTCTTAGAGTGGACGGCATTCCATGGTAGTTGTTGTTGGATTGGATCCTATTGGAGATACCATCACCCTCGAGATTGTTCTTTCTAGCTGGGCTGGGAGCATATCACTGGCTGGGTAGACTCAGTGATATCAGCGATCGCCCCCGAGCCTCTTTTTCTAGCTGGGCTGGGAGTGTGCTGCTGGCTGAGTGTCTCCGGGTCGCTCTTTCTAGCTGGGCTAGGAGCTGACTGTATGGTAGGATGACCCGTGATATCAACCTCACCCTCGGGTCCCTCTTTCTAACTGGGCTGGGAGTGGACTGTGTGGTAGGGTGCCCCCTAGGGTCACTCTTTCTAGCTGAGTTGGGAGTGCACTGCTGACTGGGTGGAGTCTGATGGGTTATCTTGGTTACTTTGGGCTGGGAGCCCGATTTTCTTCTTTCTCAGTAGACTTAGCTTTTCTATATCCCTGTCGGGCTTCTAGGGGTCCTTTCAGATTTTATTTAAACTTGCGCACGAGTGTACTTTCTAGGCTTTTGAGGGTCCAGTTAGGTTTAGTTTAGCTGTACTTAGTTTATTTCTGGTATGCTTGTGTGCTTTCTTTTCATATCCGCTTTGACTTTTCTGTGTCTTCTATCATTTCTTATTGTTTTTACCCCTTTTGCTCAATCGGCCTTTGATGTTTACTGAGTACTTGTTGTGTTGGTACTCATGATACACTCTACATATATTTCGTGATGCAGGTCCCAGTACCAATTACCAGTGATGAGTAGTTTCAGCCTTCTTTTGCAGCTGTGATTTGGAGACGAGGGCGAGCACTTGGCGTTTTGGATTTGTCTTGTCTCCTTCTTTTGTTTTAGCTAGTCTTGTTGCCTTTGAGACACGCTTTGCTGTGGTCCACTTTTGGTACTTGTACTCTTTATTAGATAGCTCTATACTAGTGACTTCCAGGTTCAGGGAGGAATTTCTATATATATTTATTTTGGTTTGTTTTCGCCTTGTTGTCCTTTTTTAGATTATTATTTTCGCTAGCTTCTGCCCTTACGCTCATTACTTGATGTTCTGGGTTACGGGTTGGCTTACCTACTGGTGGGGTATAGTAGGTGCCATCATGACTCGAAAAATCGGATGGTGACAGTGTATGTATTCAAAATATTTTCTTTGATGTGATTGGGAATATCAAAAGAAATACCTGAGAGATCCCAGACCCCATTAGTGAGTATGCGTGAAACTGTAAGGTAAAGATCATGCTTATTAAAAAGTTCTTGTATTACCTCGCGAAGGGAATGTGAAGCTTCAATCCATTTATCTTCCCAAAGATGGATGTTATCCCTATTGTTGATGTTCCAGGAAATTCCATTATAGAACAAAGGAAACGTTTTGACAATACTCTTCCAAATGTACGAGGGATAGGAATGGATTTTAGTTAATCGAAGATTATGATTTGTGTTTTTATATTTCTTTGTGAGGACTTTAACCCAAAGGAGATTGTTATTATTCATAAATCTCCAATTCAAATTAGCTATGAGGGCAAAGTTTTTCCCATTTGTTTTCTGCAATCTTAACCCACCTAAGATTTTAGGCGTTGTTACTAGGTCCCAATTGGCTAGATGAAGTTTTCTTTTTTCCGATGTAGAGCCCCAAAGAAAATTTCTTTGAATATGGTCGATATGGTTACAGATTCCTTGAGGTAATAAGTTACATTACATGGCATAATTTGGTATAGAGGCCAGGACTGATGTAATGAGTGTAGTTCGCCCCGCCAAGGATAACATTCTAGTTTTCCATCCCTTAAGCTTATTATTCATGCGGTCGATAATGTATTGGTAATCCGAGCTTTTGGTATGGTGGTTAATGACAAGGTATTTACCCATTTTCCTAGATTGACGAATATTTAATATGGTGGATAAGTTATTGCAATCTTCAGAGTTTACGTTATTGAAGCAGATGACTGAAGACTTATTGAAGTTTATTTTCTATCCTGATTGTTGTGCAAGGGTATTGAAAATATAAATAATTGTCGAGGCATTTAGTGAATCTGCCTTCGCTAAAAGGATAATATCGTCCGCAAAGAGAAGATGGGATATGGGTATTCCTATTCTTCCTACTCTTATTGGCTGCCACAAGTGTTCCTGAATGGCAAAGTTTATAAGTCTGGACAGAGACTCCATACAGATAATAAATATGTAAGGGGATAGAGGGTCTTTCTATCGAATCCCTCTAGTAGGGAGGAAATAATTTATGGGTTTTCCATTTACTAGGATGGAGATGAAAGAAGTGGATACGTAAGACATAATTAGGGAAATGATATTTGGGGGGGAAATTAAGGATAACAAGAGATTGTCTGATGAAAGACCATTCCAATCTATCAAAAGCTTTTTCCAAATCTATTTTGAGCAACATTTTGCCAAGCTTTCCTTTTGATTTTTGAAAATAATGAATGGCTTCTTAGGTTATGATAGCGTTATCCACAGCTCTTCTCCCAGGGATGAAATTACACTACTACGGACTTATAATTTTGTCTAGATAAGGCCTAATCCTATTTACGATGATTTTGGTAATAATTTTATAGATAGTGTTACAAAGGCTAATGGGTCTATAGTGGGTAATTTGTTCTGGGTTGTTTATTTTAGGGATAAGACAAATAAAGGTTTTATTCAGATCCAGAGGGATGTTGTACGTGTTGAAAGCTTTCCTACAAGTAGTGACCATTGTTTCCTCCGTTTCTTTCCAAAAATTTGAAAGAATAGTGGATGAAGACCATCCGGTCCAGGGGATTTGAGAGGTTAGAAGGAGAAAATTATTGTTTTGATTTCTTCTTTTGTGATTGGCCTATCCATATGATTCCTGTCATCCAAAGAAATAGCATTCTCACATATAGGGGGAGTAAACATAGAAGCATGATCTAGCTCGGTGGTGTAAATTCTTTGGTAATATTGTAGGATAGTATCGTTTATGATTGTAGGATCAAAGGTCCAATTACCGACAGAATCATTAAGGCCCAGGATCCTATTTCTACGTCTCCTATTAATTGTGGAGGCATGGAAGAACCTAGTATTGGCATCCCCATAGTTAAGCCATTGGACTCTTGATTTAAGCTTCCAAAATTCCTCTTCTCTCTTAAGGATTTCATTAAAGTCATTGATGAGGGAGTTCTCCAACCCATAATGAAAAGGTTTTTTATGATTATCATTCATTTGTTGAAGACCTTTTATCCGATTGAGAATTTTGTTCTTTTGCTTAAAAATATTCCCAAAAGTTTCCTTATTCCATCTTTTAGCAGATGTAGTAAAATTTTCTATTGATACCTCATAATCAGTATTATGGTTCCAAGAGCTTTGCACTAGATTTATGAAATCGGGGTGCCTGATCCACATGGTTTCCAATCTAAATAATTTGGTAGGCTTGGAAAAGCTTTTAATGCAATTCAATAGCAATGGGCAGTGATCTGAGTGAGTCCGAGTATGGTGCTGCACACTTGAGTCAGGGTAAAGATTTAACCAATCTTGATTACTAAGGAATCGATCTATTCTTTCCCTAATAAGAAATTTACAATTTTTATGATTATTTGACTAAGTATATTTTTGGCCCGTAAACCCAAGATCAATCATGTTCATATCATCTAGGCAGCTTATAAAAGTTGAGAACTTAGTATTATTTATACGTTTTCCTCCTAATTTTTCAGAAGCGTTGGTAATTTCATCAAAATCACCACAAACTAACCAAGGATCTTTTATTGTAGTAGAAGCATTTCTCAAGTTATTCTACAGAATATCTCTAGAACTATGATTATTCTTTACATAAATAACAGAGAAGAACCATTTAGGAGTGGATAAGCTTACTTTGATAGTTGCATGGATTTCCTGCTCCGTGAGTACATAAGGTTCAATTGTAACTTCCAAGCTATTCCAAAAAAGTGCAATGCCCCCCGAGTATCCAGGGACCTGGATGACGTCAGTAAAGTCAAGGGCCTGAAATATCCTGTCATGATCCTCCATTCTTGTTTCTGTGAGAGCTAGCACAGAAGGATTGTTCCATTCTAGTAAAGTACACAAGTTATTCATGAAGTTTGCATTATGAGCTTCCCTATAATTCTACATTAGAATCTTCATTGATATGGCTTCTTGTGCATTGGAGCTCCCTCCTGGATTCAGAGACATTTCCAGGTTCGCCATAAGCACCTCAATGGTTGCATTTTCCACCTCTAAAGGATGTTTGCAATTCATTGTTGGTATGGCCAATACTACATATTTTGGTATCATGAGAGAGTTGTAGTAACGAATGTTTAGGGAAGTTTTGGTGACTTGCTTTAGGACTCTGATTAGGAATTTCTTTTCGATATTTTGAGTCATTTCTATTGTTAAGGGATTCATCATGAGGATTGGTTGTATAAGTTGCTCTAGGATGTTTGGTACCCCTTCTCTCTCTATCGGAGTCTGTCTGCTGGGGGTAGAGGATGATGGATCTCTCGTTGGAATTTGAGGAACAACCTGATCTTCCATATTCTCGTCCTCCTCGTTGTCCAGTGACCCATCATTTGTTGGGTGAGGGGTTTGCATGGTTAGAATCTGTTGAAGCGACGAGTTTACGAAGCTGTTCAATTGGAATACAAAGGAGAGATGTTGTAGATTCAAGTTCGAGAGGGATGTGGGATAATAGAGTAGATGGTAGAACTCAAGAGTTGTTAGTTCCAGTGTTAATTCCAATTGAATCCCAGCTAGTCTTATGAGACTGTTCCTCAATCGTTCCTCTATTAGATGGGGTAGGGGGTTGGGTTGTTGAGGTCCTGAGAGTATTCTGTCATTCCCTCTATGTTCTCATAAGATGGTGCCTGGACTGCATGAGGAAAGATTGCCAGAAGGTGGGAATTTTGGGTCGAGTAATTTTGGTCGAAGGGGGTCAGCGGGTTGGTGAGGTTTAGGAAAGCTGGATGATGAGGGATATAAGTTGGTAATTCCATCATCTGGGGAAATTGATGAGGATCGTAATAGTAGGTTTGTGTGTAATGATTTTGGACTGTTTGGCATAATGCATAACTAAAGCAAAGTAATATTGTATTCCCACTAACATATACAAATTGATTTGGCTTCCAAAATATATTACAATCAAATGAAATCTCATAATCACACATTTTCTGGATAATTGCCTTTTGTAATGAACTGCTCACAATTAATTTGGGATAATTTCCTATATTTATTAATAACCATAATTGTAATTAGAAAATAATACAAATGAGTCTAAATTAAGATATGAAGTCCCATCGGCAGAATTTGTATGAAACGAAAAAGAGAAATTAGGTAGAGAAGAGAGAAGAACAAGAAAAATAGAGTCGAGAGAAGAAACATGAAGGGAGTGATTGTGCCACAGTTCATTCACACCATAGCTTCACTAATTCAGTTATAGGCTAATTTGTTCAATCAATCTGTAGTGTTGCCCTTAAAGAAACTAATTTGGGCCTTCACATATTTTAATTGTCACCGTTAATTTAATAAGTAACCAATTCATAACACCTCCATTTCATTCAAAACACAAGGCACAAAACAATTGTTTCGTAACAATTAATTAAGAAATTAACCTAGAAATTATGATGAAAGAAAACTAAAAATCATGTATCAAGAGATTAACAGTTTGATAATTTGCCACAAAGAGTGTGATGTTTCAAGAGTTGTGTACTTTTTATATTTGAGTATTGCAAAGGGAAAGGCAAAAAGTTCAATTAACATTTATGAGGAACTTCATATTTTAATATAGTATTGATTATTTATAATAATAAGAATTATTTTGAGTTATAAAACATTAATTAAGTGTTTTCAATACATTGTCTTGGATCTTAATGAAAAAGCTATATTTATTAATTTTATGATATAGTTTCAATTAAAGTTCTAAAATATATTTATTAAAAAATAAGTAGTTTATATTTCTTTCTTTCTGTTAGTTAAATTTTAAATTTATTAATAATCTTAGTATTGTTTCTAAAAAGAAATTCATCATTACAATTTCTTGGGACTCTTTGGAAATCTAAATCATATATGAGTTATAAGTATACCATTCACAGAAGCTCCATTCACAATACACCCTTAAAATGTATGAATTTGGAATATATAATATTTGATAGGGTATGTCAAGACCATCGATGATAACTCAATGCAATGAAAGGTTATAAAGTAATTTGCCAACAAGGCATCTCGAGTCTCAAAATAGGATATTTAAATATATGAGATGGATGTTGGACATCCTAATAAAACAAAAACTAAGAACGGAAAACTAAGCAACATAGGCTAGAAGGAAATTTGGAAGCGAAAAGTTTACCTTGTTCAACTCAACTCCTTTCAATATAAGGCAATTTAAAACAAGTGTGATATAAAGAATTTAAAACATGCTATAAACTCGTGTGTATACAAGGATACAATAAGGAGATGTATATAGAAATACAATTGGATGTATATAAAATACAATAATTTCCGTGTATAAAAATACAATACAACCATCACATAAGAGCTAAAGTGATGATACGATCAACCTAGCATCCTATACCCAAAGGTATAAGATAATGGATCAATATGAAAGGATTCATCTAAAGAGTATGATCCTTTGCTCTTATGTTTTTAAAACACATTTCTTCGACAAGAGATAATTACTCAAAAAAACTATCAACCTTGTTTAAATGTAAAGACATTTCTTTAAAACTTCTTTGGGAATACATAGTTCCCTAATAACTTTGAGAAAATGAACTCAACTTGAAACTTGAGACTCTTTACTTAGCTTGAAACTCTAAGTTCTTTAAAGACTCTTGAACAACTTTACAACTAGCTTAACTTCTAAGCTTAACTCTTAATTTCTAACTTCACTTGACTTCTAACTAACTCTCCTTGAATTGAAATTTTGGATTCAAGGTGTTTGCTCACATGTTACGGATGAGTTCTTGACTTTGGAGTGTTGGAAACAACTAGGAAACATAGGTATAATACCTAGGAACAAAAATAAAATAAAATGGGAATTAAGGTGGAAGGCTAAAAGCGGGCGCGCGCGGCAGCGCTCAAGGGGCACCACCAGCAGCCCGGAACGGCACCGGCACCAGACTGCACCACGGCTCAGGGGACTGGGGGCACTCTCTTCGCCAAACGTGCCTCCTTCTAAAAAAAAAAAAAACCCGACTTTTCTCCCTCTTTTCTTCAACTCTAAACCACCCTTACTTCAATGGATTTAACCCCAAACACTAAGGATCATCAATCTCTCAACATACAATAAATTACAACTCAATACACAACCCAATCATGTCCCACAACCAACAATAACTTCAACAACACAACTAACAACATCAACAACAACTAACAACTTCAACAACTTCAACACAAATCCAATCTTTTCTCAAATCAAAAAAAAAATGAGCTTGATGTGTGGGGGAAAGGATCAAACCACACAAAGAACACACATACCTTGATAGGGATCACAACTTGTTGATCTCCTTTCTCCTCTTCTTCTCCTCTTCTTCTCTTCTTCACTCTCAAGAACCCTAACTCTTTCTCTTTTAAAATAGGATAAAATGATCCAGAATCAGCCTAACACACAATATAACCTCAAAAGAAATGGCTAGGGAAAAGACCAAAATGCCCTTAAAATTTCCGGACGGATCCCTGCCAACTGCCCAACTTTCAATGGCTATAACAAATCGAGCAATCTCAGTGGCGTTGGAAAGATCATTCCACAAACCATAACTGGAACTACTCCTAAATCATCCTAATCTAAGAGTTACGACTGCTCAAAGTTGGCCAAAAATCACTGATTGTATTTTTTTCAAAAATATTTCAAATTATCGGATGTTACAGGGTAATATACTATGATATTTTAAAACTTAAAATAGCTATTTATATAAAATAATTTTGACTATCAAGTGAAAGTAAAAAAATAAATATTAAAAGTGTTATTCCAATTTCTATAGGTCATACCAAATAGATTTTCTCTCAATTATCAATGGAGATAGGACTTAAAAGAATTCAATTATTTCAATCTATTAAAAAACTTTAATTAACATAATTACCTAATATGCTATCACTAAAAAGAGTATAATAATCATATGATAAATTAACAAAAAATTGTTAAACCATTTTGTACTTTCTATAGTAAGGAGTACTAGTTAGCAAATCCACACATAATCATTGAGATATTCATTTCTATTACCAATATATTAGAACAGATTTTGAATTATAATTACCTGATTGACATATCATAATGAAATTATAAAATTGAGGAAAGGATCCCCTCTAGTATCCCTATTTTTCTCCTATAGTTGTTTAGAATGGTAAAAATAATTGACGATATCGATTCGTTTCATTTATGTTGAAAAATGTAAAGGCTAAACGCATAACGGGTCCAGCAAATTAGCCACAATTAAAAAACATACTTCTTTAATGTTTTTTCTGTCTTTCATTTTCCGTTAATCTCTTGTCACCATTAATACCACCACCATTCGCGGCCATCACTGTCACCACCGACCTCCCTGTTCCTTCATTCATTTGAATCCTCGAGAATTCGGCAGAGTAATTAAGACGAAATTAGCAAAACTAAGCAAGTTGACAAAAATCAAAATTTACATTTTCAAGTTCAATTGTATTTGTTTTTATTGTTATCTGAAATCCCTGAATCATGAAATACAATTTGAGTCAATTTAGTTGAATTAAAAAAAAAAAGGAAATAGACTCAAATGATTGAATTTTGGAAAAAGCTCATCTATGTCATCTGCTTAAAGTTTGACTTATCTATGTCATTTTCGTTTAGTAAAAAAGCTCATTCGTGTCATTATTAATTAATTGAAAAAAGTTTCGGTTTCGCAAAATATTTTTTTACTCATGGTCAATTACGAATCAGTCATGTCATTGATTAAATTACTTTTTTAAAAATAAAAAGGCTCAAATATCCTATCGAACTTTGTAAAAAGATTCATCTATGTCATACGTTAAAAGTTTGGCTCATTTATGTCATTTCAGTTAACAAATAATGATTTGGATGAACTTTTTCTCAAACGAAAATGGCATGGATGAACAAAACGTTTAACAGAAATCATAAATGAGCATTTTTTTCTCAAAGTTTGATAAAATATTTGAGTCTTTTCGTATAAAAAAAATAACTATCAAGAGCTTCATGATACAAAATAATGATAAAATTAGATAATGGTATCTAACATAAAAACCACTGGTCTAAGATACATGAAAACAAGGAGGCATGGACTAAAGACATACATCTAGAGTATTTTGTAACAAAATATAGGGAAACAGATAGACATATCTCTGAATTATTGAAAATAGTATACGTATATCTTTTGTTATACTATCGAGACACCAGAGTCTTTACCGTCTAAAAAGTGAAATACTTGTATCCTTCACATTAACGGACGGACACGTGTCATCATTTTGTGCATCCATTTGATTACTCACTTAATTTTAATCCAAAAAAAGATCACCTGGATTAAAAATCCCGTCAAACAATTATCTAACTCACCCGCTCACTAACACCTTGATAATATACCCAAATTAAAACCCAAATTCTTGTTCATTTTGTTGGGTTTTGGGCCTTTTTCCATTTCTATGTGGATAAATAAAAGTCCAAGGTTTTGGTCTTTCTTCTTTTTCTTTGTGGATAAATTTAACTCAAATTTGACTAGCCCACATTTGCCCATAAGCCCAATATTATAGTGCATATGTAAGACTTTCTTTTAGGTCTTATTTAGAAAAGAATCACAAGAGTTTGAGAGCAGTCATATAGAGAAAAGTGAAAAAGTACAGATTTCCGCACGAGTCCTATTAGCCAAATTTAAATCGCGATTCCCGCTTCGTTTTTTGTCCGATTGAGCTGATTTTTGGACAGCTTGTTCTTTTCAACTTAATCTTTGATTGGGAACTGAGAGAGGGTGATTTGGAGTCCTGTAGCTCCAGATTTTAGCTCGTGAACAATAGCTGCCGGTTTGGTATTTTTGCTTCTTTTAATTCTCTAGTTTTTGGTGCTATCTTGTAATTGTGTTGCTCATTGTTTGGCACTTTGTTGGTGGCCATTTTGGAGAACACTTTTGTAACTATTGTTGATTTTAGTGGAGCTTTGGCCTAGTGGTTTTTACTCTTCACACCGAAGAGATTTTCCACATTAAAATTGGTGTCTCGTGTGTTGATTTATTTTTCTTGCTTGGTTGATTTGTTTGCTGCCCAAACAGTTTGTTCTTGCATTATTTTGCCTTCTCTTGGTTCAAATAGGATTCAAATAGAAGAGAAAGTTTTGACTTGGATTTTCTTCCGCTATAGCCTTGTCGTGCACATTTATTTTGTGCTTGCCTTCCCAACACATTTCTCCTTCAGATCCAAACAGCTACTTCGACGGCGGTGGTATAGTGATGATTAAAAATCTGGGTTGGATGTGTGCTTGTAGAGAAGCAAGAGGATCGGCCATCTACATCTTCCCAATTCGAATTTAATCAGGTGTTAAAGAGTCTTCTCTCTAGGAAATATATTCCTTTTGTTCAGAAGCCACGACTTGATGATTGATTCATAACAATGTTTTTAAAAACGTTTTTTGGGTGATAGTCCCGGGTGAGCTACGAAGCAATGCGTGCCAAAAAAGATCCGGAGCGTAAATTAAAGACGTATATCCATAGTGCGTAAGTTTTAAAATTTGAGGTGTAAGCTCCAAGCTAAAAAAACGTAAGTTCTGGACGTATATGCCCTAGGCGGGCGTTATTTTTTTTTAATTATTTTTACTTTTGAACCTTTTTTTTTTTTGCTCAAAATCATATTTTCTCAAATAGTAATTGTAATACTTTTTTTCTTCATTATTGGTTATTAATACCTTTTCCAAATAAAAATCATAATATTTTTTTTTATATATTATAGGCTATTTTATTAAAATTTGTTTGTTCGATAATTGAAAGTTTCACTTATGCTTACTTTTTTAGTAATTATAAAATTAAATATACATGAAACTACGCCCCTAGATCCATTAGACTTATGCCCCGTGTCTCGATGCTTACATATCGCTTCGTATTGCATAAAACGTCTCGTCTCACACCCCACCTTTTAAAGCATTGATCCATAAGATAGCAAGCAGGATAATTGGTGATTTACCTACAACACAATTTTGATACAAAGCTAATCCATTAAAAAGAGCTGTCTTTTGTAGGGATACATAATCTTTTCTTTTTATATAGATTTTTGGTTGAAGTGGGAGGGTGGGGGTAGTAGAGGGAGCCCTTGAATGTTCATAGCTGCATGTATAACCTTCTAGAGAGCACTTCAGAATAGTTTTGTTAATTGTAAATTAATTACAAATTATATTCTCTGTAAAAGAAGTAAAAAAGAAAGATTTATATACATATATATTCGTTTCTCAGTACTCAATTTTGTGGCTCATGTGTCTCTTTACTTTCTGTACTGCTAGGTTATATATGGAAGTTTATCTCTTGTAATGTTTATGTGAAGAAAAGAGATTTCAATTATGCAGCTATTTCATATCCTCACAAGTTGTGGGTGTTTTGATTTGGGCAGGGCATAAAATATCAAAAATTGAATTATCGAATCAAATCGAAATTTTTGGTTGTTTGATAATTCGGTATTTGGTATGTTATTCGGGAGTAAAATTTTAGAATTATGGCATTCGGGTTTGGGTTTGGTATGAGACATTAGTATCATTTGGTATTCGGTATTTCCCGAATATCAAATTATTTACTTAATGAAGGTCATATATCAACATATCAATTACTCATTAGTACAAGTTCTAAGAGAAAGCTAAAGAATAAGCATGAATAATCCAGATATATGTCTTTTAGTTGTATCAATTTGCTTTTCTTGATGTCTTCTTACTTGTTGATCTTCCATTATATCGTGCCTCCACATAAAAAGAATTAGAAATGATTGGAGAAATAGTATTAATTGTGTAATACAATTGACTATAACTTCAATATGGTATTACCGAATACCGTACGAAACCGAAATTTAAAATTTTGATATTTGGTATCTACTTTTAACTACCAATTACCGAATCACCAAATTCGAAATTTGAGAAACCCGAACCGAGTACCGAATGCCCACCCCTAGATTTGGGTATATAGGAGAAATGAAGAAGAATTTGGGGGTGTTTAGATTTTGGTATATTATTAGGGTGTTAGTGAGTGAGTTAGATAATTATTTGAGCGGATCTTTTTTAATCCGAATGGTCTTTCTTTGTGGGTTCAAATTAAGTGAATAATCGAGTAGATGCACAGGATGATGACACGTGTCTGTCTGTTAGTGTGAAAGATACAAGTGCTCCACTACTTGAACGACAAGGACTCTGATGTCTCAATAGTATTACAAAGGATATACGTATATCATTTTTGATAGTTTGGATGTATATTTGTCACTTTTTTCTAAAATATAATCACAAATATTTATTTGTAAAAGAAACATGAAAATATATGATACTTTACGTGCGTCTTCAGATATTCTGATTATTGATACCTTATTTATAAATTGTGATTTGCTTATTTGATAAGATCGTAAGAATTGAGAAAGTTTGAATAGTTTTTCACAAACTCTGAAGTTTTCATAATTATGAAAAAGAAAAAAATATAACTCATGTTACATTGAAACTATATTTGGTATACAATTATGCATATTAGACCATTCCTTAATTTCATACAAGTAATTACCATTTTTTTTTATATTTAAATTAATAATTATTATTTTATTAAGTAAAAGACATCAACAACTATATTTGGCATGATGCATAATTAAAGAAAGTTATATCATAATATCACTAACCGCTCCAATTCGATTTCTCTTCCAAAATAGTATGAGAATCAAATCTTGATCATAATGATACAATTACATGATAAATACCATTTTCTAACTCTGCTTTTCAATTCTAAAAAACATAGAACAATGGGAAAATTTACTTTCTTCTTCCTTCTTTTTACCCTGTTTTTGTCCAATTTTGTTGCTTCAAGCCTTGGAAAAAAGCAAGGTGATGTTCTTAGCAAATTTTACAAGGCCAAGCAAAAGAATTCAGCCTTTCGCAAGAGTTATTTTAAGGCGGCAGATGATGAAAATGTAGAATTAGACAAAGTTATTCTTCCACAAGAGGGATTAAAAGCAAAAGATTGGATCAATAAATTGCCTGGACAACCACCAGTAAAGTTTCAACAATATGGTGGTTATGTTACTGTCAATCAATCTGCTGGTCGTGCTTTATATTATTACTTCACTGAAGCTGAGAATTCCGAGGCATTGCCGTTGCTTCTTTGGCTTAATGGAGGTACATACATACAACATTTTTCATCATTACACTATAGGAATCACTAGTATTTGTTATTAAATGTTAACTTTTTGTTTCTCGAATCCCTTCTGCAGGTCCTGGTTGTTCTTCTATGGCATATGGGGCAATGGAGGAACTTGGACCATTTAGAGTTAACAGTGATGGAAAAACATTACACAGGAATAGTTATGCGTGGAACCGTGGTAATTAAACAAAATAATTCCCTTTTTGTAGTTAATATTTGGTAATTATTTGAGAAATTATTCTCAACTGTGAGTATTAATTAGTTCTCCTATTGAATTAGCTGCCAATGTGTTGTTCTTGGAGTCACCTGCTGGAGTAGGATTTTCATATACAAATACAAGCAGTGACCTCAATACAACTGGAGATAGTAGAACTGCTAATGATAATGTTGTATTTTTACTCAATTGGCTCGAGAGATTTCCCGAGTATAAGAACAGAGATTTTTACATTTCTGGTGAGAGCTATGCTGGGCATTATGTACCTCAATTGGCACATGAAATTCTTAAGCATAACAAGCAAGCAAACAAGACTCTTGTCAATCTTAAAGGAATAATTGTAAGTGATCTCTAATTTAACTGGTTTGTTACAACATGTTAAATTACTCTGACAAAATTAAATTGTTGTAACTATAAATTGCAGATTGGGAATGCAGTGATCAATGATGATACAGACATTATAGGAATGTATGAATACTTTGCATCTCATGCATTAATTTCAGATGAAACTTATCATGACATCCAGAATAGTTGTTTCGTCCAAAACTACAACGAGAGCAAGTGCAATAGTGCTATTGCAATTTCAGACAACAATATCAACCATCTTGACATCTACAACATTTATTTTCCCCTTTGTAAGAATGGAAATCTCACGAAATACCCAAAAATACCTCCAGTAAGTGTGACAAATATTCACATTCTATCATGTATAAAATAATGCAGAAACAGTGATATTGAGTTGATTGTTTATTTTTGATGCAGCCATTACAGATTGACCCCTGCTCGGCCGATTACATTTATGCTTACCTGAACAGGCGGGATGTTCAAGATGCACTCCATGCCAATGTTACCAACATCAAATATGATTGGGAATCTTGCAGGTTATTAGCACTCCAACACATTAATCCCATACAGAATGCAAACATGTACAGTTTTCAATTTTCATTAGTCGTCAACGCTCATAATTCTTTTCCATTTCAGCAATTCACTCTTTTACAATTGGAAAGACAGCCCAGTTACTATAGTTCCTCTCCTCAGAGAGTCTTTGGAAAATGGTGTTCGAGTGTGGATTTTTAGGTAATTTTGTTCCTTAATTATTACACTAGTACTTTTTTTACTTTCTGATCATCGTATCACAAAATGTGTTACTAACAAAAAATTGTACTTGCAGTGGTGATACAGATGGAAGGGTGCCTGTAACTTCTTCAAAGAGATCTATACAAGCAATGAACCTTACAGTAGATCAACCGTGGCGTTCTTGGTTGAATGGAGGAGAGGTAAAAAACACAAATTGCTCGTCAAACAACTATTGCTCACCAATGTTTTTAACTTAATGAAATTAATAATTTTGTTTGGATAATTATATGTTGCAGGTTGGAGGATATGTTGAGACATATAAAGGAGGTCTAACATTTGCAACAGTAAGAGGAGCAGGACATGAAGTTCCAAGTTATGAGCCTGCTAGAGCCTTATCCCTTATTTCTCACTTCCTGTCTGGAACGTTACCCCCTGGAGATCATTAATCTAGCACATCCTTTATTTGTGTAATTAAGAATCATTTTACGAGCTTTCTTAGACAAAGTTTAATACAACATAATGTGATCACTTGATCTATCTTTTGACATATTTCTCGTCTCTTTCTTTTGAAACCTGTTGTTTTGTGAATCAAACGTGTTAGGCAAACTGCAGGTACAAAAGCAATATAAAACGTTTGAACAAGTTGAAATTCGTGGCGATTCAAGCATTAATTGTACAACGTCTTGCATTAGTAGAAATGGCAATCAAATGTCAAGTTCTGAATATTGTCACGCTTAATATAGCCAAGACGACGTCAAATGTTTAGCAATATCAGGGCAACTAGCATAGTCAGTGTTGAACTATAAACTATTAAACTGAAAGATACACTCTACTAATATAATGAGAAGATGGGATAATAAAATGAGTCTAACATTACTTTTTGAGCCAAATCTCAATGGTTAGGATTCAAATCAGAATGTTGAATATCAAACTTGGACTTCATTTTAACCAATTTTGAAGCAAAAACATGTTTGAGAGTTAGTCTTTATTATTTATATAAACCACCCTTATATTTCAACTTAAAAAGGGGACAAGTGCACAAATAACCAATTTTGGAATCACGATTTAGAAATAATTGCGGCGTTAAAAAATATATGAACTAAACCACTTCGAAATCAACTTTATGTATATGCAATTGAAGTCATAAAAAATTGCCTACAAATATATATGTTCGAAACTATAAATAACTTTCTTAAAATTTAAACTACGAATCTTCATTCTTACTAATCTTTAAAAAAAAATTCTAGTAACGCCCGGTCAACTCGATTTAAAATTTAGGAGACTTCGAATGCAAAAGTTTTAAAGGGTGGCTACATCTTAAATAGTATTCCTTCTGTTCCTAATTGATTGTCCACTTTTGAATTGGCACAGCTATTAAGAAAACAATAATTGATATAGTGATTTTATCATTTTATCCCTATTAATTATGAAGTGAGTGAATTAAAAATTTAAGTTTTTCAAAAAATTCTATCTTTTTCAAAGTAATTAATTGAGGGTATAATAGGTAAAATTTTTTTTTTTTCTTGATTTGTCAAAATAGACAAGTAATTAGGGACAATGAAAAAAGGAAAAATGGACAAGTAATTAAGGAGAGTATTTGTGAAAATAGGCTAGGGAATGAAACTACTTGTAAAATAAATGAAAATACAAAAGCCACACCAGTCACCTCTTCCGTCTCTGCCCACACAACCGGCTATAAGGAACATGGACCCCAGTGCGGCGGCGGCGCCAAAACTCCGGCAGCCGTCCACGGCGGGCACGGCAACCGTGAAGAACAAAAAGAAGAAGACAACAGCAGAAGCTCTCAGCCACGACGTTCTCTGCATCATCTTCTCCTTTGTCGACTTAGTCCAGCTCATTCGCTGCTCCGCCGTTTCTACTTCTTGGTACGACGTCAAATTTTGTTATCTGATGATAACAATTGCATTTTATTTGTTCTGCTATTTGCTTAAGCCAATTACTGACTGACTTGCTTATTTTGCCCTTGTTTTGTCCTGTGAAGGAGTAAAGCTGTCAACAAATTGAAGTTACATCAAACAGAATACTTCAAGCAGCAGCATAGTGATCCTAATGGCCTCATTGATGCATCTTTCTCTCAGAGATCATTGAGTGAACAAGCGGAGCAGCTGGCTATGGAACAACACAGATTGGCATTACAAAGGGCCCCTGCTAATGTTATTCAGTGGAAAGGTCATTCAGTAGGGTAAGCATTAAGATATCCATTTCGATTAGTTTGTCTTCTTTTCCTTGCAGACTTAAATAATGGTGATTCATGATTTTAGCTATGTTCAACTATTTGAATATCTCATGGACTTAGTGCTTATTAGGGATTTTGGTGTTAAATATCAGCCTGGAACAGTTAAGCACCTTATTAAAAAAAATTTACTCGAACCATCACGTACCTTTTTAAAAAAAATATTCAGATTGCAATGATCCTCACTTGGTACAAAGACATAGCTAGCAGTTTTGACCTGTAAGCTTTAAGTTGAGAGCTAAAATGAAGAACGTCTGATGAGACTTCAGCTTCAGCTTGTGGATACTGTGTTACTCTTCCCCCTAGTCTTTATAAGCAGCTTCTTTAGCTTTACATATAAATCATAAAAATTCTTTGACGTGAAAATCTTGCATTAAAAACTACTTCCACGGTTTTGCTTTTGTTATCATGGAATCAATCAGTTTATCATTCTTTAGATTCAGTATCATATGGCATAGCATTTGGCTGCTAATATTTGTTAGCAACTTAGAAGTCAATGTCAGTCACTGTAAATCTCATCAAACACACTACATCCTCTCCGTTTTGACTGAGTCCACTGTCCTGACTCCCATTGCCATATTAGATTGACTTCATAGATATAAGCCAAATTTCGGATAGAAGAAAATGTTTCCGTGTAATCACCCTAATAGAGATTTTTTAATATAAGCAGTTCAACCCTTCTAGTGCACTTACCTATTTTCTTCCAATATTAAAGTGATACTCGTATCTCAAATATATGGGATGAATTTGCCCCTAATATACAAGATAAAATTATTGAAGGTTATGGAAAGATTTGGGAAAACTAATAAGAGTCTGTTCAGCTAGTTCCTTTTCTCTCTCCTTTTTTTTTTAGTCTAATCATTCTCTGTCACACTTCCCAGAAATACCAAATGAACTTCAATTTCCTCCTGATCCACATGAGGTTAGCAAAGATTTTGAAAATTTCACCATAATAATAAGTGTTTCTAATTTGGCATTAAACCTATATATTGTGCATTTTATATGATCTTTTCTCTAACTTCAATTGCTACTAGGGTAAATCAGTGCAGAATGAAGATGGGAAAAGTCCTTACCGGTGTGGGTGACAAGGTAGGGTCGCTTTTTACTATTAAGAATTATAAGAGTTAAAATTTCGTACTGGTTTCTTTCCTTTAGCTGGAAAGTGCAAAATCTCATTACATTACATACTAGGAAAATCATGTATGTTATCCATTTTCTCCCAGTAAGTTCTATGAGATAACTTTTGAACCTTTCTCAATGATCAGAACTTGTTGACGTGGGAAGCATAATGATGATGCCATGCTTCTGGTTAGATTGACCAAAATGCTTAATTATGATAAGTTCTGCACTCGTACTTATACATGAGATTTACTGTAATAATACATGCGAAAGTATGATTTCATTAGAACTGCCTCTCTTCATTTCATCAAATCCTCGTCCTAATATGCCCTCCATGATTTCTCCTTTTCCTTCTAAGATACTTAAATTCTGCAGTTGAAAGGAATCTGAATTTCTGATAAAAGAAACCTGTATCATGCATAATGCTTGTTTCATCTGCATTTGTTAGATTCCCCATATTTGTTATGTTTGGTTGGCATAGTCCCATAGATTTTCTCTGGGCTTTTGTTGTCTGCCAATCATCATGGCAAGAAAGCTTTATGATAAATCCAGTGCACAATGTGTGGGCTGAGCAGCCTGGGATCTCCGCGGGTGCTAGGTGGAGAGACATTCTTGTGCCTAATGGCTGTTGTCTGTTGGTTTTGTAGAATAAATTTGGATAAAGTATAACAGTTATACATCCTTGATCATCTTTCCTTTTTAATTCTCCGAAATATGTAGTAGGTATTTCTCTTTCTCAAGTTATTATGAATTGGATATCTTTGACAAGTGTCATTGTTTCTCTGAAGTACTACCACATCAATCGCTATCGTGTATCATGTTATTCATTACTTGTATATTTTCTCCCAGAAAATATTGATATTCATGAGCATGACTAGTCTTTTGCCATTGGCCACATGTCTCTGCATGCCTTGTTTACAGCAAAAAGGACACGGTTTTAAAGTTACATTTTACACTTCTTTGATCCAGGTCATGCGTCTCTGGTCGGCAGAAAGCTGCAAATGTTTGGATGAATATTTCCTTGTCGATAAAGCCCCTTTAATTGATTTTGATTTTGATGAGGGCAAGGTGAGTTCAATATACTATACATTTTACTGTATCTTGTATGGTAAGATTAGTTATATTAATTAAACTTTGATCATGTATTACTAATTTTATATACCTTATTTAATTTATTGTAAAGTTGTGCACTTCTTCACTTCAAAGAACTGTTAGCTTCACTGCATGCTTTTTGTTTCAAACCCTATGGATCTCGTCACTTTTTTTTTTTCTCTAAGCTTTTTGCTTTTAAAAATGCTCACAATAAGAGGATGAAGAGTGTGAAGGAGTCGAACAGTATGTCCTCATTAGACAACAACATGAGATGTAAGACTAAGAAGTGTGAGCTAATACTGTGAGTTCAAGTAACACTATCACTGGAAACAATCATTTTACCACTGCAATGCCGAGGAAGGGAGGAACTATTATTTCAAACTAAAATTGTATGCATTTGGTTTGGTATCCTCTAGCAGTTTTCTCAATCAAAATTATTGTGCAACAACTGGACACACTGCACATTTTCATGAAGTTTTTTACCTTTATTTGCCCCAAAGCCATAAAGTTTCATAAGAAAGAGCTCATTTATCTTCAGGGGTGATACAGGTTTGTCCTGGTTGAAGTTTCCTCTTTTGCACAATAAAGTACATAAACAAGTGGGCATTAAACTCATTGCTAAATTTTAACTAGGACATTATAGGCAGCAGTTTAGATTAAGGCCGTCTTTCTCTGTAAGTTGTAACACTTTTGAAGGGGAGCTACACTTTTGTTGTAGTACACCTGTGAATATATAGACTAAAGTTACCAGTTTCAAACCAAAAAAATGAAACTCATTGCTGCGTTTGCTCATTTTACACCAATGACAGGATGAAGTATCTTTTTTGGCCTCATTAATTAGGTCTAACATACACTTTCTGTATATGATGTTGGAAATGTTTTTGTACAGGTTGTTGGTTTAGTTGGCACCCGTATATGCATCTGGAATCGTACAGAGGCAAGAAATGTATTTTCCTCACGTGAGAACTTATTTACTAAGGCCCTCTGTATGCGGTGTGTAACCTCTTTGTTATTCATCTTTTTTTCTTTCGTAAAAGTTCCATCAGCAATGAGGGAAGAGGCAATTCAATGTCGTAATCACGTCCTTTAATAATTGACTTACAGTATCTTTTTGATAAGTTAATTGGCTTACAGTATCTTAACTGTTCTAGTTTTGGCTAAGATCTCTATGTCGTCCATATGAAGAAGAATCAAACATTTGTTAAATGAAGAAAGTAGTTTAAACTTTTTTTGGGACTTCATTTGATTAAATGGTGCTAAAGGGACACCACCTCAGACCCCCTTGATATTGAGATAAGGCTTCTGAGAAGACCAGTAAGCATGTGTAAAGTTTTGAATTACTTGCTGCTCTCTGTTTTGTTAACTGTCATAGCTCCATGTTTGAAATCCTGTGCTGCTTATGTGGTCTATCTTAGAGCTTACGATGCTTCTTTTGTAGTTTGCTGATAGTAATTTCATTGCTTCTTTCCAGTTATGTAGATCCTGAAGCTGTGATTGGATGTGAGGATGGAAAGGTTCGTGTATTTGACCTATACAGCAGAAAGTGTACCCAAATAATAAAGTATGATTCTGTTTCACGACTTACTTTGCATGCTTTGTGCACTAGTTGAGAAATTGATTCTGTTTCACGAGACTTACTTTGCATGCTTTGTGCACTAGTTGAGAAAAGGTTCAAATGATTTTCTCCTGGATCATTGCCTCTCTGGCACAATCGTGCACATAGACAATAAGCTGTCTTTAATCATTGCGTCTTTTGCTCACGTGCACATAGACAATAAGCTGTTTTGTGACGAAAATCTAAATCATAATCGCTTTAATAGCCAACACAGAATTTATGCTTCTCTCTGTAATCCCTCTGCCAGCACACGCACACACACACACCCCTCCCTCTGCCAGCACACACACACACACACACCCCTCCCTCCCCCAAACCACACAAAAAAACGAATCCTTTTTTTCCGCTCTCCGAACCACTCTAAGGGTATTAATGGCCAGTGCCAACAAATTGTGATTTCTTCCGCTCTCCCTAACAGACATGCAGAATTGGTGCCTTCTCCTTCCTCCTGTCCAACCATATCTTTTGCAGTGTTTTTTCCTTTCTTCAACCTTCTTTTGATCCTAAGATAATATTCAAGACTTATATGTAACTAACTTGTTTAGCTTTATTTCTTGCAGGATGCATCAGGGGCCTGTTTCTTGCTTAGCTTTTTCTGATGACCAATTGCTTGTTAGTGGTTCCTCCCTCGGCACCCTTTCACTATCAGATCTTTCTTCTGATCAGCGAGTTGTTCTACTGGGATCAACCTACTCTGCAGGTTTGCTAAATATGTTTTGTCAGATCCACAATACACTCATAACTTATAGAACAATGCCTCTACATCCCTTGCCATTGATTTCTCTTTCCTGAATACCCATGAACACATAATTGGCTTCCTCAAGTCATTATCCTTGGACAGATCCCCATAATTTGAATAACAAGCTTTTGCACCCAAGGTTGTGGCCTAGTAGTAAATGAAGTGGATTAAGAACCATGAGGTCACAGGTCACATCCCAGTAAAGACAAACACATTTGGAAATTTCTTTCCATTTGTCTAAGCCTTAGTATACAGTACATGTGCTGGTCAGCGGTGAGACATAACAGGTACCCCGTGAAACTAGTCGAGGTGCGCACAAGCTAGCCTGGACACCATGGATAATAATAATTACAACAACAACAAGAACAAGCTATGGCATTTTACCTTGAACAGATCCCCATAATGTAAATAACAACACCCTAGGGTGTGGCCTAGTGGTCAATGAGGTGGGTTGAGAATCATGATGTTTAACACAGTAAAAAACACTAGGTGATTTCTTCCCATCTGTCCTAACTTTTGTGAATAGAGTTACATGGTATTTGTTGTTTGAGGGAGGTGGCAGATATGCCGTATAATTAGTTGAGATGTGTAGCCGTAGATTTTCATACTGTGCCTGCTATACAGATTTCTTCCCATAAGAAGTGTTGTCTTTACTTCTAGTTCAAAGGGTATCCTTCGCATTTATCTAGTCTCCTTTTTAGCTTTGCTGGAAGAGAGAAGAGAAATGTAACATAAACTAGGAGACTGTCTAGGGAACATATGGTTACTTTATCCTGCATTTGGCTCTTTTAGTTTTTTTAAATGTTTTTTTTTTGGGGAAAATCTGACAGTTTTATGTTAATGACACATCATGAGAACCCTAGAATCTATATTTTATACTTTTGTAGAAAGTCTTCTTTATTTTTTTTTAGTTGTAGAAAGTGTTTTCTGGTTTAGGTTATTCTAACTGATGTCTAATCAGTAACTAGTGAAGGCTTCCTAATGTCCATCTGTGCTAGAAAGTGCACAAATGCTTTTACATGCTTTACTAAGTAGATTATCTTGGATGTATTTCTTTTAGAATCTTGATTCTCTTTGTAATCGGAATTCTGATTTATTTTTCTTTCTATGCTTCTCAAATCTCCTGCCACAGGGATCAAGACTTTATGTTCCACCTCTTAACTCAATTAAATTATTTTTCATCTTTCTTTTAAAATGTTGATTTTCTCTTTGTTATCTGATTTCTTGTTTGTTTTCTTTTCTGTTTTTGAATCTCTTCTGACAGGGGTCAAGACTTTGTGTTTCAACCCTAACTCCTATATGGTATTTGCTGGATCAACTGCTGGAAATGTGTCTTGTTGGGACCTCAGGTTTGCAGAACTAACTAAAACGTGAACCAACATTCTTACATGTGTTTTTCTACGGAACCCGGCCTTTCTGATCTTGTTCCATGCTTCTGTGCAATAACTGGTGTTTTTAATCCTTAGATAGTAGCTTTATCAATCCCTTTATATGTTGTTGCAGTTAATTGTAAATTAGGGATGTCTCATATTCGTTAATCTTTCTAGTCTGCTTATGAGTATGACACGTTGCTCTATCTTTTTTTTTTGATGACTGTGGTGTCCAAGTCAACTTTTGCGCATCTCGACTAATTTCACATCCCACCAGCAAAAAGTTGCTCAATCTCTTTGTATAAGATTCCCCCAGAGTTCATCCTTCACTATTTAAAATTTTAAATATAGTTTCTGTGAGATTTGACTTATTGTAAATGCCACTTTAGCAACAAGTACAAGAACTTAAGAGATTTCAAATATAGGTTATTGGGGGCAATTGCTAGTTAGTTAAAGAAGCAAAGAGGGAAAGAAGAAAAAAAGTGGAGAGAGAAGAATGGAAAGAAAGAAAGGGAAAGAAGAAAAAAGGAGCTTTACTATTTCTCTCTGGCTGATTGTGGTCTAAAAATGGAATGGAATAAAATGAATACTAGACGTGGATTTACATGTTGTTCTTGAGATCAAGTTTAAAGTTGATAATGATCTCTTGAAATATTACTATTGATAATGGAGGGCTAAGTTGTTGAAACTTGAAAGGTTCCATCAATCATAAATTCATAATGTTAGCATTCCAAAAGACTGCAGTGAGCTCGAGCAATCAGCATAGTGAAAGATAAAACAAATTGGCTTGAAGCCAAGGTTGCATGCTGCTTTGATTTTTTGTTCTGAAGTATGTAGGGTAAGTAGGGCCTAGTATATGTTTCTTTGAAATATAAAGTACTTTTAGGAATGGAAGGATGACTGGGATACAGAATTGTTTCAAGGGTATCGATATTGACTAAAAAATTGGCCTCCATTGAAAGTACAGAGAGGGGAAATTTTAATTAGTCTCTAACATCAAGGCTGAAGGAGAGATAACTTTGGACCTTGTGAAGGTAACTGAAAAAATGCGAACCAATTATCTGTGTCAAATAATCTGATCCAGTGGGTAGAGTAGTTTCATTCTTGACTGATATTGCAGCGATGAACCAAAAATCCTTCATTCTGATGGCTGTTTCTTAGGTGAAGAATTTAGATGCATAAACTTCAAAAAGAAAAGCCTGTGAGGGATTAATGTGAGATTTCTTTCGTCTTTCTCATCTTAAAATGTGAATGTGGACTCTTTTCATCATACGTTTAGATGATGAATAGGATTTGCTTAGCTACAGCTTGCTGCTATTTGCTCTGAGTCGTGAAATTGTTTTCCTATGTAGTTTAATATTTTTCTAGTTTCTGGTTATTTCAATCCTGAAAATGCTTGATACAGGAACACGACGAGTACTCTATGGGAAACAAGAGTTTCTCCAAATGTTATTTATTCTATGCATCACCTTATGAACGACACTTCAACATTGGTAGTTGGTGGAATCGACGGTGTGTTAAGAACTGTGGACCAGGTAACTGGTGAAGTAATTTCGAGATGCATAATGGATGATAGTACCACTGCATTACATCGTTCAACAGAGAGATTTGGAACTGTGCAAATTGAGAGCCGGAAAGTGAAAAGGCTGTCTGAAGATGATCGAATTGATCTTATGCCAAGAACTTCCAAGCCACAAATCACATGTTTAGCTGTCGGGATGGAGAAAGTTGTTACTACTCATAATGATAAGTATATCAGAGTTTGGAAATTTAGGAAGTGAAAAGGATTCTCATACACTACGTGAGAATTCCTGGTATTTGTTGTCAGTTCTGTAGCACTTCAAATAGTGTTGTTTGAAGCCACATTAACATTATCGTGCTGTTTTTTTTGCATCTGACGACGCCTCTTTCATTTTTCCTGTGTGTACGTGCTTTACATGGACTTTTCTTTTTATTTATTTTAGATGTATCTGTTTCAAATAGATTTGACATGAGTATATGATTACTTCAAATAGTTCCTTTAATATTCTAGAAATTTGAGCATAAATGATAAGTCATACCCTATCCAGTACAATTAATGGAAGACCATTAGCATGGCAACTCAATCCAGGAGTTGTCAAATTAAATGGAGCTGAAGTTGTGACTCCAGTAATCGAAGTAATGGGAAAATTACTCATAATATTTAGCTACCGTTTCAAATGTAATTAAAAATATATTCAATGTGAAAATAAAAATATCCTTCCTTAAATACGGGATAACTTCAGTGGTTGTTGCGATATTCAAAACTTTGACATGTGAAATTCCAACACAATTAGCCTTATTCTGAAAAAACGTAAGAGGTTCAAATTTTTATCAGTTCAAATTTAAATGTTGAATATAGCGTTGAAACGCGGTCCAGATGGCTATTTGTTAAATTCTTCCCCCATTTGACTGGATTGGGCCATTCTATGAGGCCCAAATTAATGATTGCCTATCAATTTCTGACGAACACAGCTCCCCTCTTGAAGAAGAGTGCAAACCCTAATTATCGCGTGAGATTGAGATTGAAAAATGGTGTGCATACGAAAGGCGACGATAGATGATTTGCTTGCGATGCAAGCATGCAATTTGCTATGCCTTCCTGAGAATTACCAGATGAAGTATTACTTTTACCACATTCTTTCGTGGCCACAGCTTCTGTACGTTGCTGAAGATTACAATGGTAAGATTGTGGGATATGTGTTAGCTAAAATGGAAGAGGAAACCACTGAGTGCCATGGACATATCACTTCCCTTGCCGTAGTCAGGACTCACCGGAAACTTGGTTTGGCTACTAAGCTCATGACCGCTGCTCAGAATGCCATGGAACAGGTATGGATTATTGAAAAAAATTGATCAAGTGCTTTCTCTGGATATTTCGTTTCCTAAAAGAAATATGTTTTAACAAGTGATTAAATCTGGAAATTAGATTCATTTGTTGAAAGAATGATAAGTTGATTTGATTCTGGATATTAGATTGGTAGGAGGGCGTTTTGATAAGTAATTTAGTTTTGGAAATTAGACAGTTCTGTAAAAATGGATATGTGTGCCAGTTGTTAACTTGTTAGTCAGAATTGGCTGATTATATTTGATGGTGAATGAAGTTTTTGGTGACAAGTGAACTTTTTTATTGTTTCGGTGTCTGGGTTGCGCACCGTCAGTGTCATGGTTGAGTTGTAGATATTCCAACTCATTGCCTTGTGTGCTGTTCAAACTCTGGATTGAAATACAATAGTTTTCAGCTCAAGCATGGACTTGACTAGTTTACTCTAAAGAGTTTGGCTTGAATAGAAATTATGATGAGAAAATTTCATCTAGGCAGAAGAGAAAAATTTCCTTGAAAGGATGATTCTGGATCTTGAAAGGATGCAAGTGAAAGAAGTAATAAACACAACTATCCCAGAACATCTGTAGTTGTGCATCAATCAAGCCTGACAATTTGCTCATTGGCATGGCAACTTATCCTAGTGTGGTTCTAGATAGATGTCACCAACCTCAGTATGAAAGCTAATGAAACTAGAGAGTTGAAAAAGATTGTAAAGCATCTATATACATAATTTATACAAGGACTTAAAAAGCCAATATAGGAAACCACAGGGAATACCTTCTATTCGGCTTTACTCTACTATGCCTTGAGCAGGAATCCTCTTCTTTTTATGCTAAACACCTGAACTGTTTCCACTATTGTCATCGACCTTTCTCTTTTTTGATTTGATACCAGAACTCACTTTGTCCCTGTCGGCCACAACAATTATCAAGTTCTCGTTACTCATGCTAGCCTTAACAACTTACTTTGTCTACTAGCGGATCCTTTGAGTGCTTTTCTGTTGGGGATGTTTAGCAGGAGAAACAGGGTCTCAAAATCCTCGTCATCATCAGCTATCTTCTCACATTGATTAGGTGAAGACATTTTTGCACATACTTGTTGAAAGACAAACTAAAAATAAAGACAAAACGGTGCAAAATAACTGAAAACAAGTGTTCCCAAAATCAAAACCAACATTATACCCAAACAAAATCAGATGCTTTAATTTAGCAAGGAATATAGAAGAATCTAAAAATCAAAAGGTAACCAAAGTAGTATACCAAAATGAAAATAGCACAAGTCTCAAAATATAATCGCCAATGTAACACTGATAGAAAGAAATGAGAAGCTTACTTTGAATGAAAAATGGGAGCACTAAAACCTAACAATAACAGAGGAAGAAACTGGAGGAGAGTGTTGAGAATGAGAGAGAAGAAGCAATCGTTATAATAGAACCCTGTTAACGGGTGAGACAAAAATTTCAATTTATGTAGTGAATTAGTCGAGGTAGTTGGCCCCGACACCATGGTTATCAAACTAAAAGTATAAACTTTGTGAAAATATACTGTTTTTTAGAATTAAATTGTGAAGATTCTACGATGAAGCAACCTTAGCTGTTGAGCAGGAGAGCTCCCTCTTCTGAAGGAAACAAAAAGCTGAGAGAGATTGAGAGACCAAAGGGATAGTGGAAGAGAGCTAAGTAATACCTGTAGCTCAAGGAAATGATTGGGCAGTTGCACCAATCGTCATGATAGCGTAAGCGATTGGATAAGAAAACCAAAAGTAAGCGAACTTGTTCTGGTTATCTAATATTCAAACCGCAATTGAGGTCAAGCTTGTCTCATTAATGTACAGGCTTTGATTGGTCAATATTTGAGCCCCGTGCATTTACCCCAACCTCGGATAATGAGGATTGTGATGTGGTGAAACAAGGGTTTCAGTGCATACTTTTCATTGGTTTGAGATTATTAGTCTTGATAATTACAATCACAAATTATGAATTAGGTCATTTGTCTTGAAGTTTGGTGTATCACTTACTTTTTTATGCCAGTAGATAATAAAATATGTCCTATGATCTTTGATTAATTGTAGACTAATAATACCACATTGGAGGTGAGAAGCCCGTACAAATGCAGAAGTTTCAATTTAGTATAATATTTTAAAGGAAGAACATAGTAACGAGGCACATTCACTGAAAAGTTGTGGATTATTCAAGAAAAATTGTGTTCCCTTCATATTGAGTCATTGAGCTTTTAGGTGTTTAATGCTGGATCTGTACCAGCTGTAGGAACAGTAGTTCTATAAAATCAATATTTTGGATCCCTCAATTTACCGTACCCCTTTTGGTAACTGTTATCACATTATGTCACCAATTAGCTTCTCTTTATCAAGGAGCCCCGTCGACCCACCCTCTGGTGCAAACAAAAAGAAAATATTTTGAAAATGTAGTAGTGGAAGGTCATTCTTTGGTTTACCACTAATGTAGATCTTTTGGGAAGCACAAGTTTCCGGTAGTATGTGACTATAGTATCAACCTAATTAGGTACATATTACTGGATTTTTTACTCAGTGAGTTACGGTTCTTGGCTATGTTGCTTGGACTCTCCAAAAATGTTGTCGCACCCATGTTGGATTCTTCAAAAATACACTATTTTTGGAGTATCCTACAGGCTCTCATCAATATTTTTGATGAGTTTTTGGAACTTTTACTCTGGTCCTATGTTCATTCTGTCACTGTTATTCCTGGTTAATTCAATAATGTGCTTAAAGTTAAAACAAAACAGTATAATCTTATTTAGCATGCATATTGTTTGTCCTGACGCAAAAATGTTCCTCAGTTGGAATGATTCTAACAATAAGATCCAATTTTTGCTTTTGGTAAAAGGTGTTCGGAGCAGAGTATGTGTCTCTGCATGTTAGGAAAAGCAACAGGGCTGCATTTAAGCTGTATACAGAGACATTAGGATATAAGATTCATGATATGGAAGCCAAGTACTATGCAGATGGGGAAGATGCTTATGATATGAGGAAGGAATTGAAGGGCAAGAAGCATCACCAGCATCATCACCACCACCACCACGGTGGTGGGTGTTGCTCTGGTGAGGTGAAGGTAGGACCAAAGGAAGGAGCAGCAGAAACAAAAGCAGCATAATTATGAACCTAAAGTTTGGGACTTAAAAATTTCCGAGTCAATTTGCGCACAAGAAATATATGTTACTAATGTGTCTTTTCTACATGAAACAACTACACCTTGTAAGGTTGGATCATTGGTACAATTAATGCTTTTGGTTTTTCTGATATTGTATTAACCTTTCATATCTATTTTCTGAGGAGGAAGCTATTGAAATATGAATTTCCAAAAGTTACCATCTTGATGAAATACGTTGCGACAATTTTACCTTATTGTATTTTATCTTAAATAAGCTTCATTTTTATTGTTACTAGATCATATAATAGCTTAATTAAGTGTTCGTTTGTTGCATTCCTGCATTATTATTATTATTATTATTAATAGTTCTGAATGATGAAGGGTTTAATAAATTTAACTAGTAAGATGAAATTCAGTGTGCTTCCATGCACTATGGAAGCTTCTCTTAAAGTAAGCACTATGGAAGCTTCTCTTAAAGTAAGCACTTCATCTAAGTATGAAATTTCTTTTGGATATGAAAGTCCACTCTCTGCCAAGGAATATTAAATTAACCAATTTTTTCTACGATGTTGAGAAGACACTTTGATTTAATGTAGGTTAGAAATTGTTCTGGAGAATCTGATTTTGGGAATGAATTAAAGTACCTTTTATTTAACTAGTCTCATAAAGACTTTTCTTCTCTTGATTGGGGAATATCACCTGTCAAGGAACTCTTTCTTCATTTGATGGTCTCATTGTTTCCTATTGCTACTTCTATTTTGGTTGTAAGACTTACAAGTAAGGGACAATCTCAAGTAGACAGTTCTTATGGGGCGTAGGCCTCTCAAAAGGTAATAGAGGAGGGCAAAAGTTTCTTCTTTCAAAACCAAAATTGGAAATGAATTTTGACTTATGATGATCATATATTTTAAATTTTATTAATGCTTCATTTTTCCGTAGACAATTAATATGATAGCAGATTTTTACACAAAATTAATGAATGTATAAGACGTCTTGAATATACAATTGATACTTAAGGTTAGTTGTGTAGTTAGATGTAAACATTTGATTCAGGCAAGACCACTAATCATGTAAAATTGCTTCATTTTTTGTTTAAATCATCAAATTCTATGGTTAACAAAATCAAATAATTGACTATACTTTTCGAAACCAATAGTTTAGTTACTTTAGTACACGTCTATCGTTTGTCAAAATCAGGGTACTATAAATGCTAGTATTTACTTTATGGTATCCTTTTTGCCAGCAAATTTGACTCAGGTGATAACGTATATTTATTTCAAGCTGTCACTACTCTCATTTGTTGGAATAATCAATAATTGAAAAAAGCCAAAACCCCAAAAATTTTACTGTACTTTTTACATCTGAAATGACAACAAAATATTAGAGATTCTTTGGCTCTTACTTCCTTCCTTTCATTTTAGTTGATCATCATATTAAAAATAAATATTTCATATTAATGATTCATTTTACTAAATCAAGAAAACATTTATTTAATCATTTCTATATTATTGCTATTAATTTTTTTTTAAAAGTGTTTACATTTATTTGTAAAATCTGTAAAAGTTTTTTAAGGGGTAAATTAATAAATTATCTCTTTATTTATGATTTCTTAAGCACCATGCAAAAAGTGATCAACTAATATGAAATGGAGATGGTACTATTTTATTTGAATGTCCTTTTGCTTTTGATTATTCCAACAAAATTCATATTCCAATATTCAATCTTGATCCTTGGCATAAAATAAGTTGTTCCTCTTCTTGCAATAATACCTTATTAGGCCCCTAAAAGTCATCTTCTTCTTCTTTTTTTCCTATTACTTTTTCATGTTTTGTTTTTAGGAAGGGTATTTCTTGTATTACAAAAAATATATTAGACAGAAAATGGCAAAAGTCTTCGTTATAAAAGTATTTAATCATCTGAGAAATCAACTCTAGTAAAAAAAAAAAAAAAAAACTCAAGCCCAAGAACAGAGGAGCAGTTGATTTTTTAATTATTAACCAAACAGGACAAATAAAATAAAACAAGCTCTACCATGACTTGCTGCCTAACAGAAGCCAAGTTTGTCAAGTCTAATGATTGGATGTAGGCATTCTCTATCTTATCTCCTTTCTAATAATGATTAAAAAAAAATATGTCTTTTTAAAAAAATACAATATTTAGTAATTCTAATTATGAAGTCTTTCCATTTGAATTATTTACTCTACTAATTAAAGGAGATAAAAATGTAGGTAGAAAAAAGTAGTTCCACCTTCTTCTTTTTTTCTTTTTTTTCTTTTTTTGCTTTTTTTCTTATAATTTGAATAAGTTCTATGCTAAGCAACTGGGGAAGGGGAAAAGCTACAAGAAGGGAAATAATAGAAGAAATAAAATAAAAGAAAGATGATTGTCTTTATGAAGAAATTTCTCTAGTTTAATTTTCGCCCTCTTTCGTTTGTCAAATCACATTTTTATTCTTTTCCAAACTTGCAGAGCACCAAGAAAATCATTTCCTTTATATAATTAAGCTACAAATATCTAATACTCCCTTCCGTTCAATTTATCTATCTGATTTTGACTTGATATTGAGTTTGACAAAGTAAATACTAAGATTTTTGAATCATGTGATCTTAAATTAAAGTTATGTGGCATGTATCAAAATGTCTTTAATCTTATAATTTTAGATATGCAACTCGGAAAGTTAAAATTAAGAAGTTGTCAGAAAAGATAGAGACATTTTTTCAATGAATTAAAAAGGAGTAAAATAAATAAATTGAAACAAAATAATAACTTGTTTCTTAAAATAGCTAACCGCTATTTTGTGACAAATGTATAACTTGGAATTCTAAAAGAAAAAGAAACGCCAAACAGTTTTTTGTTACATTACTTTTCATTTTTTTGCTCTTTTCATAGGTGAAGCATGCGTATGAAATGAAAAAATAACGATTAAAAAAAAAAAAGAAAAACTCGAAAAAAGTGACAATACAAACACGTCAAAAATGTGAGATGTGATGAAAAGTGTTTAGGCCCTACCAATAAAAGTAATGAACTTATCCATTTAAAGCCAAAAAAAAAGGTATTTTATATGACAATATCGATGTGAAAATAATAAGGGAAAGGGTAGCATGGTGAGTCACGAAACACTACAACGTAACCAACTTTATGGCTTACAAAATAAAGGTAATTTGTCTTCTTTAGCCATTAAATGTATATAGTTAGAAATTCAGGCATGGTTCAGTCGAATTTAATATTTTTTATGTATATAATGTATTTATATTAAAAAGTATATTAAATGTGTGTAACTAGTAAGTGTAGAATTTAATTATTATTACTTGAAATGATCGTTTTAAAATTTAAAATCAATAAAATTAAAATTTTGATTTTGATTTTGTCTCTGATAATGTATCTTGAGGATTTGTTATCATTGTTTATCTAAGTGTACTTTTGATAAATGGATACCACAATTCTTCATGTTTTTTAATTGATTCTCTCTCATATTTGTTTAGTTAAGTTTGAGATAACGATTTATTGTTATACAGTTAAGGTTGCAATTTTGATAAATAAAGTTTTAAAGTTTAGCTTCGTTATTTTTATATGAACTAATGTACATTGTATATATATGGATTATCGCATTTTTTTCAATTTGCTGATGAGTTTCTCTAATTACTGATCCGATTAATTTAAATTTATATCGAATAAACACACTAAAAAGATAAACACTCCTTATCAAGAAATTCTTCAAGCACAAACAAAAGATTATCAACCATTATATCATATTTATTACTTTTGAGAAAACTAATAACTTACGGTCAAATTCAGGAGTATTTTCAATACTCATCGGGAAAATAATTGTGCATGTCTCACGTGCCATGTCTTGAAATCTGGTAGACTGCTGACGTGTAATACCCAGAAAAACAGTTGTTCTGTTTTAATTAATGCAATTTCTATTTTAGTCCCACCTAAAATTATACCCCTAATTTTTAATTCAACGAAAAATTTTTTTTCAACAGCAAATCAAAACTAATACCACTAGTGTATATTATATCTAGTTTGGCGCGCAATAACTTTTCTACCCTCTTTTTTCACATGCCAAATTTATTTCCAAATACTATACAAACATTATCACCTATAGTATTTTACTTCAGACATAATACATAAATATGCCTTTTAACTTGATCTCATTTCATATTTATGTCCTCCAATTTTAAATGTACACAAATAAATACTTAAACTTATATAAAGTTGAATAAATAGACACGTACATCTTACGTGGCATCTTACATGGCAATTTGAGTCCTATGTAGTGCTCTACGTGTATTATATCACATAGGACTCATGTGTTTACTTGTGCACATTTAAAGTTGAAGAACATGAATGTAAAATAAGATCAAGTTAAAATAACACATTTATGTATTATGCATTTACTTTAAATAGCATCATTGATTGACAAAAAAAAATGTAAGATTTGGAAGTTTTATTAAAATATGCAATTAGAACAATCGAAGGTGATTTTCCGTAGATTATATATCCTCCTCTGCAGGGTTCTACCAACCAAGTAAAAGATAAAAATAATAAAAAAATGAAAACAAATAGTTCAAACTTTACATGATTACGTAAAGAATGAAATGTAATTTATTAAATAATATTAGGTTTACCTAACTAAGATGTTGACAATAAACTAGTGGTGGGTCCTTACCACGACAGTACAATATCCCAAAGTATATCATTATTATATAAATACAAAAGGACAGGACCATAAAGACACCTCATTGTGGCCTCTTCTTGTTGGGGGAATATGAGTGGGCACTCCAACTTGAAAGTTATTTCACAGTTGAACCTTTTGGTCCTTACAATAAATTGATCATCTAACATATGGTTATGTTTGACAAAAAAATTAATCTTATATACATTCTATTAGAATTGCTCAGATAGTAAGCAGGTTACAAAACAAAATGGTGTTACCGTGCGAATCGAGAAGGTACAGATCTAGGAGTTGGCACAATAACATCACGATTTGTCTTGATCAAATTAAGTCGATCTTGAATGGTTTTGTCAAAAAGTCTGTTATCTGGATTCTCAGCATAACAAACGTAGTAACTACTCACACAAGCATGAGGCAAAGCCATCGCAATCCTCGTCTGCAATCCATCAAAAATACAATTCGTTAATACTTTTAGAGAGTCCGAGCTATATAGCAAACATATAAAAATCAATAATGAAGTAGAAAACACTAACCAGAAGGTAACCAACGTAGGCAGATAAAAGGGACAATGTGGCAGTGAAATTGGGATAAACAGTGAAAGTCCAAGCACCAATCACAATAACACAAATAGAACCGCTACAAACTCCAGTCAAGAAGCAAATGGCACTTGTCATGTCTGAATCTACAATTGTCTCCATTTCTCTTTTTTCAAATAGCTCCCATGTGTCTTGTGATGCCTTCACAAAGCTCTTACCATACGTAGCAATCTAACAAAATAATGAGTATATCGTTTCAGTCAATATTCATCGCGCAGCTACGTATACAAGTGAATTATTGTGTGATGGGGCCATCTTGACGAAATTCCCAATATGCGTGAGTTCTATCATCTATGTTTATTATATAAGAAGTCGTCAACTGAATATGGTTGAAAAATTAGTGAAAGTGAAAGTTGTATAAAATTAGTATATATTTGTTGAAATAATTGAGAACGCATAAGAAGGAATATTGACATCTCATCTCACACAGCACTAATGGGAAGGGAGAATTATGACTACTACTAACTCTATTTATTAAAAATAACATTTAATAAATTGGAAACGCCTGTAATATGCTATAAATTGAAAATGACTAATACGCTTTAGTATGAAGACTTTTTTAAATATAGATGTGGATAATGTTTTTATTTTAGGAAAATTAATTCATAAGATAACCGTCAACGTCGATTATAATCAGGCTCTTATCATTTAGAAATCACTAGAGCATCCTAATTAAAAAGTCCATTTCAATTTTTGGATACATCACATTGTAGCATACTTTACACTTAACCAAGTCCTGATATGCAAAAGAAACTTTAATTTTAAATTTAAATAAGAGAAGTTCAATAATACAAATAAAAACAATTTTTTTTTCACAAGTTATTCAATTATATTTTATTATTACATTTTTTTCAATTAAAATTGAAAAGAAAGAAAGTAGAAAACTTGAAGAGTTATGAGTGAGTGAATATTATGGAAGATCATGATTCAAATTTCAGTTGGGATCAACAAAATGTCAAGTCATTATGTCCGTTTAAGTTATGGGGAACAAAGTAATCTGCTACTCAACTATTCATATTAATGGAATCTAATAAAATAATCAAGATACGCACGAGCAGGTCCAGACAACATCTTTAAAACGAAAGAATGTTTGAAGTACCTGAACATATGCCCAGCCATTGCCGCGCTTGAAGATAGAATCCATGATTTTCAATCCACAATGAGCACAACAAAACATGAACTCATCTTCACCTTCAAGCAAATTCAATGCACGAGCCACAACCCTCAGAACTTCAATTGTAGGAACAAACAAAGAACCAAGACAAGCACTTCCAAGATTCACAGACAATGCCCTCTGGAAACAAAACTGTGTACTAGATTGCATTCCTCTAAGATAATACAGCCCAATCACTCTGCTCACTGTCAAATTCACCACATTCCTCATCACCTCAGTAACCCAAGCCATACTCAAAACCAACCCGATGATAACCAACGGTGGGAAATAGAAATTTATAGCCCCAATCACAGCCAAAATCCACATTGACATCCATAAGAATCCAGCAGCTAATGTTAGATAAGTTGGACGATTCAAATCGCCAAATTTAGGTACAGGTTCAAGTGATTTGATTAAAATCTTTGTACAAAACTTAATTCTTGGTGTCACCCAACAAGAATACAATCCATTTCCAATTGCAAACATGATTAACACAACTCCAACGCCATCAGTTGATGGTCTTTGGAAGCAAATTAATAGGATTCCAGCTGCTAATGTGAAGATAAACGAACCCCAAAGTACGAAATGAACCATGAATGTTGGCCACATTCTCATTGCCTTTTGCCATGTAAATGCTAGTGTTATGCTAAGTAAAGAAGCTACTTCTACTTGTGGTAGAAAAAACTTTAGTAGCCTCTTTTCTTTTCTTTGTGCTTCCCCTGCTTCTAGTAGACCTTGTATCCCTTTGAATACAAGAAAACAAACTAGCCCAGTTGCACCAATCATGTGTACAAGGAACAGAAAAAGTGAGAACTTGTTTGTGTAGGATCTTGAATTCAGTGTTATTACTGAAGGCTGCAGGTAAAAAAAAAAAAAAAAAAAAAAAACAAGAAGAAATATTTTCAGATTTTACTCAAATATTGAGAAAACTTGAATACACATCAAAAATGAAAAAGAATTTCAGCTCTATTTGATATTCCATGATCAGTGACGGAGCCAAGATCACAGGAAGAAGCCAAAGGAGTTCAACATCTATACGTATATGTTAAAAATAATTTTAATCATGTATAAATGCTGAAATATTCGAACCCCTTGCGCCTGGCAAGCTCCGCCCTGGTCCATGATAGAATTTATTTTTCGAAAAATAAAATGAATTATTTTCTAAGAAATAGTTTTGCTGTTTGATTTAAAAGTTGAAAATAATTGTGACATAAAAATAATTTTTGCCCAAAAATGAAGTAAGTTATATTTTCTACTTTTGTTGAAAATGAAAAAAAAAGTATTCTTTAATAGTTGAACCTCAAAAATGACTTACTATTTTCATTTTAGAAAAACGTTTTCCATTGTACCAAACACGCCCTTCTATGTTAAGCTCAGAAACATACTTGAGGGGTAACAGCAGGGGTGGAGCGAGTCTGAGAAGGAGCCGGTGAGGGTTGGTGCTGAGACGGAGCTGGAACCACGGCCGGCGCCGTTACCGGAGAAGGGCGGTGCTGAGATGGCGCCGGCACCGGAGCCGGAGGATGGCGGTGGTGAAATGGATTAGGAAAAGAACGGTGCTGACGATGTTGAGCAGGTGCCGGAGCGTTATAAGGAGAAGGAGAAGCAACTCTAGTTCCGGCATTCATCACAAGCCTTAAAGGATTCGTAGCACTCAATCTTTGCATTCTCGACATGTGAAAATTCTCACCGCCTGTTTCTGCCGGCGGCGGCGGAGGCTGACTTTGAAATCCCCTTTGTTGACTATCCATTTCACCTTTCTCCACATCTCTCTCTTCTTCATCTCGCATCTTCGTCTCCTTTTCTCCATTTTCCTCGTCAACTACCTAACAATAGACAGAAAAATTAAAAAAACTCAATTTCACTTTTAATCACCAAAAAATTGAAATGAAATGAAATAATGGAGCTGTATGTGCTTACAGGTTCTACAGCACCCATGAACGACGGTAAGAGGGCGGCGGCGCGTGGATGAAAGTAGATGTTTATTCCGTTATGGGGAGAGGAACGTTAGATTTTGTTGGTACGTGAATTATGGTGGTGACTGATGCTATTGGTGGCGCATCAAAATATTTGCCTTCACCAAAGCTTTTATTTACTTGTTGAATACCAGTTTGGTAAAAACATTCCAAACGTGCATCGTACGCGCGTGTTTACACTATCCATGTCTGCAGTTGTTTCTCGCACATGTTCCATTTTAGTTGAAAATATTTTGCACCAGTTTCGTGTTTTAAAGAGCTGCTATTGGGTGTGGGGGGAAACAGAGCCAATTATTATGGGATTAAGAGCCTGTTTTGTTCAATTTATTTGAAGTATTTTTATAATGTTTGAATAAAAAAAATTATTAGACATTTATTTTTAATAAAAAACTTATTTATAAATCTAAATTTTTTACTTATGACTTTTAAATTATCGGTAAAATATAAGGTCACATGGGGAACAAAAAGGAAGTAAAGAACAAGTTGCAGGCTGCTAAAGTGGTGGTTGATGTGGCACAAAAATATCCGATTCATTTTTAGACCGAAAGCTACTTCCTCCGTCCCATTTTATATGTTATCTCTTTCTATAAATAGTTGATTCATAATATTTGTCATTTTATAAAATCAATGCATAAATTAGCATATTGTTCCTTTTTTATCCTTGAGAGTTATTAGCATTGAAAACATATATTTGACCAACTTAGAAAAGTTAAGTAAATGATTCATATCATTGGTTAAATTAATTAATCAAAATAAATTAATTCATATTCATTGATTGAAAACTTGAGTTCCAAAAAAATTAAATAAGGGTAGAAGGGTAAAGTTACATCATTTTTTAATGTAAGTACAAAGTAAAAATGTGACATATAAAATGAAACGGAAAGAGTAATATACTTTTATTATTTTACTCTAAATAACTTTTTTAGAGGAATTTTATATCAGTGTGCATAATGTAAATAAAGTTGCTTTAAATTTTAATGCAAATGGAAAGTTCTTTTTGGTGGTTGATCAGTGAGTGCCAGAATACTATTGAAAAATCTGTACTATGTTAAAAGTTTAATAGTAATATTAAGAGAAAAGGCACAAAATAATCTCTATCTTTGGGTTTAGACTCAAAGTCATTCTTGAGTTTTTACATGAGGCACTAATAGTTCCTCATATTTGTAATATTGGTGCACTTTTAGTCCTTCCCTGAACTTTTGCCTATTTTTTTAACATTAATTATGTTCATAATTTTATGTAAGGAATGTCTCATCGTCTTGTAGGTGTTTTTCTTCTCACAATCGACTTTATCTACAATACGATTTCTACTAAACAAAACAAGGTGTTTTTCTTCTCACAATCTCACATGGAGTTATTATTTCTACTAAATATATAAAATGACGATTAAACATTCCATACATAAATTATGAATAAAATCAATATTAAAAAATAGGCAAAATTTTGAAGGAGGACCAAAAGTGCACCAATATTGCAAACTTGATGGACTATTAGTGCTCCATGTGAAAACTTAAGGATGATTTTGAGTCTTAATCCAAAGATGAGGGACTATTTTGGGCCTTTAACCTAATATTAACAAATCTCTTCGGAACCTTTATAAATAGAAAATAATTTTTCTTTCTTTTTTTTTCTTATTATTATTATTATTATTATTATTATTAGAGTATCAAATTGTAGAGTATTTTAATGAGCCACATGACGGTAAGGAGAGGAGTCACTATGAAACAGGTGATTCCACCTTTTTTATTGAAGTAGGATGCTTATAAATTTTTTTAGAAATTAATAATGTATTGATATTAATTAAAACAAGTAATATAAAATTTAAAACTAATTTGTTATAACATAAAACTACTTCCATCCGTCATTGGGAAGTCATTTTCATCTTGATTTTTTTTTTTTTCTGATAATCAGACACTAAAAAAATGTTTTTGGGTTTGAGAAATAGCACATTTGTTAGTGGGGAATAATTAAATGATCAATGTAGGTATGAAATACCAATTATTTGGGAATATTTTTACCTTTGGTAATACGGATTCCTTAAATCTTATGCTCTAGGTGATTTATTTTTTTACCATAGCTAAGAATTAAGATTTATACTATGTAAATCGAATAAAAATAAGGAAAAAGAGTTTGAAAAATACTTCAACTTTGGCCGAAATTGTTGTTACGATATCAAACTTTATGGAGGACATTTTATCCCTACACTATTTAATAGTATATTTTAACGGTATATAAGTGCCCACGTGAACATATTACTATTTATAATGATGCAATATTTATGATGTCCACGTGGACACATATATACCTTTAAAATACATTATTAAATAGTGCAGGGGATAAAAGGTCCTTTTCAAAGTTTGATATTGTTACAACAATTTCAATCAAAGTTTAGATATATTTTAGACATTTTTCCCTAAAAATAAAGATGGGTATAATTAAAGGAAGAGGAATATCAAGATGGAGTGGAACAAGGATATTCATATTCATATACCTATCACATTGTCAAGCCTGTCCACTACCTTACAATAATTTCAACCCAAATTATTTATATTGACTATATATAAAATTTAAACTCAGAAAATATATTTCTTTTATGGAAACAAAATCATGTTTATTATTTTTTTTCTTTGTCTCACACTTTCCTTTCCAGTCATTTTAATTCTTTAAAAAAAGGACACATTTTTTAAATATTTATTTTACCTTTAATGAGATGAGTTATAGTCATACAAACATTGAAGGTTTATTTTAATCCACAAGTTTCAAAAAAATCTATTACATGCTCAATCAAAACTATATCTTGACGGAAGAGAGTAGTATCTTTTACATAATTGAGGATGAGTGGTCGTTTTCAATTGCGTAGCAATCCCCAAATATTATATAATTTTTTTTTCCTAGTGGCAATCCTCAAATATTTGCTAACAAGGTCGATTATATTTGTTTCGAACATGTACCCATACTTTTAACCGAACATATTATATACTATGACGAATTAAAGAATACAGATAATATAATTCTCAAATTTGTTTGCAAGCGACGATATACGAAGAATGATAGTTCAACTAAAAACTAATAAACGTAATAAACATTAAAATCTAAAGACGAAGCATTCTAGCTTGTATTTATCGCACACCTCAAAATATAATTTACATTTTAGGCATGTTGAAAATAGTGTTAATTCAAAACTTAAATTTTTCTTTGAAGTGTTACACGATTTATAAACAAACTTAAAAATCCCTCTAAAATTATGTACTACATATGAATTGACAAAATCATATATAGATGAGACATTCTTCTATGTAAATTATGGGTGGGTAGGTATCTTTCTAGATTTGATGTAAACTTCTATAATCAAATGATGTTCCACTTTATGCATAAATACAATAATATACTTGGTGTAGTCTCATAAAGTGGTGTTTGGAGAAGGCAGAATATACGTAAATCTTACCTCATATGAGATAGACATGTTATTTTCAATAGATCCTCGACTTAATCCAAAAAAAAATGTAATGAAACTACCAGAGTCCAGAGACAACTTTATGCATAAATTTACTATAATAATATTATAAGATTTGTAAGAGAAAAATACTAATTAAGCCCTTCATGGATATGACTTATGAGATTTGTCTCTAGATAAATAAATAATAAATAATATGACCGTTGAGAGATTAAAAGACAGAGAATCAGGTTAAGAAACCTGAAATAAACTGACTGTGTCCCAATTTTATTTAGGAGCCAAAACAGAGAAGCAAATAATGGTAATTGGTAAGTGGAAGGAAATTAATAAAGATATATATATATATATATATATATATATATATATAAGTTTATTAATGCAACTGACAGGAAAGGACTTATATATTTATTGAACATTACAACATAAAAAAGAATACATTTAAAAGCATGTTCCAAACCGAAAACAAAAAATATCTCACCAGAAATCTAACAGGCTGGCATCATCCAACCTGTGAATACTAGTTGTAAATATATTTTGGTAAAAGTTGGAAATGTTAATCGAATAATGTAATAGAAAATATCTTCTCATAGATAATATGTACAATGATCAATTTTAATAATTATCGCACATTCTGTATATTTATTATTTTCCAAAAGGTTAAACAAAACAAAAAGAGATAGATTCAATATTTTTGCATAATCACATCATCATGGTTGGGAACTTCTGATTATATTTGTAACTAACCAATGTTTTTCTTCAAAGAAAAAAATTGTGCTTATTTGTCTTTAAGCATTTGGAACTTATACACGCAATATGATTGTATCTAGTGATCTATTTGTTATATCGAGTGGTGAAATCAGAATTTTTACACTATATAAGATGGAACCGAGTTGAACTAACTTGAAGCAAATAACATTATGTCAAATAAGGAGTAAACAAGAGACGTTTATTTTTTCCTGATCGTACTTGGTTCCATATGAAGCTCTTTAAACAAGGTACATGCTAATCGAAGAAAATAAAAACTCAACAACGAAAATAGATCGATCCATTTAAAAATTAATAATAAGAGACTCAAAACTTGGTCTTAAAAAGATGAGAAGGAAGATCTTAGCAAACAAACTGGCATCAAAAAATTTGTTTATACAATTGATTCCAAAGGCACTACTTCTTTGCAGCACCACTGGAGGACTCAGGCTTTTTAAGTATACATAATTGACCACCATCCTTAGTAGCAAAAGTGGCTGCTTTTGTTTCGTTGCACTGATTAATAAACTTCGTCAATTCCTGGCCACACAAAAGAACAATGCAGAATAATGAGACCTAGAGTTTGCAAAGGAAGAAGCTATTCAAGAAGAACAGGACTAACAAGATTTGAGGAGGAAACACATCACATGATTGTTCCAAGGAAATATGTTTACGAGAATTTTAACTTTAAAGAAATGTTAGTATATAAAATACTGATAATTGTGGAATCATGTAAAACACTTTGGGACATCCAACATCCCAAAATGGAAAGGTTATCATATAAATTGGAATAGAGAGAGTAGGCTAGTACTAAAACTTAAAAACCAGTGAACCCGGTACACTGAACATCAGATATCTTTTATGAGGTCAATTAGTCAGACATGCTAAAAGGATGGTGCAAAAGATAATCTGATAAAACACATCTATTTTTAAAGAATCATTTTAATTTAGTGCAAGGCTGCTTCTGTGTGGCAAGGATAAATAGTCATGCCACAAATCACATTGACACAAACTTCATTATTTGCTAAGTTAAAACAATTGGAATGTGAAGGCAGTCAATCAAGTTTACTTTCCTACAATTGGAAACACAGAATCAGCTTGTCATTTGCAGGATACCACTAAATACATTATCATTTAAACCTGTTTATTAGTCAAGCAAATGTTTTGACTGAATTTTACAGTTGAAACTACAGCTACTTGACCAGAGATCAAGCTAATGCAATCAGTAGTTTTAGGAAATTAACAAGGTCAAAGGCTTTAACCTGTGCAAGATATCTAAACAAAACATGACTGGATATACCCAACAAGTCAGAAGGGAAAGCAAAGATAAAACCGAAATGAACTACAGATTGTGCTGCATTCCATTCTAGTGCTTTCTCCGCTCCAGTCAGTCCTTCTGTCCTAAATATATCAAATCAGCATAAATATCCTCCTGATAACCCTAAACTTCACTGCCTGTGGCATCTATATACAAGTACTCAAAGGTTGTACAAAATAAAACGACTCAAAAACCAAAGTTGAGCAGAATTAATTTGTTTTGTAAATCTCTCAAAACTAAAGATTAACTTTGATCAGTCTAGTGTCTTCAGCTCTTTGAAGAAGAACATGAACCCAGATGTGTTATCCTACTATAGCACCCTAATCTTATTGAACACCCTCCTCAAACACTTCTTTCATTGTGTTTATCCAGGTCTCATGTTTCATCTAGGAATACCGAATCAAGATCCCAGATTAAATGGAATGTGAAACTAAAGAAAGCCCTTTCCAGCAAACTAAGAGTTCTAACTATTTTCTTTCCATAAACCTTCCTCTCTTTTGAAATGCATTAAACGTAGAAGTATCATATTACACTTCCAAATCCAAATTATACATATTCATGATATTTGTCACAGCGATAAAACTTCAACCACAGCTCTCCCACAATTTTTTTCCACACTTATCTGAACTTAGTTAAAGCAAAAAGAAAAGTAAGGGCATCTACTACTAACCATAATACAAACAAAAGAACCAAGTTTTAAGAACAATAATTGATTGATCTAAAATGAAGAAATAAGGCATATAACTCCACAAGACTAACAAAGTCAAACCTCAGAAGAAAATAACAATAATGTCATCACTAACCTCATTCTCTCATAGTAATTTAACTTGATCAATTGAAGTTCTAATGTCATCACTATCCTCAATTCTCCGACAGAGTGATTTAACTAAATCAATTAAAGATCCCAACTTTGTACCTTACCCACCCCCTAAGGACCCCTTTCTCAGTTCTCTTTCTCCATTATTTATGAAGTTTGAGGTGTTAACTTTCATATATTAAAATTTACCACCAAGAATTTGCAAAATCATCTAAAACCAATTACATAGGTACAAAAGCTCAAAACAATGTTGCCACATAACAGATATTCAATATGATAGGGGGGAAGGAAGCACATCAAACACCGATAAACTCAAAATACCAAAAATTATAAACCTAGAAATCACAAAACATAATTAAAAAACACTCACCCGATCGACGTCCATCTGCTTTGTGTTCTTCGATGGTTTTACCGCTCTCTTCCCTGTAAATGAAATTACTTGTTACTCCCCATAGACACTGTAACACAAACGATGAAATTACGAACAAAGAAATACATATACCTTTGCGAATTTGAGGAGCTTTTCCATGTCGACTCGGTACTGATTTCTTCTTCTGTTGGCCTTTGAAAAGATTTGCCTTTTGTGTCATCTCTCAACCCCTTTCTATTTTGCTTTCAATGGATTCTAGGGTTTTTGTTGGATGGCTAGGGTTTATATTTACCCAATTTGGTGTATTGCGGTTCGGAATGAAGACATAGACAGACCGGTTCGGGTCATTCTATCTAAACTACGGAGAATTTCGCTACAAAAAAGGTTAAAATGGTCTACTCGTTTAAACCAGGCCCATGTTTTTGTAACGGCGGAGTAAATTATATTTAGAGATAATGTCAAAAATACACTTAAATTATATTTTTTTTTTTAGTTTCATACCTAAATTATTAAGAGTGTGAGATTCATACCTAAATTATCACTTTTTAATTTGAGAAACACACCTCTCTTTTATACCACTTCATCATGGTGTGTGTAATACACTCTCTCTTTTATTTTAAAAAATTGCCATATCAACCTTGATAAAAATTAAACAAATTATTAGTATTAGTTAAAATTAAAAAATTATTATCCAAAAAAATAATATTTCTTTTATAAAATAGAATGTAAAATATTTCTCTTACCCCACTCCATCACATCCTCTCACCGCACCCCCCCACCCAAAACCCCGGGCAATTTTTTTTTTGTTTAAATTTCCTTTATAAAAGTATTTAATTTTTTTTACTTCATCTCCCCCCCCTCGCCCCCCCCATCCCTCAAATACTAATTTAGATATTATTTTATTTTTTTAAAAAAAATTATTCTATCCACCCTCACATAACCCTCCGCTTCCAATTTTTTTCTCATTTGTGTTAGATATATACATATCGAAAATATTTTTTACTTGCCGCCACAAGACTTTTTCTAATTTTTTATTTATTTGTTATATTCGGTAGACTAGTAGGAATTATTTTTTCTAAAAATACATGTACGTACATATATAACACAAAATGAGAAAAATGTAAAAAAAATTAAAAATTAGGAGCGGAGGGTTAAATAGGATGGGGTAATATTTTTATTTTTTAAAAAATAAAATAATATCAATTTTTATTTTTTTGGGGGGAGGGGAGGATGAGTGGGTGGTTTTTTTTTTTATTGGGAGGAGAGGGTGAAGTATGAATTTTTAAAAAATATTTTATAAAAGAATTTTTTTTAAAAAAAGGATGGGGGATTGTCCGGGGGGGGGGGGTACGTGGAGGAGATGGTGGAGTGAGGTAAGAAAAATAATTTAAATTTTATTTTTTTAAAAAAAAATATTATTTTTATGGATAATAATACTTTAATCTTTAATTTTTAATTAATGTTAATAGTTTATTATTTAATTTTTATCAAGGTGTAATATTTTATATATGTGGAATGTCATGTGTCAAGGTTTTTTCAAATATAAAAGAGAGAGTGCATTACACACACCACTGAGGTGTGTTTCTCAAACTAAAAAGTGATAGTTTAGGTATGAAACTCACACTCTCAATAGTTTAGGTATGAAACTAAAAAAAATGGGATAATTTAGGTGTATTTTTGACACTTATCTCTTATAATATTTATCAAAAAAATTCATTTAGATAATTGAAGTTATGAAACTATAACACGTTTCAGATAAATATTTAAATTTTGTGGAAAAGATATGTGTGTTGCTGTAATTGATCGTGTATTTTAATTTTAAGTTAATTTGTTTTAGTAGTATTGATTTAAGACTTCACATTGCAAGTCATTTATTTTTTAGTTAGACTTGATAGATTATTTTTTGTTAAATAATTTATGACATATGATTTATAATATTAATTTTTTTGTCAAAACATGTATTTCATGATGTTCATAGAAATCTTGTATTTTTCATTTTAATGATTAAGTCAATTGAAATATACTAATTTGAAAAATATAAAATCACTTATTTTTTCATAATATTAGTTAAGAACATATCTTTATTTGTTAATAGATTTTCAAAAGACAATATATATCTTAAATATTTAATTTAATACCATTTATAAAGTTTCTTATTTATCTAAAACAATTGTGCATTCAAACACTACATGTATAGTTACACAATCAGTAAAATTTCTAAGTTGTGTAATTACTAAGCTGATAATTACTATCCTAGGTGGCTTTCCAAACAGGCCTTTTAGAAAATCATCATTATAAAACAAAACTAAATAAACATATTAATTGATTTTAAAATAAAGAAATTTTATGAAGTTGTCGTTTTCTCTCTTTCGATCATCAAACAATCACAACATTTTCTCATTTTCAACATTACTATTATGTGCTTCAATAATCACTTTGAACTTCATTTTTCTTTCTTTTATCTCTTCTTTCTCAATCTCCAGTCTTGTTTCCTCACTTTCATGAAATGTTCCATGTTTTCTTAGCTCTTCTTCCAAGTCTAGAACATTAACAATTGAAAATGAAATAGACTTCTCTAAATTCTATTGTCTATGAAGCCTCTAACAACTATGATGGAAGTCGGGACAAGACCCACGACATCCTAGTACGTATGAAAGTAAATGTGGAACCCTCCGAAGTAAGGAGGCTCACCAAAGCAACTCTGAAACTGCAAGTGGTATCAACGGAGCGCCTGTTGACGACCCTGGTTATTTGTATCTGCATCATGAAAGATGCAGGCCAAATGGCGTCAGTACATGAAATGTACGAGCATGCAAGGGGAACTCTAAAGCACAGACATAAGCTTGAACTGATAAAAAGGAAGAACATATTCACCTCATCTCAACTCAACTTAAATTAACTCAACTCAACTCACTCAACTCAAGGATAGTCAAATATGTACAAACTCAGAAATACTCAACTCACTTCAATATACAACCAACAGTAAAGATGCATTATAAAGAAAGCTTTTAAAACAATAGATAATAACTCGGTGTATTTAAAAATACAATAATAACTATTTTACTCTTATTTGGGAAATTCTCTAACCGACAACCATCATTATGAGCTATGTGATGATACATCGTCTCGCCCATGTTGCCTATACTTTGCCGGAGTATAAGACATTCTCAACTAAGTGGATCCACTAAGCGCTTAAAAAGCAATAACGAATTATCTAAAAAGTATGACCCTTTATCCATGTTGGCATACATGGTTTATGAGGACTTTGAGTTGTTTGAACTCGTCCCCATATCGGTGCTCAATATTACTCCCAATAATATTACTCATGCTCATATGTTTAAAAACATTTCCTCATCCTCATACTTTGAGATTATTACTCAAAAGAGATTATGCTAAAAAATTCCTCATGAACTCATTTGGAAATCAAAGTTTCCTCTCATTTTAAATGTAAAACATTTACTCTTGGGAATACTTCGTTCCCATATATTCATTTTGAAAAAAGAAATTCAACTCTCCTCATCCTCATACTCAAGTGCTCAAGTCTTTAAACAATTTTAAAAGTTTGCAAAAGACTTCTCAAAAGAACTCCCTCGAACCTTACTTTTAACTCTATCTTGAATTTGAAGATGTGAATTCAAGAGTTATGATTTATGATATATAGGATCTTTCAATGATTAATGAAGATTTAAATAGTTAGGATTAAGAAAAAAATGAAAGCTCAACTCAAAGGAACAAGTATGGAACGAGAATGAAGGAGAAAAGTGGCCTGAAGCTTCGAGCGCAAGGGTGGCTCATCGCGCCAGGCCTCTAATTACTAAAGGCCATTTTTGGCGTACTGTTGGCGCATCGGGGGCGTGGCGCCCCAGCCCTTTTCCAGAAAGTTCCGATGAATTTTTCTTCTCGACTTTTTGCCCTAATCCACTTATAATCGATTGATTTCTCCCAAACTCTCTTAGATTTGTATACCTAACATATGTAAACAAACATCTATTCGAATCTCCTCAAGAACAACCCTCAAACTCAAGACCTTCGCCTCAAGAACTCATCAAAACCCCATTTACAAAGAATGAAGAACGAAACCTCAAGAAATTCATCAAGAACCTCAATACACGAATTTTCATGGACGAAATTAAATCAAGAAACTCATGATTGGTGTGAGGGTGAACGAACCCATCACTATGAAAGCTTACATACCTCGTAAGGATCAAATCCTTGCGAAATTCCCCAAAGATATCAAAAATCTTGAATGCTTGAAGCTTTTCTCCTCTTGAACTTTGCCCTAACCTTCCAAACATTTTAAACTTTAGCGTAAGCTGATTTTAATCAGCTTTGACCCCTAATTTGGGTGGAAAAATGTGTGGACTAAATGGGGTAAGTAAAAGACCCAAAAACCCCTTTATAATTCAAATGAATTTCCTTAACTGGATAGGATAAACTCAAACGGGCATATCTCCCTCATCCGAACTCGAAATTTAGCAAATTCAGTGGCGTTGGAAAGAGGACTCAAAAATCTTTTATTTGAGATTCATAGGCTATCTAACTTATCTCTTACTGAAAGTTATGGTTGTTTGAAGTTGACCCAAAACTCAAAATTGAAGTCTAACTTGCACAAATCTCAATTTAGCTCTTTCCAATTTAGTTCTTTCAAAAATTAGCTCTTTCTATGACCGAGGTGTTACAGACTCGTCAAACAACCTACGACTTGTCCTGTCCATTTGTAGGTCAACCACTGAGACTTGGTATTTCAAAAACTCAAACCCAAGTCTACGACTCTCCTTCTACGGCCCGTAGGACTTCCTATGGCTCGTAGATCACCACAGCATTCAAAAACTAGACTTTCATTTTTTAACATAGATTTTCAAATTTCGAGGTGTTATAGTATTTCATAGATTTTCTAATATCGTTTGAGATTATGTATTTTTTTCTTTATTTAAAAGTTAATTAATATGTTTATTTAGTCGTTGTTTTATAATGATGATATTATACCAGTGTGTCATTTTCTTTACCTCTCCCTGGAACTCCCACCCCTTTTGCTTCCTTAGTGACTTGGACTCACAATCTTTGGGTTGGACGTGAGAGGTGCTTATCATCTGAGCGAGTACTCCCTCTCGTCACAATACAGTAGATTTTGGTGAATAATGACTATGGGCCTTATAAAGCTATACTGAAAAGATCATGGATGGTGAAAAGTTTTATCACGCATGGTCTAAAGAACTACTCTATGATATTTCTAGCATGCATTAGTATCTTAATTGTACTTTTTCAAGGATGATAAAATGAATATGATGAATAACTATTCTGTGGGATTTATACTTAGCACCGAGAGAATATTGAGATGGAAGTGGTTGAGGTCGAATTTCTAGTAGCAATCTCCCTATCCCATAACTATGTGCCATCATAGGTTTGTCTTAGATAGACATTAGCTAGTGGATCCACTTTAGCTTAAGATTATGGTCCTTACCTTGGTAAATATGACACTCTCTTTTCAGTAAGACAGCGGTAGACTGGATTCCATATTATAGCTCATATGACCTATGTCGGTTAATGGTAAACTTCCCATGACATGAACTAAGTTAATTACTAATGTTTTATGAAGCTTCGTTTATGGTTTAAAGATACATTGACCATGTTCATAATTTAATGAATTTTCTTAAATGATTTAACTATGTTTTAACTTGGTCATGCATTTCATGTTTTTGATTATGTCTCCTTATGATCACGTCTCGTATTTTTTTGCATTCCTCTCATACTTAGTACATTTCATGTACTAATGCATACTTTTGCCTACATTCTTTCACTAATGTAGGGCTTGCCGACTTTTCTCCCTTCATTTGTGGCTAGTTGATTGTATTATAGACTTGAAGACTTGGTGAGTCCTCATACTTTGAGGATGATGTCACTCTTATATGTTTTTCTTTTTTACCGTTTTCAAATTTTGTATGTGATGTATGAGTTATGTCCAAATAACTACTTTTGATGTAATAAATGGCTAGTTAAGACTATGTTAGACTTTCGCTTTTGCCAAACTCTTTTATGATATAAGATTGTTTCTTTGAAATCTTTATTTCTATTATCTTGTATGATGTATACTAAGTGACCTGTGGAGGGCTTCTCGGGGTCTTATACTCCATGTCATGTCTACGGTGTACTTTGGATCATGACAAATACTCCCTCAATTACTTTTTAGTTGTGCTATGATAAGCCTTGACACAACGCTTAAGAAAAAATAAATAAGGAGTGTTGTTTGACCAATGAATTTCTTTTTTTAATTGATTTGGCTACATGAGCCTTTTTATTTATTTAAGCAGTAAAGTCTATAAACAAAAACAATTTGACCGGTCCAAGTTGGCCCATCAAAATTCAAAAAAAAGAAAAGACATAAGAGAGATTAAATAAATGAAGTAAGAGAGAAAAGTGCATTTGCTCGAAGCTTCCAGATATGAAAACCTTTGGCCTTGTTTGCTCGCCACTTTTGCTTTAGTATCGCCGTCGCTTTGGAAGCTGGTAAGTAACTGCACTTTCTTTTTTATCAACTATTATCTTACGTTTCTCTTTTAGATCTGAATTCCATAGCTGAGAGTTGTAGCAGGTAATTATCCCCCCAAAAATATGTGAACTGGGATTTCTCCCTTGTTCTTGTAGATCTGGCGTCCCTTAAGCTAGATCTAAGGTGGTGCTTTTCAAGAGTTGCACCTGTGTTGATATGAAGTTGTTGGGCTCAAAAAAGATCTGTAAGGTAAATTTCTATATGTTTTCTGGTGAGCATATTTGTTGTGCAAATTACCATTGTTTCTTTATCTCTAGCTTTCTGTATTCTTTGTGTTGCCAAATCATTGAGTCTGTGGTGTAGATCCTCTTAAATTGAATGTTATTTTTTCTCTGCCACATATAGAAATTGAGTCATTCATTTTATAACTGTGTGGCTTGCTTAGACAAATCATGTATGTTGTTATCTTCTAGCATCAATATGAATGTTTCATACTTCTTGTGCTTTTATTCTTTGGTGTGAATCCTTAGTGTAGAAAATTAATGTTTATTCAGATTTACAATCTTCTTGGCATGTGTAGATAGATCTGAAAATGTAAAAAAAAACTAAAATTGGATATCCAATTTTCCATTTAGCATAAAGATGATTTTTTTCAGTTTGGAATTTCTTTTTGATTAATGGATGAAAATGGTAGTTTATGAATCCAATTTGAGTGTAAGAGATGTAAATAATTCATATAGCTGAATTCAACTAATTTAGAGTTGAATTATAGAAGTATTTGTTATGCGAATGGTTTATGGTTTTAGGGCTATTTCCGCTTGTGTGGGATGTGATTGCATTTTCTTTACAAATATTACTGCTGCAATTTTCTTCTTCAGTTTAGAATTCTCCCTTGTGTTAAAATAAAGGTAAGAATGGATGAACATTTGAATTCGTTCTTTATATGGTTATGTTTGATGTTGAAATTAATGATATGTAACTTGAAATGGTTATTTGGGAGTTATGCCCTATTACTTGCTTAACTTTTCCTAATTATTCCATTCAGTATGCTTATCTCTTTCACCTGTCTGATGCTGATCACAAACGAGAAAAAACAGTTAGTTATTGGAAGGCTTGAGGAATCGCCTTCGGACATTGTGATGATAAAAAATAGCCCTCTTGCGTAAGAACTGTACATATCAGTTCTCTGCAAACAAATGTTTTCTATCTTAAGGTGAGTACTCCTTAATATAATACATTTAACCTTTAATTGGCATTCCCTGTTACTTCTTTTTTAAATTCAACTAATTGTTTTCTTCTTAGTTGCTCTTGAATGGCACGGAAGAGCAATGACACATAATTGTATAAATTCATGAGTCAGGTAAGTACTAATTTTGACTGGTACTTTCTTGTGTGAAAGATTCAGGTCATTCAACCCCATTTCTTTCCAGGTTGAAACTTATAGTATTGTTCAAATGGACTTCAAAATTTTCAACTACATTTCTTTTCTGATTGTATCAAGGGATAAAATCAATGTGTTATGTATGTAGGTTTGTAGGGTACCATGAGCATTGTCACATAGATAATTACCCCAACCTCCAACCCCACACACGCCACCACACAACACTGTTAATAAAACTGACACCTCCAAGGCTATGGTATCCATGTCAGAGTTGGAAACGTTTAAGTCTTGACTCCAAGAAAATGATTATGGAAGAAAAAAAAAAGGTGTCGTCTTCATGAATGACTTTGCATTCACAAATCTCTCTTCTTGTTTTTGCAAATAAGTTAACATTCACAATTGTTTTTTTCTTTTTGCGGATAAGTATATATTTCCAAATTGCTTTGATTTTTAATGGCTTACCTAAATTAGATAAAGATTGCAGCAAGGGAAATTCATACTCCTCCTTTAGGTAGGATAAAAACAATGCAATTTTACAGAGATTATCATGTATAATGTTTGCAAGTTTAGCAGCATCTTCCATACACATTTTCATAATCTCCTATCCATCTCTTTGTTTTTCTTTCTTCTATTTTTAGAAAAAATCATAGTGATTTCGTTTATTAAGTTGTTAGTCGACATGTTACTAATTTTTGCCTTTGTCAACTTTATTGAACAGAAGAAGTCACCCTATTCTAATACTTTATCAGCTATAACACTTACTGTCTACTTGATGTGCTGATGACTGCTGACAAATTTGAGGTTGTGTCATGCATGAGATATTGTAGCAATGAATTGCAGAAGCAACAAGTGACAATTGAATCAACATTGCTCTGTTTGGATCTTCTTTTCAAAATATTAACGGTTGATGCAATTCAGTCGTTAATAGATGTTGCAAGACTGTTTCTTATTCTACGTTTTGGGGACATAACCAAGTGAGTATCTCTATGTAGATACTATTCTCTTTGGTTTGATTGGGTTTGATACGAAAGCTGGTCAAGTTTTTGATTTATTTTTTGTCAGTATCACGAGAAATTTCTTGATTTCATTGACGGAAAAAATTAAATAAAAAATTTAACCAGTTTCTATCAAATTGAATCAACTAGAGAGAATAATGTCTATATAGAGCTACTCACTTGGTTATGTCCCTAAAAACGTAGAATAGGAAACAGTCTTGCAACATCTATTAACGACTGAAGTGCATCAACCATTGATATTTTGAAAGGCAGATCCAAATAGAGCAATGTTGATTCAATTGTCATTTGTTACTTCTGCTATTCATTGCTGCAATATCTATACCTTTTTGCTACTATAGTGGAGTGTGTTTGTGTTTATTTGAATGTGAGAAATCTACTATGTGCATGGTTGTATAATATTATGAAGAAGCGACTGAAAAAGGCCTAAGATCCATTTTTTTTCTCTGTAATCAATAACTCAAGGAGATATATTTTTTGAATTGGTTATGTGTTAGTTTTTCTTGAACATGTATTATAGGGAGTCTTTTTAGGTCCAATGAAGAAAATCGTACATGCATTTACGGAAGAAAGGTATTTGCGGATTAAAACACGATCTTACAGAATTTGATCAACCCATGTGATTCTAAATTGGAAAGATTGAACAAAGAACCAATTTTTGAGGAAGTGACATCTGTTGGGCAGTGCGTATCCAAGGGGGTCATTGGGTTCATGTGAACCCTGCTCTCCTCTTGAGATCATATATAATGGTGTTATATTTTTAAAAAATTATTGAAATATAGATGCGTGAATCCACACTCGGAGTATCATATAATGCAATGATGACTGGGTGCACCTCTCTACGTGAGGTTAGAAATTTGAATTCTATATATATCTATCTTGTTTTATTTTTCTTTTTAAATTAAATAACACCTATGTAAGTGGTTATTGATAATACTTTTGACATTTTAAATAATTTTGGACCTATAATATCAAAATTTTAACGTTTTTTAGTAATAAAAACCTAAATATCGAATTGATTAAATTTGTATCTTAGATCAATTTTTTTGTATTAGTGCACCCATCATCTCGAAATCTTGGATACGACTTTGCTGTTAGGGTTTGACCTTGATTTTCTTACCTTATTTAAAATTTATTTTTCTCTTGATGGAAAGTCAAAGTATTTCTGTAACACTTCTACTTTTTTCTGAAAGAAAAAATATAATTTTCTTCCATATTTGGTTATTTCTTATTCTGTTGCTACCGCGGGCTTTACACAATCGATCGTATTAGATAGATATCCTTTTAGCATAGGTCTTCGAAAGGATCTTAGAGACCTATTAAAGTACGAATGTCAGGATCTTTTCATTCTTGGAAGAACAAATTGGAACTTTATAAATTGAAGACTCATTTTTTCATACTAGAATACAACACAACATAATAACATAACATCCACAATGTAGTTGTTTAAAAAAATTTATTTATAGGGAGATTTATTCTGTCAATAGTTTTAATCTTTTTCTTTTATATTAGTTTTCATATCATAATATTATGTTTTTAATGTAAGTTTTTTGTCATCTAATTTATCACCGTCTTGATTTGTTATTGTAAGCTTTCACATGACACTATGATTACTTTCAAACTCAACAAGTGATATAATAGCACATGGTTCAACGATCCAACAATCCAATAGTTGAACGAAGTTGAAGACTTGTTCGAGGTGGTTTCAAATCAATTTGCAATCAACGCAATGATAATAAGGATTTTTGTGCTATTACATGTGGAGAGGAATTTCAAATGTATATTCAACAATCCTTTTGCTCATCCTTAAAGGCAAAATCAATTTTCAACTCATGCTTACTTTAATGCATGAGCTCCAATTTTCAATCCCTGCAAATTTTTAATGCTCGGGATCCATTTTTAATTTATGTATCTTACTTTCAACACATGAGCTCTACTTTCAACTCATGCATACTACTTTTAACGCATGAGCTCCACTTTCAACCCTACTCCTAACTTTGAATACACAACTCTAATTTTTCACCCATGTCAATATTTAAATCACGGTAAACTACAGTGATTCATGAAGATCGTGTGAAGAAAGAGGATCTTGTGTCAGGTGACTGCCATGGATTGCTCCTAGTTTCTTTGTCTATCTTTTCAGAATTGGACATTTCATAGACTTAAGCTTATTATTTTCTTGGTAGGGGTTGCATCTCCTCTTTCTAGATAATTTAGAGTTTTGGCACTTTGACTTTCAATTTATAGGGGTTGTTTTCACATAGTTATTTTAATGATAATTAATTGAGCTTATGGGAATTTGATCCTTTATTTGTTTTAAACTATTTTCCTGGTGTTTTATATAATGAGTTCGCTTTTTAATAATGGGTGATGGCTTAGAATAGGGTTAATATTTAGTAATTGGTTCTTATGAAAGTGAGTATCACTCACAACGATCTGGTCGAGACATTTAAACTTTTAAGACAAATATTTTTTTTTTATTTTGTAATAATGATAATACAATAAAAAAAAATAAGGGTAGTTTATAATATGCTTAAGTCAAGTGGGAAGCCATTGAAAAGCCACCTGACAAAAATTAAGAACAAAGTTTATAATAAAAAGAAAGTATTTGAATTCTAAATATACCATACTTTTAATTTTTTTCATTAGCTTAAAAATAGAAACCACGATTGATGAATAGGTTTAAATGAACTCTTCCTATATCATAAATTTATTATTTCAAATGCTCTAAATCTGCTAGACTCACCAATGCAATAACCACTTTTAATGACAAAACTCTCAAGAACAGTAGTCTAGGTAGAAAATTCAATAAGCCTTTTGATATGTAGGACTCTGTCAACGTTTGAACTGCAAACTCAAAAATAAAATCATGAAGTTTAATGATTTTACAACACAGAATTGAAGAATAGAGTCGTGACTTGACTTTAATTATAAAAAGTAAATTTTGAAACTTGGTCTTAGGTATAACATCACATTTCCGTGATTATAAAATTTTTGAAATTTGCAGTTTTAGATATGTTATAGTAACAGTTTTGTGGCTACCAAAATTTCTCATGAATGAAATATAAGAATGTGCATTTTTTCCTTAAACAAATTAATAATAAAATAATGTCAACTAAAGTAGAATCAAGGGCGCAAATCTGAAAACTATCCCATCCATTTCAATTTAGGTAACATATTTTAAATTTTAAAATTTTAACAAATCTTTCTTTTTATCATAATTTTTTAAAATATCACGTTAATAATTTAAAAATGTCAACTATTCTAACTTCAAATATATGCATATTTTTTTTTAAAAAAACTTATTTTTATCTACATTCACATTCAAAATTAAAATTTTTGACTGTAGCACATAAATTAGAAATAAAAAATTACTTCTTTATAGGGGGGTGAGACTCTAATCCTAGGAAAATCCCCCTCTCTTTTGACTTAAAAGAAGTCATCAAAGACATTAATGATATTTTAATCTCTTTATTTGATCAAATTGTTAAATATCATATTTACCACGTTCTTTCATTATTTATTTTTAGCAAAAATAAATCAAGAATAATCACAACTCATAGTGACTTGTTAAATTCCTATTAGTTGGAATGATCTGTTTGAAATCCCAATCATCAAACAAATTGAAGAGTCAATAGTCAAATTTCTTCCTCTTTCCCATGTGCTTTTCCCCCCTCTATTATATACTATACTCCACATCACTACTATATATATTTATTTCTCTATTTTTCAAATCAAAATCATTTTTTCTTTGATTCAATCAAAAAAACTCTCCAGAAAATATGTGTGGAATATTTGCCTACTTGAATTACAATGTTACCAGAGAGAGAAGATACATCCTTGAAGTTCTCTTTAATGGTTTGAGGCGTTTAGAGTATAGAGGCTATGATTCCGCTGGAATTTCCATTGATTCTTCAAATCAAACTTCTGATCCTCCTCTTGTTTTTCGTCAAGAAGGAAATATTGAATCGCTTGTCAAATCTGTATACCACGGTAACCGGAATTCTAATTATTTTTTTTTTCGTTTTTTTGGGTATCGTTGTGATTTGTTTCATGCACTGATCTGGGTGATCTAAAATTGAGAATGTTACGGTAGTTTATTGATGAAAGGTTTTAACTTTCTGGGTTTATATTTGTTTTTTTGTTAATCATTTGTGCTCTGATCTGGGTAATATTTTGTTATTTGAATTTTGTGTTAGAAGGTATTACTGTAAGTGCCGGACGAGAAGAAAAAGGTGATATAGAAATAGTGGAGTACTATGATAGTTTTTGTTAAGGAAAGGGTATAATTTTGCTGGATTTATGTTTGTATTTGTTTGACAAATTTGTTATCGGAAAAGTAAATTTACACTTCTCTAACTCACAATCAGTTTGTGTATGATCCCGTTTATCTGTTACTCCATTCGTTTCAATTTTTGACTTGACAGGGAGTTTAAGAAAGTGAATAATACTTTTAAATCTTGTTGTTTTAAACATGCCATTTGGAAATTTAGAATTAGACAGTTGCCAAAAAGGGGAAGAGACATTCTTTTTGAAACGGACTAAAAAAGATAACAAACTAATTGAAATTGAGAGAGTTTATGTTTCATGCATCAATTTCGATGCTTTTTTTTTTTTTTTTAATTTTTAATCTTTTTTATGTGTTGGAGAAGTCTGGGATAAGAAGGAAAGGTAAAGAAGGAATGATATATAATAGTTCAATTTGTTATTAGCAACTAATATTCACACCTCTGGTTGGCACTTCAATGAATTATGGTCAGTTGGGAAATGTGGTGGACCAACTCAGTTGGCAGATGCATTCTTATAGGAGCAAGTGAGGCTAAATATGTTATCGTAAGGTGCTATAATGTATAGAAACTAAGAAGTACAGTTGCTGAGAGATAGTGGACTAGTTCGATTACAGGAGCAAGTGAGGCTAAATATGTTATCGTAATGTGCTATAATGTATAGAAACTAAGAAGTACAGTTGCTGAGAGATAGTGGACTAGTTCGATTAGAGATAGGGAGAATGATCTTGAGTGGGATGGATACAAATATAAGTGATACATCTGCAAGTTAACTTAAAAAAGGATCATATGTAGAAGTCTCTGCTTTGGTTTAACAGAAAAAAACTACAGCGCAGAGTCACAATTTCAAAACCTGTTGTTGACTAAAGCCTGGTATTCAAATTGGAGGAGTGTAGAGGGTGGGTCAAGATTCCCCCAAGTTACTCAACCGTGCACAACAGACTTGTTTAACCCACATGGGATTTCTTGGTGATCCAAAAATAGAAGAGGAAAGAAAACAGAAAAAACGATTATATATAGACAAAGATTATTTGGCGGATTTTCAAATTTCTTGTTTCTCGCCTTTTGCTTTACTGACATGCTTTTTCCAACACCCAATATGACTTGTTGGATGTGTTCCTTATTGTTATTTGCCGTTAATTTTTGGTTTCATCTGGAAGTAGTTGTTATTAGTGAAGTGTGCTTACTTTCAGTCTATGTCATCAAGCACGTTCTCACTTTAATGATGCAATATATTCTTATCTTGGAGATAAATTTATCGATGTTTGTTTGGATAAGATGCATAATGTTGATTACAATTCTTGCGTGAACATTGAAGCTCATACTTGCAAAATCTCCATAGATTAAATGGGTCATATATTCACTTAGATACACACGTGGTCAAATTCTCGACAAAGGGGACATTTTCTTACTTTAACTCCTTAAGCATATTGACGAATAAACAAGCCAACAGTCGCCTCTTGAGATACCTAGTAGGTTCCTTTGCATGGTGTGTATGAAGTGAAACTTTTGCAAGACGCTTTTCATGGACTAAAGCAGGGATATTCGTGATATTTTTTTTTTTTGAGAATCGCAGTGTATAGGCCAACTTGCATGCATCTTGACCAATTCCACGGGATACCCGCCACCTCCGACCAACAATAGACACCAGGTAATTCTGTCCACCAAGACTAAGACAAATGGTGAGAAGTCACCCAATGTTTTTGTCTTTGCTAGGATTTGAACCTGAAATCTTAGAGTTCTCAATCAGGATCTAGTTCTTTTTCCCCCTAGGCATATGTAGGGACTTATTAGCTCTTGTCCTTAGACTAAGAAATTAGGCCTGTAATGGTTTAGATTAGTTCTAGTATTTGGGATGATGTAATTTAGTAATATTAAGCGGTAGAGTAAATGAAAAAAAGGAGAAAAGTACTGCAGCCAAGGGTGTGATCTAGTGGTGAATGAAGTGGTTTGAGAACCATGAGATCAAGTTTAAATCTCTATGGAGGCAAAAAGCACTAGGTGATTTCTTCACATCTATCCAAGCTTTGGTGGTTAGAGTTACGCCGTACCGTATTGATGGGAAGTAGCAGGTACCCTATGGAGTGGGAAGTATCAGGTACCCTATGGAGTTAGTTGAGGTGCGCAACATCACAATTATCAAGAAAAAAAGAGAGGAAGTGTTATCCACTTCCAAAAAAGAAAAAGAAAAAATTGCAGTTATATTGTAGAATGTGTGGATGCACAATAAAAGACAGGTGTCACTATTTAACTATAATATGGAAGACTAGTGATAATCTTAGAGCTGATTGTGATCTTTGACACATACCTTCAACATGATTCAGTTCCAGCAAATATGGAGAGAGTGTGGGACTCAAGTTGGATGTGATGGGAAGTTTCCTTCAATACAGCCATCTTTTGAGCACGATCCTAGATCTTTTTATGCAGATTTAAGCCTTGTCCCCCCTAAGCTGTATGCCCTTTCCACATTCTGTTAATTAGAAAACTACTTTTAGAGTTTAGACCTTCCCATTATATTATGCTTTCGCGGCATAGTTTGACAGTTTGCTGAGTACATTTTCCATGGTATTTAGCAATTGCTGTGTTCCATGTTGGAACTACCATCACCTGTTGTGCCAAATCTTTTTAACTTTAACTCCAGGCCTTTTGTACAGCTGAGTGCATTTTGCTTGATATCGAACAATGCCTGTGTTGGACTGCTGAATCTGCCAATCTCTTGCTGCCACCAATGTTTTACTATATTACATATGGATTACATTCTAAAATACTGATCATTTATGATTATGGGGTATCCTAGGAGGAAATTGTCCTTTTCTTAGGTCAAAATGTTTTTAAACTTCCTTAAACATTTCTCATTTGCGTTTGCTTTTACATTTACACTTAAAATTCCAGTGATCCAGTATCATTTTCTGACTCTAACATTGACTTTACTTGCTCAGATGTTGCTGCTACAGATTTGAATCTCGAAGAATCATTTTCTGTTCATGCTGGAATATCACACACCCGGTGGGCCACACATGGGGAGCCTGCTCCTAAGAATAGTCATCCTCAAAGTTCTGGTGCTGGAAATGACTTTTTGGTTGTGCACAATGGTATTATCACCAATTATGAGGTGCCTAACTTATCTCATGACATTGTTTACATTCTGTATTTGTTCAGTTGCTTATTGGTTACTCTGAATTTCAGAGGCCGAATATCCTCTGGATGGTTAATTTGTGGTTTCTAATCACTTTCTATTCAGTAGAATGGTGTGTCAAACGATAATCATTTGCTTATTGTGCATCTGTAAGATTATTGTTTATACTGTTTTTGCTGTGTGCCCCATATTCTTAGTAATTCACCTTTTAGAATATGGTGTTTATGTCTTCATCAAAGAATATGGTGTTTATGTCTAATCCAGAAAGATTCTCTTGAAAGTTATAATAGAGGAACTATATCCGAGTTGATTTATTGTTACCTTGAATTTCTTTGTGTGCTGACCTTATCTTGTCTAGCCCAACTTTGTTAGCATTTTCATGTAAAATCTGTTTGCTGTTAAAATTTAGAGTTATCATGTTGAACATTTGAAATTACCTACTGTATGAATGTGCGAAGTTGAAAGAGGCATTACTTATCAAAAATAAAAATAAAAATAAAAATAGAAAAGGGAAAAAGAAATAATGAAGTTGAAAGAGGTACTTATCCATTCTTGATAATTTTGAAGTTATTGGACAGTTACTGTACATGTTCTTATACTTTTGCATTCTGCATCATCTGAATTTATTAGTTAGTAGAAGAGAAATTGATACATGCAAGTATGGGATATCCGTCGTTATTGTCAGAAAGCAGTTGGAAGGAAAGAATGGTACTTTCTGCTAGTGAGGAATATCCCTTGTAGATCCTGGCATCATGCAGCCCAGAGAAAAATGCACTAGGTGGATATATTATTATATTCTGGCAATATGTCCTGGTTCCTTAGTAAATCTACTTTCCAGCTTTTTCCCATCAACAGATTACTTACTCTGTTTTGGTGGTGAAGGCCATGATACAACACCATGGGCAGGGTCACATACTCACCATTAAATACCTTTTCTTAATTTGGAAAGTCCGTCCAGATTATTCATGTCAGTCTTATTATTGTGGGGAAGCTCTATTATCCATTCTTAACCAACTGATGATAGCTGCCAGTTAGATTCATTACTATACGGCATCCTTACTTAATCAACTTCTGGAGGTGAAGAGAGTATCAGAGGTTTAATTCTTTAGGAAGAACAATTACCATATTGTCTGATCTTTCCTGGACCTTACTGCTGTTAGTTTACAGGATTTGTACAAGAAAGTGGACTTCTTAGACTGGTTACATTATATAACCACAACCTGAGAAGTCTCTGGATTATGGTGCTAAGCGTTCTTGCCAGACAGAATCCGATATAACTTAATAGTGTGCTAACTACAGTTTTATATTTATTTCCACCAGGATCTAATTGTTTTCTTTCACGTACTGGCAATTTGCCCACATTGTTTTTGTCTGCTATTTTCTGTATATGGGAAAATTTTGGTTTTCCTTTCATTGAGCTGCACACTCATTTATTTTTCGTCTCAACTGAGAAATGAGTTTGGACTTGAAAGATATCTGCTGTAGCATTTTTGGTACTGATCATTTGATATGTTAGATTTGGTTACTTGAAGTCTCTTATTTTGATCTAATATGTTGTTTTGAAGTTCCTCTTTTCAATTTTTTTTTTTGTGTGGAACAGCGAAGTCCTAAAATAAAATAAGCAGGCACCTTCGGTTATGTCATGTCTTAGTCATTTCCATTCTCTTATGCATATAAGTATTTCTTGATCAGTTTTATCTGCATTAGGTTCTTGTGTATGATGTACTTATGCATTTCGTGGTCTTTTGATTCTCCAGGTATTGAAAGAGACCCTTCTCCGACATGGTTTCACCTTTGAGTCTGAAACAGACACAGAAGTAATTCCGAAGCTTGCAAAATTTATCTTTGATAAAGCTAATGAAGAAGGTAAGTACATTGTTACATCCAGTTGACTGCTCGGAATGCATACTTCCAACACTTCTCAGCTAGTCCTCCTTTTCCCTTCTGCTCCCTTGACCATGAAATCTGGGAATAACACGGCCACTCATTGTTGTGTTCCCTGGGTTTGCAATGTTTGCTTCAAAGCACATTTCTCTCTAGGTACATCTTTAAATGAACTTCTGAGTAGATCATTAGCAATCTGTGGTGATCTGCCTAGGGGTGATTATACACAGCAAAGAAATCTGCAGCCAGACAGTAACAAAGCTACGATGTAGAGGAAGAGTATTTGCTAGTAATAAAGATCAAAGGCGGCTAAAGTCCTGGAGCCAGAAAGTACATGAAAAGAGAATACACCATGAAATTAATAAAACAGCCACTGTTTACAGCTAAGGGCTAAACCCTATAGATACCTAATACAGAACTAAACATACACTACACAGGACTTACACGACAACTCAGATGTCACGGTCTTAAAAATTAAAAAATTAATAATATTAGTTAAACTCCCAAAGAAAAAGTGATAAATTTATTGAATGGGTTCTCCTGTTTCTATAATTTAGTATTAAATTGGCTCTGCTGTTTCCTTTCTCACAATTAATTATTATAGCATCAAATTTCAAGTAGCAATAACTCTAGAATGCACTATTTTTATTCTTGGGCGTCTTTTCTCTTGCAAGATGGTAAATTTGCTTCTTTGCTCAAAGAAAGAGTGATAAATTAATGAATGGGTTGTACAATCTAGCTTGGACACCACTATAATGGGTTCTCCTGTTATATAAATCAGCCATAAATTGTCTCTGCTGTTTCCTTTCACAATAAATTTTTATAGCATCAAGTTTCTAGTAGCAAATTTTAATTCTTGAATCCACTATCTTTATTCTTGGGGGTTTTCTCTCTTGCAAGATGGTAAATTTGCTTCTTTGTGGTGCTTTCTTTAAAGTAATCTTGCTATACTTGAATCTTCTTCCTTACCTCCCCATTAATCAAAGCCTTTCATAGCTATGGAATAGTTTTTGTCATAGAGAGAGATCTTGCAATGTTTGGTATCAATGTAGTCATTGACTCTTTGTGCCCCAAATTTTACTTGGCTTCTTCTCTTTCTTTTTATTTTTTAATTATATCTTGTCTATCTTGATTTGGTCAGAACTTTCTGCTAATGACATAATTAAATATCTCTAGAGTTCAAATTTATGTATTTAACTGCACAGTATTCATTGATCATGATATGATATTAATTCTTTGAACTATCAGTTCTAACTATCTTGCTTTTACCTAGTGGATGTTCTATCATTTTTATTCTCCATATTAGTCAGAATTAGACAGCTGTAATATCTCCATTTTGTAATTTGTCTCTCTTGTGCCTGTCTTTTCCAATGATTCAACTCATTGGATTTCTCCGTTAATTATTCTTCACAGATGCTATTTCATATATTAGTCACCTGAATGCATCAAGGATAAATATATCATTCTTTGCTTTTCCTTGACCATTCCCTTTCTATAAATCAAGTCAGTGCAGAGTTTGTTGGATGATTTATTGGCCTGTAGAAGTTCTGTTCTCTCTCTCAATGAAGCTACTTGGGAGTTTGAGAAGCTTTTCTTCGCAACCACACCTGATGACTGAATAGCTTCAGAGATCTTTGGTTATCTTATTCTGATAAATGAATGCAGTTGCATTTTAGCCAACTTCTCGTTAACTGTTTTTGCTGGATATTCTGGAATGCCTTTCCTAGTGTAGTTTTTTTTTTCATCATAGAGCATAAAAATCTTGATAGGGTTTACCAGTAGAATAACTGTTAGACTATTGTCTCAGGTGATCAGAGTGTGACATTCAGTCAAGTTGTGCTTGAGGTAATAAGGCATCTGGAAGGAGCCTATGCTCTCACATTTAAAAGTCGACACTACCCAAATGAGTTGATTGCTTGCAAACGTGGTAGTCCACTTCTTCTTGGTGTAAAAGTAAGTTAACTTGTACAATGGATGAATCTGATATGTGGCTGATCTCAATCTTTTACATCCCCTTTGATAAGAGTTTCTGTCAACAAAAAAGATGCATTATTCAGTGCTTGACAATTTGGAAATTTTCTCGATTAGACCACTATTGTTCATGGCTTGGATCTTGTGTTTGATAAGAGTTTCTGTTTACAAAATAGAGACATTGTTTGGTGCTTGTCAAATTGGAACTTTTCTGGATTGGACCTCTATTGTTAATGGCTTGGATCTTATGTCTCTTATACAGCTGCTACCCTCTTGTTTTGTTCAACCAGTATGGATATGCAAAACATCTTCGGGTTATCACACAAAATTGAGAGTATAGTCTGATTCTCACAAGTTCGTTTTTTGCTTTGTATCAGTCCCACATTTTACCAGAAGAAATCTAGCTTAAGACCTCTCCTGCCTTTTAACCACAGAACTGCAAGAGTGGTGTGTGACTATTCAATAAAATGAAAATCAGCCTGTAGTATAAAACACTTATATTAGCTTCTGTATGTACAACCTCGTATACAAGTTTGACTTATCTTGGATTAGGCTATCATCCTATGGTTTCATTATGTAGAGCTGACTGTTATTGATCCATTTTGGATCTTCCATTCGTATTATATATAGTTTCACCGAATTGGTCATTGGAAGAAATTTACTTGACTGTGCAATCCATAGGCTCACAGGTTAACAAGTGTCTAAAATTCTTTGATTCCAGGACTTGGAAGAAAAGGCCTCATCAGGATCATCATTTAGTGATGCTAAATTTCCTTCAAGCAATGGGCAACCAAAGGAATTATTCTTGTCCAGTGATGCCAATGCTTTGGTTGAACATACTAAAAAGGTCTTGGTAATTGAGGATGGAGAAGTTGTTCACATCAAGGTACTCCCTTATTGTTAATTTCTCCATCCAAAGCTATTTGCCATTAGTAAATGGAGCTCATTACTACTAAGCTAACTTTGAATACTATTTCCTTCTAATTTGTTTAGCTTTCTCTTTTTAATATACCACCTCTTCATTCTAATGAACATAAAAGCTTAATCATTGTTGGTTTCTTCGAAGATGCAGTTGAAGAAGGTTCTTTTCTAGTTAATATTATTGTTGTTATAATCTCTTTTGTAAATTATACCCCCTTCTTCATGGTTGTTCCCAGGGGTGTCAAATGGGCGGGTTGAATTGAAATTGGAGATGTTAAAATGGGTTTAAATAGAAATTGGGCTGGGTCATGACCCGCCCAAGTTTACTTTGGACTCAAATGGGCTAAATATCGGGTTGGGTCATGACCCACCCAATTTGACCCACTTAATCTCAATCATTTTAACATATTGTTATTTAACTTTTATAACCACAATTTGAATTTCCACTCAAGAAAATAAAATAAAAAAGTTACAAATGGATAGATAAATCCTAGAAGATATAAAATAGTAATTCATACCTTCAATATAAGGACATACATTGCATTAATGCAAATAAAGAGCCTTAAACGGGTTGAGATTGGAGATTAAATTGGGCTCAATTGAAAGATTCTTTTAAAATGGGTTAAGGCTTGAATGTGGAGATTGAACCCAATTCAAATTTGAGCCCAACCCATAAAATTCTGGGCGGGTTGAGTGGGTTACCTATATTTGGGCTCAATTTGACACCCCTAGTTTTTCCCATTTACAAGGCTGAAGGATTCTCTCTCTCTCTCTCTCTCTGTTTTATTCTTCTCTTGTTTTTCACAGATAAAAATGGGATTTACTTGAACTTGATACACAAATTATATTTGGATTTCTTGACTTGTATGGAGTGGGTTGGTGACTACATCACGTGGGCCCTTTACTTTTGCTTTGGGGAAAAATGGTATTTTGAAGCTATTTAGGGACTTGGACAGAGTGTTATGAATTCCATACACAATGAATATTAGCAGAGAATATGAAGTAAGGTAAGCCGAAAGCTACAGAAGATAATGCCAATGGATCACTCAAACAACAAACACTATGCATCAATCCCAATCTAGTTTGGTGGGATGGATCATTCAAACAACAAAAACTATATCATCAATCCCAATCTAGTTTGGTGTTGGCTGCATTAATCCTTGAAGTCCATTCCACTCAATTTGAACCATTTCATTCTAATACCTAATATTTTGTCTTGGATCAAATTTCACACTTCCCTACAAAATTGGTTGCTAAAAGTTCGTAGCAGATTGCAGTGGTTTACTGATTTTCCCCCTTTTCCTTCTTTTTATTATTTTTTATCATCACGAGTTATTTTATATATAATTAGTATAGCATAATGAGCCATTCAATCTAAGACTTAATATCGACTCATCAAATTCCAACATGATCCATACACTTAATACTAGATTTTGAGCACTTTGTTGCTCATTACAAATCCAAAGATTTAATGAGAAGACAAGGATATCTCACCAAGCGTACATGAATTGTATGCAATGGCTTGAGTGTTAGAATATGAATAGGTTTATACAATCCTATTAGAATAGGAATTGCTTTACACAATCCTATTAGAATAGGAATAGGTTTATACAATCCTATTTAGAATAAGAATATGAATACAAATAGGAATAGGAATAGTAAATAGTATCATATTTGGTAAAGGATTGTATTCTAGTGTCTATAAATAGGGTCTCAATGTAATAATGTAGACAACAACAACAATTCAATAATATTTTTTTTCTATATTTCTCACAACGAGTATCACCTTTTAGCTCCATAAGATAAATGAATATTACATGGACGTCACGAGATTATGGTGTCTAAATTCCAACAATTCATTGATTAGGCGCAGTCTTTTGGGTGAATAACATGATAGATGTAATGTAACAAACATAATTGAAATAGGATGCCTGAAATGGAGTAGTAGACTAGTCTTATATAATATAGAGATAACTATCAAAGAGAATGGTAAGTCCTATAGAATAGTTGAGAGACTAATCATACTATACAGAATAGTTGAGAGACTAATCATACTATACAGAAGTAAATATAGAATTTCCAAGGTTCAATACATCTATAAAATGAATTTACTAGAAACATGGATGTTACTGTCATAAAAGATAGAATGAGTTTGTGAGCATTTGGTGCATTTTGATACTTAAAGTGGGGCAACAATTGGGAAGCACATTCATGACCTGTTGAACTACGGCTCACATGGTGTTTAGGGCTACAAGTTTCCATCTAGAATATAGTTCAGCGGGTTTAGACAAGCTATTGGAATCTATAGCTAATGTCTATGTAGGATGTGTAGGACACTTCATCAAGTATTTTGCAGCATGTGTAGAACTGTGCATCAAGTATTTTGCAAGCAAGCACTTCTTTCACATTGCCATGAAGGGCTTAAAAAATCTCGAATCAAGAAATATATGCACATTTTAAATAGGCGGAGCACTTAATGATTAATATATGCACATGACCTTTTTTTCTTCCTTGTTCATTATAGAGTGGGCTTCTATAACTTTTGCTTTCTGATGAGTTAGGATGGAGGAGTGTCAATTTACAAATTTGACAAGGGTAAGAATGGTGGTACTCTCAGTAGACCTGCTTCTGTTCAACGTGCCTTATCCATTTTGGAAATGGAGGTAGAACAGATAAACAAAGGAAAATATGAGCACTACATGCAAAAAGAAATCCATGAGCAGCCAGAATCTTTAACGACAACTATGCGAGGGAGACTTATACGTGCAGGATCATGTAAAGCAAAGACTGTGCTTTTGGGGGGCCTGAAGGATCACCTCAAAACCATAAGAAGAAGCAGGAGAATTGTTTTTGTTGGGTGTGGCACAAGTTACAATGCAGCTCTTGCTGCAAGATCCATTGTGGAAGAGCTTTCTGGTTAGTTGTTAATAACTCTAATGAAGTTGTTTTGATCTCTATAGCAACGGATAAGGAGTAGATTCTAGAGTAGCTTTGGTTTCACTAGTTTTATTTCTCTAATTTAGGTATTCCTGTAACCATGGAGATTGCCAGTGATTTAGTGGACAGACAAGGGCCAATATATCGTGAAGATACAGCTGTCTTCGTTAGTCAATCAGGAGAAACTGCTGACACTTTGCTTGCATTAGAGTATGCTCTGGAAAATGGTGCATTATGTGTTGGCATTACAAATACTGTTGGTAGTGCAATTGCTAGGCACACTCACTGTGGTGTTCACATAAATGCGGGCTGTGAGATAGGAGTTGCAAGTACTAAGGTAGGTAAATCACAGTTTCTTGAATTTTAGTGGTCACTTTTAGCATTGGCTTCTCAATTACCTCTTTGATCAACAGGCATACACGAGCCAAATTGTTGTGATGGCCATGTTAGCTCTTGCAATCGGAGCTGATACACTCTCAAATCAAGCAAGAAGAGAAGCAATAATTGATGGTTTATTTTACTTGCCACGTGAGTTTTCACTTGGTGCTAAAATTCTTGTTTCTAATTGTCCTTAAATGTATGGCATGCTCATGGTACTTGTATGACTGTTTTTGGGAACGTTACATGACTTCAGGCAAAGTGAAAGCGGTGCTCAAGCTTGATGAAGAAATGAAGGATCTTGCTAAGCTGCTAATTGCTGAGCAATCACTTCTTGTTTTTGGAAGAGGTTACAACTATGCATCAGCTCTTGAAGGTGCTTTGAAGGTAAAGGAGGTGGCACTGATGCACAGTGAAGGAATACTTGCTGGAGAGATGAAACATGGTCCCTTGGCATTGGTTGATGAAAATCTTCCTATTGTAGTAATTGCCACCCGTGATTCTTGTTTTAGGTTAGTCTTTAACTAATAATGAGAGTTTCACGACCGTGAATGCCAGCTTTTTAACAAATTGGTTGGTTTGCAGCAAACAACAGTCAGTCATTCAACAACTTCATGCACGGAAAGGTCGACTGATAGTTATGTGCACAGAAGGAGATAAAGCATCTGTTTCTGTTGGTGGATCATCTCGAGTAATTGAAGTTCCACTGGTTGTGGACTGTTTGCAGCCCGTAATTAATGTAGTTCCATTACAGGTAGTGGTTCTACTCTTCTTTAGGCTTACAATTCAGTGAAATAAAAACTTTTAGGGGTCGTTTGTAGAGTGTATTAGCAAATATAATGCATGCATTAGCTTTGTGTATTAGTAGTACCTTGTTTGGTACACTTTTTTAAGCTATGTATAACTAATGTTAGTTATACACTCTATTGCGTATTGAAGAGTGTATTACTAATCTATGGAAATCCATGGTATTAGTAAAGCAAGGGAATTTAATGCCTGCATTAGCATGGTTAAAGACCCAATTGTCCCTCAAAACCTTGTTTATATCTTTTCAATCATATTTGTGGAGGGTATTTTTGTAAATAAATAGTTTTTAAAAAATTATGCAATGTGTGCTATTTTTAATACACCAAACCAAACAATGCGTAAGAAATAATCTTTGCATAACTAATGCATGCATTACTAATGCAAGCATTATTAATATACTCTATTTAACATTATTTTTATACACCCTACCAAATGACCTCTTAGTGACTATTGGCTGACAACTACAGAGTGTCAGCATTCTTCTTAGCCCTACACATTTTTGTTGTGAATACGTTTACTTTTTCTATCTAAGCCTCTTTCTGTCAAGAATTTATTTTACCTTGGATACATTTTCTGTTTCCTCATGATACAAAAGATATTGCTGACCTAAAATTAAGAAATATAATGTGTAAACTCTCTGACAATTTAAGCTTTAATTGAGGTTGTTGACACAATTTAAAATGATATCAGAGCAGATAGAGGATGTTTGGGGTCATGCCACCATCATTCTATGAAATATTTCCACACACTAGACCTGAAAGCATCCAAGCACGCATGAAATCGAATTGCAGACCTAGGATATATAACTAGTTATGCCAATTCTCCAATAGTTGAAGCTTTAGACGTGTTGGTTCACACAAATCAGTATAAGATAAAGCTGCAATTCCCTTTTCCTTTGTAACTGTGGAAATTAAACTGCTGGGCATTATACAGCTTGACATGTGACTCTTAGAGTTAGTAGATTGTTAGACAAATCTACTTCCTCACCAGGGATGGGGCAGATCTGGATTCTGTGTACCAATATGTCTGCTCTTTGATAAATTTTGGACTGCATGTATGAACTGGATTACCCAACATGATGGTAGACGGACTGTGATAATTCTTTTAGATGCATATGAACTCTGCATATTTTCGTTGGCCTTTTAGTTGCCTAGAATATATCAGGAATACCACTTGAAAATTAGAAGCATGCCAATTGTTGTAAACATCTTTCAATGTGAAGCATATATAAATTTACAAATAGGAAAATTAAGCAAATGTCGTTCTGTTTATTTGACTCCTAACATATACTTCTTATTGCTTTAGATGGATTGGTGATGTTTTTAAAACTTAATGCATCTAAGTTTTGATCTACTAATCAAAACTTGTGATCTATGGCACTCCTAGGATATCTTTCAGTAGGCTACTCTATATTAATCTTATTTTAAATGACATACAATGATGCAAGTTTGTTAAATATCATTCTAAAACTACCTCTATGTGCCTCAACCACTAAATAAAATGAAAAGAACACCCACTATATGGCCATAATGAGCTGGTTCAAGATGCAAGCAAAATATGTGTACATCTAGATGTACCGTTAAACTAAGATAACTTCGACCTTTCCGATTACTTTGAAGTGGGTATTTTTTTCAGTTGCCTATTTCATTATTTTAGCCAAAAAAAAGAAATGGTAAGTGTACAGTGATTTCAAATAAAACTAGTGCGCACTCTTACGTTACCGTGGAACATTGAGCATACATTTAATTGGAATCCACCTGAAATATTTAATATTTTGTAATTCTTTTGAGTTGGTATGATCTGTAAAGTAATGGAGCAACAGTTCTTATATACTCACCCAGACACTGTGCGTGAGCGCCCGTAACACTTTAGGAGTTTGTTTAGGGTTCTCAAAAATTGAAAAAGTTATGGTAGGTAACATCTCGAAAGATTCAACATGAGAATCATCAGGTCCTTCAATATAAACACTAAGGCCCTTTTTAACATATTATATAGCAGGAGGGGAAATAAGGTGCCACGATCATAACTTTTCCACTAAATGGTTTTTATTCTGTAGCTTTTCAATACTGAATTTCCTTTTCAAACTTGCTTTGAATTGTTTTACTTGAGCTGAGGGTCTTTTGGAATCAACCTCTCTGCCTTCACAAGGTAGGGGTAAGGTTTGCGTACACGGTGTATATTGTTGTTGTTGGTTTTTATTCTTTAAGTACTTTATGTATTGTTTTCCCACACTGGATTGGCAGCTGTATTAATCATTGAATGCCATTAATTGGCAAAATTTCTATCAATCTTTACCTCTTACACTCTTACTTGGTCATTGCTTCATATCATGTCGATCAATATTTTTAAACTCCACTTTGCGAAAGCATGCTAGGGGGCAAGAATCACTTACGACCATATGCATTATGATAGACTAGCATTAGTTCTTATACCATTGCCTGCATTTTTCATCTTATTCTAAGTTCAAACCCCTTGGAGAAAAAAAGAAGTTCAAACCCCTCCCTACCTCCTTTTTTCTCACTTGCCTCCATCTTTTCCCTATTTTGGGAAATAGAGGAACTCTTTGGTGTGTTGATCATTTTACTGGCTTAGCAGAATTCACAGGGATTTCAGTAAATTCTGTGAAATTTCCTGAATCTGATAGTTGCTGCACATCAGTTTTCCTTTCCTCCTGTTATTTAATTTCTGTTTGAGATTTTACAGTCAAGCTTAATTATTGTCTTGTATTTGTCGTCTGGCTCAGTTATTGGCCTATCATCTTACTGTACTGCGTGGATACAATGTTGATCAACCTCGCAATCTTGCCAAGAGTGTTACAACGCAATGAGCTAAACATTTTCAAAGTCTTCCGCATTCAACCTCTACCACTTGATGACGACAATTTGATCTACTGGTACACCTTTTGACTCCTACTACAGGTCGCATTGACCCACGATATAGCTATAAGTCACTCTGTAACATCTAGATTCGTGTTTGTTTGGTAACATATTTAACGTAACAGTTCTGTTCTTATTAGTGGTTGGTATGTAGTCGAGCTAATCTTGTAGACTAAGAACTAGATTCATTTTTGATTGGTTACGGTTGTTGTGACAACAGAGATGATAAATTGCAATTTTATGAGTGCATTTCAGGATGACTAATTTGTAATGTTGTTCAAAATCTGCAATGGACTACCAATGTGATTATAAAGTTTGCACTGTATTATAGTTAAGGACCTTCCTTTCAAGTGCAAATCTTATACCTAAAGTCTAAATACAATTAAGGCGAGGCCGGAATAGTGCATATGTTGGCTAATCGTGTGGCTTTGTCATTCAACTGAAGTTGCTTGTTCTCCAATTTGAGCTGAGGTAGTTACTTGACTTGAGGTCCCATTGGGATGAAAAGTCTTTGTAAAACCTAGTTAAATATAGCAATTTCCTTGCTTGTTTGGGTAACGTATGATAAGAGGAATGGATTATATCTGTTTGACACTAATTGACTCAGGAGTTCACTCACTAAACTAGTTTTATAGTTTGAAGTTGTTGAAGAGGGGAACTGGAGCGAACGGTAAAAGTTATCCTCCTCCATGTGATCTATAGGTCACAGATTTAAACCATAGAATCAGCCACTGACTACAAGTAGAGGATTCTCCCTTTAGAGTGTAACATTTGAAGGTTGAGTAGTTGCCGCATCACACACCTATCATTATATGATTGACCTCGAATCCTTCATAATACAGAGACCATAAAAATGATCTATGGCCCTAGCCCCTCTTATCAAGATCCCAAATGGGGAAGGGGTTGGGCTGGTGGCGGGCCGATAGATCGAGGCTAAAGAAATAACAAGTAATAAGAAAAATTTAAGAATGAGAAAATACAAGAAAAATACTAGCTAGTATTCCAAAGATGGAAAAGAAGTATGTCTGACTACCTACTAACCTTTAATCATAATTTTTGACTTCGGCATTTTTTTTTATCAAGGGTCATGTTTTCGGTGAGTTGAAGATGTGGGTTATCCTGCCTAATAATCTCACACCAATACTTGTTTGGCTTACCTCTACCCTCCTCAAGCCCACTATTGCCAACCTTTCATACCTCCTCATTGGAACATCTGCACATTTCCTATTCATATGCTCGAACCATCCTAGTCTCACTTCCCGCATCTTGTTCTTCACGGGATCCACTCCCACCTTATCCTCAATATTTGCATTCTTAATCTTATCCCTCCTGTCATCATGCCCACACATCCATCTCAACATTCTCATGTCTTCCACTCTCTTTTTTGGTACATAGGAGCTCTTGACTAGCCAACACTCTACTCCATATAAATAGTTGGTCTAACTACTACTCCATAGAATTTGCTTTTTAAGTCTTGAAAGAAATTTCTTTCACAAAACATGGAATGTAAACCTCCATTTCATCTAACCCACCCCAATATGATGTAACATTCCCGTCAATCTCATTATCTTGGATTATTGACCTTAGGTACTCAATTATCCTTTGATTGATTCTCATCCCAACGCTTCACACCAATGACGCATCACAAAAGAAAATTTATCTAGTGTACACAATACAAAAACCACGTTGGAGCTAGCGTATCACAAATGAATTTTGTTGGAATTTTATTTTATCAAAAAATTATACGGTATATATAAGTCAAAATTGTTATTTTTGTGTGTATATATATAATAAATATCGAATCTCTTTCAGCCTTTTTCTACAATTACTTTATTATATTTTAAATTTTATTAATAAAAATTCTGATTCCGTCATTTGACCTGTATACAGTCGATCCTAGTATTAACTCTAGGCATAACATTAGCTAGATAAGTTCAGATTTTTTAACTCCTGTTACTACAGTTGGAAAACATCAAAAAAATAGTTAGCAGTCACATTTTCCTTACTTTGTCTCATTCGAAAAATGGGAAACTGAACTTTTCCATTCTCTTTGAATTTTTAAATTCTAACATAAAAAAATCACATTGCCTCATAGAGTAAAATATAATTAGAATAAGAACATTATTATAAAATGTGAGCAGAACGAAAAATTTAAACAATAGACACAAAGAATATAATATCGAAATATTTTATTCAAATATCTTCAAATCATATCTTTCAAAAATAAAGAACATCCTAATTTATTGGACAAAAAATCACCTAAACATTACAATTTTACAAAAGTTGAGCCGAATATTAATTAGGTACATGTTTGGCCAAATGCATTGAATTCATAACAAATATCTATATCTATGAACTTGTATTTTTTTTCTTTTCAATTTATTTTATATCATGCATAACAAATATTTCGTTTTTATTATTATTATAATTGTTATTATCTATGCCATTATAAAAAAATTATATGAATCAACCTTAAATACAAGTGCAACAAATGAGTTCAAAAATTAATTTTATCACAATAAAAATAACAAAGAACCCACTAATAACTCACTTAACCATATAATAAATTTGAGTGATTTGATATAAATATCTAGTGTTTTATTTGATTAAATTTCAGATATATTGGGAAAATTATCCCTTTCCTCCGACCAGACGTGAAAATACCGAAGATAACAAATCTCATAGCTATTCTATTTTCTAGAAATCTTAGTAACTCAGTCGATTAACTATCTGAATGGTTACTTTGTTGGTGAGATTTTAGAATCCCAATTATCAATGTTGACTTCTATGTACAAAAAACCAAAAGGAAAAGAGATAAACCAAAGATCTCTGGATTTCTTTTTATCATTGCAGAAGAAGGCTTCTACTATCTGCATCTTCCACATCTTCATCTTCTTCATCTCCCCAATTGTAAACAGATTCAATCACTAGAAGCAGTTGATCATCCAGATACCTCCGCAACAACATTGTCTCTTGACTTCCATCTATACTACCTTCCGCTCCCCCACACCCTCCCCGCCCATCGCCGCCTCCGCCGCCGTCGAATCTCTCCTCCGATTTCCACGGCGATCGGCGATAGCACAGACGATAGCAGATTTCAGCAGCACAAATGATAGGGCAAGTAGCACAAAACAAAGGAAGAAGAAAAGGAGAGCAGAGAAAGAGACAGAAGTAGCGCCGGAAGCGGCGACGATTTAGCCAAGAGGTGAGAATCATCGTGGAACGGGAAATCGGAGATGGATTTTGATTTGTTGGGCGATTTTCATGTCGAATTGGGAGCAAATTGTGGGAATAAGGGTTGTTGTCTTTGTTAGAGTTGAAAGAGAAACAGTACCACCAGTCCCACATGACTTGGCGATTGTCGTATGCATAATCAACGTGTGAAGGAAGGGAAGATGATAGCGATGGAGAGAGAGAAAGAAGGCTTTAAGTTATTTGCGGCTTCGCCCACATATTTCATTTAGACATCTCAATTAAGACTATGACTTATTGAACACTTAAAATATTTAAAATACATATCTATTAAGCACAAAATAGTGATGTGCAAAAAAATGTATTCTTCACTTTTCATTGGCGCGTGAAGATGCCCAAATAACATTTTCCTTTTTATTTTTCCTGAAAAAGTACTTTTTTTGTTTTGCTTTATTGACCTTGACATTAATTAATAAAGAAATCAAAAACAATTAACTAACAATAAAATTAAAAAAAAAGGTCGTCTTCTTCCTAGGAACAACCTCAACTATTTCAATCCACCATCTCTGTACTTGCCGGTTACCTCCCATGCCACCCCATCCCACCAACTTTCTCTCTCTCTTTCTCTCACCCTTTCCAACTATTCTTTCGTTTTTTCCTCTTTTTTTAGGTTTTAAATATTCTAGCGAAACTCCATTTATTTCGATGAAAGAAAACTGAATTAATTCTTTTTTCGGCAAAAGTTTGTTATTATTTCTTGTAACTGTGATAAATGTTTATTAATCGAATGAAGATGAAGCCAATGGGTAGGAGGTGTTGTCGATGCCGATGAACGGGAATGAAAGAGTGAGGCGATGTTTTATTTGCGTGTCGACGCTGGCGAAAAGGGGTAAAGAAGAAGAAGAGAGGGTGGGGGGCGTTAATTAAAAGATTTAATTTTTATATTCTTAAAATTATTTTTGGATTATTTAAATAGAATTTTTAAAAAAATTAAATTCGACCGCCACGTGTCGTCATTTCATTGGTACACTTGTTATGTATTTGCGTTTGAGCTACACATAATTTTGTTTTTCAACTGATTGACATTTTGTGTCTAATAGATTTCTTTTTAAGGTCAAAGTGATTAAAATTTCAATGCTGGTTGCCTAAACGAATTATGAACAACTTTAAGTGCTGAGATGACTTAGTTCTAAAAAACAAGTGTGAGATGCTCGTTTTCTGACCTGCTTTGTCAAATTTCCAGTTTTTGTATGACATATTTTTGTGAATTTTGTTTTTTTGGTTTTTCATTCCTATCCGGTACCCATCGTAGGTGTCCTACTCCATTAAGAATTTTTATATATTCAGGACTTGATCTCGAGATCTGATTAAAAAAAAAGTGTCTTATCTACTGTAACATATTTTTTTTGTGTTATTCTTTCAAAAATATATTTGAGTTTCGACTAATTAATTAATTTTTTTAATTAATACTAAAACAGTAATTTATGTTATCAATATCTTAAAAATGCTTAGAAAGTAGTAATTACTTTTTTTTCCAATTCTCTAAATAAAATAACTTTTTTTGGTAAAACAGGGGGAGCTGCACGATTGAGATTCAGTTTATTTTCCTCCAAATATTGAAATGCAGTTTAGCTTATATGTGTTGGCAAATGAGTGTGAACATGTGATTGCTAGCTAGGCTACATATATTTAACTAGTTGAATTAAATAAATTTAAGTGGGGGCCATAACTGTCATATTATACATGACTTTTTTAGGAAATTTATGTAGTAGCAGCAAAGTTATTCAACTTTGTTCCATATAAGGCACCGATCAGACGATAAAAACATTAAATTGTATGACTTTGCTACAGAAATTAATTGTCTCAGTTGAGTTTCAGAGCTAAATTCAGAATTCACCACTGCCTGCGTTACAATATTTTCTATGTCAAAAAAGTGATGGAGCTGTATTTGCAATAATATTTTATCCATTGATAGTAAATGAAAAAGGTGTCTCTTGTAGTATATGTAATAATAAACATTGGAGAAAAAAAGAGAAATGTGCACTAATAAATAAATACTAGTGTACTAACTAATGATTATTTATTAATTTGGGATAGGCACAGACAATTCATACAGTATACACGGTTCCCATCTAGCTTTTCCTTATTCAAGAATCTAATGGCCTTATGCATCCCAATGCAATACATTCCATAAAGTAGCAGAATTTATTACCAGACCTCAATAATGGGAGATGTTACGATCGGACTTCTAACAGAGTGGTTACCATTCTGTTCAACCCAAGTGATCGAACCAACGTTTCTACTTTGACCCTCGTCACCTATATAGCGAATTGTCAAAGTATAACTTTGCTTCTCATTTTTGTTCTTGAACACCAATGTTTGTGGTGACACTGAAATTGTAGAGTTCTTGGGAGCTTTTAGCTTTGCTGTATATGTAGCTGCACCTTTACCGACATTTGTAACTGTCCTCTTGAATTTCTGCTCCAACAAAGTGAAGTTTCCCTCAATGCTGTACAAGGCAATGAATGATGGGTAGTTGAGATCAGCTGATGGATTTGAGCAGTTGTGGTTGGCTGATGATCTTGCAATTGTTTTGAATTGCTCTTCTGTGAAATTCAGAGAGCATAGGAGATTTACGTAATCTTGGGGAGTAGCATCATATACTAGGCCGGGATCAAGAGCTCTGTTGGGATCAACATGCCCTGCTCCCATGTCTAGGGGCGTGGCGGCTTTATTATTGTCGGAGTCTTTAATAGGTTTTCGAATGTTGTCCAAAGGATCAGCTGTGGTCATCATGGCAGAGCGAATAGCTGAAGGACTCCACTCAGGATGCGCGGCTTTTAGCATTGCTGCAATTCCAGCAGCATGTGGTGCAGCCATGGATGTGCCTGATTCTAGAATGTAATCAGTGGACAATTGTATGTTTGTCCCAATACTTGTAGCAAATATGTTTGGTGGATATGCTGCAAGAATCAGCACCCCTGGTGCCAATATATCTGGCTTTGAAATTCCCAAGTAACTTCTGGAGGGGCCTCGTGCAGAGGATGCAGCAACAATTGGTGCTGGCTTTGCATCTAGATAAGTCTCTTGGAACGTGATGGTGGCTGTGGGAGTGACGCTATTTTTCACATAATTGGTGACTTGTTTCCCTTCCTTTTTGTTAATTACAACTCCAGGGTTGGGAAATGTAGCAGATCGGAACACTCCTGGATCCTCAGAAATAAAGATGGCTCCTCCAAGTCTTGCTCGAGTGACAATACGCATTTGATCAGAGAAATCCCCATTATCATCACATATAATGATGGTGCCTTGGGGATTTTCAATTTGTGATAGCAATTCCTCTGAACTGCAATCAGATAGAGTCTTGTTGTAAATCACCGGAGAATCCCTGACAAAGGCTCGTGCAGGAAACAAGCTCCACCCCCTAATTTTTAAGCCATTGCCCAAAGTCAAAGTTCCTGCAAATGTCCGGTCAGTGTGGCCTGATGCAACACACAAGATCCATGGAGATCCATTGTTTAAACTTCCAATCCCTGGACCTCGATTTCCAGCTGAGGCTGAAACCAGAACTCCCTTCATCATAGCTCCAAAAGAAGCAATAGATATAGCATCTTCATACAAGGGAATGAAACGGTACCCATAAGAAATGGATATCATGTCAACACCATCTGCAACAGCTTGGTCCATAGCAGCAATTAAATCTGAAGTGAAGGTTCCTTCATTAAAGCTAAACTTGTATACAGCTAGCCTAGCTCGTGGAGCAACCCCTCTAGCTGTTCCTGGTGCATATCCAAAATGGGAAACACCTTTCGCAAAGTTCCCAGCAGCAATGGAAGCACAATGTGTGCCGTGACCATCAGTATCCCTGGCAGAATTCATGGAAATGTTCACAGTGGGATCATTAGCCAAAATTCCCTTATTGAAGTAATTAGCCCCAATGAGTTTTCTGTTGCACATTGAAGCGTTAAACTGCGTGCCTGGCTTGCAAATTCCCTTCCACCTTTTGGGGATTTCAGGCATACCATCATCTCGAAAACTCGCAGATTCTGGCCAGATGCCAGAATCAAGAACAGCAACAATCACATCTTGGCCTAAACCAGAAGCTGGCCATAGCCCAGATGAAGGATTGAGCTTGAGGAAATCAGATGTGTGAGTAGTATGAGGTTCCACAGTTCTATCCTTGTAAGCTGAAATGAATCCTGGTAACTTTTTCAAAGCTGCCAGTTCATCTTTGGACAAAACAGCACTAAATCCATGTAGCACATTGTCATAAGAGTAAACAAGTTTTGGAGCAGAGTGGAATCTATCTACTGATGAAGGAACAGAAGCTTTGATGGAATCAATAGTGGAAGAATGCCAATGATGGTGATCAGTAAAGACATTAGGCATTAAAGATTTGTCAAAATGGACAATGTAAGTGGATCTTTGTGCTATAGCAAAAAAGAGATGAGCAGAAAGGACCCATGAAAAGAGGAGAAGATGAAGTAACTCCATTGTAGATCTTCTGTTGAGTACACACTGCAGATTCAAATAACTTTATAGTTTAATGCAAGTAGCATTTAGTTGTTGCAATAATAAAGATAAGGTAAGTGAAGTGGGAAACAAAATGAGTTTAAAAGGATAGTAAAGATAGGCGGCTAGTATATAAGTGAAATGAATCTGCTTGTATAAATAGCTGGTTCTGGCGGCTAGTATATAAGTGAAATGGATCTGCTTGTATAAATAGCTGGTTCTTCTCGCTATGTCTAATCTTGCAAGCTGCTATGAAGGAATCTGTTGGTTTGCCCACCTAGTGTCCGCTACCCAAATTAGAGCATGACTAAATTTGAATTCCATTCAAGAGGTTCCACCTTGGATAAAGTGCTCCCTAATAAAGACGACTCCGTACATGGAGGGTTTGAACCCGAGATTGATTAAGAATCATAAAGGAGTAGTTACCACTCCACCACAACCTTGGTCATTGAAGTCAATTCATTAACTACACTATATTATTTCTTGTTTTCATAGGTATTAGTTTAATGATTTTTTGTGGCTAGAAATGAGAGAATTCTGATAAATTAATGAAATATAATCTCTTTGGAAGAAAAAGAGAATTCAATAATTGAAGGGTGTTGCTTCCACTTTACTGTATAAAAATTCCTTTAGCTTTTGGATAATATAATCTAAACTTTCCCACTGGTTGATGAGTCAGCTACTGACATTTAAAGCATTTGTTTAGTAATTTGGAGAATTAATCAAAAGGGAGAAAAAGAAGATCAGAAAAGAGAATCAATTAAAAAGACCTTTTTTTTTGTGGTCCCTAGTTTGATGAATGATCCAAAATGAATGTTATTAAATTTAATATTGCCGACACTCAGCTTAATGTATTGGGAAAAGACTAACAGGGATCTGGAATTGGTCTTTAATTAGACCACTAATCACCAAATCAATGGCTGAACTTGTTCAAGGCTGATGGATCATCCTACCAAAGCTACAAGCCTAATTAAACCTTTCCATCTTTGGAATTGTAGCGTTCAACCTCATTTCATCATTCGTTATCTTTGTGCTTGTTCAAACTTTCATATCCTAGATTGATAGCTTTTAATTTTTTTAGGAATATTGAAAAAACTATCTTAATGAGTTGAAAGTTGTTTGCAAATTAATAAATTGAAAACGAAATTAAGGGCTTGAAATAAACTTTTCTTAAAAAAAAGATATTACTTATATACTGATTAGAAAATACATATTATTCATTTCATGATAGGACAAATCAAATTTATATGTGCAGTGCAGATATTCTATATGCCATATTTGATATTTATAAGAGAGTACTTATTATTTATATAGTGAAAAGATGAAGACTTTTTGAAAGAGACAATAGGTACGAACATACTCAGTTTTATTGAAATTCAAGATGAAGAAAAATGGTCAAAAATATTTTTAAATTATGAGAAATTAAATAAAAATTTCCGTTAATAATTTGATTTAAAGCTGTCTCATTGTCCATAGTTTGATTAGAAAATGTCCCTAACATTATCCCATGATTAGTAATTGTGAAAATAGCTTATATCTATGTTTAGTGGAAATAAATTTTGGTAATGGCCAATTAAATGAAAGGAAAAGGATAAAATATATCCCTCTAATTTAGTAATTTTGTTTATTAATTACTATCAAACTATTTATATTCTTACCGCTATTAAACTTGAACATAAATATCCTTTATTTGGATGGATTTTCCCTAATCAACCAAAATTATTTGATTTCAATTTAAATTACCTATTTACACCAATTCCATTTTTAAATTCAAAACTAAATAACTCTTGTCAAACTAAACCCAGAAAAAGTTGAAAAATCTGAAAATCGGTTTGAGGAATCTGCTGCTGGTTTCCAAATCATTTCGTTGATAGCCATTGAACTGGAGCTGAAGTTTTATGTACCAGTTGTTGCCATTTTAGAAATATAAGAAAAAAACTAGCTCGAGGAGTTGAAAGCCCCGAGTCAGGGATCTGTTGCGAATGAGTACTGTTTCGATCGATTTTTGTTGCTGATTCCAGTCCGTTTCGTGGTTATGAGGAACAATTTGAAGAAGAAGACAATCCGCCATTGAAGCTTCATCAAAGCTCAAGTTCGAAAAAATGGCTCGACGCAAACAAGCTTCGTTTCGACTTAATATTATTGCAAAAGATTACAAATGTCTTGGAAGATCTCATATCTCAAATTTGGGATAGTTTGATGGAGGATTCGGTGTTTGTTTGGGCGAATTTCAGCTGCAAATTGGTTGAGTAAGAAGAACAATACTGAATTTCAGAAACAGCCATAATTTTCAGATATAGTCCAAAAATCTGCCACATTATTCCAAAAGTAGCAACTTTTCTCGGTAATCCGTTTTCACTCTTACTTTAAATATTTCTCATTCTTATAAGGTGTAGGGGGTCGATTCAATCAAACCCAATAATTTTAGTTCAAATCTTGTATTTTTAATAAAGTTCATTGAATAGGTACACACTGTTAATTTAGAATCCAACAACTTGGAAAATATTAGAATTAAATACTCATAAGCTTCAAATTCTGACTCTATCTTTGCTTGTAATGTAATACAAACATTACATCGGCCACAATTGCTCAAGTTTGGTCATATGGAGATTTCAATTTGGGTTTTACATCCTCAAAGTTATGAGTCTTTAATAAACATGTAAGGCCATATTAAGATGTTTATCTACCTATCATGCCTAAATATTGTTTTTGGTCTAATGTCAATATTTTAATGGCCATTGATTACAGATTGACTTGTCAATTGTTAAAGCAAAAATGAATCAAATGGAGAAAATGGGAACTCAACAACTGACCAAGTAAAGATTAACTCAAAATTACAAAACTAACAACTAGAAGTTTAAATTTAGTGAAGTTCAAACATTGATAAGTAAATACTTTCTTTGTTTCAATTTCTTTGTCTAGTTTTGATTTGACACAGAGTTTAATAAAGTATGAAAGATTTTTGAATCTTGTGCTCTTTAACTAAAGACATGTAGAATGTACTCCCTCTGTCCCTAATTACTTATCCACTTTTCATTTTATAGTTGTTCCTAATTATTTGTCCATGTTGACAAATCAAGAAAGGACAAAATAATTTTATCTATTATATCCTCAATTAATTACTTTGAAAATGATACAATTTCTTGAAAATCTTAAATTTTCAATCCATCCACTTCATAATTAATAGGGGTAAAATGGTAAACTCACTATGTCAATAATTGCTTTCTTAATAGGTGTGCCAATTCAAAAGTGGACAAGTAATTAGGGACAGAGGGAGTACCAAATTGTCTTTTAATCTTGTGGTTTTAAGCATACCATATGAAAGTTAAAATTAAAGAATTGCCTAGAAAAAAGAGACATTTTTATAAAACAGGACTAAAAAAAGTAAACAGATAGATTGAAATGAAGGGAGTATTTACTATCTTAGCTATGGCTAGAATATTGCTTTGGTTAATTAAATCTCGGTCATTATCTTTTTATCATGATACATGTCTCTCATCCAAGTTAGAATTTGAGAAAGGGAGAGATAGAAAATGGAGAGGAGCCTCATCCCAAAATTCATGCGCAATCCCAAACAGCAAGATGAGAGAAGTAGAAAGAACAAGTTGCTTTTGCTCACTTTCCTTTCTTAAATGTTCTTCCATAATTCTCTCACACACAAACATATTTAACAACGTGTTTTCTGGAATTCTTTTGTGTGCATACATTATTTTTTCCCATGTGGACAACATATGTACATAATTTCTCTCTTGTCCTAGTCATCACTACCCCAAACATCAATAATCCTAGATATCACTATAGGACTCCTAACTGAGTGATTACCATTTTCTTCAAACCACGTGATTGACCCAACGTTCCTACTCTGATCACTATCACCTATATAGCGAATTGACAAAGTATAGCTTTGTTTATCATTCTTCTCCTTGAACACCAGAGTTCGCGGTGACACTGAAACTGTGGAATTTTTGGGAGTTTCTATCTTTACTTTATAAGTTGCTCCACCTTTACCAACATTTGTTAGAGTCCTCCTGAATTTCTGCTCCAACCAGGTGAAGTTCCCCTTGAGGCTGAATGGGTACAAGGCAATGAATGATGGGTAATTGAGATCAGCTGATGGATTTGAGCAGTTTTTGTAATTGGCTGATGATCTTGCAAATGTTTTGAACTGCTCTTCGGTGAAATTCATAGAGCATATAAGATTTATGTAATCTTGTGGAGTAGCATCATATACTAGGCCGGGATCAAGAGCTCTGTTCGGGTCAACATGCCCTGCTCCCATGTCTAGGGGCGTGGCTACAAAGTTGTCATCCTCTCTAATAGGCTTTTGAGCACTATTCAAATGGTTTGCAGTAGTCATCATGGCAGAGCGAATAGCTGAAGGACTCCATTCAGGATGTGCGCCTTTTAGCATTGCTGCAATTCCAGCTGCATGAGGAGCAGCCATTGATGTGCCTGATTTAAGCTCGTAATCAGTGGCTAATGCTATGTTCTGAATACTTTGTGAAAAGAGATTTGGTGGAACCGCTGCAAGAATCAGCACCCCTGGTGCCATAATATCTGGCTTTGCAATTCCCAAGTAGCTTCTGGAGGGCCCTCGTGATGAGGATCCAGCAAGAACTGGGGCTGGCCTTTCTCCATCCACATACGTTTCTTGGAATGTTATGGTGGCCGTGGGAGCAACACTGTTTTTAACGTAATTGATGACTTTTTTCCCTTCCTTTTTGTCAATCACTACTCCCGGGTGGGAAAAAGAAGCATCTCTGAACACTCCTGGATCCTCAGAAATAAAGATGCCTGCTTTAAATCTTGCTTCTTTGACATGAAAAATTTGACTACTGAAACCAAAACCATCTTCATCCGCATTATAATCACAGATGATAATGGTGCTTTCGGGATCAGGAACTTGCGATAGCAACTCATCTGACCTGCAAGTGGCTAGAGTCTTGTTGTAAATCACCGGAGAATCCCTGACAAAGGCTCTTGCAGGAAACAAGCTCCACCCCCTAATTTTTAATCCATTGCCCAAAGTCAAAGTTCCTGCAAATGTCCGGTCGGTGTAGCCTGATGCCACGCACAATATCCATGGAGATCCATTGCCTAAACTCCCCCAACTTGGACCTCGATTTCCAGCTGAAGCCGAAACCAATACCCCCTTCATCATAGCTCCAAAAGAAGCAATTGATATAGCATCTTCATACAAGGGAATGAACCTGTACCCAAAAGAAATGGATATCATGTCAACGCCATCTGCAACAGCTTGGTCCATAGCAGCAACTAAATCTGATGTAAAAGTTCCTTCACCAAAGCTGAACTTATACACAGCTAGCCTAGCTCGTGGAGCAGCCCCTCTTGCCGTTCCTGCTGCATATCCAAAATGGGAAACACCTTTCGCAAAGTTCCCAGCAGCAATGGAGGCGCAATGTGAGCCATGACCATCAGTATCCCTGGCAGAGTTCATGGAAATGTTGACATTGGGATCATTAGCCAAAATTCCCTTATTGAAGTAATTAGCCCCAATGAGTTTCTTGTTGCACATAGAAGTGTTAAACTCTGTTCCTGGCTTGCAAATTCCTTTCCACCTTTTGGGGATTTCAGGAATACCATCATCTCGGAAACTTGCAGATTCCGGCCAGATTCCACCGTCAAGAACACCAATGATCACATCTTGGCCTAAACCAGAAGCTGGCCATAGCCCAGATGAAGGATTAAGCTTGAGGAAATCAGATGTGTAGGTAGTGTGAGGTTCCACAGTTCTATCTTTATATGCTGAAACAAAACCTGGTAACTTTTTCAAAGCATTCAGTTCATTTTGGGACAAAACAGCACTGAAGCCATGAAACACATTGTCATAGGAGTAAACAAGTTTTGGAGCAGAGTGGAACCTGTCTACTGATGAAGGAACAGAAGTTTTGATGGAATCAATTGTGGAAGAATGCCAATGATGGTGATCTGGAAACACATTAGGCATTAAAGATTTGTCCAAATGGACAATATAAGTGGATCTTTGTGCTATAGCTAAGTAACAGAACAAATGAGCAGAAAGAAACCATGAAAGGAAGAGAAGATGAACAGAATAAGGAAACCCCATTGTAGATCTCTGTGTTGACTGAACACTGCAGATTCAAGTGACTTTATAAGATAATAGAAGCATCATTTGGTTGTTGCAATAATAATAAAGATAAGGTAAGTAAAGTGAAGAATGAAATGTGTTAAAAAGGGTAGTGAAGTAATAAAGATAGGCGGCTGTTGTAAGTGAAATGAACCTATTAAGTACTGTTTCTAGAAAGGAACCTATATGTCAACTTTCAAACACGACCCCACTTGTTATCCCATTGAAATCAGTGACATTTTCAATGCTATATTAATCATTTCTTGTTTTATTTAGTATTATTTGAATAAATTTGTGAGGCAAGATATGACAGAATCTTGTATACTAAATCAAATATAATCTCTTTGGAAGAAAAAGAGAAGTCAATAATGAAGGCAGTTGCTTTCACTCTTTCTACATGTTACTGTATAAGATCTATTTTTGCTTCTGGATAATATAAAGAATCAAGTGATTGAGTTTTGCTCTTTTATTTTTTCTACATAATCTTTTTGTTCTAAATTTCCTGATATTCTGTTCCCCATTTGGGAAAATATGGTGGGGGATAGATTTATAATTGTTACACGGGTAGAGCTAGAATACGGTTAAGTAACTTTGTTCTATTTATATTTGTATCAAGAAATTTATCGAATATACACTAAATGTTAATTTAGAACTTAATAATATATATGAATAGAAACTCCAACCTATAAACATCAAATTCATGCTCTGAATATTCAACACATTTAATTGAATGATTTTCCCTTCAAATGAGGTGATCTTTAATTTACCTTTCGCATGGATGATTTTCAATTTTTGCTCTTAGAAATAGAATTTATGTCTAGTGGGGCATAAGTCCTTTAAAGGCACGAAGTATGACTTATGAAATATTATGATACGAAATTAAAGACTAGCACAAAATGGGGCAAAAGTGGGACGGAAGGAGTACTGTTATTTGTTTCTTTAAGATAGTACAGACAATTCATACAGCATACACATTTACCATTTTGCTTTCCCTTAGTTCTTGTGTTTTGGTACTTCCAGTTCAAGAATATGATGGTCATAAAGTGGCATGACTTATTACCAGTGATCAATTATGGGAGATATCACTATAGGGCTCCTAACAGTATGATTTCCGTTCTCTTCAACCCAAGTTATCAACCCATAGTTCCAATTGGGACCTATATAGCGAATTGTCAAAGTATAACTTTGCTTCTCATTTTTATTCTTATACACCAAAGTTTGTGGTGACACTGAAACTTTTGAGTTCTTGGGAGCTTTTATCTTAGCTTTATAAGTAGCTGCACCTTGACCAACATTTGTGACTGTCCTCCTGAATTTCTGCTCCAACCAGGTGTAGTTTCCCTCATTGCTGTACAATGCAATGAATGATGGGTAATTGAGATCAGCTGATGGATCTGAACAGTTGTGATTGGCTGATGATCTTGCAATTGTCTTGAATTGCTCTTCTGTGAAATTCATAGAGCATAAGAGATTTAAGTAATCTTGTGGAGTAGCATCATATACTAGGCCGGGGTCAAGGGCTCTGTTGGGATTGACATGCCCTGATCCCATGGCTAGGGGTGTGGCTTCCCTGTTAATGTCAGAGTCTATGATTGGTTTTCCAGTGTTATCCAAAGGATCTGCTGTGGTCATCATAGCAGAGCGAATAGCTGAAGGACTCCACTCAGGATGCGCGGCTTTTAGCATTGCTGCGATTCCAGCAGCATGTGGTGCAGCCATCGATGTGCCTGATTCAAGAATGTAATCAGAGGATAATTCTATGTTCGTCCCAATACTTGTAGCAAATACATTTGGTGGATATGCTGCAAGAATCAGCACCCCTGGTGCCAATATATCTGGCTTTGCAATTCCCAAATAGCTTCTGGAGGGTCCTCGTGCGGAGGATGCAGCAACAACTGGTGCTGGCTTTGCATCTAGATATGTCTCTTGGAATGTGATGCTGGCTGTGGGAGCGACGCTATTTTGTACATAACTGATCACTTGTTTCCCTTCAGTTTTGTTAATCACAACTCCAGGGTTGGGAAATGAAGCAGACCTGAACACTCCTGGATCCTCAGAAATAAAGATGGCTGCTTTAAGTCTTGCTCGACTGACAGTGAGCATTTGATCAGAAAAATCCCAGCTTTCATCACATATAATGATGGTGCATTCGGGATCAGGAACTTGTGATAGCAGTTCCCCGGAATCGCAATTAGATAGAGTTTTGTTGTAAATCACTGTTGAATCCATAACAATGACTCTTGCAGGAAGCAAGCTCCACCCCCTAATTTTTAAGCCATTTCCCAGTGTCAAAGTTCCTGCAAATGTTCGGTCAGTGTGGCCTGATGCCACGCACAAGATCCATGGAGATCCGTTCTTTAAAGTTCCAGTATCCGGGCCTCGATTTCCAGCTGAAGCTGAAACCAGAACTCCCTTCATCATAGCTCCAAAAGAAGCGATGGATATAGCATCTTCATACATGGGAACAAAACGGGACCCAAATGAAATGGACATCATGTCAACACCATCCGCAACAGCTTGGTCCATAGCAGCAATTAAATCTGAAGTAAAGGTACCTTCTTTGAAACTAAACTTGTAAACAGCTAGCCTAGCTCGTGGTGCAACCCCTCTAGCTGTCCCTGGTGCATATCCAAAATGGAAACACCTTTGGCGAAATTCCCAGCAGCTATTGAAGCTACGTGTGTGCCATGACCATCAGTATCCCTAGCAGAATTCATTGAAATGTTCACTGTGGGATCATTCGCCAAAATACCCTTATTGAAGTAATTAGCCCCAATGAGTTTCTTGTTACACATTGAAGTGTTAAACTGAGTGCCTGGCTTGCAAATTCCCTTCCACCTTTTGGGGATTTCAGGCATACCATCATCTTGGAAACTTACGGATTCAGGCCAGATGCCAGAGTCAAAAACTCCAATAATCACATCTTGGCCTAATCCAGAAGCTGGCCATAGACCAGATGAAGGATTGAGCTTGAGGAAATCAGATGTGTGGGTAGTGTGAGGTTCCACGGTTCTATCTTTGTAAGCTGAAATGAAACCTGGTAAATTCTTCAAAGCTGCTAGTTCATCTTGGGACAAAACAGCACTGAAGCCATGAAGCACATTGTCATAGGAGTAAACAAGTTTTGGAGCAGAGTGGAATCTGTCTACTGATGAAGGAACAGAAGCTTTGATGGAATCGATAGTGGAAGAATGCCAATGATGGTGATCAGCAAAGACATTTGGCATTAAGGTTTTGTCCATATGGACAATGTAAGTAGATCTTTGTGCTATAGCCAACATATGAGCAGAAAGAAACCATGAAATGAAGAGAAGATGAATACAATAAGGTAACACCATTCTAGATCTTTGCTGTGTTGACTACACACAACACCTGCTTAAGTCACCACAGATTCAAGTGACTTTATAGGATTATGCAGTTAGCATTTGGTTGTTGCAATAATCATATTGTATGTCAAGTGGAGAACAAACTGAGTTAAAAAAGGTGGTAAAGTATAGTAAAATACAGGCGGCAATAGTGGTAGTGAATGAAGCAATCAGTATATCTGGTTCTTCTCACTATTTCTAATATTGCAATTTGCAAACATGACCCCACTTGTAATCTAATGAAGTCAAATATAATCTCTTTTAACAAAGAGAGAAGTCACTAATGATGGGTGTTGCTTCCACTCCATGTTATATTTAGATTTAATAGTTGTAACACGTGAGATGATCCTTTTGTCTTCTGGATAATATAATGTGGATCACAAGAGCCAAACTTCCCCAACTTGCTGATGAGTCAGCTACTGACACTAAAAACATTTCTCTACTTTGGAAAATAAATCCAACGAGATTATAAAAGAGAACTTGACAGAACCACTTAGGTAGAGAATGATAAAATTTTCTCCTAATATATAAATATGTCATTTAACTGGGCCTCAACTTACATTATTGCTCTCCATTTTGGTGTATACAAGCAAACACTTATACTTGTATAAAGTTGAACAAATATATACACGCATTCTACATGACAATTTGAGTCTTACACGGTATTATATGTGTATTATGCCCACGTAGGACTCATATGTCTACTTGTTCAACTTTATACAAATTTAAATGTCTACTTGTGCATACCCAAAATTGGAGGGAATAAATGTGAAATGAGGCAAAGTTAAATGACACATTTATGTATTATGCCTAAAATCTTTTTTTAAAAAAGGCATAATACATAAATGTGTCCTTTAACTTGACCTCATTTCACATTTATGCCCTTCAATTTTGAATGTGCACGTACAAGTAGGCACTTAAAATTTGTATAAAATTAAACAAGTAGACACATGGGTCTTATGTGGCATAATACACGCAGGACACAAATTGCCATGTAGAATGCCATACAGGATGTGTATGTTTATTCATTTGTTCAACTTTATACATGTTTAAGTGTCTACTTGTGTACACCCAAAATTGGAGGGTATAAATATGTAATTTAAGACCAAATTAAAAGATATATTTGTGATTATGCTTTTCTTAAACTATGCCAGCAAAAGTGATACATTGTCCTAACTTAGGTCTGGCAAGGGAATCGGGATGGCCCGGCCCGGCCCGGTACCGGCTCGAGACTATAGTTGTCCACTATACTATTTTGGATGTTCAGCAATACTTGTCTACTTTATGAAATCAATGAATAATCTTACACTTAGTTCCTAATTTACTTTTATCATTAATTATAGTCATTCTCCTATTACATTTTTCAAGACACTATATTTATTATATTCAAGGGTAATATAGTAAAATTACCCTTCTATTTATAGTTTCTTAAGAAGTGTGCAAAGTCAATAGTGGACAACTATTGTTGGACAGATGTAGTATTAGTTGAGTGATCATCGATCTACTCTGTTCGTCAAAAAATAAGTGTCACTTTAGAATTTCAAGACAATTACTTGAGTATGTTTTTTAACAATACTCTTACATTCCATCTTCTTAATAGTGTTCAATTTTCAAGAGGCATTTATTAAATATGGATATACTCCTTGTCCAACAATAGTTGTCCACTATTGACTTGACACAGATATTAAGAAGTAATAAATGATAGGGGTAACCCATACTCCCTCTATCCCTAATTACTTGTCCACATTTGAATTGACACACATATTAAGAAAACAATTAATCACATAGTGAATTTATCATTTTACCCCTATTAATTATGAAGTGGATGAAAAATTTTACATTTTTCAAAGTAATTAGTCATTTAATTGAGGGTATAATAGGAAAAAAAATTATCCTCTCTTGATTTTTCAAAATGGACAAGTAATTAGGGACAACTGTAAAAGGAAAAGTGGACAAGTAATTAGAGACAGAGGGAGTATTAAATATAGGTCATCTAAACATAGAAAAATGAATAATACTCCCTCTATCCCTAATTACTTGTCCACTTTTCCTTTTATAGTTGTCCCTAATTACTTGCCCATTTTGATAAATCAAGAAAGGACAATTTTTTTTTTACCTATTATACCCTCAATTAAATGACTAATTACTTTAAAAAATGTAGAACTTATCATCCACTTCATAATTAATAGGGGTAAAATGGTAAACTCACTATGTCATTTATTGTTTTCTTAATATGTGTGTTAATTCAAAAGTGGACAAGTAATTAGGGACAGAGGGAGTATTTAATAGTAAGGGTAAAATAGACATAAAATGGTACAATATTCATTGATTTTATAAACTGGACAAATATTATTGAATATCTTAAAATAATATAGTGAACAAGTAAAGATGAACAAAAAGGAGCAATAAACTATACATGGTATTTATTAATTTATTAATGAACGTAATTTTTATTAAGGTGACATTCATTTTCGGACGAATAATTTTTATCAAGGTAATATTCATATTCGGACGAATGGAGTAGTAGTTTAATCAATAGGAGGAAAATATATAAATTAAAAAGGCACTCTCCAACCCTTGTTTCAACAACATATTATGAAAAAACAGAAAGAACAATGGTGTAAATTATACTACAAAGAGTAATAAATCATAAATTCATTAAACCCAAAAAATAAACTTGAAAAGTAAACAAAATCTAGCTAAAAGTAATTTCTACCACTCTCTACAAACAATTTAATATAAGAAACAAATATAAAAAAATTAAAAGATTGTTCAAGTATTAAAAAAATAACGAACTCCCATTTATTTGAGACGGAAGAGCGAATTGTTGTAGTCGAATTGTGCATGCATCTTCTTTCATTAGGCTTGGGAGTTGTTATCGAACTCATTTTTATTATTTGCTTCACAATTTTTGATTTTGCGTTTCTTGATGATACACTTGATGATAAAAAAAACCACAAAAACCAAGACAAAAGCAACACTTAGACCTTTAAGAAATGGAATGAGGAGACCATGCCATTTATTAGCACCCCAATCTTTATGATTTTCACCTTCGTAAGTAATATTAGTACTATTATTTGCAGAATTCGACATATTGAATTAATTTGTACTAACGGAAGAATATTGTAAGAAGGAGAAAAATTATGATGGGAGATGGGTGTATATGAGAGGGCTGAAGGTACGTAGACCTTTATTTATAGGTGTTATATGTCTCTTATTCGAAGAAAAAATAAATAAAGGTAGGGGGAAGTAGGGAGGATTTATTTAGTAAATTTACTTATTAATGAAACATTCTCCTCTTTTTGGTTATAAAAGAAAAAAAAAACGTAACTTTCCTTATTCGTATGTTTGCCTTAAAATTTATTGAAAATTTTAGGTTCAGAGAGCAAAAGGAAAGAGAGGGAAGGGAAATAAAAAGTAACCATATATAAAGTAGAAAGAGAAAACAATAATGCTACTACCAATTTGTAAATAGTGTAATTTTTTGGTAAGGTCAAACATTAGGGTATCAAATTCTTGGGCTAATTAATTAACATAGTTATAGTTGGGACTGTTCATAGTTATGGTTAAAAAATTAAATCAAACTGCAATTCGTACCAAATCGATATAAAAAATTGATATTTGGTTTGATTTGGTTTTAAATTTTGAAAATCGATACTCTTTGGTTTGGTTTTGATTTTACTAAAAACAACCACAAATATAACCAAATCGAACCGATAAATTAGATATATAAATTTTATAATTATTTATATATTATTCATAAATAAAATATAAATATTTTGTTAAATTTTGATCAACTAAGTATTTAACTTTACCATTTTCTCAAGCCAACACTTAAATTTTAGCCTACCTATTACAATCCTAAGTCCAAGTCCATCAAAATTCATTACTTTAATCTTACCTATCCTACCTCACATAAAATAGTCACACTTTCTCTTAATTATATCACTTTGTTCGTGGAATAATAACCCTAGTATTGCTTAATTGCTGAATTGAACCGACAATAGCTTTTATGTAGATTGTTCATGTACTAGTTTGTGTCTATCGAGATATGTATGTCCTCAAAAAAATTATTACTTTCAAACCGAAAAAATCAGAAAAAATGAACCAAATCGAACCAAACCGACAATAACCAAACTAATGGTTATTTTTTCGTTTGATTTGATTTGGTTTAGAAATTTAAAAAATTGACCAGATTGATTTTGTTTTGATTTTAACCAATACCGATCCAAACCGAACTACGAGCACCCCTAGCTATAGCTATAGTTAAAAATATTTATAATTCGCACCTACAGTATCTATTTAATAGTTAATTTTTAATTTCAATGTGTACAGTGCGCGTATTTTACACCTAGACTATCCTTTTTGTATTAATGTATTTGAGTGTATTTGTAACTAGTTATAAAATTGTATCAATGTACTCACGCGTATTAATTCCTTGTTATATATTTGTATCTTGTATTTGAGTGTATATGTTCATTGTTGTACATTTGTATAAAATATATATCAAGTTGAGTAGGATTATGCTTTTTTTTTATTATTAAAAAAAAGGTCTTGTAGCGCAATTCACATATAGGTTATTAAGAGTTTGTAATATCGTTAGGGTTGTTCATGGTTATGGTTATAAAATTAAATCGAACCGCAATTCAAACCAAACCTATTAAAAAAATCGATATTTGATTTTTTATTTTTTATTTTTAAATTAATCGATATTTGATTTGATTTGGTTTTAAATTTTGAAAAACCGATATTATTTAGTTTGGTTTTGGTTTTACTAAAAATTAACCACAAAAACAACCAAACCGAACCGATAAGTTATATATATAAATTTTACAATTATTTATAAATAAAATATAAGTATTTTGATAAATTTTAATTAACTTAAGTCTTTAATTTTACTATTTTCTGAAGCCCAACACTTAAATTTTAGCCCAACTATTAAAACCTTAAGTCTAAATCCCTCAATATTCATTACTTTACAGGTCACACTTTCTCTTTATAAAATTTTCTAACGCAACATTGAAAAATTTAAAGCTCAAGCTAAAGAGGATGGTAATTGATTAGTTTTGACTATGGAATATTGATTTTTTTTTTTTGAGAAGTAATTTCTCAATATTTTAAGGTGTAATTTTAATGAAAAGTCTAGTGATACGATATTGAGATCTTCAAAATATTGAACCAACTTTATGCTATTGACAATGAGTTTTTTTAGTTTCTGAAACTTGGTACATTGGATGAATCACTTTGTTCGTGCAATAGCTTATTTGTGAATTATTCATGTACTAAGTGTTTTTGTCTATCGAGATGCGTATATCCTCAACAAACTTATTACTGTCGAACCGAAAAAATATAACCAAACCGACGGTTATTTTTTTTGATTTGGTTTTAGAAATTTAAAAACCGATTTAAGTTGATTTGATTTTGGTTTTAACTAATAACGGTCCAAACCGAACCATGAACACCCCTAGGATGTTGTTGGAAGACAGAAAACACTTATTTTGAGTAAAAAGATATTTATTTTGGAAAAATAAGGTATTTTCTGCGGTTTGGAAGAAGTTAAAATCTTTTGCATTATTTATTTCAAGACCAAAATATCCCTGTCATATATACATATTTACAAATATATATCTTATATTATTTTTTTTTGTAATGAGTTTTTCATATGTAGTGATTTAATTTGTGAAATGATTTTTAAATTTATTTTCCTTGATATTTTTAATTATATTCAAATCATCATGTTAATATTATTATCAATATTTAATTTATTTTTTGATTCATTTGTGTATAATATTGATTAAAAATTTGAATATGTATATTTTCATTTAATAAAAATAGAAAATTAATTAAAAATTTTATAATAGATATTTAAAATAATCTTAACATTAAAAGTATTTTGATCCTTGCCCTTTTCCGTAATTTGACCCTCAAAAGTATTTTTTTTAAAAAGTTAGTCAAACACAATCCGCTTATCAAAAACATTTCTTAAAGGGAAAAGTGTCAAATATACCCATTAGCTTTGAAATTTAGAGTTGATATACCCTCATTATGAAAGTGACTCATATATACCTTTACCGTTATACAAATGACTCACGCTAACGACCAAAAACTTAAAAGAGAAAGAGTCCTTGATCAAATTCTTTTTTTCTTCTCTTCAAAGTCTGGTTTTTAATTAGACGTTCAACCAAGTTAATCCTTTATTGATAGCTTAACATCTCTTTCTATAGATTGCACTAAATTGATCTTCTTGATATCGAAGTTAGTGGTTTGATGGGATAAAAATGTTAAAAAATAATTAAGCAAATAAAATTAGTATCTCGCTAATTGCTTATAATAGTCACACACTTCAATATAACAATAGAAGTGTACAACACTACGTGAGGATATATCTTGTTGAAGAGTAATTAAATCCATCACCAATAGTTTTTTTTAAAAAAAAGAAGAAAAAAGACAGAACATCCATATGCTTGACTCATGAAAAAAATCAGTTTGACACATACATGTGTGTTAAGGAATAATTAAGTAAGTAAATAAAGTGTTTTGAGATGATCACACATTATATCAATTTTTTTAAAAGAAGCATAAAAAAAAAGCGCTATCCAACCTTGTTCTTAACATATATGAAATTAAAACATAATAAAAGTCGTGTAAAAATCATAACTTCATAAACCTATATGAGTAAACTTGAAGGAGAAAAATAAAACACGACTTTCAGTAATTTCTCTCACTCTTTTGACAAGATTTTATCAATAACTACATACCAAAGCTATATATCCATAAAATTAACAAAATTATATAACTCGAAACACACGTGTCGAGATACTAGTAATGTAATAAAAGGAACAAAAACATTGTCGAACTATTTTTTTTTCTTCCCCCTTCTACACTTTAGACGTAGCCTCATCATCACTATCCTCTTTTGATTTATCATCACTATGATTTGCCTCATTAATTTTGGAGGAATTTCTTCTTCTAAATCTGCCGATGATTTTAAAAAGCAGGACTAACACAACGACCCCTACAACACCCCAAAGGCATTTGTTTGGAATTTGCCAATTCCATCATCATTGTTCAATTTTGTGTTATTTCCTGCAGGACTTATAGCAATTGTTTGAAAAGACATAATTCGAAATTCAACTAGAAAAAAGAAGACAAAATTTATTTTGTGTGAAGATGGTAGGGGTTTATTTATATTTTATAACCCAAAGTTTTCCTTATTAATAAAAAACAACAACATACATGAATAGTTAAAGAGTAACTTTCCTAATTCATATGCTTGCCTTTGAGATTTATACATGGAAATAGGTGCAAGGTGTCTTTAAAAGTGGAAAAGAACCAAAAATAGAGTGGAAAAGATGAACAATATAATTTTGTTTTTGGTTAAACGTCACTTTTCATTGGAGTGGTCAATGTTATGGTACCGAGGTAAAAGAGGGAATCGGGTAATTTCAATTGAAATTGAGCAATTTTGGTTGATTTGGAGGAAATCATTCAATTGAGGGGAATATTTGTTAAGTTTGGTGAAGACGGGTATATTTAGTCCTGTAGCATAATGAAGGACAAATTTAACTAATAAATTCAAATAATAGAGGGGTATTTTTTTTTTACTTTTTCCCTTAAAATAACTATGTTAAGCTTGTAGAATTTAGTCACTCACTTGGTTGGCTATCTAAATTTACACCTTATTGGTGGGATTCGATTCTACACATTATAATTCCCTTCCCATTTTCCCTTTCCCTATCCCGAATATATATATATATTTTTTTTAAAAAAAAACTATGTTAAGCTTAATCTTGAAACACAGACTGAGAACATGAAAATGGTGACGACATTTCTGAGATTTCACTGATCTCAAACATAATAGAGACATAGGGGAAAAATCCATCCGGATTATACTTACCGGTGTATGTGTGTGAAACTGTGAATGATACAATCAATATGAAATGTCAAACACAATAGAGACATACCAGGAAAAATTCATTAGAATAAAATAACTTGTTGAAGTGCGCGAATGATACAATCAATATGAATTGTCACTTGTAGAATCTGTTCTATATTTCTATTTAAGACAATTGTTTTTCTAAAAAAAAGATTTTTCAAAAGATTTACTAGTCAAACATGAGAAAATTAAAAAAACATTTGATACTGAACACTCTTAATTAGTCTCATAGAACTATAGGACATTGGATAGCATAGCATATTCAATTAGAGCACCAATAACACAGGGTAAAATATTATATTAATAGAAAAACAGAATATATGTAAAAAAGAAAATCATAGGTGCATCGTCGTGCATTTGTTTCCTTAGTACATAATTGTCCTTGCACTGCAATGTAAAATAAGGAAAACTAACAATAATTCCACTTGGCTTTCACATCATTCAATTTTTTTAATCTAGTAATGCGAATATACTCTACTATATATACATGAAAAATAAATTACTCCATGTGAGTAGTAATACTATTCAACAGATTCAGAGGCAGACGAAAGATAAATCCAAATGACGACCATTGCAAGAGGAAAAACGAGGAGGACGAAGAGAGAAGGTGGCTGAATCGAACCGATAAACAATGGTAGAAATAAAAGACAAATCACCACGACTAACATCATCAACATTGAACCAACTCCCCATTGACATTGCTCCATTCCTTGTGCCATTTTTTTTTATAATTCTTTTGTTGCTTTCAGAATATGTAAGATAAATGAAGAATAATAGTATAATATATGAGTAATAGTCCCTTTATATATGTAGTTTTCGATAGTCATGTTGTTTCACCAAAGGACATGACGATTAGTTTTAAATTGTTGCATGCGGCTTAATTTTTCATTTTCACACTTTGTTTTGATAAAGTGAAAAAAAAAGGAAAATTTTGTATAGCAAATGTAGGAGAAATATTAACTTTTTTCTTAAACAAGAGGGCAATTAAAAAGCATATATAATTAATGTTTTATTATGTATACATATGGGAAATTAATAAGGGCAATCATCTGATAAGGGTAATGACTAAACAAAATACCATATATAAATATCTAACATCTATTAAATAATATTTTAACTTAATTTAGTAGTACCAGTGCCAAAGTCTATCGACCAAAGTGTATACAAATGAAATTATGTTTATGTTTTACTGTTAAATATAGTTGATGTGATTATTAGCTTACCAATAGTTAAACAACATTTCACACTTAAATGAATTTTTGGCACTTTTTTCATTGTTCAAAATAATTGAACTGTTCAAAGTTTAATATGGATATTTGAATTTTTTTTTCCATATTTACCCTTTCCTTTAATGAATTTTAATATTTTCTAGGAGATAAATTGCACTATTACAAAATTATATTTATGATTTCACAAAGGACAATAGTGAAAAGTATGGTTTAAATTCTATCATTGAATGTTTTTCTTAAGAAGTATATCTTACCTTACATATTCAGTTAATATGGAATAAATATATTCAAATAATTATTCGATCTTGGGGAGTTTTTTGGCGCGAAGTTATTCCTATTTATTTCCAGAATGACAACTTTACATTTCATATATTAGTACTATATAATTTGTCTCTTATTTCCCCTTAGTCTTCACTACCCCAGACCTCAATAATGGTAGATGTCACTATAGGACTACGAACAGTGTGGTTACCATTTTCTTCAACCCAAGTGATCGACCCAAAATTCCTACTCTGATCACTATCACCTATATATCGAATTGTCAAATTATAACTTTGCTTATCATTTTTCTCCTTGAAAACCAGAGTTCGCGGAGACACTGAAACTGTGGAATTCTTAGGAGTTTATATCTTCACTTTATAAGTTGCTCCACTTTTACCAACATTTGTAAGGGTCCTCCTGAATTTCTGTTCCAACCAGGTGAAGTTCCCCTCCAGGCTGAACGGGTACAAGGCGATGAATGATGGGTAATTGAGATCAGCTGATGGATTTGAGCAGTTGTTATAATTGGCTGAGGATCTTGCAAATGTTTTGAACTGCTCTTCTGTGAAATTCATAGAGCATATAAGATTTATGTAATCTTGTGGAGTGGCATCATATACTAGGCCGGGATCAAGAGCTCTGTTCGGGTCAACATTCCCTGCTCCCATGTCTAGTGGTTTGGCAATCATGTTATCATCCTCTCTAATAGGCTTTTGAGTACTATCCAAATGGTTTGCTGTGGTCATCATGGCGGAGCAAATAGCTAAAGGACTCCATTCAGGATGTGCGCCTTTTAGCAGTGCTGCAATTCCAGATGCATGAGGAGCAGCCATGGATGTGCCTGATTTAAGTTCATAATCAGAGGATAATTCTATGTTCTGAATACTTTCTGAAAAGATATTAGGTGGAAATGCTGCAAGAATCAGTACCCCTGGTGCCATGATATCTGGCATTGCGATTCCCAAGTAGCTGCTGGAGGGTCCTCGTGCTGAGAATCGAGCAAGCACTGGGGCTGGCCTTTCTCCATCCATATATGTTTCTTGGAACGTTATGGTGGCCGTGGGAGCAGTACTGCTTTTAACATAATTGATGACTTGTTCCCCTTCCTTTTTGTTAATCACAACTCCCGGGTAGGAAAAAGAAGAAGAGGTAAACACTGCTGGATCCTCAGAAATAAAAATGCCTGCTTTAAGTCTTGTCGATTGAAGTTAAAAATTTGGCTAGGGAAACCAAAACCATCTTCATCTGCATTATAATCACAGATGACGATGGTGTGTTCAGGATCAGGAACTTGTGATAACAGTTCTTCTGATTTGCAATCGGCTAGAGCCTTGTTGTAAATCACCGGTGAATCCCTGACAAAGGCTCTTGCAGGGAACAAGCTCCACCCCCTAATTTTTAACCCATTGCCCAAAGTCAAAGATCCTGCAAATCTCCTGTCAGTGTGGCCTGCTGCCACACACAAGATCCATGGAGATCCATTGCCTAAACTTCCGACACTTGGACCTTGATTTCCAATACCCCCTTCATCATAGCTCCAAAGGAAGCAATAGCTATAGCATCTTCATACACGGGAATGAAACGGTACCCAAAAGAAATGGGTATCATGTCAACACCATCCGCAACAGCTTGGTCCATAGCAGCAATTAAATCTGATGTAAAAGTTCCTTCGCTGAAGCTAAACTTGTACACAGCTATCCTAGCACGTGGAGCAACCCCTCTTGCTGTCCCTGGTGCATATCCAAAATGGGAAGCACCTTTAGCAAAGTTCCCAGCAGCAATGGAAGCACAATGTGTGCCGTGACCACTAGTATCCCTGGCAGAATTCATGGAAATGTTCACAGTGGAATCATCAGCCAAAATTCCCTTATTGAAGTAATTGGCACCAATGAGTTTTCTATTACACATCGAAGCATTAAACTGAGTGCCGGGCCTGCAAATTCCCTTCCACCTTTTGGGGATTTCAGGCATACCATCATCTTGGAAACTCGCGGAATCAGGCCAGATTCCACCATCAAGAACAGCAATGATCACATCTTAGCCTAAACCAGAAGCTGGCCATAGCCCAGATGAAGGATTGAGCTTGAGGAAATCAGATGTGTGGGTAGTATGAGGTTCCACAGTTCTTTGTCTGCTGAAATGAAACCTGGTGACTTCTTCAAAGCTGCCAGTTCATCTTTGGACAAAACAGCACTGAATCCATGAAATACATTGTCATAAGAGTAAACAAGTTTTGGAGCAGAGTGGAATCTGTCTACTGATGAAGGAACATAAGCTTTGATGGAATCAATAGTGGAAGAATGCCAATGATGGTGATCTGGAAAGACATTAGGCATTAAAGATTTGTCCAAATGGACAATATAAGTGGATCTTTGTGCTATAGCTAAGAAACAGAACATATGAGTAGAAAGAAAGAGAAGATGAAGAGAATAAGGAAACCCCATTTTAGATTCCATAGCACTACACAAAACACTTCCTAAATCACTAAATTTTCAATCTATCTTATTAAGATTAGGCATAGAAAGCATGAGGGTCCCTTGAGTAATCAGTAGAGTTGGGTGGAGATTAAAATAAGTTAAAGAGGTATTTTTGTAGTAGTAAAGGTAGGCGGCCTGTATAAAAGTAAACTATACCAATTCTGTCAGCTTATGCTCCTTTTGCTTCTAAATAATATATTAGTATCTGTTAATGATTTTAATAAGCATTGTTGATTTGTAGAATCAGTCAAATGAGAATTGAAAGATTAAAAAAGATAAATGACTATTCAGCACAAGTATCATCAGTCATCTTTATGGTCCCTAGGTCTGACAAATGACTCGATATCAATCTAACTAGTGAAATATTCCACTGGAATGATTTTGGTCTGTATTAGAAGATAAATCTTATATTTTTGTGTCCACAAACTTTAGATCCATATTTTTGTGAGGTAAAAAATAATCTCGTATGATCAGTATCGGTGGTTTGAATCACAAAAATGATTTTAACTTTGTCATAAGTTATCTCTTTTTTTTTCCGTTTCTAAGAACTTTTATCTTTTGCTTTCTTAATTACTCGAATGTGATAATGCCATATTACTTCTCCAATAATTGTGGCTTTAATCAAAGGTTCCATTGAAAATTATGTGATAAGGCCATAGACCTTTCCTCGTGGTCCCAAATTTCATCAATCACTCAAAATCAATGATGTAATGGGACGTATATAAGAGAGGAAGATGATATTTTTATCTTTAAAGAAAAGAGAATTCAAAGAACTAGAATTAGTTAGAAAGGAAAACTAAAGAAGCAATATTCCTAGCTTAGTATCACCAGAGGCACCATTGACCTTCGTCAATTTGCAAATGTTATCGAGTTATTGATTTACGTGGTTGATATTATGACTATGATCCTTTCAAACCTATAATCACCTTACACCTATTTGTGTTCGTCTCACGCCTATATTTCTATGATAATGATAATTGATAATCACATAAACGCTTTAATTTGTAATTTCCATTATTAAACTAGTAGGGCGTACTTAGTTATATCTCTATCTTAGATGCAAATCCTCTCCCCGATGTCCAAGGTTAAAATCCTACTCTACTTAATCCTCATTCTATCTCAATTTCCCTCTCTTCCGAGTTCAATACAAGAATATAGATGTATTATACTAGTCTCGAATGAGTGAAATAGTAAATTCAAGATCAAATAAACAACGCATATGATAAATGCAGTTCAACTCAAGACGTAACATCATGGATCATAATATATAGAATTAGCATGGTATTATTAACTCAACATCATGTTTATTACAATGAATCTTCAACTACTGTAGACTAGTACTCTCTGCACACATATTCATTAGCTTGCCCTCATTTGTTCAACTTTTCTGAAGCAAAAACTTTTAACTTGTACATTCACATAGAAAGAAATATAGAAGTTTTTTTATTTTTGTACTACTTCATTTCCCTTTATACCTTTAAAACTCAAGAATCTGATGGCCCTAGTCATCACTAGCTACCCCAGACCTCGATTATGGGAGACGTCACTATAGGACTCCTAACAGAGTGGTTACCCTTCTCTTCAACCCAAGTGATCGACCCAAAGTTCGTACTCTGATCACTATCACCTATATATCGAATTGTTAAACTATAACTTTGCTTATCATTTTTCCCCTTGAACACCAGAGTTCGTGGAGACACTGAAATTGTGGAATTGTTCGGAGTTTCTATATTCACTTTATAAGTTGCTCCACCTTTACCAACATTTGTAAGGGTCCTCCTGAATTTCTGCTCCAACCAGGTGTAGTTGCGCTCGATGCTGAATGGGTACAAGGCGATGAATGATGGGTAATTGAGATCAGCTGATGGATTTGAGCAGTTGTGGAAATTGGCTGATGATCTTGCAAATGTGTTGAATTGATCTTCTGTGAAATTCAAAGAGCATATAAGATTTATGTAGTCTTGTGGAGTAGCATCATATATGAGGCCGGGATCAAGAGCTTTGTTCGGGTCAACGTGTCCTGCTCCCATTTCTAGGGGTGTGGCTACCCTATTATTATCCCTTCTAATAGGCTTTTGAGTATTATCCAAATGGTTTGCTGTGGTCATCATGGCAGAGCGAATAGCTGAAGGACTCCATTCGGGATGCACACTTTTTAGCATTCCTGCAATTCCAGCAGCATGAGGTGCAGCCATGGATGTGCCTGATTTAAGCTCGTAATCAGTGGTTAACTGTATGTTCTGAATACTTTCTGAAATTAGATTAGGGGGAAATGCTGCAAGAATCAGTACCCCTGGTGCCATAATATCTGGCTTTGCGATTCCCAAATAGCTTTTGGAGGGCCCTCGTGCTGAATCTCCTGCAACAACTGGGGCTGGGCTTCCATCCACATAAGTTTCTTGGAACGTGATTGTAGCCGTTGGAGAAACACTGTTTTTAACGTAATTGATGATTTGTTTCCCTTCCTTTTTGTCAACCACAACGCCTGGGTAGGGAAATGAAGAAGACCTGAAAACTCCTGGATCCTCAGAAATAAAGATGCCTGCTTTAAGTCTTGCTCCAGTGACATGAGAAATTTGACTAGAGAAACCCCAACCCTCTTCATCTGCATTGTAATCACAGATGATGATGGTGCGTTCGGGATCAGGAACTTGTGATAACAATTCATCTGAATCACAAGCGGCAAGAGTCTCATTGTAAATAACTGGAGAATCCCTGACAAAGGCTCTTGCAGGAAACAAGGTCCACCCCCTAATTTTTAATCCATTGCCTAAAGTCAAAGCTCCTGCAAATCTTCTGTCATTGTGGCCTGATGCCACACACAAGATCCATGGAGATCCATTTTCTACAGATGAACCACTACCTTCATTTCCAGCTGAAGCCGAGACCAATACTCCCTTCATCATAGCTCCGAAAGAAGCTATTGATATAGCATCTTCATACAAGGGAATGAAACGGTATCCAAAAGAAATGGATATCATGTCAACACCGTCTGCAACAACTTGGTCCATAGCAGCAATCAAATCCGATGATAGTGTTCCTTCATCAAAGCTAAACTTGTACACCGCTATCCTAGCTCGTGGAGCAACCCCTCTTGCTGTCCCCGGTGCATATCCAAAATGAGAAGCACCTTTCGCAAAGTTCCCAGCAGCAATGGAAGCGCAATGTGTGCCGTGACCATCAATATCCCTGGCAGAATTCATGGAGATTTTCACAGTAGGATTATTGGCCAAAATTCCCTTATTGAAGTAATTAGCCCCAATGAGTTTTCTGTTGCACATTGAAGTATTAAACTGGGTGCCTGGCTTGCAAATACCTTTCCACCTTTTGGGGATTTCAGGCATACCATCATCTCTGAAACTCGCGGATTCAGGCCAGATTCCACCGTCAAGAACACCAATGATCACATCTTGTCCTAAACTAGAAGCTTGCCATAACCCCGACGAAGGAGAGAGCTTGAGGAAATCAGATGTGTGGGTAGTATGAGGTTCCACAGTTCTGTCTTTGTAAGCTGAAATGAAACCTGGTGACTTCCTCAAAGCTGCCAGTTCATCTTTGGATAAAACAGCACTGAAGCCATGAAACACATTGTCATAGGAATAAACAAGTTTTGGAGCAGAGTGGAACCTGTCCACTGATGAAGGAACAACAGCTTTGATGGAATCAAGAGTGGAAGAATGCCAATGATGGTGATGAGCAAAGACATTTGGCATAAAGGACTTGTCAAGATGGACAATGTAAGTGGATCTTTGTGCTAAAGCTAAAAAGAAAAGAGCAAAAAAAACCCATGGAAGCAAGACTAGATGTAAAGAATAAGGAAACCAAATATTTCTTGATCCCATGTTCACTCACTACACTTGTTAAGACACCAAATATTCATTTGACTTTATAGGATTAAAATAGAAGCATATGAGGTCCCTTTAGCAATCGATTCTGTGAGGTGGATACTGAAATGAGCTAAGAGGTATTAATGCAGTAAATATAGGCGGCTTGTGTAAGCCAATCAAAAGCTTGAGAGGACCTTAGATGTCAATTTTGACTCTTGTTATCCATTTAATTCAATGTCATTTCTTTTTTCTGTAATACTCCCTCTGCTATCCCTAATTATTTGTCCATTTTTGAATTGACACACCTATTTAGAAAATAATAATTGATATAGTGAGTTTACCATTTTACCCCTATTAATTATGAGGTGGCTGAATTAAAAACTTAAGATTTTTAATAAGTTCTACCTTTTTCAAAATAATTAATTGAGGGTATAATAGGTAAAACAAAATTGTCCTTTCTTGATTTGTCAAAATGGACAAGTAATTAGGAACAACTATAAAAGGAAATATGGACAAGTAATTAGGGACAGAAGGAGTATAATTTAATTATTTTTTTATGAATTTCATAAGGCAATGATGTTTCACCCTTTCTTCTTGATCATATACCCTTTGTGGAAATAGTAATAAAGAATAAAATCAAACAAGTAGATATGTGTCATTCTTTTAAATAAAATCGAACAAATAGACCCGAAACTGCCATAGAGTCCTTTTCTTTTTTGTGGTCCCAGGTTTAATGAATGACTCAACATCAATAATGAAGTGGGACGTAACGGTGGGATGCGGCAAATCACTCAGCTTCTAATAAATGTTTTGATATAAACATGAATAAGAACAGCCGCCTCAGTCTATTTTGGCGGAATGTGGATAACTTTTATCACCATTTTATCCACAATCACATCTATATTAATCACCTTTTTCATTATCATCACTATCACTATTGTTAATCATATATAACTACTAAAATTATCCACGCTTTGCGTTGGAATTTAATATCACAAGATTTATAAAATAATACTTAAAATTTATGCGTCATTAAAACTAGAACACTATATTATCTTACATACAAGATTACATAGTAACAAACATTAACAATGTAAAAGGAAATGAAAATTATTACATCTTATCATTTATCCTTAATAACATAAGCATAAATTAATGATTGTAAAAATACATACCAGGATCTGTAACATAAGCAATGGTGTCAGTGAGCTACTCAACAGGAGCAAAATACACAAATATTTAATTGTGAAGAAGAAGAAGAGGTTCAGAATTTTCGTTGTTTTAAAATGAGAGGAAATCCCTCTATTTATAGACAACAAACGGTAGTGTGAACAAATGTTTATTGTGCCTTATCGAAAATGTTACAACTATTTGAAAAAGTTGCAACCCTTCGGAAAGGTCACAACCTTTCATAAAAGTCACAACTTTTCATTAAAGTCGCAACTTTTCATAAAAATCACAACTTTTCATGAAAGGGAAATGCTAGTTTTGAAAATAAATAAATTAAAAGAGAATTCTAGTTTGTGGTGGCGCCACGTAGGCGGGCCTAAGGTTCTCTTTTATATATATACTAGTAAAATTACCCGCGCGAAATTTAATCTCACAGAATTTATAAAATAATATTTAAAACCTATCAGCCATTAAAACTAAAACACTATATCATATTACATACAAGATTACGTAGTAACAAACATTAATAATGTAAAGGAAAATGAAATTTATTACTTCTTATCATTTATCCTTAATAACATACGCATAAATTAATGACTGTAAAAATACATATCAAGATCTATAACATAAGCAATGATGTCAGTGAGCCACTCAACATGAACAAAGTACACAAATATTTAATTGTGAAGAAGAAGAAGAGAAGAAGAAGAGGTTTAGAATTTTCGTTGTTTTAAAATGAGAGGAAATCCCTCTATTTATAGACAACAAAGGGTAGCGTGAACAAATGTTTATTGTGCCTTATCGAAAATGTTACAACTATTTGGAAAAGTTGCAACCCTTCGGAAAGGTCACAACCTTTCATAAAAGTCACAACTTTTCATAAAAGTCACAACTCTTCATTAAAGTCGCAACTCTTCATAAAAGTCACAACTCTTCATTAAAGTCGCAACTCTTCATAAAAGTCACAACTTTTCATGAAAGGGAAAGGCTAGTTTTGGAAATAAATAAATTTAAAAGGGAATTCTGGTGTGTGGTGGCACCACGTAGGCGGGCCTAAGGTTTTCTTTTATATATATATATATATATGATATATGATATGATATATGATTACGTCGCTGACCACAACTGCCTTCACTAACCACTTCTATCGTTACAGGCCATCACTACCGCAAGTCACCTCCACCTCCACCAAACTGTCCACCATAGGACCTTTCTTCTACCACTATTAATCACATTACCATCACTGCGGTTAATCTCTTATATCAACTATGTCCATCATCACAATTAGTATGGTTGCTAACTGTCAACAACATATCGTCAACTACCACACATTCTTTATCATGTTAGTCACTACAACATCAATCACCTTTTCTATCACAATTATCACCACTATTATTACTAACCACTAACATAAACCATTACTATTTACGTCTTAACTATTTAGTATCCAGATCTTAATGCAATATCTTAATATTTAAATGTGTATTTAGATTCAAACCTCTAAATCTTAATGCACATCTTAATATTCAGGCGTGTGATTCGAATTCAGAACCCTCCCCAAAATCCCAAATAGCATGCTGAGAAGTTCTTTGTAGCGACTTCTCCTCACAATTGGGTAAAATCTTCTCACTTTTCTTTCTTAAATGTTCTTCATTATTCTTTCTTAACATGTTTTTTTTGTGTATCAACATTGTCGATTTGGATTGATCATACTTTAGGGATAAAAGAAATAGGCAATGCCTTTTGATGGGACAACAACTTTTAATTCAGTATTTATACATATATAATGTCCCTCTTAGTTCAAGAATCTGGTCATCACTAGCTACCCCAGACCTCAACAGTGGTAGATGTAACTATAAGACTCCTAACTGCGTGGTTGCCATTTTCTTCAACCCAAATGACTGGCCACCTGGCTTGCCACATCATTACAAATTTGGGTTGTTAACTTTTGAAGGTATTAGTGATCTCTTGGGATAACGGTGGAGCATTTTTTATCCCAAAATGTTACAGAGGGTATAACTTATAAGTGATTTATTTCACATAGTTCAGGGGTAATTTTGACCCTATTCCATTTTTTTTTAGTTTCTTGTGCTGATTAACATAACATGTCTTTGCTTCCAACTCTATAAGTGAGTATATTTGAACTTTTCACCAGTCAAATCAATAACAGGGCTGAGTTTTGATGTGTTGAACAAGAAAAAAGACGATCCTAATAAAATTTCAGGTGCAAGTAACGTATGGATAATTAATGTTTTAGTAAGCTTATTTATATTTTAGATAGTATAACAGAGCAAATGATGATATAGCAACGAACATAGGAATGATACTATGAAATATGGTCCAAACGAAAAATGCTAAATTCGAATGAACTAGTTGAAAAGCTGCTTCCGCCACTATCAGCAAATGCTGGTAGACCCTCATCTTCTTATTTTATCTTTGTTCATTTATGCTAACCAAAAATATTTTAGTCTTTCTGCTTCATACTCACTCAAACTTTCCTAACCTAGATTGTTAGCTTCTTGGTTTTCTCTTCTTTTTTTTTTGTGTGAATAATCAGATTGTCGATGAACCACCTTACTAAGTTGAAAATTACTTGTCATTTTGTGGTAATTCATCAACCTAGGTTTAGTGCACTTGTAATGTCTTATCAGCTGTATATCTCCCATGAATCCAATAGGTTGGCCTTCATTGAGATGACAATGCAAATGCCTTCAAACGAGCAGCTTTGCTCTTTTTGATAAGTCTTTTTCTTTATTATACTCCTACAAATTGAAGTGTTCATATTATAAAAGTTACTTCAAAGATTTAGAAAGACAAGAAGTTTATATTTTAAAATACATCTCCTTTTAAATGCAAACTTGAGTAGCAGGAATACACATTTGACGATTTGGATTGATCAAAGTTGTCAGGGGTAAAAAAAAATCGGCAATGTTGGGAATTTTTTTGGCACAAAGTTGCTCCTACTACATACATTATTTATTCCCATGTCTTTTTGATAGGAAAAATACTTTTCATTCAGTATTTATACATAATCCCCTCTTAATTCCCCTTAGTCTTGTATAGTGTACTTGCAGCTCAAGAATCTGATGGCCTTAGTCTTCGCTACCCCAGACCTCAATAATGGTAGATGTCACTATAGGACTCCGAACAGTGTGGTTGCCATTTTCTTCAATCCAAGTGATCGACCCAAAGTTCCTACTCTGATCACTATCACCTAAATATCAAATTGTCAAATTATAACTTTGCTTATCGTTTTTCCCCTTGAACACCAGTGTTTGTGGAGACACTGAAACTGTGGAATTCTTCGGAGTTTCTAACTTCACTTTATAAGTTGCACCACCTTTACCAACATTTGTAAGGGTCCTCCTGAATTTCTGCTCCAACCAGGTGAAGTTCCCCTCCAGGCTATACGGGTACAATGCAATGAATGATGGATAGTTGAGATCAGCTGATGGATTTGAGCAGTTCTCGTAATTGGCTGATGATCTTGCAAATGTTTTGAATTGCTCTTCTGTGAAATTCATAGATCATATAAGATTTATGTAATCTTGTGGAGTGGCATCATATACTAGCCTGGGATCAAGAGCTCTGTTTGGGTCAACATGCCCTGCACCCATGTCTAGGGGTGTTGCTACCCAATTATTATCGTCTTTAATAGGTTTTTTAGTACTATCCAAATGGTTTGCTGTGGTCATCATGGCGGAGCGAATTGCAGAAGGACTCCATTCAGGATGTGCACCTTTTAGCATTGCTGCAATTCCAGCTACATGAGGAGCAGCCATGGATGTGCCTGATTTAAGTTCGTAATCACTGGATAGTTCTAAGTTCGTTTGAATACTTTGGAAAAAAAAATTAGGTGGAAATGCTTCAAGAATCAGTACCCCTGGTGCCATAATATCTGGCTTTGCGATTCCCAAGTAGCTTCTGGAGGGGCCTCGTGCTGAGCTTCCAGCAAGAACTGGGGCAGGCCTACCATCCACATAAGTTTCTTGGAACCTGATTGTAGCCGTTGGAGAAACACTGTTTTTAATGTAATTGTTTCCCTTCCTTTTTGTCAACCACAACGCCTGGGTAGGGAAATGGAGAAGACCTGAAAACTCCTGGATCCTCAGAAATAAAGATGCCTGCTTTGAGTGTTGCTCCAATGACATGAGAAATTTGACTAGAGAAACCCCAACCCTCTTCATCTGCATTGTAATCACAGATGATGATGGTGCGTTCGGGATCAGGAACTTGTGATAACAATTCAACTGAATCACAAGCAGCCAGAGTCTTGTTGTAAATCACCTGAGAATCCCTGACAAAGGTTCTTGCAGGAAATAAGCTCCATCCCCTAATTCTTAACCCATTTCCCAAAGTCAAAGTTCCCGAAAATCTTCTGTCAGTGTGGCCTGATGCCACACACAAGATCCATGGAGATCCATTGCTTGAACTTCCCACGCTTGGACCTCGATTTCCAGCTGATGTTGAAACTAGCACTCCCTTCATCATAGCTCCAAAAGAAGCAATTGATATAGCATCTTCATATAACGGAATGAAACGGTAACCAAAAGAAATGGATATCATGTCAACACCGTCTGCAACAGCTTAGTCCATAGCAGCAATTAAATCTGATGTAAAAGTTCCTTCATTGAAGCTAAACTTGTACACAGCTATCCTAGCTCGTGGAGCAGCCCCTCTTGCTGTTCCTGGTGCATATCCAAAATGGGAAACACCTTTGGCAAAGTTCCCAGCAGCAATGGAAGCGCAATGTGTGCCGTGACCATCAGTATCCCTGGCAGAATTCATGGAAATGTTCACAGTGGGATCATTCGCCAAAATACCCTTATTGAAGTAATTAGCCCCAATGAGTTTTCTGTTGCACATGGAGGTGTTAAACTGGGTACCGGGCCTGCAAACTCCTTTCCACCTTTTGGGGATTTCTGGCAAACCATCATCTTGGAAACTCATGGATTCTGGCCAGATTCCACCGTCAAGTACACCAATGATCACATCTTGTCCTAAACCAGAAGCTTGCCATAACCCTGACGAAGGATTGAGGTTGAGGAAATCAGATGTGTAACTAGTGTGAGGTTCCACGGTTCTGTCTTTGTATGCTGAAATGAAACCTGGTGACTTTTTCAAAGCTTTCAGTTCATCTTTGGACAAAACAGCACTGAATCCATGAAACACATTGTCATAGGAATAAACAAGTTTTGGAGCAGAGTGGAATCTGTCTACTGATGAAGGAATTACAGAGGCTTTGATGGAATCAATAGTGGAAGAATGCCAATGATGGTGATCAGCAAATACATTAGGCATTAAGGACTTGTCAAGGTGGACAATGTAAGTGGATCATTGTGCTATAGCTAAGAAGAGATGAGCAGAAAGGAACCATGAAAGCAAGATCAGATATGGAGAACATGGAAATCAAATATTTCTAGATCCCATGTTCATCACTTACTACACACTAGTGTTCTTAAGACACCAAATATTCATTCCACTTTATAGGATTAAGTATAGAAGCATATGAGGTCCTTTTAGCAATCAGTACAGCTAGATAATTTGACTCTTCTTATCCATTGAAATGAGCTGATTAAGTAAAGATAGGCGGCTTGTGTAAAAGCAAACTTTACCATCAAGCCTGAAAGGGACCTATATGTCAGTCTCAAATATGACTACTCTTATCCACTTGATTCAATGCTATTTATCATATTTTTTTTCTCTGTAATATAAACTTTTACAAGGAAATAGTGTACATAATTCTGTGAGCTTTATGCTCTCTCTGCTTCTGAATAATTTATGATGACAATAATTTTGATTAGCATTGTTAATCTGGAGAATCATTAATGAGAACTGGAAGATTAGTAAAGAGAAATGACTATTCATAATATCATTAGTCTTTTTCATGGTCTGTAGTATGATAAATGACTCCAGATCAATCATGTAAGAGTAGGTCAGGGCGTTGATGGGATGTGACAACTATTCAGCAACATTACACTCTCTTGTCTAAAGAGAAATGCAGGCTTCTAATTAGGAATGTCAAATGAACGGTTCCATTAAATTTGAGTTTGTTAAAAAGAGTTGGTTAATAAATGGATGAGTCACGAACCCGCTCATGTGCAATGAGTTGTGTCAAAATGGGCTAAATACAACATTTACCATTAATGCATTTTGTCTACTACCTTTGAAGAGTATTTTCAGTTAGAAATTTTAACAATATAGGAATGAATGAACATCTGAGTTGGGAAAGGTTAACAGAAAACCTAGGAGAGCCATTTTTCACCTGCACATACATATATGAAAGACATTATTCATTTAATTTGATGGTAACTCAACTTTTTACTTTATTGCACTTTTTAACCAAAACTTACTCAGAACTTTATTTTAGTATCACTAAAGTCACTCAACTACTTTTTTATTTCACAAATAATTCTAAGTGGACAGGTGGCTATAACCTTTTCCTGTGGTCCCGAATTTGATGAATCACTCAAAATCAATGATGTAAAGGGTAGATAATAATATCTTGTATTTAAAAAAGGAGATTCAAAGTACTATAAACAGGGCAAGAACAACGATAACATACTCAGTGTAGTCCGAGATTTGTTGAGAATGGTCTACAGAGAACATCTAAAGCTAGTATCACCAGAGGCACCACCTAGGGGACTGGTGAAATGATAGTTATTGAGGTCAGAGGATTTGATAAGGAGTGTTAAAAGCCTCATCATGGGAAATTTTGTGACATGTATTCAGGATTTGTGAATATCCACTACAACAAAAATAACTTTTAGCGACAATAAATATTGATATTAATAAAGAGTGCTAAAACCTTTACCGGCATTAGTTAAGTGCCATTAGAACCAGTGTCGCTAAAGGCTTTAGAGACATATACAAAAAGTGTTAATTGCCGCTAAAAATACATATTTAGCGGCAATTAATTAATGATCCTTTTTGATGTAGTGATCGAACACGGAATGATTAAGCCAAAAGAACAGAAAGCTTATTGAACTCTCTCTTTGTATGTCGTCTTAACTTTATCAGAGATATTTTTGAAGGGACAACTTTTTACTTGTAGCAAAGTCAAAATTCTTATCCCACATCTTGAATATTTAGTCCTTCCCCCAAAATATCTTTTGAGAAGTGTTTCAGGCTTTTGCTTGACAAATGAGACTTATCCTATCCACATAAGGATCATAATATACAAACTCTAGAAAATGATTTCTTTTACTATTGATCAATGAGTTCTAAGGGATAAAAAGACTTAAAGTAGGTTATCGAATAAGACAACTTTTTCATTCAGCATACATAATCTGATGGTCCTAAATCCTAATCTTCTGAAGCCCAAACATCAACTGTGGAAGTTATCACCACTGGACTTCTTACTGAATGATTTCCATTCTTTTCAACCCAAGTGATAGACCCATCTTGACCTCCTTTCTCGTCACCTCTATAGCGAATTGTCAAAGTATAGCTTTGCTTCTCATTTTTGTTCATGAATACCAATGTTTGTGGTGACACTGAAATTGTAGAGTTCCTAGGATTCTCTATTTTTACTCTATAAGTTGCTCCACCTTTACCAACATTTGTAAGGGTCCTCTTGAATCTCTGCTCCAACCAGGGGTAGTTACTCTCCTGGCTGGATGAATAAAAGACAATGAAGGATGGGTAATTGAGATCAGCTGATGCATTTGAGCAATTCTCGTAATTGGCTGATGATCTTGCAAATGTTTTGAACTGCTCTTCTGTGAAATTCAAAGAGCATATAAGATTTATGTAATCTTGTGGAGTGGCATCATATACAAGACCAGGATCAAGTGCCATGTTTGGATCAACGTACCCTGATCCCATGCCTAGGGGTGAGGCTACAAAGTTATCATCCTCTCTAATAGGCTTTTGAGCACTATTCAAATGGTTTGCAGTAGTCATCATGGCAGAGCGAATAGCTGAAGGACTCCAATCAGGATGTGCGCCTTTTAGCATTGCTGCAATTCCAGCTGCATGAGGTGCAGCCATGGATGTGCCTGATTTAAGCTCATAATCAGTGGTTAATTGTAGGTTCTCAATAGAAACCGAAGCGATATTAGGTGGAACTGCTGCAAGAATAAGTGCCCCTGGAGCCATAATATCTGGCTTTGCGATTCCTGCGTAGCTTCTGGAGGGCCCTCGTGATGAGTATCCAAGAAGAAATGGGCTTGGCCTTTCTCCATCCAAATATGTTTCTTGGAATGTTATGGTGGCAGTGGGATCAACACTGTTTTTAACTTAATTGATAACTTGTTTCCCTTCCTTTTTGTCAATCACAACTCCCGGGTGGGTAAACGAAGCAACCCTGAACACTGCTGGATCCTCAGAAATAAATATACCGGCTTTAAATCTTGCTCGAGTGACATGAAAAATTTGACCATCAAAACCAAAACCATCTTCAAGTTTATTATAGTCACAAATGATGATGGTGTTTTGGGGATCAGGAAATTGTGATAACAACTCATCTGAACTGCAATTAGATAGTCTTGTTGTAAATCACCGGAAAATCCCTGACAAAGGCTCTTGCAGGAAACAAGCTCCACCCCCTAATTTTTAATCCATTGCCCAAAGTCAATGTTCCTGCAAACGTCCGGTCGGTGAAGCCTGCTGCCACGCACAAGATCCATTGCCTAAAGTTCCCCAACTTGGACCTCGATTTCCAGCTGAAGCTGAAACCAGCACTCCCTTCATCATAGCTCCAAAAGAAGCAATAGATATAGCATCTTCATATAAGGGAATGAAACGGTTACTAAAAGAAATGGATATCATATCAACACCGTCTGCAACAGCTTGGTCCATAGCAGCAATTAGATCCGATGTTAAGCTTCCTTCACGAAAGTTAAACTTGTATACAGCTATCCTAGCTCACGGGGCAACCCCTCTTGCTGTTCCTTGTGCATATCCAAAATGGGAAACACCTTTCGCAAAGTTCCCAGCAGCAATGGAAGCGCAATGTGTGCCATGACCATTAGTATCCCTAGCAGAATTCATGGAAATATTCAGAGTGGGATCATCAGCCAAAAGTCCCTTGTTGAAGTAATTAGCCCCAATGAGTTTTCTGTTGCACATGGAAGTGTTAAACTGGGTGCCTGGATTGCAAATTCCTCTCCATCTTTTGGGGATTTCAGGAATACCATCATCTCGAAAACTTGCAGATTCAGGCCAGATGCCACCGTCAAGAACACCAATGATCACATCTTGGCCTAAACCAGAAGCTGGCCATAGACCAGATGAAGGATTGAGCTTGAGGTAATCAGATGTGTAAGTAGTGTCAGGTTCCACAGTTCTATCTTTGTATGCTGAAATGAAACCTGGTGACTTCTTCAAAGCTTTCAGTTCATCTTTGGACAAAACATCACTGAAGCCATGAAACACATGGTCATAAGAGTAAACAAGTTTTGGAGCAGAGTGGAATCTGTCGACTGATGAAAGAACAGAAGCTTTGATGGAGTCAATTGTGGAAGAATGCCAATGATGGTGATCAGTAAAGACATTAGGCATTAAAGATCTGTCCAAATGGACAATGTAAGTGAATCTTTGTGCTATAGCTAAAAAGAGATGAGCAGAAAGTGCCCACGAAAACAAGACTAGATATGGAGAATAAAGCGACAACAGTATTCTAGTTTCCATATTTATTCACTACACACTACTCAAATACTCAATTGACTTTATATAAGAGCGCAAAGAAAGAAGAGGTCCTTGTAACAATTAATACTGTAAGGTGGAGATGAGTTGTATGATCTTGAGTGATACTAATGTAGAAAAGACAGAAAATTTGTGTAAAAGTAAACTTAGCCAATCAAGTTTTATGAATGACTCAAAAATTACAGAGCAATTGTGCAGTGGAGCTGTGGAGGTGATAATCAACCTGGGGGGAAGGCCATAGAGACATTTTCCGTGGTCCCGAGTTTGATGAATGACTCAAAATCAATCATGTAGTAGGAGGTAGTGGGCCGTGAGGGAGGGAGCTTAAAATTATGTTTAGATAGCAAGGATGGAGATGACTAGACATCTCATGTTTGAGTCTTGATTATGGGCAATCTCTTGGGCCTTGGCACTTGGCAGATGGCACTTTATCTCCCAATTCTGGATTAATCGTGCCCATTGAATTTAGGATAGTGATCTAATGTCTAAGCAAACTAGATTTTTGAAACTCTTGTTACCTTCATTTGAGTAGTTACTTTCATTTGTACTGTCCATCCCAACATAGATGTTGAAAAGTCTTAGAATTTGCTTGAGTAAATGAGACTTTAAAGACTTCACCAGTCCACCTGCAGAGTAGGGACTGCTACAAGTGGCCAGCTAATTAAGCACATTTAGATAAGTAGATAGTGATGCCTCCCACCCTTCCCAACCCAAGTGGATATATTCAGTTGGCACCCCTTGAATTGTGTTATAAGGTATATATCATTCTTGTGTAAGATATTTTGGTAAACATAGGGCGTTAAAGGAAAAAAATTAAGATATTTTACTAGGAATTATAGCTCATGACCTTTTAAAAGCTACTAGTTGAGGGTAAATTTCTCAAATGGACACTCAACTTATATCTTGTTTCCTAAAAACTAACTCTGACCGAAAGTGAACTTTCTCCACCGACAAGATGACTTGTCCAGGCCCCACAAGTTAAAAAATATTGATCCAATACCAAAACATTAAATAAAATGGTTCAACTATTATAAGGGTACATTACTGATTCTGGAATAGGACAAGTCTTGGATTAGTTTGAAAATTGTTGTCCTGTTGGTGTTCAAATCATAGACTCTGATACTAATGAACCAGCCACACCATTAAACATGGGAGCAGGATTCATTGATCCAAATCAAGCTCTTGATTCAGGACTAATATATGATACTACTCCACAAGACTACGTCAATCTTATATGCACTGTGAATTTCACAGAAGAGCAATTCAAAACATTTGCAAGATCATCAGCCAATTTCCACAACTGCTCAAATCCATCAGCTGATCTGAATTATCCATCATTCATTGCTCTATGTGAATCTGACCTTGAGCAGAAAATTTCCCTCGGTTGGTCAAGAAATTCACAAGGATGGTTACGAATGTTGGTTCTGGTGCAGCTAAATATACAGCAAAAGTGGAAACTCCCAGAAATCCCAGAATATCAGTATCCCCACAAGTTTTAGCTTTTGGGAGAAAATATGAGAAAAAGAGCTATAGTTTGAGTATTCACTATAGAGGCGATCCGAAGTTTTGTGTTAATTATGGGTCGATTGTTGACACTCAATTTTGGCCATCCCCGATAATAATTAATTTCTGAGTTTCTTGATTTTTAAAAGATTTGAAATAATTATCTTTATAAAATTTAAAATAGTTTCAAGGTCACTTTAAGTAATTGTAGTCGATTTTATTACATTTTAATACATTTTATATAACTATATATGCAATAGGTATATTTTTATAAAATATTTGAAAAAAATCATATCAAAAGATTTCTACTTTGTTAAAATAAATATTTTGTCAATTTGGTTTAATATTATTTATATTTATTATTTTGAGTTATTTAAATTGGTTAGTTTATAATTAAGTTAATTATTTTATTTCGTTAAGAGTAAGAAGCTCTTTAATTAATTCGTATTGACTCATCTTGTTTAAGATTCGGCCAAAATTCTCCGATTAAATTCGAATCTGACCAAATTCTTAATTCAAATTGGCAAGATTGCAATCCATTTAGTTATTTCAAATATGACCAATGCTTTCAATCCTTATTGGACCAATTAGATGACCAAATGTTGGGCCTTATATCTGCAATTTTCCAGCAATTTCCAGAACCCAATTCTCATTCCTAATTGTCAGCCCAATATCAACACAATACATTCAGCATACCCATCAGCACATTACAACAACAACAGCCCGACCCAGACCTCTGTACGTATTTTCTTCTTCTTCGCAAACATCCACATCGCGTGAGCGACTCCACGACCCTGTGCGTGCCCCATCTTCTCCAACGCGTGAACGACGCGAACAACGGCTCCAAACGATATCAATTTTCCGTCAAATACACGGAAAGCAGTAGCGGCGATAGACGGAAAAGCAGTGAGGAGCACAGGAACAGTACATTGCAAATTTTGTCTCATTTCCCCCGTCCCTCTCAATTCACAGTCGTACAGCAGGAGCAGTCCGCGTTATTGTCCTCCCTAGCGTGAGATTAAGCCACGTGGCATGGAGAGGACGATGGAATCAATCCGGAGCGTCGACCCTCCTTTCCTCTTCCGGAATGAGATTGAATCTTCAGAAAAAGGATGTATTCCCTGATTTGTGAAAGAATTTGGCGTTTTGAAGTTGGAATTGGGCCCTGGTTTGCTCGAATTTTCGTCTGTTTTCTCCCCCAAAATCTACCCTAATTTCCCCCTATATATACTCTATTTCTTCTTCATCAGTGGGGGGATTTTTTTTTGAACGAAAATACAAGGCAAGTTTTTGGCAGAAATACAGAGAACAACCTTTAGGAACTAGTAGCAATCACTCGAAATACGCTCCTGAATAGAGAACTGCTAGGACTTCTGCCCAGTTCCTTGACTACCGTTCGTGTTCGAGTTTCTCGTGGTGGAAGCCGTCACTTCTCTGCTCGTCCCGCCCCTGTTCGCTGCCGCGCGAAAGGTAAAATCCGTTTCAGTTTCAACTCTTTAGTTCGATGTGCTATTTTTGACAAGCTGAAGTTGTTTGTCGATTTATTTTTCTCCTCGACTGCGTTTATTCTTCTCGATTCACTGCTCATGTGGGGCCGAGATTTTGAGTTGTAGTTGGGCTTTTGATTGTTTGAGATATAAGGGATGCTCTCGTAAGTGTTGTTGTTCGTATGAGTCTCAAAATTTCTCTTTCGAGTTAGCTATCATGTTAAAGGGTCAGTTTCGTTCAAGTGAAAACCTCTAGCATATATGTGATGCTGCTACTTTGTCCCGTGACTAGCTCTCTGTTCACTTTAATTTATGATGTTGTGCCTTAAGTTCCTTTGTGGAAATGTTTTGGTTTAAATAAAATCTCACTGCTTAGATATTAAAAACGGTCCTCTCGTGTTGTCCGGTCTAAAGCATCTTTTAGGAGTATCACTTGTTCCTCAGCTTAGTTGGGTTTATTGATGCAATGTCATCTCCTTGAATACTTTGTTTATTTACATTTGTCTATGCTTGTGTTCAACATGTTAGGATGAGTGGTATTGCTATTATATTTGGTTTCAAGACACCACCGATTTCTCCTCCTTTTGCTTAAAATAAATTAGATTTGCTACTGTCTCCTATTTTCTGTCCTCTTAGCATGATAATTTGGCACCATCAGAATATACTAAGGGAGTTAGCTTTGCTTACTGTGTGAGACATATCATTTTGTTAAATGATACGATATACTCTCTTTCTCATCGTTTTTGGGTTTGTTACTGTTTAATTTTGGTTGTTGGTCACATTTTCATATACTGAAATTTGTCCTTGTTTTTTTTTTCCTGTGAGTAACCCCTAATTTTATTTGTTCAAGCATACATTCTTGTTACTGCTAGGTGTTGAGATTTAGTTTGTTTAGTCTTGTCATTTGTCAAGTTAATTTGCTTTTGTTTTCCTTAAGATTCCTTTGTTATTTTAGCCTACTAGTTGAGTTCGGTTGCATTTTAGTTTTGAGTCTCTTAAATAGCTTTTATTTCAAGTTGTGTTTCATTTGTTCTATTTGATCCTAATGCTAATTCTTGCCTCTTTTGTTTGTTGTATGAACCCTCTCCGAGTCTATGATGGGATTCTTTCCTTTGCATTTCCGAATCGAGCCATAAAGGCTCAAACACCTTTCCATCATCAAGTCAGCCATTTTATCGGGTGTACATGACAGACTGTGAAATGCATGGAGCTGGAAACTGAATTTTCAGGCCCCAAAAAGCCCAAAGAGGGCAGTATACATGATGTGTACAGCTGTATACACAAGTATACATGGAAGAACAGTGATATACAGGTCTGAAGTGATGATACGGGTGCTGGAAGTTTGAAGTGGGTTGCATACATCCGGGATACAGCCCAATATACAAAAAAACGAATCAAAATATGTATTGTATACAGTCATATACGCTTGAAGTATACACACATTCTAAGTGTGAAAAGGAATGCGAAAATGGGCCAAAAAGGATATTCGCAGAAGGTCCAAAGTGCTAATGGGCTGAAACCCATGATTGTTGGCAAAGTTATAGACTTAGGACAGGTGGGTCAAAAGGCCAATTCAATTGGGTTTGGGTCAAAGCCTAAGTCTAATTGTTCTTTTCCCTCTATTATTATTTATATTACATTGTTTGACTAACTTTGTTTATCTTATGGTTTAATTTAATTAAATTCCCAAAGATAGTCATTTCATTTTTTATATGTATGTTCAAATCAAAATATTTATATTTTATACTTAGCTTTATTTTTTTTATTTTATTTTTCTTAATCTTGTCACTTAATTTATTCCTCTTTAGGAATGATCCCCTTTAGTTTATTCCCCTTTAAAATAATTGATTAGAAAAATAACAGTAATAAGTAAATAATAAAAAAAAAAAAAAGAGTTACTTTTACTTGGTTAAAATTTTCAAAATTAGTCAAAATCATTTTTAGTCAACCCTTTTGTTTTCAATTGATTTTTATCTGTTTGAGTCTTTTGAAAACTTTAAGTTTTTCTTGATTTTTACTAAAAATTAAGTGGCGACTCTGTTTCTTTTGAAAATTCGATTTCTCTTAAATCATAAGTTTAATCAATTTTTTGAAAATTTAGTTATTTTTCTTTTATTTATTTTTTCGAGTAGAACATCGATCACATGGGTTGAAGAGAATGGAAATTACACCGTAAGAAGTCTTATTAGTGTGTCTCCAATTATTCAAGTCTGGGGATCTTGAAGATCCTTTACAATTTACTTTAAACCAAATAAATGTATGTATTTACCTTCAGTGTTAGTATTTGGGTTTTCAAAGAAATCATTTGATTGTGTTTCTTGGATTGATCATTATTTGGTTGCGAACTCAATCCATTTTAGCACGTTCTAAGTTTGATCCAACCTGCTAATCTAACACCCATCATCTCAAATAATTTGATATGAATGTTCATTTAAACAATTTATCAAACATGTTAGCATTTGTTAAAGAGCCTCACTAAGAGTGTCATAGTAACAAAGCAGTACAATTTTGGTAACAAAGAACTTACCGATCCAATCGAGGATCATCTGCATATAGATTCTGATCATCATGTAACTTGCAGATTTAGTAGTAGAACAGCAACAACATGAAGTGAAGTGAAGTTTGTTACTCGTGTCTCTATCTGCCTCCGAAAGTTCATTGATATTCTGGAAATTCATTCACAACTGATGAATTTAATTATGCTTTAAGAATTAGTAACTCTGCTGTTAGAGTTTCGGCGAATGAACTAGTGGTTTACTTATATGGATGGACTTAATGAATTCTTACCTCGTGAGCTAACTAACTTTTGGGTTGAGTTAGTCTATAAATTTTACTATTCAAACAGAAGAAAACTAATTAAGCATAAATGTTAATAATGTGAACAAGTAATTAACCAGAATTTAAAAGTACATCTAGGGATATGGTGGGACAGTTGAGATTCCGCCCTACTTAATCAAAAATTCAGGTTCGAACATTTTAGATAGAAAATGTTTTTCTACTTGATGTCCGATATTGAATTGAAAATGTCTTCTACTTAACAAACAATAGATTTCGAATATTGCTCTGCCTCTTAGAAAGCCTCAACTCTACTGGCTCAAAATTGTCATCGACCCATCAACATCTTCAATTATATTGCCCATCCCCAAAATATCATTTGAAAAGTCTTAGGATTTTTCTGCTTGGATTTCCAACCACAATCGTTAATATTTAACTAAATATCTCCAATATGTTATTTTATTTTTTCGAAGGCTTAAAGAAATATCTCCAATATGTTATTTTATTTTTCAAAGGCATAAAGAAATATCTCATGCTTCATTCTATGGTGTCTATTTTCTTAAGCGAATTATCTATAGGTAGTACATTGGAAGGAAAGCTTATTGAACTCTTTCTTTTTATTGAACAATGAGTTCTTAGCGATAAAAATGCTTAAAGTTGCTTGTAACGGATACATAGTTTATCGAATAACACAAACTTGTTCATTCAGCATACATAATGTCTGGATCATAAATCCTAATCTTCTGCCCCCCACAAATCAACTGTGGTAGTTAACACTATTGGACTTCTTACTGAACGGTTTCCATTCTTTTCAACCCAAGTGATAGACCCAATTTGACCTGAGTTGAAGTCGCCTCTATAGCGAATTGTCAAAGTATAGCTTTGCTTCTCATTTTTGTTCTTGAACACCAATGTTTGTGGTGACACTGAAATTGTAGAGTTCTTGGGAGACTCTATTTTTACTCTATAAGTTGCTCCACCTTTACCAACATTTGTAAGGGTCCTCCTGAATTTCTGCTCCAACCATGGGTAGTTACCCTCCTGGCTGTATGAATAAAAGGCAATGAATGATGGATAATTGAGATCAGCTGATGGATTTGAGCAGTTATCGTAATTGGCTGATGATCTTGCAAATGTTTTGAATTGCTCTTCTGTGAAATTCAAAGAGCATATAAGATTTATGTAATCTTGTGGAGTAGCATCATATACTAGGCCGGGATCAAGTGCCCTGTTTGGATCAACGTGCCCTGATCCGATGCCTAGAGGCGAGGCTACCATGTTATCATCTTCTGTAATAGGCTTTTGTGCACTATTCAAATGGTTTGCGGTAGTCATCATGGCAGAGCGAATAGCTGAAGGACTCCAATCAGGATGTGCACCTTTTAGCATTGCTGCAATTCCAGCTGCATGAGGTGCAGCCATGGATGTGCCTGATTTAAGCTCGTAATCAGTGGTTAATTGTAGGTTCTCAATAGAAACCGAAGGGATATTAGGTGGAACTGCTGCAAGAATAAGTGCCCCTGGAGCCATAATATCTGGCTTTGCGATTCCTGCGTAGCTTCTGGAGGGCCCTCGTGATGAGTATCCAAGAAGAAATGGGCTTGGCCTTTCTCCATCCAAATATGTTTCTTGGAATGTTATGGTGGCAGTGGGAGCAACACTGTTTTTAACGTAATTGATGACTTGTTTCCCTTCCTTTTTGTCAATCACAACTCCCGGGTGGGTAAAAGAAGCATCCCTGAACACTGCTGGATCCTCAGAAATAAAGATACCGGCTTTAAATCTTGCTCGAGTGACATGAAATATTTGACTATCAAAACCAAAACCATCTTCAAGTTTATTATAGTCACAAATGATGATGGTGTTTTGGGGATCAGGAACTTGTGATAACAACTCATCTGATCTGCAATTAGATAGAGTCTTGTTGTAAATCACCGGAAAATCCCTGACAAAGGCTCTTGCAGGAAACAAGCTCCACCCCCTAATTTTTAATCCATTGCCCAAAGTCAATGTTCCTGCAAATGTACGGTCGGTAAAACCTGCTGCCACGCACAAGATCCATGGAGATCCATTGCCTAAAGTTCCCCAACTATGACCTCGATTTCCAGCTGAAGCTGAAACCAGCACTCCCTTCATCATAGCTCCAAAAGAAGCAATAGATATAGCATCTTCATATAAGGGAATGAAACGGTTACTAAAAGAAATGGATATCATGTCAACACCGTCTGCAACAGCTTGGTCCATAGCAGCAATTAGATCTGATGTTAAGCTTCCTTCACGAAAGCTAAACTTGTATACAGCTATCCTAGCTCGAGGGGAAACCCCTCTTGCTGTTCCTTGTGCATATCCAAAATGGGAAACACCTTTTGCAAAGTTCCCAGCAGCAATGGAAGCGCAATGTGTGCCGTGACCATTAGTATCCCTAGCAGAATTCATGGAAATGTTAAGAGTGGGATCATCAGCCAAAAGTCCCTTGTTGAAGTAATTAGCCCCAATGAGTTTTCTGTTGCACATGGAAGTGTTAAACTGGGTGCCTGGATTGCAAATTCCTTTCCATCTTTTGGGGATTTCAGGAATACCATCATCTCGAAAACTAGCGGATTCTGGCCAGATGCCACCATCAAGAACACCAATGATCACATCTTGGCCTAAACCAGAAGCTGGCCATAGCCCGTATGAAGGATTGAGCTTGAGGTAATCAGATGTGTAAGTAGTGTCAGGTTCCACAGTTCTATCTTTATAAGCTGAAATGAAACCTGGTGACTTCTTCAAAGCTTTCAGTTCATCTTTGGACAAAACAGCACTGAAGCCATGAAACACATGGTCATAAGAATAAACAAGTTTTGGAGCAGAGTGGAATCTGTCTACTGATGAAGGAACAGAAGCTTTGATGGAATCAATAGTAGAAGAATGCCAATGATGGTGATCAGTAAAGACATTAGGCATTAAAGATTTGTCCAAATGGACAATATAAGTGGATCTTTGTGCGATAGCTAAAAAGAAATGAGCAGAAAGTGCCCATGAAAACAAGACTAGATATGGAGAATATGGAAACCAAATGTTTCTTGATCCCATTTTCACTCACTACACATTACTCAAATATTCAATTGACTTTATAGGATAACACATATAAAAAGATTAGGTCCTTGTAACAATTAATACTGTTAGGTGGAGAAGATTGGAATGAGCTTGAGTGACACTAATGTAGTAAAGACAGCAGATTTGTGTAAATGTGAACTCTTACCAATCAAGTTTTATGACTCAAAATTACCAGTGCAATTGTGCTGTGGAGGTGAGAATCATCCCGGGGAGATGAGGTCATAGTGATATTTTTCATGGCCCTGAGTTTGATGAATGACTCAAAATCAATCATGTAGAAGTAGGCAGTGGGCCGGGGAGGGGGAAGAGCTTAAAATTATGTTTGGATAACAAGGAGTGAGATGACTAGATATCACATAAAAATATCATTCTTTTTGAGAAGTCTTTGAAATTTTGGCAAGTTACTTCATTTGTTCGTACTGTCCATCCCAACATACATGTTGAAAAGTCTTAGAATTTGCTTGAGTTAATGAGACTTTAAAGACTTCACCAGTCCAGCTGCAGAGTAGGGACTGCTACCAGTGCAGTTAATTAAGGACATTTAAATAAGTAGATTGGGATGGCTCCCATCCTTCCCAACCCAAGTGGATATATTCAGTTGTCTGTCAACCATGGAATTGTCTTGTGAGTATATAGCATTATGATGTAGTAAGACATTTTGGTAAATACTAGTGGTGGACATAAATATCGAAAATCGAACCAAACCAAAATAAATCAATTTTTCGGTTTGATTTTTATTCTATTTTTTCTGAAACTTTGATATTCGGATTGCTGTGTAATTATAGGGTCCCAATTCTTCAGTTACTTCAAAGAAGTGTTTAAGCAAACTCCATTCACAATTTCATATTCCGTTTTGAGAGAGCTGAATCCATTTTTTCTCCAGTTGATAATATTCAACTATTGATGTGGATGAGAGAGCTGGATCATGGGTGAAGCACGAGTTTAGATTGGGAGTCGTAAAGAGGACGTCCTTCAAACCTATTCAACCGGACCGGTTGGAGGGTAAGTCAATCCCGTAGTTCGACAACAAAGAACAGACCATCTCTGAGGGGAAAAAAACCACTAGACATGATATTTCAACTAGCAACAACAATGTAATGTGATCTACATTAATTCGAACCACAAATTATCTTTACATTCCATACTAAATGCCATCAAATCACTTATGGCATGGGAACCGCTTGATTAGTAGCCGCCTAGTGACCACGCTATGACATTTTATATTATCACACTTGTACTACCAAATCTCTGACATGAAATAAATGGTGCTTATCTTCAAATTTGAAATATCTACAACTACATTGATCTATAAATTCTTATAGAAGTATTGTATACAATCATCAGTCAAAATTCAAAATGGAGTGGCCTAATAACTACTCCTATCTTGTTTTCTTCTTTCTGTTTGCTCCTCTTCTCTGTTTAGCAGAGAGAAGCACATACATTGTCCATTTGGACAAGTCTTTAATGCCTAAGATATTTGCTACTCACCATCACTGGCATTCTTCTACAATTGAATCCATTAAGATTGTAACTCCAGCTTCACTTAATAGCCACCATCCTGCTCCAAAGCTTCTATATTCTTATGACAATGTATTTCATGGCTTCAGTGCTGTTTTGTCCCAAAATGAACTAGAAGCTTTGAAAAAGTCTCCAGGATTTGTTTCAGCTCATAAAGACGTACCCTTTGAACTCCACACTACACATACCCCTGAGTTCCTTAAGCTCAATCCTTCCTCTGGTCTTTGGCCAGCTTCTAATTTTGGCCAAGATGTCATTATTGGTCTCGTTGACACGGGGATATGGCCTGAATCGCCTAGCTTTAGGGATGATGGTATGCCTGAAATCCCGAAAAGATGGAAGGGAATTTGTCGAGCAGGCACTGATTTCAACTCTTCATTGTGCAATAGGAAAATTATTGGGGTTAATTACTTTTACAAGGGAGCTGTAGCTGAGAATACTCATGTGAATCTTACCACATTTTCTGCCCGGGATTCTTGGGGTCATGGTACGCATATTGCCTCAATTGCTGCAGGAAATTATGTCCAAGGAGTTTCCTACTTCGGATATGGAAAGGGAACTGCAAAAGGTGTTGCTCCTCGTGCTAGGTTGGCTATTTACAAAGTATCATGGCGTGAACTTGGATCGATAACTAGTTCAGATATGATTGCTGGTATGGATCAGGCAGTTGCTGATGGAGTTGACATCATATCCATGTCTAGTGGATCAGCTCATGTTCCGCTATATAGAGACGATATAGCAATTGGGGCTTTTGGTGCTATGATGAAGGGCATTCTCGTTACTGGTTCAGCTGGTAATCGTGGTCCAGATTTTGGAACTCTAGTGAACGGAGCCCCGTGGATCATGACTGTTGGATCAGCTACCACAGACCGAACCTTTGCAGGGACTCTGACTCTAGGCAATGGGCAAAAGATTAGGGGTTGGAGTTTGTTTCCCTTGAGAGCAATTATCAAGGATACAACCCTGGCGTATAACAAGACCGCCTCTTCTTGCAATTCAACTGAATTGTTATCCGATGCCTTCGCACCCTTCATTCAAGTCATTGTTTGTGATGGTCCGGAGGATTTCTCCTCTGATCTTGCAATTGGATTTGCCTTTCAAATGAACAGCGTAACGGATACTGGATTTCTGGCAGCTATCTACATTTCTTCTGATCCAAGAACACTCACTTCCAAATCATTTCACAGCCCTGGGGTTGTGATTGGCAGAAAGGAAGGTAAGCAAGTGAAAGATTACATCAGGAAAACTGAGCACCCTACTGTGAGCATACATTTTCAAGAGACGTACGAAGATGTCATGACACCTACACCCAAACTCGCCTATTCATCTGGTAGAGGACCTGCTCGAAGCTATGTTGGAATATCAAAACCGGATATAATAGCACCAGGGGTGTCAGTTGTAGGTGCCTGGCCACCGGAGGTAGATGCCATCCGTGTTGGTACTAGCATGTTTTTGGGAAGTGACTACAACATCGAATCAGGCTCATCCATGGCTAGTCCTCATGTATCTGGAATTGCTGCAATGCTAAAATCCGTACATCCTGATTGGAGTCCATCAGCTATTAAATCAGCAATAATGACCACTGCCAACCCTTTGGATAACACTCAAAAGCGAATCACTGTGGCTACTACCAACGAACCAACCACACCATACGGCATTGGACCAGGGTTCATTGATCCCAACAGAGCACTTGATCCCGGACTAATATACGATGCAACTCCACAAGACTATGTCAATCTTCTATGCTCCATGAATTTCACAGAAGACAAATTCAAAACCATCGCTAGATCAGCAACCAATCACCACAACTGCTCAAATCCATCAGATGATCTCAATTACCCATCATTCACCGCTCTATACGAGTTTGACCGTGATGGTAACAACTATCCGTTGTTACTGAAGAAATTTACAAGGACAGTTACGAATGTTGGTTCAGGTGCAGCTAGATATAGAGCATTAGTGAAAGTGCCAAAGAATACCAGCATATCAGTATCCCCACAAGTTCTAACATTTGGGAAAAAATATGAGAAGAAGAGCTACACTTTGACTATTCGCTATAGAGGTGAAGGTCATGAGAGCTATGTTTTTAATTATGGTTCAATCACTTGGGTTGAACAGAATGGAAAACACACAGTAAGAAGCCCTATTAGTGTCTCTCCCATTATACTTCCCTGGGGAGAGTTTTGAAAATCTTCTACCAAAATGTTGCTACACTCGTGTCGGATCGCTTAAAAATGTAAAGCTTTTGAAGGATACGACATACACCTAATGAAATTTTGAAGAGTCCGAGCAACACAAATATCACCTACCACCCATACCCATCATAACAAGTATCGTGGGGTAAAACCACTTGGAGGAGCAGAAAGTTTTGCTTTTTATGTATAGTCACTGTCTTGTGGAAATAAAAAGATGGAAGTGGATCACACCTTTATTATGTTTGTTTTGGATCACAAAAATGGATATCGTATGGGATTCAATTTCATGGCCATAATTTATACTCCTGCTTATCTTCTCCAGTCAATATTTCGTCGTATATGTTTTAACTTCACATATACTACTTCAAATGAGAAAATAAAAAAGAAAAGAAAAGTAGATGCCACTATGTGGTTCAATAAGCTAAGTATAAACATTGAAGTTAAAGGAAGTTTAAGAAAAAATTAACATTGGCTACTTGAAAAATGTTACTTACATAAAGTTTTAGAAAAGCTGGATAAAAATGAACTCTTTAACTAAATTTTATATACTATGATAAAAAGTTGCACTTTTGTGAGTAAAATATAGAGAAAATGGTATAATATATGGTATTGGATTGATAAAGATAGACACAAATGAAAATTACACTTTATGGATCACTTCCTTAATCTGGTAACGTATGACAAACATGTTTAAGGGTTGTTATTAAATTTTGGATACGTCACACTACTAATCAGGACTAATTAATCTTGAAAAAAATAAGTAATTAGATAAGCATCCCTATCATCTATTAAATTTCATTACATTTTAAAATAATTACATAATCACTCAACGTTTAGTAACTTTTTATCAAACTTCTTTTTATTTCTCTAGTTCGCATCTCTCCTACCTATTTCTCTCTCTCTCCTTATCCTGCTCATGGTGATGACACTTACATGTCATTGATAAATGTATTAGGGCATATTTGATATTAAATACATGTATCTTTGATACCAGATGCATGTATTTATACACATATACACTGTTTAAATTTGTTCTAGATACATCATATCCAATACAAAATACACCAAATATTTGATATTGAATACATTAGATGAAATTGATTTTGAATACGCTAGTGCAATTGATATTGGATACATGCTTTCATATTCTACTAAATGCACTCGTGGAAATTGATACAAGATACACATGCATATACATGAAATTTTCTTTTTTAAAAGAATATTGTTGCACAATTATTGCATTATATTAAATATGACCTTTATTTTTAAAATTATTTTTAATGAAAAATCATATATCTATATAAAGAGAACCTTAGGCCTGCCTACGTGGCGCCACCATAAACCAAGATTCCCTTTTAAATTTATTTATTTCCAAAACTAGCCTTCCCTTTTCATGAAACAAAGAATTCTTGAACAGAAAACAACTAGTTCAGATTGTGACTTTTATGAAACGTTGTGACTTTTATGAAAAGTTGTGACTTTTTTGAAAAGTTGCGACTTTTATGAAGAGTTGCGACTTTTATGAAAAATAGTGATTTTTATGAAATGTTGTGACCTTTCCTAAGGGTTGTAACTTTTCCATAGAGTTGTGACCTTTCCGATAAGGCACAATAAATATTTGTTCACACTACTCTATGTTGTCTATAAATAGAGGAATTTCCTGCCACTATAATTTGTAGGTTTTTTTCCCACTATAGGTTAGTCAAATTCAAATATATTAATTAAGTTTTTATGAAGTTTGTTTCATTCCTAAAAGTTTTCTTCCTCCTATTTTATGGAGCTTAATCTTTCCTATAAGTCATAGTGATTCATGTAACTATGACAATTTCTTTTTCCTATTTTGGTGACCTTTTTTTAGCTCTGTTAAAGTTTCAGCAAAGATGATTGAAAATTAATCTTCTCTTTTGTCCCGTTCTACAGGTTTCTTCATATAAAAAAAGAAAATTGATTTCAATTGCAATGCGACATTACTATTCTTGGACCTCTCAGTGCACAACTCATAACGCTGCTGAAATGGTTGATGGTTGAATTCATTACATTTGGTTCTTTAGTAAACAAATCTTTTATTTCTGCCACTATTATTTGTATGTTTTTTTCGAATTCAAATACATTAATTAAGCTTCTTATGAAGTGTGTTTCATTCCTCAATGTTTTCTTCCTCGTATTTCATGAAGCTTAATTTTTTATTATAAGTCATAGTGATTCATGTATCTATTACAATTTCTTTTTACTATTTTGGTGACTTTTTTTGAATTATGTTCAAAATTTCAGTGAGGATGATTGAAAATTTATCTTCTCTTTTGTCCCTTTCTACAGGTTTGTGGGTTGTGCTATATTTGATAGCACACAACAACAAATATCTGATAACTAATACGGAACCAATGATGAGGTTTGTTAAAAGAACCAAAATTATTGTTCTCTTGCTTGCCACAGTTAGTATATTATTTTGATTGTTTTTTCTTAGGTACAAACATTTTGTATGCCATTGCATTATTCCTAAGATATTTGTATAGAGACAATTAGTCCACATCTTTTATCGCAAGTTAACTAATTTGTCATATTCTTCTTCTCTTCTTTTTGGGCATAATAAGATATCAAGTTTTCGTGAAACTAACAAATGTCCAAAATACACTATAACAAAAATAACTTTTATTGGTAATAAATATGCACGTTCACGAAGAGTGCTACAACCTTTAACAACATTAATTAATTGTCATTAGATTCAAAGTTGCTATAGACTTTAGGGACATTTATACAGAGTACCAATTGCCTCTGAATAGGGGTGTACAAAACCGAACCAAACCGCAAATCGAGAAAAAAAATCCGACTAGTGGTTGGTTTGACTTGGTTTGGTATTGAAAAAAAAAAAAAAACACAACTATATTTGGGTTGGTTTGGTTTTAACTTAAAAAAACCAACCCGACATTATATATATAATTTTAAAATTTTATTTTATACATAAAAATATTTACTTTGATATAATTTTAAAATATTTCTTATACTTTGTCATAGTTTTTATCTTTAATATTTTATTTCAAGTTTGAAACTTAGAATTCTAAATGGTTCAATAAAGATTATAGTCCACAGATGTTGGTAATTATAATAAAGCTTAAATCAAAATCAAATTAATACTAATGCAAAAAGAAATTCAATTCAACACTAAGAATGACAATAATATTGAATATTTGTTCTTTGGTTTTACATTGGTTTAGACAATTCAAATACATAATCTAATTTTAATTTCTTTTAATATTTAGTCATGTAACTAATACTTATTAAACTTATTTTAGCATGATTTAGTACTTTTAAATTATGATCATTTTCATTATAACTTGTTAATTTGCAATATTTGTTTTATGCAATTTCATTATTATTATTTTTTTGTTGGATATTTTAGTGTCATTACTCATATCATATTTTGTATTATTTTCTTAAGAAACACCTTAGATAGTTGTATTTTGGTAGGACTAAAGAAATATTTGGAGTATAAGTAAATTATATGTTTGTATGAATAAAAACCCGAAAATCCAAAAAACCCGAGGTTGAAAAACCCAAGTTTAATTGATTTGGTTTGGTTTATAGATTTAAAAATCCGACACAAATGGTTTGGTTTGATATTAGAAAAACCCGAACCAACCCGATCATGTACACTCCTACCTCTGAAAATACATATTTAAAGATCATTGTTGTTGTAGTGATAACTCATTCTTTTGATAAATTTTTTTTATTTTTTTGATAAAGAAGTAATAACTCTTTCTTTTGACTTCTTTCAATTAAACTTGTGAACTGTAAACTTGGATACAACCTGAAAGACTATCTTTTGGGAAAATATGTTAAGCAACATGCCTTTTTTTTCTTGATTGTTAGGAAAGTAGGGTCGTCTTCATTATTATTTTTGGATATTTGTGAGTTCAAGTGCTCACAAAATTATACTGTGAGATTTTAATATGTTATGTGTCAAAATTTTGGTTTAAAATATCCAGTTGTGAACATTCAGATGCCACCTACTGCTTGGTTGATAATTGCATTAATTCTTTGTAACTGCATATTATAACCATAACAATAACTATGGTTTAATCCAAATAAGTTGGGGCCGATGATATGAAACCTTAAAAATAGTAATGACTATTTTGAGAGAATGACAAAAAACATTTATGATAATAACAATTTTAGGGTCATTTTTAGCATATACTTTATATGGCATAAAATACTAAAAAAGAGATTGATGGAGGTTAATAAGAAAGGAATCCAAGGTCGTCCATTTGCATTTAGTTAATTGTGATCTTGTATAGATGTGATGTTCCAATTTACTTGGGAGTGTTGTTGTTCGACGCTTTTTGGTCTCTTTTTTAACCTCTAATGTTGTTCTTTAATTTATTACTTCTTGGAATTTAAAAAATTTCATTACTTCTGACTAACTATTTTCAGGGAGATTTTCTTATACTTAAAATCTCTCTATGACTCATAATTTTTGTATAACAAAAATGAAAATTAAAAAAATATAGCACTTTAAGATTTCGGAGGAACGCTCTGCCTTAAGATAAAATGTTCTTGACAATATAGTGTATGTATCAAAAATACCAATATTACAGAATGATCATATGTAAGCTTAGTAAAATAGTTCAATCTTGTGCGAAGCACGGTTAATTTACCTAGTATATTAAATATATCTGATCACAAATAATAATATAACTAGAGATTATAATTAGCTAAATAATAACTAAAACACCCAATTTCAACCAAATATAAAATATTAATTACTTTAAAAATATCTTCTTATTTAAAATTATGACTTCACAAGATTAAAAATGATAATAAATCAGATAAGAGAAAATATAGGGCCAAAATGATGCAAGATTTATTTAGGACTATCAAGAGAAAGAATTAAAGGAGTATTATTTGTGTCAGAAAATTCTCCTAAGGTATTCTTCTCTTTTTCTTAATTTTTTAAAAATCAGAACAGAGAAAGTGCAGAAAAGAAGAAGCTAACTGTCAACTGTCATTACAGTCCACAACTTCCACCACCTCCAATGGCGGCAATCGCCACCGCCACGACCACCTCCTACCTCTCTACCACCTCTTTCAGCCGCCACCAATCTTCAACTTTTCGTTTCTCATCCCTCACTTACCCAATCAATTTTTCAACTTTTTCACTTAATGCCCAATTTAACCCTCCTCGTACTTCCTTCCCCATATTCTCCACTCTCAGTAATCACCACGGCGGCGGAGGTGGCGGCGGAGGAGGTGGAGGGGATGGAGGAGGAAAGGATGACGGGAATGCAGGGGAAAGGAACAAGAAAGAAGCAATAATGGCTTTGGCTGAAGCCGAAAGGACATTAGACAGCTTGCCTAAGGACTTGGCTTCCGCAATTGAAGCCGGGAAAATACCTCCGGCCGTCATTCACCGGTTTTTGGAGCTCGAAACGTCGCCGGTGCTCCGGTGGTTGCTCAGCTTTGGTGGATTTAGAGAACGGTTGCTGGCTGATGATCTTTTCTTAACTAAAGTTGCTATAGAGTGTGGCATTGGAATTTTTACTAAGGTTAATTTCTTTGTATTACCATTTTAGCTAGATTCTAGAAGTTAACTTATATGGGATACTCCGTTTTTTGGCTGACGGTATAAATTTATTCAACTTATCCCGCGTACCAAACGACGTGCATTGGAAGATTTACTCTTGAGCCTTGAAATGAATGGAATAATTATGTTGTAACATTTCCATTCTCCAATGCTAATTAACTGACCTTTTTGAATTGGAGTTACTCAATATGGAAAAGAAGTTTGAATTAGTAGATCATGTACTATGTCCTAAGGAGAGACTAATATTAGATATTATCAGAAAAATAGGAGAGTAAGGGTGAATTTATCCAAAAAGGCAAAAAAGAACAGAGAGCTAGTAGTGTAAATGGTTTACGTGAAAAGAAGTAAAGGTAACTATTAAATGGCTACCATGTTCTCATGCAATCTGAGTTATGCATTTTATTTCAATTTAGCAGTTGTATATATTTAGTTCTTGTATGTGTTTGTCCATTTCCATGAATGCTACTGACTTGAAGTGTAATGACTAGTCAGGTTGGGACATTTAACATTTGTAGCAAAACGACCTTTGGTTCGTTACATATAACAGTCATGTGGATAGCTGAATTACGTGTTTATGTTTCAGAGTGCTGCAGAGCTGGAGAAGCGTAGGGAGAATTTCACAAAGGAGCTGGACTTTGTCTGTGCTGATGTGGTACAATTTCTTCCATAAATGGGGCTGAAACATATTTAATACAGTATTGAAGTTGCACCAGTTAAAGCTCTAATCAACATGGTAAAATAAAGGGGTGAAGAAAATAAAGCATTTTTATCTAGCTAGAGCTGCAGAACAAGTTTGTATCACATTTACACATCAATGATGACTATTTTAACACGTCTTAAGCATATTATAAGGTAGTTTGTTGAAGAACAATCAGCTTGTGCTTGACTTCTAACTGAAAGCATTCTGATATGAAATTTAGTACAGTTGGTTGTGGGAACAATTTTGTCCTCAATTTTCTTGGCAATCATGGAAAGCCATAATTTCTTTTGCTGACACTGCTCTTTGGTGCAGGAGAAGTAAATATTTCCTTATAAATGCTAAACTTGACTTCGACGTGACGTGTATTTTACTCAGGTGATGGCCATTGTTGCTGATTTCATGCTGGTCTGGCTCCCAGCTCCTACTGTCGGTCTCCGTCCTTCTCTTGCAATTGGCTCTGGGCGTCTTACTAAACTTTTCTACAACTGTCCGGACAATGCATTTCAGGTTTATGATTAATGAAATTAAAACATCTTACTTTCATAATCTTTGCTCTTCCTTTGGCGGGGTAAGGGATGGCCTTTACTTACCCGATACAAGTAACTGACTGAACTTTGCATTTATCCTGTTCTCAGGTTGTGTTGTCTGGTACTTCCTATTCATTTTTACAGAGACTAGGCGCCATAGTGGTAATTCATTTGATAAATTCATAATATGTTTATCATATTTTACTGCAAATTGTATGTATTTATGAAGCTTAATGTACTCATAACTTGTCCTGCAGAGAAATGGGGCCAAACTATTTGCAGTTGGTTCAGGTGCATCTCTGGTAAGTCTGTGAAGAGCTTTTCTTCTTTGTGGACAAGAAAATATTGTGGAACTCACAAGACGTACTCTAATTTTCACTCATTATGCTGTTATCATATTCTTTTTTTTTTTTGGTTTGGTCAACTGTTAGGAATATTTACACCAAGAACTATTTGAGATCTGCTTCCTCTATACCCACTAGTTGAGAATAGGCCAACATTTAAGTGGACCGAAACAACAACAACAACATACCCAATGATATCCCACTAAGGGGAATCTGGGGAGGGTAGAGTGTACGCGGACCTTACCACTAACCCGTGGAGGTAGAGGGGCTGTTTCCGAAACTGGCTCTTTATTCATAAAGGCTGTCTTTCACCTGTAGTTAGGACCATAATTGAGATTTTTTTAAATCTTCTGTTCAAGTGTTTGATGTCATTTGACTAATTACACTGAGCCTATCTAGCATCTTAATCTTTGTTAAAGTGTTTATTTCATTTTAAGAGGCTTATTCCAGTTTCCTGTTTCATAATTAGGAAAATGGCTACCACCAAGTCCTAATTCATGATATGGGAGAAGTGTAATTTCAAGTAACACTGTTACAGACTTACAGCAGATATTCTATATCTGTCTCTGTCAAGTAGTACATTAAACAATATCATGTGGAATGTCATTGTTTATCTATTCCTTTCCGATTCTGTTTTGAACATAAATGACAAGTCAATATTGTTTTTAGATATTTTATCTCCTCCGAAACTAGTATGTTTATAAATGCCTCTCTCTTTCTCTCCATCTAGTTATCCGTATATATGTCTACATATGTGCTCACCAAAGTTTGTCCGCGTAATCTTCTCTTTGGGATTATGTGCATGCATTCTTGCATTCTTCTGTTTGTGAACTACTGTACTTCTTCCTTCGTAAATAACTGAGTATTTAGTGCAGTGGTTATTTCTCAACTATTCTGAAGCTTGCTTAGTGTCAGCTAGAGTGCTGTACCTTTGATGTATTTTGTTAATTCATTTTTCCTCATTTCTAGGTTGGTACAGGTGTAACAAATACTTTAATCAACGCACGGAAGGCTATTGATAAAACCTTTGCTGGTGAAGCTGAGAATCTACCAGTTCTGTCTAGCAGTGCTGCCTATGGTGTTTACATGGCATTCTCAAGCAACCTTAGGTATTTCACATTTTCAAGAACTACTGTCATCCAAAATAATGATCAGCTTCTTCCATCTCTTAGTATGGAGAAGTACTAGGAGAAATTTCACTGTTTTTACCCCATCAATACAGCTCAAGATTATTCATCTATAGTACGAAACAACAATTTCTTCTGTTGCTGCCAGTTCTCTTGCCATAAAACAGCTACTTTTTCTAATTGAGCATCTTTATCATCTTCTTTCAGACATCTACTCTTCCGTTTCACTATCTTCTTATGAGATATCCCTGTTTGGTCATTTTACAGATGACCTTTTTTGGATGGAGCTCCTAGATTCACCAGTACACTATATAAGGCTCATAAGCTTGCTGTGCAGTGTTTGCTATAAAGTTTATGTGGCTAAACCTAGTTTAAAAAACTTCTTGAGAAGAACTTGAGTCTGTTTACAATGTCAAGCCTATACAAAGTGTTTTTAGATTTTACAATAATGAGGTTTTGTCATCTTAATGTCTCATAATAGCATTACAGCATATAAAAGGCTGGAATCTCGTCTCCTTTTTATTATGGAGGTCAGATTGTGAATGATCTATGCAAATTTTCTCCATAATTCATTGAAATTCATCCATGAAGTTTTAGTTTGATAACAATGTATAACCTATATGTACCTAGACTTTCCCCTTTCGAATTGTGATGTATTCATAAGTAGTTAGGTCGTAGAAAACCACAAGAGGAAATGAATGCAATATAGAGTAATCTCTTGAAGCCAAGGAAGAAGCTAGTAACTGCAAAAACATAACCCCTCACCCCCTCGTGAGCTCTATATGTCAAAAAAATAAAATTTGAAGGCCCATGCCATTTCATTTATATATTTTATTCCTTTATCAGGTATCAAATCCTTGCTGGAGTTATTGAACAACGAATATTGGAGCCCTTGCTACACAAGAACAAGATCATGCTTGGTGCACTGTGCTTCGTTTTTCGAACTGGCAATACCTTTTTGGGATCATTGATGTACAAGTTCTTTCCGCTCTAAGGTTTTTCTTTCGAAGTTTATTCTATCTTCTAATTTTCTAAATTTTTGTCCCTCTCTTACCAGGTGGGTGGATTTTGCACGTTGGATTGGAATCCAAAGATCACGAGAATAAGAAGAACATAGATAATGGTTCCCAGTTTTATGGTACCAAGTATCATTTGTACAATTATTTTTTAAATTCAACTATAACAGTGGTGAGATTTTTTGGCACACTCTTTATCGGTGCTTTATTTTGTTTAATTCAAAAGAAGTATGGCTTCAAAATCTCTTGATTGTGCAAAATTTGTACTTGTTGATAACTTGTTCTTTGTATGTACCTATATCCGCTAGGAGCCACAATATGATTTATGCTGAAAGTTGATATTGAGGAAAATTTCCAAATGCACATAATACAGGAAGCAAATATAAATAGCAAAGCCCTTTGATATTGTTTAAGCATTTTAACTTTGTATATACATGTATCGTACCAAAAGGATTTCAAAGGTAGTCGGGAAAGGGTAGCAAGCTGATCCAGCTATAGTTTTGATTAATTTATATTGGTTTAGTTGAGTTATGATGAGAATTAGAAAATTATATGTTGTTCTGAGTTAAATGGTAGGCGACCTTTCCTTTGATAAGGTAATGTTGTTCAAAACTACGATGATTCCCCGGTAGATATTTAAAGCATCAGTCAGTTCTATTATATAAGCTGAAATGGACCCGGGACATATTTAGAGCTTGAGCTAATCTTTGAACAAAAAACACTGATCCCATGAAAGACATTTTCAAAAGAACAGTGGAGCTTTGGAGCAGGATTTCCAATTAAGTGAAGTTGGGATAAAATCTGGACGGGATAAATGGTGGAGGAATACTGATGATGGTGATCAGCAAATATTTTAGACAAAGGGATCATCAAACTGGTAAGCAGTAGTCACATGCTTTAAACTGCTGCTATAATGTTTTCTTGTTCGAAAAAAGGTAGCTCTAAGATATTTCATCTTCTTTATGTTTATCTGTTGTTGATAGGGAAAATGAATTGTCTAATCTTTTTCTATTAGGCAGATTATTGATCACAAAATCTAAAATTTAGTCTATTTATCTAAATTGCTCTTTCCTTTTCTCCCCTAGAAATAGTTGATATATGGTGATTCATGCTGAAAGTGTAGCTATTTCCAAAAGCTAAATGACTCCAGGTAACTTCTCAATTTACTCGTCTAAAGATTTCTTTGCACATAGATCAAAAGGTTTGCTTATGCGCATATGCCTATACTACCAAGGAACAACTTCTTGGTGAAAGACTTCCATATGCATTACTTATATTCTTTGGTTAGACTGAGGAAAAATTCTGATCAATATGTGCTAACGTTCATATTAGTCCATCTGCCTAAGCCTTGGTGTGGACAGTTACCCAGTAATTATGCTATAGTGGGAGGTAGCCAGTGTAAGGACACCACCGTCATCATAAAAAGAAAAGACGCGCACATTACTCAGAACCAAATTCCTGGGGAAGACTTCCTCAGGCTGCATATATCCTATTTTTAGGAGGATTTGAGAACCACAATTGATGCCTTTTTTCGGGTTCGAGACAATCCGTTCTTCCATAGCCACTTTCTTGGGTTTTTTTACAACTACTCAATTTAGAAGTTTCAGTTGTACTACTTATGAATACTTTAATACAGTCAACAATAAATGGTTCTCCCTAGTCCCGATGTCAACTAGTGGATGTACTAGTCTTTTTATGATATCTACATAACAATATCATAGAGTTAGGACACATTAGTGTGGACATCTCTATTCGAGTCCGGACTTCATTTCAATATGGAAACCTGATGTACAGTACTGCAATTGAAATGGATCTGGCAGTTCTATTTTTTTCCTTCAGCTGTTCCAAAACATTCCATGCCTATAAGAAGCTTGATTATCATAAAGAATTCGTCTTATTCATCAGCATTCAGCAGTCAAGTATTGAATTCCAGCAAACCAGTTTGTGAAGGAATTTCCCTATCTGTATTCCTGAAACTGCTCTATTTAAAAAGACCACTTTGGTTGTGTCACTTTTCTTTGGCTTAAAAAGAAACAACTTGTAATGAGTACTTACCAGCCCACAATACATTATAGGCACAATTCATGCTTTAAGTTTTAGCGAAATATTATATTTCAACAATAACTTCAAAGTACGCATGCTTTACCGGCAGGTATCCAGATATTTCAGAGAAACCTTTTCACAGTTACAAACTTAGAAAATGCAAGAGAGCTTCACTACCAAGTCTCTATCTCTGGAGATATTACAATGGGACTGCTTACTGTATGATTTCCATTCTCTTCCATCCAGGAGATTGAACCAGATTGGACTTCTTGTTCTGCATCGTTTTTGTAGCGAATAGTCAAACTGTAGCTCAGCTTCTGATTTTTCTTCTTAAAAACTAATGTTTGCGGTGACACAAAAACCTTTGAATTCCTAGGTGCTTTCACCTTCACCCTATACTTAGCTGCAGCACTCCCAACATTTGTCACTGTCCTGAATTTCTGCTCCAAATAAGTGAAGTTCTAAAGAATGCAATAAATGATGGGTAATTGATATCCGAGGATGGATTTGAGCAGTTGTGGTTAGCTGATGATCTTGCAATTGTTTTGAACTGCTCCTCTGTGAAATTCAAAGAACAAAGAAGATTAACATAATCTTGTGGATTGGTATCATATATAAGGCCTGGATCAAGAGCCCGGTTAGGATCAACATGTCCAGCTCCCATATCTAGTGATGTAGCAGGTTTGTCATCCTCAGATTTTCTTATTGGTTTTTGCGTATTATCCAACGGGTTAGCGGTGGTCATCATGGCGGAACGAATAGCTGAAGGACTCCATTCCAGCTATTCCAGCAATGTGAGGAGCAGCCATGGATGTGCCTGATTCAAGAAGTTAATCAGTTGCCAATTTTATATTGGTACCAATTGTCACTGCCATAGTATTAGATGGCCAGGCAGCTAGAATTAACACTCCTGGTGCTAATATGTCTGGCTTTGCCACTCTCAGGTAGCTTCGAGAAGGGCCTCTAGCTGAGGATGCAGAAACAACTGGAGCAGGCTTTGAGTCCAAATGCGTCTCCAGGAAACTAATGCTTGCCTTGGGTTCAGTAGTCGTTGAAACATAACTGAGAACCTGTTTCCCTTCCTTGGGGGTTATAACAACTCCAGGATTTGGAAATTCAATGGACCTTAATACTGCTGGATCATTGGAAATAAAGATGGCTGCTCCTAATCTAGCCTCTGCAACAGATCTCATTTGGCTAGCGACTTCTTCTGCGTCTGCGCTCTTCCGACAAATAATGATGCTACGTCCAGCATCCGGTACTTGAGCTAATAATTCAGCTGAATCACAAGCAGACACTGTCTTGTTGTAAATTACAGGCCAATCGTCAATAATAGCTCTTGCTGGAAACAAGCTCCATCCCCTTATCTTTAGACCATTTCCCAGGGTCAGAGTCCCTGAAAACCAACGTTCAGTATGGCCTGACGCCACTGTAAAGATCCATGGTACTCCGTTGTTTAAACCTTTCCCATAAAAGGACCACGATTTCCTGCTGAAGCAGAAACCAACACACCCTTGGCCATGGCACCAAAAGCAGCTATTGCTATAGTATCTTCATATAAAGGAATGGAGCGCCAACCATAAGAAATGCATATCATGTCAACACCATCTGCAACTGCTTGGTCCATAGCTGCAATCAAATCAGAAGCGACATTCCCTTCATCAAAGCTAAATTTATACACAGCAAGCCTAGCTCGCGGTGCAACCCCTTTTGCTGTTCCTGGAGCATATCCGAAATATGATGCTCCTTTGACAAAATTACCAGCAGCAATAGAGGCAACATGGGTGCCATGACCTCCAGTGTCCCTTGCAGAATTCATGGAAATATTCACATCAGGATTACTAGCCAATAGCCCTTTATTGAAGTAATTGGCCCCAATGAGTTTCCTGTTACACAATGAAATATTAAACTCCATGCCTGACTAACATATTCCCTTCCATTTTTTGGGTATCTCAGGCATCCCATCATCTCTGAAACTGGCAGATTCGGGCCAGACACCAGAGTCAAGAACACCAATGACCACATCTTGGCCAAAACCGGAAGCTGGCCACAGACCAGAGGAAGGATTGAGCTTAAGAAACTCGGAGGTGTGTGTCGTGTGAGCTTCAACAGACCTATCTTTATATGCTGAAATGAAGCATGTGGACTTCTTGAGAGCTTCTAGCTCATCTTTAGACAAAACAGCACTGAAGCCATGAAATACATTGTCATAAGAATAGAGAAGCTTTGGAACAGGATGGTAGCTGTTAAGTAAAGCAGGAGTTGGAATCTTTATGGATTCAATTGTAGAAGAATGCCAATGATGGTGAGTAGCAAACACTTTAGGCATTAAAGACTTGTCCAAATGGACAATATAAGTAGATCTCTCTGCTATGACTACTAAACAAAAGAAATGAGCAAAAAGAAACCATGATAACAAGAGAAGAGGTGGGAAATTAGGCATTGCCATTGTTATCTATATAAGTCGTGTCTTCCAAGTATAGATGAACCTCCTTTTATAATACAGAAGCTCAAAGACACCATTGGCCCTTGGCCATTTTCTTCAAGTAGATAATATAATTTGAGCACATGGTGCATTGGTCCTTTTCATTATAAAATTCTTTCAAAGGATAAAATACCTTTGAAATTTGAGCTGTTGGCCAATGGCAGGTCTTTTTTAAATATCAATTGTTGCAAATTGCAAATATAGAACAAGCACATTGGCCAACAACTTTGTACCTTTTGTTTTATTAAGCAGACATATTGCATACTTTTATCCATCCTTCTTTTAAAAAATGTTATATTATTGTTCTCTCTTTTTTCCAGGCTTTACTTTATTCTTATTTTTCCCTTTCTTTGAATATGCATGGTTGTAAAGGTTTTTGGTGCTACTATGAGGATGATTTAACAAAGATTTTTGGTAAGGCCTCCTCATTATAAAAGTAATACTCCCTCCGTTTTACTTAATTTGATATGTATAGATGTGTCATTTTACTGGTTCATTTTAGCAAATTAATAGTTATCAAATTTAGAGTTCCAAAACATGATTAACAAGGTTAGTTTAGTAAAAAGTTTTCTTAACAAATGTGTCTGATTAGGATCGAGTAATATAAAAGGGAGGGAGTAATAATAAGACCTTCGTGAATTTTGTAAGAAAAATAAGACCTTTGTGAAGACTCATGAGGTGGCTTATCTTGTAGTATATATTTGTCTATGAAGTAGATAACTAAAGGAAAGTATTTTTATTTTTATTTTTTTACTCCTCAAAAATAGAACTAGACTATAGCAAGACCCTCAAATTGTTAATTTTATATTTAGAGACAAAGACCCTAGATCAGCTTTTAACAATTATGGAAAAGCTACCATATTCTCAATAATACTTTTAATTGCATTATGCAAACACATGAACATAATTACAAATTGTCAGTCATTTTCTTTAAATTACATATAAAATATTCCCCAAATCATATTGTTCTGCCTTCAAATTCTTTTGATAAAGATAATTTAATCACAAGTGCATCGGATCCTTTTCTATTTCTGATACTTCTATTTTTTTATTTTTTATTTTATTTTCAAGAATAGTAACTTTACAATTATCGGAGTAAGGTAAGATAAGGGCAAATGAAAAGAGGAGTAGTGAAGGAGAAGTAGGAAAAAAGTCGAATGTACATGCTTATATTTCTTCAATAGATAACTATCTTTGATCGTATGAAAGAACATATATGATGAAATTTAAACCGTAACACTTATAATATGGAAAGGGAGAGTATTCATCAATTGTGGTTGACCCTTAAAATTTTTCTTTAAAAGTTGGAAAGGGAAAGAGGATGATAGGCCTCCAATTACAAACTGGAAGGGAGAGAGCTCACCAACTGTGTGGCTCCAAATTGGGTTGATTATGTGATTGGGATATATTGTCTCATATGGACCAGAAAATAGTCTTGACTTTTTCTTTCAAGTTTTGTTGCGGATCGATGATCTTTAATTTTTATCCTCAAATTAATGATCTTTTAACTTTTGTCCATGTCGCTTATTTAATGAAATATATGGATCAACATATTTTTAGTTATGACCTAATTTTGGAGATTTTTTGTCTTATTCGACATAGTTGTTTGTTATCTAATTCGTAATAGTTGTATGTTATCTAATTCGTAAGTCATAAGTTCAGAGAAATTTTTGCCTTGTAAGAATAAGTTGTCTCTTAAGGCATAACTTTGTGGATTTTAAGACTCAATTTATTTCTGTATTAACATAAATTCTGTAGAAACTAAGTTATGTCTCTTAAGTCAATAACTCATAAGTTATGAACTTCTTAAGATATAATAATCTGAAACTAAACTTATGTGTAAATTTTGTAAGAACTAAGTTATGTTTTATAGGCGTTACTTCTGAATTATGAACTGGACTTATGCTTCGTTCTTTAGGAATAAGAGATATAAATTGTTTCGATTACGATACAAATATTTTATTTGTTTTTTTCGATGTTAAGAGTATTTTCGACCGTTTTTTTGTTATTGCAAGTGATGAAGGACAAAAATTATCGTAAAAAATTAAAGACCACCCCATAGGAACATGCGTATGATACTTTTCTACAGTAGTCAGGGGCGGCTGGTTAGTTATAAAAAAAAGTCCTTGGCCTTAGGCCTCCAATTTTAGGGGGCCCCATTTTTTAGTTAATTAGGTAGGATTAAATTAAAAAAAAAATATTAGAACTAAGACAATAAATGCAAAGGCCCCATTTTTTTAGTTAATTAGGAAGGATTAAATTTTAAAAAAAAAATTATTAGAACTAAGACAATGAAGTGTTAAAGCAATAAGGTTTCAAACTCCACAAATAAGAGATGCTTTATTTAAATTAGAAGAAGTTAGTGATGATCCAAAAATTAAAAGTGAAGCTAATTTTTAAGCAATTTTTGAGCTTGAAAATTTTGAATTTTTATTGGGTATGATTATTTGGTATGATGTATTATTTGTTGTAAATTCAATTAGCAAAAAGTTTACAATCAAAAGATATGCATATTGATGTCGCTATAGATCAATTAAGAGGTTTAGTTTCTTTTTTTAAAACATATAGAGAAGAAGGATTTATAAGTCTTATGATTTCGCAAGGAAATTGCATTAGAGATTTAATATAAAATCTGTATTTCGTAAGAAACGTGTAATTTATAGAAAAAAAAAATTTATGAGAATGTTGATAATGAAATCACAAGATCTCTTGAAGAATGATTTAGAGTTGATTACTTCTTATACATAGTAGACCAAGCCATCTTTTCACTTCAAAATAGATTTGAACAACTTGAAGTATATGAAAATATTTTTGGTTTTCTATTTAGTGGGAAAAAATTGAGATCATTAGATGATGAGAATTTAAAAAAATATTGTCTTAATCTTGAATGTTCCTTAAAACATAATACTCACTCCGATATTGACGGTTTAGACTTATTTTCTGAATTAAAAGTTTTAAGGGAAATCATAAAAATAGAAGACAATACTCTAATTGAGATAATCAAATAAAAAGACTTGATTCTTTTCCAAATGCTTACATTGCTTATAGAATAATGTTAACAATACCCGTAACAATCGCCTCAGCCAAAAGAAGTTTTTCAAAATTAAAAAGAATAAAATCTTATTTAAGATCGACAATGTCTCAAGAAAGATTAAGTGGTTTGGCTATATTATCAATTGAAAAAGAATTATTAGAAGAGATTGACTACACAAAAATTATTAACAATTTTGCATCTCAAAAAGCTAGAAAAATAGATTTAAAATAAAAACATTTATAATTTTTCTTTTAAGGCCTCTAATTTGATTTTGGCCTAGGCCACCAACGGATTTGAGCTGCCCCTGATAGTAGTAGTAAAGTAAAGAAAAATACTAAAACTGACAGGTTTATTCAGCCCCATCAGTTGTTGGCACAATCTCAAGACATGAACACAAATTAGAGAATCTTGCAGCATTGAAAACTTTTGAAATCTGAATTAGCTCCCCTTTTTGCAAATCGAAGCATAATGTACATTAGCACCTAGTAAGAATTAAACTGAACATAGACATTGACAACATCAAACAAAATTATTCTTTTAGCAACTGTGCCTATGAATGCTTCCACAGTGATATTGACAATATGAAGTTTGGATCTCCTTTCAAACTCCACCTACTTTGTATCCTAACCCTCACAAAATGGAAGCTCAGATAAGGCGCCGAAGAAACTTAGGTAGATGATAGAAGATACAATATACATGTCTTGCTCAATTAAGCATTCGGAAGCTTGTACTCCAGCATCTCCCTTACATTTAACCGAATGGATGGCCCCATCGACGAGCATACATGTGCACTCTTCCAATACACTCCTTTGGCACCTGATGGCTTGTTTGCTTCCACTGATTTCTGTCATTCAAAGAAATGCAGATGAATTAATTTTGAATGGCTTCTACCAACCTCTCTACCACCATGAGGTTGTTGTACAAACCTCACATGAGGAATTTTACTGGGCATGTTGTTGGTATATTCAAACTATTCTGGAACAAAAGTATAAGAAATAGAAGCTAAGGATAAATCTTACCACTGCTGCAATGAAGTTTATGATAAGATCTTCTTCCGAGAAATTTGCTTTTCCAAATGGCAAGTGAACAATTCCAGTTTTATCTGCTCGGTATTCTACTTTACCCTTTTTGAATTCCTCAATAGCCTGGAAGAAGTACAACAAGTTTACATCAATACATTTTCGAGGAGCAGGAAATAGTCCAGTAGGTAAATTATCACTGCCTACTTGTTAATTACATTGTTTCACATTTGCTAAACTCTGAATAACTTCCAAACTAGGATATATATGGGGTGGTTTCCCATTCAATATAAAGATCTAGGGATTCCACCATACACATAAGAGCATAAGAAAGAGAGTACTTTGATTTAACTTTTTCACAAGAAGAAAATATTTAACACTTTACCTGAGGTATATTTGTAGTCACAGTACCAGCTTTTGGGTTTGGCATGAGTCCTCTAGGACCAAGGACCCTACCTAAGCTAGCAACCTGCCGCAAATAGTAGAGAATGTATCAATATGAATTCACAAAAGAATGACGTAAAATGAGCCACAGATACTTGTTCAGGTGTTGATAAAACTAATTTCTAGACAAAAGTCACTTAAAGAAGTGCAATTTTTTAAATCAGCTGTCAGTGAGCCTTAAAATGGAAAGAGGGGGAGGGAGCCTCTGCAATTAATCACTCAGCTTAAGCTACTCTTAATATTGCCTAGTCCTGCAGCATTAGATTTATGATAAAGCAAGATGGACCATAATTCACAATTATACAATGGAGAAGATGTTTCAAGAAATGGCACATAAAGAATGGAAAACTCATGCACAATGTGACAACAGAATTTTATGATTTAACTTTTTTTCAGAAAGAAGGCTTGATTAGAAAATATGCAGATTTTGAGGTCAAGGAATTTTAAGAGCACCAACCTAGCAAAATGTATGAACATATGTACATTGAATGACAGAGAAAGACTCCGAAGTGAGTGATAGAATTTAACATATGTTCCATTCAACCAAATCATTATTTTAGCTGTGAAGTATTTTCAGAAGAAAAGGAGACGACAGCTAGAGCTTTTCACCCGACCATGTGAGTTGGTTCAGAACAAGCTACGCATTGTTAAGTTATATACTCAGGTTGACAAGGCCCAAAACGCATGCTGAATTATTTGAGACAGAGACAGTCACTCTTTGCCTAGTGCAAACTTCAATATGAGATTCTTAAAACCAAGAGACAGAAGTTCATAGGCTGGTTGTCGAAGAGAGTATAAAAATGAAAAAGGAGATCAAATTGAACATCAAAGGCAAGTCAGACATTTTTATTAGCAAAGACTACAGAAACACCTTAGGCATCATATCTGGTGTTGCAATCAATTTGTCAAACTCCATAAATCCTCCCTTTATCTGTTCTATCAAATCCTCCCCACCCACTACATCAGCTCCTGCATTTTTCGCTTCATCGAACTTTTCACCTGTAGAATTTTAGCTGCAACACAATTAGCGTACCGAAATAGTGACTACAGTTCCAAAGAAAATTTTCACGACCAAAACATTCAAAACTACCATTGTGACCCCATCCCAAATACAAAAAGATCCTAGCATAGTGCATTCAATAGATAGGGTTACAAAAACTAGATAAACAATCACACCAAAAAGGAATATCCATGTAAGATCACGTTTTTTTTTTTAGAAAAAAGAGCAACTCTGAAAGTTACTCCTTTTTCTGTGGGGTGTGTTAAAAAAAGTAGAATGCAAGCTGTAAGTTCACTAGACAATCTGATTAACCAAGCCTAATTTGGGATGACAACCATATATGATATTCTAGTTAGCAGACCATTTCCACATTATTACGCCCAGTTACTTGTATCACATGTACAATTTTGTTAAATGACATTTTAATTTTATCAATACAAAATAAAAATGACTATTTTCTAGAAGCAATGAAAGGAGTTCAGTAACGCCTTAACAGACCAATTATTAAGGAATCTACTTCCCTTGGTTATTTGGCATACAATCATGATCGATTCACACATAATATATCTTAAGGAGTACCTTGGGTAAGGACAGCCACTTTAACAGTTTGACCTGTTCCCTTGGGCAAGTTAACCTGAAATAGAGAAGTCACCACAATTGGAGATACTAATATACCAGTAAACACTCTATATAAACTTCGAAGTATGTAATGATGATTAATGAAATATTTGAAAACTTACAGTTGCCCTAAGCTGCTGATCGTTGTATTTTGGGTCAATATTGAGCCGGAAATGAGCTTCAGCGGTTTCAACAAACTTTAGGCTAGCTGTTTGCTTGAGGAGTTCTATAGCCGTTTTCAAGTCATACTCTTTCTTGATTTCTCTTAATTTCTGAATCTCCAAGAACCTCTTAGACCGCGTCTAATTAATATGGAAAAAGAAGTAACCAATTTATGAGAAAATAGATGGAGCAACGGGTAAATGAGATAGAGAAAGAAACAGCGAAGTTTGATGCTTGATGTAACAGCAACAGGAAAAGCATATCGGAAACGTAGTTTGAAAATCAATAGAGATGATCTTCCACAACTAGCATCTCCAAAGTGCAAAATTATTCACCTGTACAGTGACATCCATTCTGGTCAAAGGAACAAGCACACGCAGAATTATGTGAAATGTTTAATCTCCGGACAGCATATTTCCTCAGATGTCTTATTATGAGGACAAGGATCACATGAGAGAGTTCAAATGGTCTAATTCAATCCCACTACACAAGGTCTAACATTTGCTGCGTCAAAATTGATTGTTCACCGTTCCTGATTGATCTTTGCCACCGTGATTCCACTTTTAAAAAGACTCCACATTTTATTAGTATTAACCAAGTAACTTGAGATTCTGAATCCTCACATGTTCGGGCAGGAGGAAGGTAGTCTACATTAAACTGGAAAAAAAAAACGTGTCCCCCCAATACAAACAGGAAAGTACATGCTATGGAAATGCTTGCTTCATAACTTGCCAATAACTGCAAGCATATAAAAACTAGCTTCCTTTGAAATGACAGAGTGTAAGACTAGGTAATTGTGACGTGACTCGCCAACCACAATACAGATACAATCTTAGCTTAATATTATTTCTTTTCCCTTGCTTAGAAATTGTAATTAACGTATTATTAAATTCCATTTCATAATTCCTGGTATAATTATAATTTTTTTTATAAGGACTCACCAACCACAATACAGATACAATCTTAGCTTAATATTATTTCTTTTCCCTTGCTTATAAATTGTAATTAACATATTATTAAATTCCATTTCATAATTCCCGGTATAATTATAATTTTTTTTTTATAAGGATGGTGTCTCAGCAAGCTCATGCAACAGGATTAATCCACCAACGACCTGCTACTTCCCACTCAGTCCAACAAGGTTTAGAGCTGCTAGAAATCACCAACTATTATAATGAACTACTGAATTATCTCATCATCATACAAAACAGACCTTCGGTGGTTAATCAGTACTGACCAAATTTTACACAAGCAAACAAATTCAGACAAGTTCACCCATAAAAATGAACCAAGAAATTCCAAAACAGATCATATTGATAGTAATCTCACCACAAAGATTAATAAATTAAGAACTTAAGAAAAACCCACATATCATACAAACCAACAAAGACCTGTCTTTCATCTAACATTCACAAAATTAATAAGAAATGAAGAGTTTCTACATAATCTATCCTCTTTAGGGGCAAAAAAGTTATGTTCATACTAATATAATCACAAGAATCATCATCAAAAACACCAACAAACCCAGTGCAGTCCCTCAAAGTGGGCTCTGGGGAGAACTGAAAGCGGTAGAGAGGTTGTTTTCGGTAGCTCAAGAAAAAAAAATCACATAGTTGTTTCTACATATCATACAAACCAACAAAAACTCATCTTTCATCTAACATCCATAAAATTAACAACAAATTGGAGATTTTCCACATACTATATCCACATAGGGGCAAGAAAGCTATTTTCATACTAATATCATCTCAAAACACAAAAATTAAGCAAACCCCACACATCACACAACGAAAAAAACCCATCTTTCATATCTAAAAATCCACCAAATCAACAATAAAAAGATGGGTTCTTCAACATACTCTATCCCTCTTCAAGGGCAATGCAGCCTTGCCTTTTTTAGGCTTAGACGGTGGAATTAAAACAGCAACAGCCCCTTCTCCACCTTCTTCACCTTCCTGTTCTACATCCTCTGCAACCTCAGCTTCAGCAGCCATAGCAGCAACAACAAGAGGCCCATTCTTCCTTTCTTTGTACTGGAGGCTTAATGGGTGCAGAGAAAAAGATTTGTGGGATGTGAAAAGAAGAGGCTTTGATTTGAAAATTAGAGAATTGGGGTTGAGTTCTTGTGAGAAAATAGAGGAAAGAGTGAGAGTAGAAGGCGTAGCTGTGGAAGCCATTGTTGAATGAGACTGAAGGGATTGTTGTGGTGAATAAACAAAATCATATATAATGCCTATCCATTTGGTGTATGTTGATAACGAGATAAGAGAGTGTGTATTAAAAGTATGTTATTAGATTTATCATTTTGATCCAACAAGTTTTGACAATATGTGGTTTTACCTGCTACATTTTGATTAATTGACATATAGGCCCTCCCTTTATTGATGCAAGTTTCCTTGGGAGAGGATGAAAACACATAAGTATCGTATCAATTTTATCGGATGTCTATGAAGGGACTGAAAATGTATAAGTAGCATGTGTTTATATATAATTAATTTTAAAAGTTAATAATTAAAGTAAATATGTGTATCACCTAATAATGATTAAGTGTTAAAAAATGTATATATATTTATCGTTTCAATTTTATCTGATATTTATGAAGAGATTGAAAACATATAAGTAGCATGTTATTATATATAATTAATTTTAAAAGTTAATAATTAAAGTAAATATGTGTATCAAGTGTTAAAAAATGTATATACAAAATATATAATTCATATTTATATATTAACTTGATAGAAACATCTTATATGGATAACTTTTTACATACATTCGAATTCACGTAAGAAATAATTGAATAAAATATGTGTCTATTTGGTTTATGGAACAACAAATGTTCAAAAATAAGCTACAAAAACGAAATGATGTTAAAGATTATGTAATTTGATATGCTAGATATTCAGTTTAGGGGAAATAACGCGGATAACCAAACATATACTAATTAATTAGCTAACATAGCTATAGTTTAAATTAATTACGACATTAGCTAATATAGCTATAGTTTGAATTAATTACGGCATTAGCTTACATAGATAGTTTGAATTAATTACGACCGCAGCTTAATTTTAGTTTGATATGTGTTCATTTTTACTTGGACATTTTATAATTAATTAGTAGAGATAGTTAATTAACATTAAAACTTAAATTGATATTTTTTTTAAATTAAATTTCTTTTTTTCTTTATGAAATAGAGTCAAATTTTATCATTTTTCACAACATATTTAAATTGTCAGAAAATTCTTTTCAGTGTTTTTCATTAATTTGTATAGTATCGAAAGAATTTTTTTTCTTTTTCATTTTTTACTCAAATAAATTACTTGAAATTCGCTAATGAGAAACAAATTGCATATTAGGAATTTAATTTAGGCAACATATAAAGGGCATAATTTAAATTAGAGTATTTTTAGAAAAAAAATTTTAAATAAATAATTTCATTACCATCCCCTCCTCAATTATCCATGTCATACCCCTACCCCTACCCCCAGCCCTCACTCCCCCCCCCCCCGCCCACACCCCCCACTCTTGCCCCCCCCCCCTCGCTTCAGTTCTCCACAACCTCCATTCCGCTTCAGTTCTCCATCAACAACACCCTCCCTCCTTCTCTTCCCTTCTCACTTCAATCATTCTTTATCTTAACCCAAATTCAATCAGAAAAAAATGACCCCAATTTTGAATTCTTCTCGAATTAGAGTTCAAAATTTAGGTAGTTTCTTCAATGGAGATTTTGGACCATGTTTTATGAAATTTATTTGGATTATTTGGATTTGAAAGAAAAATAAAATTGATAGTAGATATTGAATCCGATGGTAGTGAATGGATAAATTTGGTGGTGGGTTATAATTTTCATGGTGATTGCTATGAGTTTTAATGGTCAAAATAAGTGGATTTAGTGGTTATGGAGTGGGTGTTGATAATGAAGAAGAATGAATCAAATGACATGAAATTGTATATTTTTTTTTATAGATCTAATCATTTATTGACGTGATGTTGACATAATGATGACTTGGAGGCGAGTGTAGAACACCTCCCATCATGTGAGTGGCTATATAGGTTTTAGGTTGTGTTTATTACACTTAAAAATAATTCAAGGGGTAATATAGTTAAAGTGTGTCGCTAAGATTTCGCGTATAGTTGAAAGGGGTACTTGTACATTTTCCCTTTAAATTTTAACTTTAAGATTTGTTGGTTGATACGAAATGAATATTCAAAATATTGTTTGTAGCAACTTTGGAAAATCATACTTAAATTTGGTTGCATTTGGAGTTGATTTGATATATCATATATGTATCTGATCGTAATTTTAAGCTAAAAATTAAAGAACAATCACTTGTGTCTGAACAACAATATATTATCATAGTACACAAGTCTGCATTAGTAAACTTCAAGATCGTACAGAAATTTCAATAAAGTTATATTCACCAAAGATGGAATAATCAAAACTGGGATGATCTCTTCTTTAAACTAATCAGCATCTAAAAAAATTTGCTACACATTTTTTGAACTACTCATAAATCAATTACCTTAACTTCATGCCTCGAAGCTGGTCTTCAGTAGTAGAATAATCAAAAAAAATAAAATGAAGAATACTAAGTAATCTTTCAAAGGGCATAATAGGAAGAGAATTCTACTTTCACAAATAGCCACTTTTACAGACTAATTGGAATTTAGCAGTTCTATCACATACGAAAATATTTGAACAAAAATATTAGAAAAAAGGCTTCTTCATCCATTTCCGTTACTGATTTTCTTGATAGGGACACTAGAAAGAAAGCATTTGTATTGATACACGAAGAGTAATATATAGAGTGAACAATTTCTGAATATATATATATAAACAAAGAGGATGGAGGACAAATTATTGAAGTTCGAACAGAGGGAATACCTCTATGGCTCTATGTTACTACTATAAACAAGGGCAGCACTACAAATTTATGCGTACAAAAAAATTATGCACTATTTAAGATTTTTCAAAAACAATAGCTGAGCGACCATGGTTCAGCTTTTAACAGTGCAAAATGATGATCAACTAGAAAATTGTAATTTTTTCTTATGGACAGTTCCTGGTACCACAAATATTACTGATTCTAGTCAGCAGCAACAGAGGTTAAACCCATAATAGATCTCCAGCATTCTCCACCACTCCAAACTGCAATTTATCACCAGAAGAAAGACATTTAGTGTGTGACTAATGTTGTGACTACAAGCATATGATATTGGTTAAAGTGGTACAGAACCTTTGGATGGCTGCTCAATCCAGGGCCCATTCATTACTGTAAGAATGCTGCATGCTTCGCTGTATTCAAGATTTGGCAGCAACTTTGGGGTAAGCAAGAAGCACCTGTAAAGGATTTGGCAGAATCAGATATAGGACTGGATATTTATGTAGACAAGGTCTAGTTTCACGATTTCATTAATTTCTCCAAAATATGCAGGGGAATCGGCATAACAGGCATGATCACCTAAACAAAATAAACATACATGGATTCATGCTCCCTCTAGTAGAGAGCTGAGAGTTCGAGACTTCAAATATGTCTTCCACAAAAAGAACTATTTGACATTTGTCGCCATAGAAGGCTGAAAATAAATGGATCCCTTGTACTTACATATCTGCGTGCTTTCTGCAGAAGCTTGGTTGTCAGTGGCGTTTATGCACTCTGATAACACTTGTAAGGGAATCTCTCACGAGGGACTAACCATAGATATTACATTTATTAACTGCTTATTACTTTATCAGTTTCTGCCTAACTTTGTTAGATGCACATTGGATGACCGCTGTTACAAATCAGATACTAGAATCAAACTGAAAACAATGGAATTTAATGTCTAGTCATAACACAAAATAAAGAAGAAAATCTGATAGTGGATAATTCCAAGTTAACACGGCATCTGCATGGTGGGTAGCAGGGTACAACTATCAAAATACTGATTTCTCAAAGTATAAATGGAACATGTTTGATTACTTAGAGCAGAATTTCAAAGTAGATAGCAGGAATTGGAATGCAATATGCAAAGAGAAATATTAATGAAAAATTTCCTTTACAAAATTAGTACCCTTTGTCCAGATATAAGCTACAATAATATCTAAGATCCTCAATTTTGCAGATGATGTTAATACGTTGTCTTGCATGATTTCTTTGTGTGTTCTCAACGTTTAGGGATAATACCGCTTTTATTATTTAATAAATATCTCTTTCCGAACAGATTTCCCATAGCTTTTCTTAAGGCAAGAGATTGTTCTGTTCGGGACTAAAGTGAAAAAAAAAAAGGGTTAGCCCTTGTTAACCAGGTACAACAAAATAAATAGAAGAAAGTACTCATCTAATTGACCTCATTTCCAAGGTCATGGCTTTTGTCATCTGAACCAAGCAGTTCAAAAACAAACAATCTGGAGACCTTCAAAGAAACTTATTCCCCTCTTGATCTTAACGAAGCAGAAATATTGGCCATGCAAAATTATTGCAGATTAATATGTATACGAACTCCGTAATCGTCTTACATCAATAGTCATTCTTAAAACAGAATTCATGTAGAGGTCAAAACAATCTGCAGACATCTTCCCAGAATTCTCTAAGATGTTGATTTTTTAACGATTTGAAAAAAGCATACACACCAAATTCTTTAATTACAAACTCATACGCAAAGAATTTCAGCACATAAATTGCTGGTGTTTAGACATGATAATGGTAAAAAAAAAATCATGAGAATAGAAGAGAGAAGAGTTATCTTACTGTGGTGTATTGGGTTGGCTGGCAGCTCTCACTAGTTGCTGAAACATTTTCCTCTCATTGATAGGATCCATTCCTTGAAGCACAAATGTACACAATGATTTCTTGCATCCAGTTAATTAAGAATGACAATATACAGTAAGTGTATAACTGACCTTGATTTATTTCATCCACCACTCTAAAGGGGCAATTTGTTAGGTCTTGGAGAGAAACTAGGTAAAGAATAGTTGAAACTGATCGTTCCTGAAAGGATATTGTATTAATAAGTTAAAAACCAATTGAACTCACAGATAGAAAAAGTGGTTTAAGCAACATACTCCTCCAGATTGGTGGTGGGCACTTAGAACTTGGAGTAGTCCCGTCTCCCTGGTAATAAAGATGCAAGAACAACAAACTGTAAACAAGCCATGGAGAACCAAAAATAAATAACCCATATTTGTTGGTGCCATGAAGCACTACCTAGGGGATAGATGCTAGGGAATCTTTTCTATGTTTTGCTCATAAGTGACGCCAATGATTTTTCTTCCCAAAAGATGATTTGAAAAATAAGATAGGTACAATACAAAATAACTTTAGGTTCAGTACTATAATACTGAACTAATTTAAATGGCATCAAAAGAAACATCATAGTCCACTAATGAAGAACTATGTGGTTTCTACGCCAAAAGAAAAACAATATAAAGTTCTAGAGCACTTTGTAAAATAAGTACTTCCCACCGGTAGAAATATAACACTCATCTTCTCAAAGGGCAAAAGAAATAATATATAAAATATCTGTCTCTCCTCCAATAAAGGACAGTAATCTACATACCTACTTCAAAATAAGGAAGAATCAGAACCGTAATTACCTGAATTTGACTTTTATTAGTATCCCATATTTGTCAAAGTCCATGTCATGCTCATCTGAAGACAGACTTGATCAATACAAGTTGATAAAACTTCTCAAGAAGTAAGTTCTGCAAGGTTTGAGGTAAACATACCTAATGAAACTTCTCCTGCAACAGCCATTTCTTGGAACTTACGGCTAAAAGTCTGATTGATTTGAGAAACAAGACTTCTTAATGTTGGCAGCCACCTTTCCTGCAAAGTCCTAAAATCAGAACAGGTTTTTTTGGAGACTACCACAATGTGTCTGCAGTAAAGATGAACAACTTGTTATTTTACAACCACAGCCAAGATAACGAAATAAAGGAGGAAAAAGATTTTCCTAAATCATCTTACAATATCTGATACTTTGTTCCTATTTATCCCAATTACTAGAATCTACTGTCTTTTTCTTTCTCTAAGACAACGTATTTTTATCATTCTTTTTGTGTTTAAATAATTTGTCATAAGATATACTGGTACTAGGTAACATAAAAGCAAACATCAAACTGTTACCATTCTGAATCATTTTTGTTTAAACAAGTACATAAATCGTTGCAAGCTTCAAAAAAAGAATAAAAGTAATATTTCTTAATTAAGCTTTTCAATGAGGCAATTCACACATAATAACTAGGTCAACCTTTTGAATGAAGTAACACAAGGGTGGGATATGAAGGAGAAAATCTTAACTGGCTGCTCTTTAACTGATATTGATGCAGGGCAGGTAGATATATTTGTGTCGAGTCTAACCTTCACCCATCAACAAATTATTTCCAAGTGCTTGGCCAAAATGAAAAAAATTAAGCTCGCACATGAGGGGCATGTTGCAGGCCAAACAAGCTTCTACCAGCTTCAGCTTTTAGATAAGGCAGTTCACCCATTCAGTAATATTAATGGATATGTAGCTTTTAGATGAGGCAATTCACTCATTTAGCAGTATCAATGGATACGTCTGAGACCTTGAAATAATAGATACCATTTGAAAGGAGAATCAACTGTGTATTACTATATGTGAAGTGAGCCACTGTGGAGTTCAATAAGCTACTGCTCTATATACAACAAGCTGGCTAGGAACATTACATTCACCAGATAACTACTAAAAATGCTAGAGTACAATAAAATCTAACCTTTAAAGCATTGATTTCGTTAGTGAGGTTGCTTAATTTCTCTTCTTCCATCTCTTGACTCTTAGAAAGAGATTCTATCTGCAAAAGTACAAGACAAAATTAGATGCAATCATCATATAGTTTAAATGGTTAAAATGGAAATGCAAATAAAAGAAACAGAGATTTACTTTTTTCTGACGTGCTTCATACTCTTCTAGAACATTATGGTTCAGGAAAAGAATGGAGTTGGCTTGAGAAATGGTATCTTGAATAGCCGCATCCAACTCCTCAATTGTAGATGGCATCTGCAGGTAAAATTGACTGGGAATGAATTAATATGCAGGCAGCCTTGAGAATTGCGAACATTAAATATGCAATATGAAACGATCAGACCATATGAACCATACTGAATTGATTGATTAGAACACAAAAGAAACAAGTCTTACCCATTTGGCGTACAGGCAAAGAAAACAGACATCACATTAAAACCTATGTTGTTTGGACTCTTTAAAAATGGGGACGGGTGTGTGTTGGATCCTACAAAAGTAATGCATTTTGGAGGATCTGACACGGGTGCGGCATCAGTTTTGGAGAGTCTGTGCAGCATAAGATTAAAGCTTCTACAGAAAGCATAGTTACAAAGCCATATTAAATTATCTCAACCTACTACTTAAAACACACAGAAAACCTGGGAGACAAAAGCTCTTCTAACAATAACAAATAAAGGCGCAGACAGCTCCACAAAAGAGGGAAGTATGCATGTTCTTGGATGATATAAGAAAATTTCATTTACGACTACATTTATCAACAGTTTCAAGAGTAGGCCTGGTTCTTTGAAACTGAGGTGATACTATTTGCAAACAGCAATTGAAATCTTGCTACATTGCGGAAGTCTACATATGTATATTGAGTTTTAAATAAAATGGTTCCTCCTATTATGTAGGTAACCTAAATGGTCCAAAAACTAATTGGGTCAGACCGTCAGAGATAATGGTGGTGGAGGGGAGAGCAGTTGTGGAGATCATTTTGGTCCAACCATGAGTAGGATTAATACATAATAAAGAAACGGTTACTATTCATGAGCTTGATATGAGGCAATCATACCATCCAAATATTCAAAAGAGAAACCGATGTGTCACACATTCAATAAAGAGCTTTATGTTTATATCCCTTGACTGTTGTATTCCTTATTAAGGGAAGCTGATCACCTTCAAAAACTTTTTACAAGAAGAGAAAATAGAATTTAGATTTACAAAGCTCCTAAGAAATTGACAAATTCATCCATTTCCTCTATACAGTTCTCCTTACACCAAAACACCTGTAAGAAAATTCCCTTAGGTTCTTCTGTCATCACAAAGTAGAGCAGAAATACTATAATATTGTTGAAGTGTCTGGCCTCCTCGTAAGGAAACTTCACTTAAGCTGTCAAACAGGAAATAATTTTATTTATTTAATTATATCTTTAACACATCCTCTAACGCGCAAACTTGATTCTTATTAATGGCCAAGCGCATGAATATTCTTTTTAATAATAGGTGGGAATGAGACTTGAGCCAAGACATTTGCCAGCTCTGCTATGTTAAAGAAATTGGACCTTGGATCTAAATATCCCAAATGTTAGCTTGATATAGGTAGTATTCTATGCTCTTGAACAATCCTCACCTCGAGGAGCTATTGAAGTTGAGTTAGGTCAAATATCCATTTTCTTAACATGATACCAAGCTCATCCCAAAGGTAGGTTTACCCAATGCTGGCCCCCTAATATATATCATACACACTCCAAATATCCAGCCTTCAGCATGCAGACGGAGTGTTTAGAGTCTCACATTAGTTTAAAATATTAGTATTAGTTGTAATTTCTATATGATTTTGGGCAATCCTCACTACTTGAGGTAATTTTTTAGGTTAAATTAGATCCAAGGTCCATTTTCTAACAAAACCCTACAATGTGGAAAGGTCAGAAACGGCAGCATCCAAGGAACTTCAGGATTGACAGCACACCAAAATATTCAGAACCAGTAAGGTTTGTGTATTTTATGATGCACTGTGTTTTTTGGTCGATCATATGAACGTTAAATTTAAAAACTTGAGTGAATAAGGAGAACAGCACAAAGAAAATAGATATTGCTCTATACCAACATGCAAGAAGATTACTATGTCAAGTTAATATCAAGGAGGTGCCTGCAAGGGAGGCTGTGCTGCCCTGAGAAGATCGTTGGACCTTATTCCACTCCATTAAAATTATGAAAGAGAAGAATTTTAGTCCACACTCATTTAAAACCTTCAGATATGGTGATAATTGTAGAACTGTCAACTGAATAAACATGGTTAATTCAGGGTTCTGAATTGAGCATTTTGGTAAGATGACCATATACTGCTCTCCTTTTTTCACATGACATGAGCATATAGCCTAAATTCTTTGAGACGGAACCTAACTACACATAATGCATGGTTAGAATCGCCACTAACCCATTTACTTAAAGTACCACTCAATTCATCTATACAATAAAGGAACATATGAATTCATGTGCGAGAGTTTGTGTAAGGTTCAGTTTGTTAGAAAATACTGTGTTTTCTTTTACAAGATAAACATATAAAACACAAGGTAGCAAGCATGCTATGACATTGCAAGATTATCACAAGCCCTATATTATCAGACAATTGGCAGCGCTCCAGTGGATTTTAGAATTTTCTTATATATCATTTCCGATTATATTTCACACCTATTCCTGCTCTCCAGCTTTCTAGTTAGGCTAGTGAACCAATTCTGATTGAAGAGAAGACAATGCACAACTTAAAAACTAACACACACACACACCACACCATACGCCTAGGCATGAAAATCAGAGAGTGGACAGATAGGGGACAAACTAGCTACTAAGTTGAGGCTGCTTAAAACAAAACTGAAGGAATGGAGCAGAGAGAATAGGGGGAACTGGAAGGCAAGGAAGGAGCAAATTTTGAGTCAGATAGGGGACATGGAAGTTACTCAAGACTCTAGATCTCTTACTAATGATGAACAGATACTAAAGGTACACTTGGCCATGGAATACGAGGAGGTGGCAAAAAATGAAGAAATTTTTTGGAGACAGAGGTCCAGAATTCAGTGGATCAAGAATGGAGATAAAAATACGAAGTATTTTCACAGAATGGCAACAGCTCACAAGAGAATCAACACCATTGAGTCATTAATGATTAATGGAGAGTTATCCTCTGAGCCAGTGGAAATCAAGAACTCTATTGTGGATTTTTACCACCATTTGTATAAGGAGGTAGAAAACTGGAGACCCTCACTAAATATTCTTAACGTACAGAGAATAACAATGGAGGAGCAGAGCTGGTTATCTAGAGAATTCAGTGAGGATGAGATGCTAGAAGGGATAAGATTGTGTGCTTGTGATAAAGCACCTGGGCCTGATGTTTACACCATGGCCTTCTTTCAGGCATTCTGGGAAACTATAAAGGAATATCTGAAGCAGACATTTCAAAACTTTCACTGTCACCAAAGTTTTGAGAAGAGTTTCAATGCTACCTTTGTAGCTCTAATTCCTAAGAAGGTGGGGGCAAATGATCTAAGAGACTTCAGACCAATCAGTCTCATTACTGGGGTTTATAAAATAATTGCCATAGTGTTAGCAGAAAGGCTGAAGAAGGTGATAGACAAGCTAGTCAACAAAAATCAAATGGTTTTCATTAAATGGAGACAAATAATGGATGCTGCTTTAATTGCTAGTGAATGTATTGGTACTAGGATTAGAGGAGATGTGCCAGGGGTAATGTGCAAACTGGATATTGAAAAAGCCTATGACCATCTTAATTGGGACTTCCTGATCAACACTCTTACACAAATGGGTTTTGGCCCTACATGGCTCAAGTGGATTGAGTTCTGTATTAAAACCACCAGGTTGTCCATTTTGGTTAATGGAGAACCTGTAGGTTTTTTTTCCTGCTGAAAGAGGTCTTAGACAAGGAGACCCTTTGTCCCTTTCCTGTTTATCATTGCTATGGAAGGGTTGGACAGTTTGATGAAGAGAGCTTCTCTAAACAACTGGATTAGGGGTTTCAGAATCAAAAACAGGGTTAATGAGGTGATGGATATGACTCATTTATTGTATGCGGATGACGCAATAATTTTTTGTGAAGCAGAGCAGGAACAATTCTGTCACATCAGAATTATTCTGGTAATTTTTGAGGCATGCTCTGGACTTAAGGTGAACTGGAGAAAAAGTAGCATTTTTCCTATTAAAGAGGTCCAACAGATTCAAGCTTTGGCCAATATATTGAAGTGCAAGATAGAGAGGTTGCCTACAGTTTATCTAGGTCTGCCATTGGGTGCGGTGCTAAGCATAAAGCAGTTAGCATCTGGGATGGTGTACTAGAAAAATCAAAGAGGAGACTGGCACTTTGGAAATCCCAATATCTATCCTTGGTGGGAAGAGTCACTTTGATTAATTATATTTTAGACTCTTTGCCAACATATGTGATGTCACTTTTTCCCCAACAAGGTAGTCAAAGCTATAGACTCATTGAGGAGAAACTTCCTTTGGCAAGGTAACAAGATTGAGAAGAGCTACAACTTAGTTAAATAGATGGCGGTTCAACAGAGCAAAAGATGTGGGGGTTTGGGAGTAAGAAACCTAAAGATACACAACAACAGCTTACTTACCAAATGGTTGTGGAGATACAATTCGGAAGATCAAGCTTTATGGAAGGAACTCATTCAACACAAGTATGGTCAGGAAGATCAATGGTGTTCAGAGGAAGCGACAGAAACATATCATGTGGGAGTATGGAGGACTATAAGAAACCTATGGCTGGCTTTCAGAGACAATGTAAGGATAAAGGTTGGTCGAGGAAATAAGGCTTTGTTTTGGAAGGAAGACTGGACTGGTCAAGGGTCCTTGGAAAATTTATTCCCTGGGTTGTTTTCCATTTGCCTGAATCCTGACAACAAAATACAAGAGGTTTGGTCCCCACAAGGATGGAATTTGCTCTTTAGGAGATTTCTTAATGATTGGGAAATAGAGTGGGTATCGGATATGCTAGCTTTGATTGGAGATTTTCCTGGCAAAAATCTAGAAACAGATAAATTGCTATGGAGGCATCATACTGATGGTCAATTCTATGTGAACAGAATGTATAAAAGGGATCTAGCCACAATTGCGGGGAAGAAATCAGGACCATGGAGTGCTATATGGAAGAGTGTAGCCCCTACTAAGGTGAAGTGTTTCACTTGGTTGGTAACTAGGAGAGCTTGCCTAACACATGATAAACTCCAAAAGAGGGGAAAAATTATTGCCTCAAGATGTTATCTTTGTAAAGAGGCTCTAGAAACCAACAATCATCTGTTTCTCCACTGCAAAGTAACAACACAAGTATGGGCTCTATTCACCAATATAAAGGGCCTAAATTGGATTATGCCAGAACATACAGCAGACCTACTAAGTTGTTGGGTCAGAAGGGGAGGTAGTAAGAGCCAGAGGAGGTGGTGGAGAATAGTACCTGCTTGTATCTAGTACCTGCTTGTATCTGGTGGATCATTTGGAAGGAGAGAAATCAGAGAATTTTTGTAGGGAAAGAATGCACTTTAGAGAAGATTAAGAGGAAAGTAATTACCACTTTAGGTTTTTAGTGTAAAGAAATGAACATAGAAGAAGAAATTCAACTAGTGGATTTCATAGGAGCTTTGTAAGTGGTCCTTTTTTTTTGTTGGTTTTTCTATGTAACTAACACTTTTGGCAGTGGCAAGCATAGCCCTGAATGCTGAGGAATACAATGGTACGAGTTTTAAAAAAAAAAAAATCAGAGAGTGGGCAAGGTAATATGGGGACCCAACATCAGGTGAAATAAGAATTGGGTGAGCCTAACTCTGATACCATGATAAGAAAATGGATCTTGACCAAACCCAATCCCAAAAGCTAGCTCAAGAGGTGAGGTTTAACTAAGACCATATTAGGAGATAAATTGTCATCCCTCCCACCGATATGGGACTACTAACAAGACCAATGGAGCAGAATTAACCTTCATTGGATAATCAAGGGATCAAACACCTTATTATATTACCCTGACTGGAGCAGATTATGAGGGCCATCTCTGGGGGCTTTAGTCCATTTATCAGTTGGATACCAAAGATGCCTTTCATCATGCGAACTCGCTGAGAAGGTCGACATTAAGCAACCTTCAAGGTAAGTTGCTCAGGGAGAGACTTCGTAAATTCATCAATTGGAGTCAATTTGTATGGTCTTCAAGCAATCACCAAGAGCACAAGTTTGACATTTTTAGCACTGTTGTCCAATAATTTGGCATATTTAAGAGTGAAGCTCATCACTGATCACTCTACATTTTATAAACACTCCCACAATGTCAAATGTATATTCTTTGTAGTTATGTTGATGGCATTGTTATAGTTGGTGGTGATCTTAGAGGCATTACTCAACTTAAGCAACATTTTATCAGTCATTTTAGATCAAAGATCTCGGCAAACTAAATACTTTCTAGGCATTAAGGTAGCACAATCTTTGGGATACTCATTTCACAAAGAAAGCTTGCTTCGGACATATCGGAAGAAACCGGTACTCTAAATTGCAATATATTGACCCAACTATTAAGCTTTCTTCCTGGATAGAGGAAGCATTTGAATCACCTGGTTGTTACAGAAGATTGATAAGCGAACTCAATTATCTTACACACAACCGGACATCTCATTTGATGTCAGTGGTGGTCTCCAAACTCCTAGAGATGGTCACTGAAATGCAATAATTCGCATCTCTAAGGTACATCATTAAAGGTTAACCTCAACATGCTAGATGCTACTCTATGAGGATAGGGGACATGATGCAGACAATGCAGAATCTCCTTCAAACAGATGATCCACTTCGGGTAATGTGTTCTATTGTGAGAAATTTAACATCTTGGAAAAGAAAAAAATCAAAACACAATAGTTAAAATCAAGTGTAGAGGTAAAATACCTAGCAATGGTTTTGGCTACTTGTGAGTTTACACGGTTAAAGCCTAAGTTGCTCGGACTCGGGTGCGGATGTGGATCAAGAGGTAGGATCCTTCGTGATCTAAATTATAAGATGTGGGAGTATGGATCCAAGTATGAATACGGGTGCAAGGATTCAGCTAAAATAAATCAAATATCTTAAAAAAGAGTTGTAACTTATAAGAATATGCATAAATTATGGTAGACTATTTGAAAGAAAATGAAAGCACGAATTATTGAGAGCAAGTTTGATTTGTAATTACTGTAAAGTACAAATGCATCTCCTTATTTTTACTTTTTGTGTGCGCAACATGACTATTGCAAATGATGTAGAGGACATGATAGACTTCTTGAGTTCACTGCACATTCAACACTGTTGTTAAATGTCCACCTATAATATCTTTAAAGCATCTTCTGGGTGGGGACTTTTTAATACAAATGTCTTATAACAATAAAAAGCATCTGCGTGAATTATGATTGTACCCTAGCTTTTGATTTAATTACAGAAATTATTGTATCTGCCTGGAACTTCTCTATCAATTTTGGAGAAAGTACCTAAAATTGGTTGATCATATCTGGTACGCATCCCACACCCACATCCATGTTGCGTCAATATGGTTGCAGCATCGAAAGTGAGGAGTCTACGCAATTTAGATTAAAGCAACTTCTCGAAGAATTAAGGAGTGAGAAGATGCACCAACAAAATTGAACAGTGACGACTAGACCGTAATACATATTGCTTCAAAGCACTGTTTCATGAAAGCATATCGAAGTAGATTGTAAATTCATTCAACAAAAAATTGAGCCGCAGTGCATGATGACATGTTTCATTGACGCCAATGATTCATTCGCAGATATTCTTACAAAATTCATTCATAGATCTAGAATTAAGTATACATGTGGCAAATTAGGAGCCTACCATACGTAGACTCCAATCTATGGGGATGTTAAGAAGAAGAAAGAAAATTATGGGAATAATAGGCAAGTATCCATTCCTTGTAAACATGGCAAAGATTTAAATCATTGTAATGGGCAATTAGGAATAGGCATTAATTTAGGTTATAAATGTATGAAGCATGCCTTACCCAAGACAATCTTAGCAAAAGAAACATTCAGGTTATAAATGAATGTTATATGTGCCATCAGACGATGTTTGAGAGTGCTAGGCATCTATTTTTGCACTTTAAAGTAGCAACTGGCATATGAAGTTATCAGTCTTTGGAATTGCCTGGGTCATGCCAAATACTATTAAAGAAGCCTATGAGAGCTGGTGTTCATGGAGAGTTGGGAAACCCATCAAAAAAACATGGTGTATGGTGCCTGCTGCTATCTTTTGGTGCATCTGGAATGAAAGGAATCATAGATGTTTTGATGGGATTTCAACTCCTAACTACATTCTTAAATCTAACTGTTTGGTCTTCTTATATAGCTGGTTCAACCAGGCCCCCTGTAACCACTGTTGAACTTTTTTTGGACTATATCTGCTCTTTAGTTATTTAGTAAATTCTTGTACATGAGCAGACCCCTTCTTTTGCTGTAATTTTTTGCCTTGCATCTTGTTGATGCCTTCTAATGAAATCTCCTTCATCCAAAAAAAAAAGGAATAGGCATTAATTACCTACGAGAATAGAAATTACTTTACTTCCCTTTTTTGGATTACATCAAATACTATTTCAATCCCAACACGCATGAGAGAACAATCCAGGAATTCATTCCCAAATCTCCTCTTTCTTCTCTCATTACAAAATACAACTTGAGTCCCCGATTCAGGAAGCAGTTTAGATATATTTCTATTGTTTATATAAACATAAAATTAGTCTCTCCAGCTAGAGAATATTCTTAAGGTTACTATTTATCTATGTTTAGTTTATTCAATTACTGCATTCCTTTCCTAACTATACATATCAACAAGCAGATACCATATAATGAATGTAATAAAGGACTTGATCAAATAACACATAAAGGACACGAAAGTTCTCAACAATCTGTCTGTTTAATTTATTCAATTAATGCATTCCTTCCCTAAAATGTTGGTTGGTTTTTGAAGCAATTTACAAACTGGTCGAAACCTCAAAGCTCAAAACATTACTCTCTCCATCCCAATTTATGTAACACTCTTTAATTTTTAGTCAGTCCCAAAAGAATGACATCTTTCAATATTTAGTAACAATTTAACTTCAAACTTCTCATTTTACTCCTAATGAAATGATTCATAATCACAGAAATCAATAGGGTTTATTATAGACCATGAGTGACAAAAGTCTTCTTTTTTCTTTAAACTCAACGTCCAATCAAACACCTTCACATAAATTGGGACAGAGGGAATACTATTTTTAGATAGAGGAATAACAAGCTTTTGTTAAATAGAAAGACCATGGATTCCTATCCATACAAAGAAAAACAAGAAGAGATGGTGATAACAAATAGCAACTCAAAACTTAGGGCCTGTTTGGCCATGCGATATGAAAACATGATTTGAAATCATGATATGAAATTGTAGTTTTGTTTGGACATGCAATTTGGACTTTTTTATATTGTATGCTTTCTTATATACATAAAAACCATAAGTTGTAAAACTATTAAAATTGTCCCAATCCTTTATACAATCTTACGAAATAAACAAAAGTTTATAAATAACATAATATAATATCACAAATTTATTCTAAAAAAAGTACAACATTTATTGATCAAACTTTAATTCAATAAAAATAAAATTGAACATAAGTTGTAAAGTCTTTAATATAATCCTCCCACATAGTACAGTCAATCTTCTCACATTGAACTTGTAACTATTTCTCAATCATATGACCGATAAGATAAACCAACATTATTACTTTAAGTCATTTGTTGGTCAATTTAGTTGGTAAATAAATTTGATCAAAAACAAAGAATTTGGTGAATATAAATGGTAAAGTAGGAAATGATTTAAAATAATAATAATTTTTTTGTTGGTGAGAATAATCGTTATATATGAGTATAAATGGTTTAAAAAGTCAGGATATGAGTTATAATTTTTATTTACATATAAAATATATGGTTAGTAGATATAAATGTGGGGTTGTTTTTATAAAATATATATTTGTGGGTCAATTTTTGTATTTAGAAAATCTCAAATAATGATTTTTAGAGAATTTGGGATTTCATCTAATGATATGAAATCATGAGATAAATCAACGTGAAATCGCATGTCCAAACGCTGATTTTATCTCATGATTTCATATCGCGATATGAAATCGCATGTCCAAATGCCTACTTAGTCTATCCACATATACACAATAATATTTATTTCTTTTGAGATTGGAAAACAAACCTCACAAAAAGCTTGCTCAAGTTCTGGAGTTATAATAGCTACTGATTCTGCATTCCTCTTGGCAGCTTCCAATTGTTGCCGGTATTCCTCTGTCTCCTTTTTACCTAATTAAGAAAATAAAAAATTGTAAAGCTATATGGTGTAATAATTTCCCTCAAGGCCATAAGTTGTGGCACACGCAGAGTTCTGCACAAGGTAGACGTATTGTCACATTTCAACTTGTATAAAGTTTAGGGGCAATGGGGTTTTAAGACTTCAGCTCCCTATCTCAAGTTGATGTTTACTTTGCATTATTTTTTAAGTGGTGTCTCCCTATTGTATATACATGCTAATTTTATCAGAATCTTAAATATAATAAAAAAGATAATCAGTGAGGTGTCGCCCTATTGTATATACATGCTAATAATCAGAATGTTATATATAATAATAAAAAGAAATCAGTGAAGCATGTTGAATGACACACTTGGTCAAGTGGCAGAGGCCACTGGTGATAAGCCCCAAAAAAGAATCACGCAGACGAGATCCTGTCATATCATTCACCAAAGCATGTGCACCACCCTCTGATATCAATTAGGAAATAGCAATGTCCTTTAATTCTCCCACTCATACACATCAATAAACTATCAAATTGTGGAATTCATTTCTTTTTCCACAATGATTTATTATGCTCTATCATATTGATTTATATCTCAAGCCTACATCTACGAATCAAAAAGGATTTGCTTAAAAATTGATGAAAATTTTAAGGTTGTACACAATCATTAGCCCCCACTGAATTACTACGTCAGTTAGAGAAAAGGAAAAATTGTTTGGGTGAATACTTTTTAATAAATAATTACTGATTTTACCATTCTTTTTTATTACCATTTATAGCAATACATAGCAATACTATGATAAATATGCACTATGTATTAAAAGTAAATTATGCATACAATATAGATGTATTATAAGTGTTTTAAAATATAGAAAAAATTACACAAATTGGCAAACATTACTAGTGCATTTATTTAATACAGTTTCATATAATTATGAATCGCGGCTACAGTTTAATGAAATTTACTATGAAGAATCGCATGTATTTGTATAAACCCTATTTGTATATACTAATTTATTTGCATACATAATAATAATTTTGGTATTATACTATACATATATAGATACGTATTTGGGTGTATATACAAACTTCAATTTCTGGTGTTTGGTTCTACATATTTTTTTATTTTTGGTTGTATATTTTTTTCTGGTATACCCACAATACTTTATACGAATCAATTGTATTATTTCAACACTAAAATTATTTAATTATCTATATGAATAGTTTGTATACAATACAAATAATGATATATAATATGTTACTTATATAAACTCAATTTGTATAATTTGTTAAAAGTTAAAACAAACGAAAATTAGCATAGCAAATGGAACTATAGGTATGGAGCATAATTAGGCAAACTATAGCCAAGGAGGGTTATTAAGTTTCATCTCTTAGCGATTTATGAAGTTTTTTCTAAATTATATTATGCTTGTTTAGTAAGAAACTGACACAAAGAATTGTAAGTGTATTTTAGTGTGTGATAAATGTATTATCTATTAATAAAATTTGTATTATATATGTTTTACATATTTGTTCTCTATAATATGTATTAAAATTGTATTATAAGTGATCAATGAAGAAAAAATGTTGTCGTTATAGATGGTAAATATTTTTCTTAATATAACATATCTATGTAAGTTTCCCTAGAGAGAATTGCTCCAAAAAACCAACTACTCCCTCTATCCCAATTTATGTGATGTAGTTTGACTTGGACTGTAGTTTAAGAAAGAAAGACTTTTGAAACTTATGGTCTCCATAAGTCATACATGTTTGTATGGCTACAAATCATTTCATCAAGGGTAAAATAGGTATTTTAAAGTTAGATTGTTACTTGATATAGAAATGTGTCATTCTAAAAAAAAAAGTAAGTCATATAAATTGGGATAGAGGAAGTAACATTTTAGGTTTTGGTAACTATTCTTTAAACTTTCTTTGGAGACAACATTTGCAATAACCTTGTGAACATGTAGATGTTTCACCCTTAGCCAAGAAAAGTTAGATGGAAATAATATATTTTTTTGATATGGAAGTTAGAAGGAAATAATCAATTGGGCAATATATATATATATTGCCAAATTGATTGGAGGTGATGTACCTGCCTATGGACTAGAAGACCATTTAACTTTTTACCCCTTTTTGACTTTTTATCTTTGTTTTTCGATTTACTCCCTCCGTTTCAAAATAAGTGAATTGTTCAAAGTTCAAGAGAGTTGTTGGAATTTTTTTTTAATTTTTGCCCCTCATTTATATCTTCTAGGCGATAATTTCAAGAGAGTTAATTGCTCATATTTATAATTTTACTTTGAATTATTTATATTTTCAAGAATAGATTGAGAATATCTAAAAAAAGGCAAAAGTGGAAAGTGGTGTTTATTTTATGTCCCAACTCCTAAACTTTTTTTCTTAATGGGTGTGCATTGCCTCAACAATTAACATTTTTTGAAATGGAGGGGGTATCTAATCATTAAAAAACTAGAAGTCTCTAAATGCAATACCCATTTAGTGAGGAAACATGTACCTTTCGGAAATCAGGTAGAATTAAAACACATTCAAGTAAATGGAAGATGAAAAGACTAACCTTTCACTTTCCAAAACGCTTAATTTTTACTAGCATATAAAACTAAAAGATTGGAGTATTTGTAACCAACAACAGTGGATCATCTCCTTCTGAAATGCAATTTATTTTAAGAGAAGGGAAAGAGAGATTGCCTCATGTTCCTCCAGCAGGTTTTGTGTATAACGAGAAAGATTACATAACAAATATTTCTATTCAAAGTAAAAGGCTTTTGGATTATGTTCTGTATCTCAACAATAAACTTTTCTGTTCTAATCAATGGGCTTCCTGCAGGTTTTTTTTTTTTTTCAGCTCAGGCTCAGGCAGGGCTCAGGCAAGGTGACCTTCCTGTTTTTAATCACACTAAAGGGTCTGAAATCTGATGATTAAGATTAAGAACACAAGAGGATGGAAAGGTTTGTTTGTTTGTGTGTGAGGAGAGATGGTGCTGAAGGAAGTGAACACACACACAAATATCGATGATGATACACTCATCTTCTGTGGAGCTGAGGAACAATTGATGAATTTAAGGGTGATGATCCTAGTATTTTTAAGGTATATCTCTTTTGCACATTATGGCGGAAAAGCTTTATGTATCCCATTAGTAACAATGAGAAGAAAAGCATTGCACTTGAATGGGAATCTGATGTAACTGAAAAAAGAAAAGCGGAATAAAAATAAAAAAAAAAAAATTTCAAATGAAGCACAGAATAATGAAATGGTGTGGAGGTACGTTTGAAGATGAGATTAATGTGGGAAAAGAGTGTAGGTGCCAAATATGGCGGAAGATAGTTGGATGACCAAGGATGTGACTTCACCTTATGGGGTCGGTCTATGGAGATCCATAAAAGGTGAAGTGGGGAATGGGAACAAGAGATGGGCATGAGTCAGGTAATCTGGAACTTCTCTTTCCAGACATATATAACGACCAGGCTGAAGAGGATTCATTATGGTGGAAAGGAGGTATATTTAAAGTAGGCAGCTTACAGGTTGATGGAGCAACCAAGCCCACAAATTCCTACACCGCCATGGCTAGCAAAAAAGCTTTTGGAGACAAATGTTAATTATGATGGATAGGATTTATGTTCTAGGTGTTTTTTTTTTGGGAGAGAAACATGAAACTGTTAATCATCTTTTTATGCAAAAAATTTCAAACAACTATGCTGGGGTATTTGAGTTCAAAGGCTTATCTCGGCTATGTGCAAGAGAAATCATCAAGCCTAAAAAAAAGGGGGGAGAGCGAGGAGCTAGCAAAGACAGACCCAGATGGAGAATTATCCCCGCCGCCTAAGGGCAATCCGAAAAAGAGAGAAATTCTAGGTGTTTTGAGAGCAGAGAGAAAAAATATGCGAAAGTTAAACTCAATCGCATTTTGTTGTTATGTTTGAAACGCTCTATAATTGATGTTTTAGGAATAGTGGAGTTTTTCAGTCGTATATAAGGCTTTTTCTACGCCCATGTACTATTGAAGTTTCAAAAAAAATAATTCCTCATATGGGAGATATCGAGAAAAACAACCCATTTGATTAAGAAATTTATAGAAAGAGTCATGAGAGTGGTCAAAAGCAAGAAGCATTATTTGGAGAAAGAACCTTCAATATTAGAGATGATCATATCAAGATAGAAAGCGTATGTATTTGGTCATGTCTTGTACAGACCTCCATATGAACTGGCCATTGGTGATTCACTATGTTCAGCAAAAGTGCTAAAAGGGGTCTCAACTCTTAAGTAACTCTTGGAAGTCGTCTTTTATATCGCATCAAGAGAAATGATAGATAAAGAAAATAACATAAAAAAGATCGGAGTCTCAAAATTAGATCCTAATAGTAGTTGGTTGCTGCCTAAAGGTGCTTTAAGAAAGTCAGTCCACAGCAGTGTGGAAGTATGATTGATTCTGTTGATTGAACAAAATCAAATAGACCTAAATCACATTATTCTCCTGCAATCGATTCAAAAACTTGCAAGAACAACCACTACGAAGCAAATGATCGATATAGGCAATATTATCTAGTTGAGATAAAGTCCAGTTATTTTCAATAAATAAATCATCTTTTACAAGTAGAGTTGGCGAATGATAAAGTATCATCTTCTGAATACTCGGAATTTTTGAAATAGGTCTTTTGGGACCCCTGTAATTGCTTATTTTCTGTTGTCAACCAAGGCGAGATGGTTCTTAAAAGTTACTATTTCAATGTGCAAGATGTAAAATAGTCAATAGTGAAAATGTTAACTACTGAAGAACTTACAGTACTCATAATGCAGAGATGCTTGTACGGCAAATTTTTCTTGGTGCTTCACATTAGCTTCCATCTCTTTAACCTGAAAATATGATAAGGAAGCACGATTCACACTCAGACTACGATTTTAGGTCTAGTGAAGTCAGTCTTAGCTTGTTGACTACTTTCAACTGCAAATAATGCAAAAAGGTGTATACTCTTAGCTTGTTAGACTACTTTTAACAACTAAGTCCATATGTGATATGTGTGGTATCAATCTATTTATTAAGGAGAAAAAAAAGAAGAGATTTTATGTCCAATGAAGCCGGTCTTGGCTTGTGAGACTACTTTCAACTGCTAATAATGCTAAAAAGCCCAAATTCCTGCAATAAGTCTGTTTATTTTAGAAAAAAGAGACCAGATGCAACACTTCAGACCAACAAGATTACATTTGATTTGCATTGAGAGACAATCTGCGATAAACAAAATGAAAAATAATCCACATAGTTTTTTAGAAGTGCATTGCATATACTTGCATTACCATCAGCCTAGTAAGGTAGTACCTTCTAATCAACAACATTAGATAACATAGTGGTAATTACAAAGATCTGTTTGTTCATAGTCATATTTGGTTATGCAAGTACAATTACATAATTAAATACTTTTTAAAATAAAAGTTCACTATCAAAAATTAAATAAACTTTTGGATCAACATGTAATTATGTTTAACTGTGTGACAAACATATATATATATATATATACATATATATATATGTAAGAAATATTAAATATATTTGATTCTTAAGCATTTAAAAAACAAATAACTACTTTGAGACAATTAGAATAAACAAACATTTGAGAAATTCTTTTGGAGCACAACTTAAGTGGATATATTTAGTTTCGTATCTCTAGCTCCCACCTGATCAAAAATTTACATCACCAGTCTATCTTTAAAAATTTATACAATCATACTATACGAGATATAAAAACATTATTTTATCGATCTATCTGCAACATAATTTACATAAAAAATTATCATTATAAAGCTTATAAGATCGCATATTATTATTTTCAAACTATCAATCATTAACAAATTGTTAGATAGAATATTCATTCCAACAAAAATAGAAAGGGAAAGAAATTAGTATTGAAATGTAGAAACTCATAAAAAGGTAATAGTACAAAGAAAAATGTAAGTTGCAAATCAAATATACGAGTAAAATGATATAAAATTGAAATAACAAATAAAAAAATTTGAAAAGTTACCATGTAATTACCTGCAATTCTCACCTCCCCCTCTAGAACTGAAGAGTGTCCCCCTTCAGTTACACCCAATTCCATGCTAACCAAATAATTACTTGGTCAACAAACATGTTAAATTGTGTAATTACACCCCGTTAAACCCAAATCCAATTAGAGTAGCTTTCCATACAGGCCCTAATAGTCCTTCCACTTGCACCAACTTAGCCTAACACAAATCACTGATTTTCTGGCAATGCTCTTACTATTGTAGCTATTTTACTTCAATTTTTTCATTGTTTATTTATTTCAAATTTTGTAGTTCATCTTTTCTTTAATTTACACAAAACAACACAATAAACAAGTACCTTCAGCGCAAGTTCAAGGGATGCCATGTTTTGTTCAGCATAACTTCTCCTGTGAGCCACAGCATCAATAAGTAAATTCTGGCAGAAAAGAGAAACTCAGTAAAGGTACATACATCTGAGATACAAAACTTACTCACTTAGGATCTAATCATAGCTTAAGAGGCATCAGCAAACAGAAACATTAAAAAGAATAATTGACCTTAATTTCCATTGCAAGTTGGAATCGCTGAATCTTCATAGCTTTGATCTGGTCAATAAGCTTTGCAGCTACACTATCCAGATCATCCTCTCTTTCCAAAGATTTCAAGTTTATCATGCGCTGCTCTGAAGTTGGAGAAAATTACATGTTGAAGGAACACTACGTAATCAATATTGTACCTGTACCTTGTATTACACATACTTCAAGTAAAAGATTAGAAGAGATACTTACTGACACGGTTTTCCATCTCACGCCTTCTTTTCTTCTCATGTAGTGACTCATTTATAATCTCTTCCTAAAATAGATCAACAAAAATATGCTAATTATGCTTTAAGTAATAAAATATTAATTTTAGATCAAAAGAACAGATAGCATTTGATTGTTATCAACAACTAGCGTATGCACAAAGCCATTGATATTACATTCACAAGAAAACATAGGGAAAGAATCCATAAGAGTAGAATCTTTTCTGATTGATTAATTCAGACAATGGAGGAAAAGGAAATGCACTACAAAGCAAATTCTTATAAGCCAGGGATAAATATTCAACATAAAACACCGTTCCACAAGTAATATCATTTTACAGAATCATCGATCTCTATTCTCCACTGTTGATACACAGTTCCACAGCTATATATGTTTTCCAGCACAAACACTTTGACAATAAAGTTTCAGGAAGCCTACTATCCAAGCTATTTCAGGTTCTAGTCTCTGGTGTAACCTTTCGCTTAATAGTAGAATCGAGAATCGAAACATAGCATCAGAGGTTGCATTAATCGAGGATACACACAAAAGGAATTGTTCTATTACCAAACTTGTACAGCACTGGCACATAAAACCTTCAACTTAATTTAAAGAAGCAGCTTCAGTCATATACTAAACCCCTTTTCTTCAAAAAAAAAAAAAAAAAATCCCTCTTGTTCTCACCCTCTCCCAGCTTACAGTCAAAATTACCCTAACATACCATCCAATCCAAAACCAACTTTGCAATTTATTCCTGCCACCGAATGGTTTATGAGAGCCAGCAACTAGCGATAGTGAGTTATATAGGTTGATGGCAAGGTCACAAGGGGTTTGGAAGGGTCACAGATCTTTGTCAAAGGGAATTGGATTGCAGAGACGAAGGGAGGCTCTTGTGGAGACTCGGAAGGGTAACCAAGGGGCAGGAGTTCCACGACAGTCAGTCTGCAAAATTTCTTCTCAATTTTGTTGGCCAAAGATGCACAATGACCAAATTTTGCTTATTCAGAGGGAAGGTTAATTGCACCAAGCTCCATACTTATCAGAACCAAGCAGAGAAGCTATAACTCAGGAAGCACAGGCACCTTTTCTCCAGGACCAAAAAAGAAAAGGAAAAAGCATACCATAAAGATACTCAAGTGTGAATTTGCACATCCTTGCATGTAAAACAACTTCCAGAAACCAAAAGAAATACACACACACATATATATGCATGGAATGCATGTATATGTCACCTACACGTTGTTTTTCAAGTTTGGCTCCTTCATCTTCTATGTTCCTCAACTCACTCTTAACTACCCTGAGATTATCTTCTAATGTAGAGATTGCTTCATCCAGCTGAAGTTTCTGGGACTTGAGCCTCTCAACTTCCCCAGCATCCACATCTGAAGAACATACTTGGGAGTAAACTAAGAAGTTTATGGACAAGGCATCAATATATTAAAAACAAAGGGCTAGTGAGATACTGCATAGCAAAAAGCGAGAGCGATCCACTGATTCAACACTGCCAGAAACATGACCACCATATCTGGATTTGGTCCATCTGTAATGATTTTCAGGGGTCCATAAATCAAAGATACCCAATTGCAACACCTCATCTGCTCTCTTGTCAGTTTCACGTGAGCCTATGTACTGCACAAAAACATTGGATTACATTAATGTTGATCTACTAGAATAAGTTCCAGAAGAAAAGTATCACAAGGTTTAGAAAAGGTAAGCCTACAGAATGGTCCAGCCGAAATTGACCAACTAGAGCTTCTTTGACTGCATCGGGAGCATCAAAAACTTGGTCAAGCCTTGAATCGATACCTAGCATACGCATCTGTGGAAGATAGTTGTAAGAAACCATGTGAACATATAGATCAGTATCAAAATAAGGGTTCTCAAAGAAGCTTATACATGCCTCCTCAGTAATTTGAAAGGGAACACGGCTCTGACTTTTATCTGCTACATTTATAATAGGAACATCAAATGATCGCATATTTCTAACTAACAAGTCACGGTCAGCAGCATCTTGTGTTATAAAGGCCTGCATATGTTAATAAACAAGATAACTGATGAGATGAGAAACAAATTTCAACAACACCAAATCAGGTTAGCAGTCTTGATTCTAAAATGCCTTGGTGTCCCTTTTGTATAATCTACAGAAATTTCTTTTCTATAAACATAGAATATGCCCATGCAAACAACAAACCCATCTTAAGTGAAGTCACTACTTAAATGAGTAAACAATTGGGGAATATCACTTAACAGTTAAAATAAGATTTTGGTAAAAATACAACGCCAATCAATGTTTTCTGCAACCACAAGTCTCATAGCAAAGCACAAAAGAACAAATTAAAAAAAGGAGTACTTCAATTCATACCCAAAGTATAAACTTTAAAGAAGTGCCTATAAGAATATCTCTGTGAGTACCATGTTCAGATATAGATTAAGTCCAACAAGGTATCATAAGAGGTGTGTGTGTGTGTGATGGTGTGTGTGGGGGGGGGGGGGGGGGTGAGGGAGGGGAAGAGGAGGGTTGCAAGAGAGACATATCTGCTTCGGCCACATATACTAGAATTAGAGACAGAGATGAAGAAAAACTCTTGTTAATTACCTTCCATATGTATCCTGGTACATCACCCTCTAGGTAATCTGCATGAATCCGATTGGAAACATTGACCTGAGCTTCCATTTCACCAAAGTAGTGAATAACCTTTTAGGTCTACAAGTAGTAGCATAAGCATAATTGTATACCTCAAGAAGAACTGGACCATAGACAGGTTTATTAAATTCATGTTGATGCTCCTGAACCCAATTGTAAGCTTCAAATATCTTTTCAGCACCAGAACTCCGTAAAGCACGTAACCTTTTGTTGTTTGTGTTCTCCATCTCCTTCAATCTGCAGAGGAATGAAAGGATGTGCAAGAATTTACAGTAATTATCTAATGCAAAAAACACAGCAACATAATCCTGATATTTACTTATCAGAGCACTGTCTGAATGTTGTCCTACTCCGATCAAGGGTTCTTTCTATTTCTGATTTCTGAGACCTTAGCTCCCTTGCACCATCTTGCAGCTCCAAAATTTTAGAACCCAAACTATCCTGTAGATTTCAACAAGTTCAGCAACAAAAATTTGCATTAGCCAGAGATCAGTTTGGGGTATCTTACATAAAATAAAGCTACAAGACAATAGCTAAAGTAAGGTTTCCTTGAAATTCTATAATTAATGGTCAAATTAGGCATCCTTCGGTACGTAACCTCATGCCTATGGTTGTACTTTAAGCAAGTATGGTACAAGAAGCTACAGTAAAGAAAAAAAGAAGCCTACAATTTTATCTCTGGGAGGTTCATAAGGAGGAAGATTTGCAAGTTCCAATTCGGCAGCACTAAGATCTTCTTGAGCTTTTGAAATTCGACGTTGACGAGATTCTTCTTGCTTCCTCAAGTCTTCCATTTCTTTATATTTTCCATTCACTTGAACATCCTTTTATCATAGAAAAAAGCAAAAGTTGAATAGTGTAGAGGAAAAAGAAATAATCAAAATGATTATCTTATTGAGGCTCTGATAGAATACCAAACGGCTATCCTGATCCAGAAGTTTCATACGCTTGTTGGCATTTTCACCCAACAGGCCATTTACTTTTTTGCATTTAGCATCTCGTTCGGCTTTCTCATGCTTTTTTTCCCTGAGACCAAATTGTTAGATTTAAGGAAAGTCAAAACAAGACATTTAAAAGAAAGAAAAGACGAAAACTCAACTTGAAATGTACTTTTTGATTAGTATCCATTTGAAATATATTGAAAAAGCAGGGCCCTTGAAAAACTGAATTTTTTAATGTCAGGCAATTGCAAAAATTCACGCAATAGAAATATGACATGGATATTGAAATAAAGATACAAAATCTCTAACTCAATCAACAATTTACACGATAAGCTAGCATACTCTATAGGTTCCATGAGTTCATTCAAATTCTCAGCAGCTTCATCCAGCTTCTTTTTGGCATCTTGCTCTTGCCTTTTAGCTTCCAGAAACTCAGCCTTCTTAGCATCATACTTCAGCCATGGCAATTTCTTTTTCATCGTTTCAGCCTATAAACATATTAATAACAGAAATTTTTATTTTTTTTTTACTTTTTTGGGGAGATCAGTAGCATATCCTACAAACCATATTAATAGTTGATTAAAGCTCACACAAAGTTTAGGAAGAAGCTCCAAACTGACCTGTACCAGGAGTTGCTCTCTCTGACGAAGACGCTCCACATCTCGTTCAAGTTGAGAATTGACTTCCTTCAGCTGATCCAATGTCTCTCTGCCGCTCTTCACAGTCTAAAATCGATAATGAAATATTTTCATACAGTTTGAATTGTCAAAAAATAAGGCAAGACGTCTTCCTTGTTCACTAATAAATGCTTCGCAGTAAATTTATGAAAGCTTCCACAGATTGGCAAGTAGGAACTAACTCGTTCAGACTTCTTCAGCTCCTCACTTTTGCTTATAAGATCGACATGCTGGACTGGTAGCCGAGGATCACCCACAGCCTTTTCAGTCTCTTCAAGTAGTTGAACAGGAGTTAACTTTGCAAACTCACAAACCCTGTCTTGAGGTAGAAACTGAGGTCCTCCCCATAAAATAAGCATAAATCAGCAACTAGATTATAAAGACAAGGAAATCTTACAAGAGGGAAGTAAACTCTTTATTTAGTTTAAGGTCTCAAACTTTTTAAGGAAAATATATATGACTAGTTGAAGAGGAAGAGTACCCCTCAGTTCCATTTTAAGTTGACATTGTTTCCTTTGGTTTTTCTAAATAGAATTGCATATTTCTTTATTTGTAAACAACTTAACTATAAAATTCCATTTACCCTTACCGACACACTTTCAGGCCACATAAATTCATGACATGTTTAAAATCACAAATTGCAAAAATATTTCTTACATTTAGAGGGTGTTTGGATTGGCTTAAAAGTTGGTCACAGTTTCTGACTTTTGGAAGTGTTTGACAAATATAAAAATAACTTAAAATAAGTTGGGAAATGTTTGGCAAGGTTAAAAATAACTTAAAATAAGTTTTAAAAAAAAGTAGGCATGCCCCCACTTTTTATTTTTTGACTTAAAAGTCATTTAAGTTTGACTTATTATTTTTTATTTAAAAGCTACTTTTTTTAAGTCGATCCAAATGGGTTCTTAGTGCTCAATGAAACAATGTCACATAAAATGAAATGGAGGGAGTAATTAAGACAATTAAAAAGATGTCAGGCATAATAGATCATAACCTTGTCAAATATATTCGGTGCACACCTAAACTTCGCATTGACCTAATTACCCTCCTCAACTTGGTAATTTGATGTCATAACCCCCTGGACACTAACAACCCATGGATGTGTGACACACGCATTAACACATGGAATTTTTTGTCCATGTGCTTTTTTTAGAATAAAATATATATTTGTACCTTTCTAAGTTCACTAATTATTTAGATCATCTTTTCAGGGCCAATTTTACAAAAAAAAAAAAAATGGAACAATGATATTTTGACTATAATATTTTTTATTTGGCTAAAGATAATGATATTCTAACCAAGGCCAAGAAAAGAAGAAACACACAACTAGAACGAATAATCATTGCATCTAAAGAAGAAATAAATAACATTTCAACCAAATATTTTACATATTTGACCTGAGAAAAGAACGAGTGCGCAATTGAAATAAATAGTCTTTGCATGAAAAAAAAATACACATTTCTTTCCTTTATGTAGAAAATACTTGTTTGAACTTCATTAATTTGACTAATATAAATAAAATTCCAACTAAATTTTGTAAATTTGGATCCAAAAAATGAAAAGAAATATATAGTTGAAACAAATAATCAGTGCATCAGAAAAAGAATAAAAAACACATTAAGACTTAAATATGCAATATATTAAGAAAATATATAGAGAAATACAATTTTTTTTTGAATAGTAACTTTGTATATTCCTCGAAAGTCAAAAGTCAATCTAAAACTGTACTGGTCAATATTTACAACATGTACTTCAAATTCTACTATATTTTACTAAATTGAGTCTAGTACATAAATTATGGAGAGATACAATTGAAAATAACCACTTGGACGCTAATTATTTCGATTTTTCTTCCCTCCCATGTGCCTAATAGAGAGTGCATTCATGCTTTGTGCCACATCAGGTCTAGGGAGGTCAAGACTAAATCAAATTACCAAGTTCACGGGGCTAATTAGGCCAAAGCAAAGTTTAGGTGCGCACAAAATAGAACTCAACAAGTTTAGGGGGTCCTGATCTATTCTGCCAAGATGTTATAAAAATTGTTTGAAGAGCTAGAGATAAACAAGAAAAAGAGGCTAGCAGATAAAAAGTAAATCTTCTACAACAAAGTCAACATAGACCAGTAGGTGAAAAATGCAAAAAATAGAAGGATAATGAAGAATTTTATGAATATATTGATGGTCTTCCATCATACATACTTCTGCTCATGGCACAAAATGGTGACCAAATAAGACATCAAAATAAGAGACTTTGTGTAGAGCAAATTGGAAGAACTCTAAGCACTTGGTACAACATCCACTTAAGGCCCAAGAGCAAAGTACATGATGTGGTTGGATAAAGAAGGTGCTTCCTAGACCTAAACCTTGAGATTCCCCCTAGTCATGAGAGCAAAAACAGTGCAACTGGACCACATTTGCATGCGGCATAAGTATATAATTCACATAAAAATTGTCACGTGCATGAAACTTCCAGAGCTAACTCTGGTTCAGAACAACCGTGATCTGCCAACCCAAAATGGTTTGAGAATATCATAGAAGCCACTAGCAAAACCAAGTGTGATAGTTTTTGTTAACTTTCTTTTTCGTGTAAAGCCAAACATATAGATGATGAGGTTAAGCTCATAAATCCAATTACTGCCATACGAGACTATAGGAATTCCAGGTCCACAAAATGTACATAGTCCGCACCAGGACTTGAGGGAGCATAGTTGTTTTAGTCCTCTACGTTATACATGCACAGGCTCCATCTTATTGCTGGGTATCAGTAAACCATTTACTGTTTACTTAATAAAAAACAAAGCAACTATGATATGCCATACCATTCTATTTAAATATTCTTACATGTGCATTTGTGCATGGAGCGTGTTTACGATTTCATTTCCCAGAATTTTGATTTCACATTTGCATAGCATGTGTTATTAAGAAAATCAGAATACTTAGAAAAAGAATTCACTAAGTAGATTATAACATATTAAGTAAAAATCCAGCAGACCTCAGTATCAAGTGTTGGATTCTTAGGGGTCTTTTGGTAGTGTATAAAAATAATGCTAAATAGAGTGTATTAGTAATGCTTGCATTAGCAATGCATGTATTAGTTATGCTTGCATTAATTATACATAGATTATTTTAATGCATTGTTTGGTTTGATGCATTAAAAATAGTATGTATTGCATTAAAAAAACTATTTACAAAGATACCCTTGACTTTTATGGTGGGAAAGATGTAAAAAAGGTTTTGAGGGATAATTGGGTCTTTTATCATATTAATGCATGCACTAAAATCATTGCATTGCTAATACCTAGAAATACATGGTATTAGCAATGCACACCTTAATACACAATAGAGTCCTTAATGCACAATAGAGTGTATAACTAATGCAAGCATTAGCTATACATAGGTTGAAAAAGAGTACCAAACAAGGTACTAGTAATACATAAGGCTAATACATGCATTATTTTTCCTAATACACTCTTCCAAACGACCACTTACTGGATATGGAGGGAAAGGACATGGGGATCTTACAGAAGGTAAGCAATCCATCAGCATCAGTCATGAGACATACAATTCAGGAGGTGCACTGTAGGGGAGCTATGAACTAGTTTAGCCAGGAAACTAATTGATTTTAATCTCTATCCTTAGTATGCTTAGTTGAATGTTATTGATATGTTGAGATAAGAGAGTAGAAGACTAAGGTTTGGGGACTGTCCAGTCTTGAGTATCTTGTGATGTGCATATTCTCTTTGGTAATAAAATGTTTATTATACCAAAAGAAAATATATACAGTAAAAGTCATTCTACGAGAAAAAGAATTTCTGAAGAGTTAATAGTGAACTAATAATCCAACTGGATTACTATAGAACTTCACATTTTGTAAAAATAAATAAATTGACAAATTGAAACATTATCCAATTATTTGGAAAACATCTAGTTTTGCTATACTTATCAACAGAAGTGTTGGTGACATACAACCAAAGGAACTGGCTAAGTGGTCACTATATATCAAGAATGTAACATTAAGACAATAAAAGATCATCAGAAAGATAATATCCACATGCTACATCATCAAAATCTTTTCTTCTTCTAAATAAGTAGCAAAATTATCTTTCAATGGGAATTCTCAAAAAATAACTGGAGATCAGTATTTAAATTAGGGGAAATTCCTTAAAACTCCCATTCACAAACATTCCCATCATGCAAGAAGGGAAGAATTTTCAATAATGGGAGTTGAGCAAACATGGTTTTGTTAATGTGTTCAGAATTCAGATTTTAGAGGTCCTACTGGTGTGTTTTACTTTTTTTCATTTTTGGGGAGAAAGGGATAGATTAGGGTGCGGATATGTAGGTTCCACTGATGTTTTAGCAACATGGCATATTCATCATCTATGCAGACATAGAACTCACTTGAGTCAAATTGTTGACTTGGATATTGAACCTTTGAATTATATCAGTTACGTTCTTCTTTGGCACAGCTTTTCCTGAAACAGAAAAACAAAACATGTAATGACTGCTAAAAGTATCCCACATTAATTTACATTTTCTTTCAACTATTTTAACAATGTCCTACTGACCCCAAAAAGGTTGAGCTGCCCGAGCCCCGAAGAGAGACATGATTTTACAGAAAGCAAAGCAAGAACCTACTTATATTCAAAGAACTTCAACCAAACATATGCAGGAAGTTCCAGTTGAGGAACAGAAAATGCTTTAAGATGATGAGAACAAAAATTCAACAGGGAACAGAAACAGATTAATTGGAGTGGAAGGTGCAGAAGCTGGTCATCAAACATTCTCCGGTATATATAACAGGTAATAGGAAAAAAAATAATTGTGTCCCATAGCCAGCTTCTGAGGACTAGATTACACCAAATAGAGTTAAAAATAGAAAATAAACAATTAAATCTGCTTCCCTGTTGAGCTCAAAAAGAACTATTGGAAAATTTGATTAAAGCAATATAGACAAATGCAAACCAACAACATCAAAGTGACAACTTCTGGTCTTCCTCCTAAAGTACCACTAGGACCAAAGTAACAACCTTCCAGTCTCCTTCCTGAAAAAAGACTGCCAAAGCTTTGAACTAATTACAAATCATTCATACCATTACCAGAAGCAAGACAAATTCCAACTTCATAAACATGAAACAAAACATTTCAATGAAAGAGTGCCAAAATCGCAAACAAGATTCACCATGTGTTCCATACAAGATGCAACAATTTGAATCTAATTACAGAAGAATATCCATATTTAACATAACTTAAACTGAGAAGAATTCTGGTGTGAATCTTAGCCTTCTAAGCAAAGATCACAATGGAAAGAGGAGATCGGGATAGAATAATAAGAGTTGAAAAAGGATAGCAAAGTGAACATGCACAAGCTCCTAAATTTGAAATTTGACAATCAAAAGATGAAGAATTTTCAGACCTGGAATATGGATAATTCATCTTGGAAAAATTGAGAAAATTCCAAGTAATAGAAGTCTTTGATTCACTCGTATAGATAACGCAAGAAGTCATCAACTTGAATTAATCTATAACATATTATGTCGTGAAAAGAGTAAAACAGTTCTGAAGGACTTGTATCACTCAAGTCCTCACAAAAATAGAGTTAAACAGTTAATAAATTGAAGCATTTGTTATAGATAACGATTTTTTACCATTAAAAATCCACTCAGACTTGTTCCGCGTATCTATTTTTCGCACAATAGTTAACTGGTCCTCTTTGGTTTCCCCTCTCAAGGAAATCTTGATGTAACCTGATTCTTCCCCGCGTTTCACAAATGCTCCAATACTAGAAGCCCTCCCCAAAAGCTGCAGTTTTACACAATTTGCATCTCAATTAGTAAAAGTTCATCCCTGAAATTCACAGGTACTAATTTTTTGATTCCTTCAACTTCTTCTGACCTGAGGCTCACCACCAAGACCGAGTGCTATTGCACAAACTAGAGAACTCTTTCCAGAGCCATTTGGTCCAATTACAAGATTTAATCGGGAGCCTGGTTTGCATGTCAACTTGCTGAATGTCATGAAGTTATGAAGCTCTATCTCAGTTATGTTTCCTGGCATATAATCATCTTTGCCCCTACACATTATAACACAAATATGCAAAATAAGCATCCTAAACAATGAAACCAGTATTCCAATTGAACTCACTAAATAAATCAAAGCCACAAAGAGTTAGGATCCTTTTGAAACTTAGCAAAACGAACCTCCTCGGTCTATGGCCTATCAGTTTCATCTTGTTGGTGGAAATCATCAGTTCAACAAGTAAACGAGAACTATAACCAGATATATCAGTAAAACGCTTTTTGGAATTGGTTTTACAGATATTCAAGTGAAATTATACAATAAAAGGACGAACAAACCCTAATATTATAACACGACTGATTTTTTTTGCAGAAAAATACCTTAAAAAAAGAAAAGAAGCTATCGATCACAAGAAAAGAGAGAAAGATCAAAACTTGTATGCAGTGTAAGTGAAACGTTTATAGTACCTGGTGATTTTGGGGCGTTTGGCCCGACGTTCCGACATTGAAGTAAACGGAAAGGAATGAAGGAAGGAAATCAGAGAAATTTCTCGGAGCGAATTCCACGATAGAAAGCTCTCCTAGGGTTTTCTTTGCCGGAGAAAAACTCGCCGGCGACTAGCGAAAGAGAGTGGAGAGAAGCAGCCGCTGTGATATGCGAAAGATGGTTTTGGCGCCAAAAGAGACTTGGAGAAACGTGTGACCAATGCTTCTAGATGCGGCTCTGTGTACTCTTCTGGGGCCCAAATATTCCTGCGTGTCAAAGGGTTATTGGTGGATTTTTATAAAGAATGTTTTTTGTAAATATGTTGTAAAAAGTGAAGTACTAAAAAAGTTTTTTAAAGTTATTAAATACTTATTTGAAAATAAATTTTTAATTGGTGTTTTTTATAAAGCAATTTTTTTTGCAAAGATGTTGTAAAAAGTAGTAGTAAAAAAAGTTTTTTAAAGTTAATCAATATTTGAAATTGAATTTTTAGAAATGTTAGTTAAATTTTATAGGTTAATAAATATTGGAAAATAATTTTTTAAAATCTATTTCAAAATTTATCATCAAATGCTAACTAAATTTAAACTTTACTTTTTCGAAATTAAAAAATTATTTGTCAAGATGAAGATGTTAATAGAACACTTAAAAAGCTTTATAATTCAAACCTTATTTTTGCGAAATTGTTAGTAGTAGTACATATGTTTCCCAAATGTAGCTTATTATTTTGATAGATACTTAAAATATTTATAATTTGCTATTTATTTTGAATAGATATTTAAAACGTCCATGACAAAAAGAAATTACTTTGAAATTGTGTTAAAGGCGGAGTTAACATAACATGATCTTTTTACTTATTTTAGAAGAAGCTTTGAGAAAAAATTTAATGATACACTAGGCTTGTTATGATAGGTATTAGGTAGGACATTTTCAATGCATAAATTACAATATAACCTTAACTGAATTAAGTCGTAATAAACATTTTGTTTTTATCTTTCATATATTTTTTTAAATAACAAAGGATTAATAACACTAAAAAAACATCTTGTGTAGAAAGTAAATTTCTCTAATATTCTAATCTCATATTATCTCACACACTATGTTTTATATGCTTTTAAAAAATCATCTTACACTCCCATAAGCTTAACTTTATACCTTTTATTTTGCAAGCTAACCCATTTGGAGCTCATATGATAATCACAACTTGTCAATTTACGTTTATATAATTTTTAAGTATTATTCTTCTTAATGTCTGAAATTGATTTCAATATCAATAATAAATCACACGATTTAGTTACTTCATACGAGATAATACACCTCACGCTTTTTTCATCATAACATTTATAAATTCTATTAATCTTTTAATATCAAAAGTCTAACGTAAAATGATTATTATGAAAGGAATCACACACACACACACACACATATATATATATATATATATATAAAATCCTAGGCCCGCCTACGTGGCGCCATCACAAACCAGAATTTTCTTTGAATTTATTTATTCCTAAACTAGTCTTTTCTTTCATGAAAAGTTGTGACTTTTACGAAAAGTTGTGGCTTTAATGAAAAAATGTGACTTTTATGAAAGGTTATGACATTTCTGAAGGGTTGTAACTTTCCAAAGAGTTGTGATCTTTCCGATAAGATACAATAAACATTTATTCACGCTACCCTTTTGCTGTATATAAATAGATGGATTTCCAGTCACTATTATTTGTAGGTTTTTTCCGCTATAGGATAGTCGAATTCAAATACATTAATTAAACTTCTTATGAAGTTTGTTTCATTCCTCAAAGTTTTCTTCCTCCTATTTCATGATTTCAGCAAGGATGATTGAAAATGATCTTCTCTTTTGTCCCTTTCTACATGTTTCTTCATATAAACAAAGAAATTTGATTTTAATTGCAATGCGACATTACTACTCTTGCACCTCCAGTCCAAAACTCATAACACTGCTGAAATTGTTGAATTCATTACATTTGGTTCTTTAATAAACAAAACTTTTATTTTTGCCACTATTATTTGTAGGGTTTTTTTCGCTATTGGGGAGTTGAATTCAACTACATTAATCAAGCTTCTTATGATGTGTGTTTTCTTCCTCAAAGTTTTCTTCCTCCTATTTCACGAAGCTTAATCTTTTACTGTAAGTCATAGTGATTCATGTATATTGTAATTTCTTTTTGCTATTTTGGTGACTTATTTTAAACTTTGTTAAAAAATCATGTGAGGATGATTGCAAATTTATCATCTTTTTTGTCCCTTTCTACAAGTTTCTTCATATATTTTTTGGAAAAATTGCTTGTGGGTTGTGCTATATTAGATAGCACACAACAACAAATATGTGATAATTAATACGGAACCAATGATGAAGTTTGTTAAAAGAACCAGCTTGCCACAGTTAGTATATTATTTTGATTGTTTTTTCTTAGGTACAAACATTTTGTATGCCATTGCACTCTTCCTAGAATATTAGTATAGAGACAATTAGTCCACTATTTTTATCGCAAGTTAACTAGTTTGCCATATTTCTTCGTCTCTTCTTTTTGGGCATAATAAGAGATCAAGTTTTCTTGAAACTAACAAATGTCCAAAATACATTATATCAAAAATATTTTTTATTGGCAATAAATATGTAAATTAACGAAGAGTGCTACAACGTTTACCAACATTAATTAATTGTCATAAGATTCAATGTTGCTATAGACTTTAGGGACATTTATAAGAGTACCAATTGCCTCTGAAAATTCATATTTTTGTCGTTAAAGATCATTTTTGTTGTAGTGATAACTAGATCTTTCTTTTGATTAAGTTTTTGTTTTTTTAATAAAGAAGTAATAACTCTTTCTATTAGCTTCTTTCAATTTAATTTGTGCACTGTAAACTTGGATACGGCTCGACAAACTATCTTTTTGAAATATATGTTAAGCAACATACCTTTCTTCTTGATTGTTAGGAAAGTAAGGTCGTCTTTATTATTATTTGTGAGTTCAAGTGCTCACAAAATTATGTTGTAAGATTTTAATATGTTATGTGTCAAACATTTTGTTTAGAATATCTAGTTGTGAACAGTTTCATTCAGATATCACCTACTACTTGGTTGATAATTGCATTAATTCTTTGTAATTACATACTATAACCATAACAATAACTATGGTTCAATTCCAAATAAGTTGGAGCCAGTGATATGAAACCTAAGCAATAGTAATGACTATTCTGACATAATGAGGAAAAACATTTATGATACTAACAATTTTAGTGTCATTTTTAACAGATACATGATACGGCATACTATAATAAAAAAGAGAATGATGGAGGTTCATAAGAAAGGAGCCGAAGGGTGTCCATTTGAATTTAGTTAATTATGTTCTTGACAATATAGTGTATATATCGAAACTACGAATATTACCGAACGATCATATGTAAACTTAATAAAATAGTTCAATCCCGTGTGAAGCACGGGTAATTTACCTAGTCAATTCATAAATCTATTCCTAAGATTACTAATTTGTTTTCTTTTCCGCTTTAATTAACCATAATCTTCACATTGCGTCGAGCCTGCGGACAACTTCCTGTGGCATGTGTTTTTATTTTAATAATAACAGCATGATCCATAACAAGAAGCGTCTGTAGTCCAACGGTTAGGATAATTGCCTTCCAAGCAATAGACCCGGGTTCGACTCCCGGCAGACGCATTCCCTTTTTTTTTAAAAAAATTGATTATTATGTTCTTTTATTTAATCTGTGGTAAATGTTAGTTGCTGATATATTCATTTTTCGTGAACAGTGTTGAGCTATATGAGACTCTCCAAAAATCTGGAGCAATAATCAAAGGTTTTCAGAATTTTATTTTGTAATGCTAGCTTCAAATTTCAAAAGTTTGATAACTTGGCTATACATGTATCATCAGTATGGTACATGTCTACATTTATTCTGACTTGTGCAGAGCATGAAGAATATACAAGGAAGCTGACGAGAGGAAAATACAGACGGAGTAGCTCAGTAGATCAGTACCAGTGGCTATAGGGACCATCTTGCTCCTCTCGAACATCTTAACTAGAAGGATCATAACAATAACATGTCCAACTTTGGTTTTTAGTTCATCAAGCGAACTGATCTTCATCCATTGTGGCCTCTCCTGCATAGTACCATCAACTGAATATTCAAACAAGAGAACTAAACAGATAACTCTATATCTACAGTTGCACATATATACATTTCATGTTTGATGTATGCCAGATGGCCACAACACATAACAGTAACCAGCATCATTTATGTCATCTCTAATTATCTTTCTCAAGTAATCAAACAGGAATGAACACACTGAAGTTTATGAATAAGGCAACAATATATACTGGAAGTATAAGAACGGTTATAATTCGCATGCAAACAGTTTTGGGAAAGCAATAGGGTACATAAGAAGATCCAGAGCACATTATATATACCTTCAGAGCAAACATCCCAAACAAGGAAGAATGCTTGAGGGCACGGTCGGCAGTTGGACTCCCATCAGCAGAGACATCAGTGATAAACAATCCATACAAGCCCATCCCGAATATGAACATCACGGTCCCAGCAAGATAAACATCTGCATTAAAAGGAAAATAAACTCAGGATCACTAAAGGATTACTAAAAGTTCAGATGTAAACAATGAAGTACTATATCAACCTGCTTGACATTCTAATATAGTTCTAAAGTGCTGATAAGCTTTGATCTCGAAATCAAAATATCGGTGCAATCATTGAATGTCTCCCCTCACTGAGGTACCTCTTCTACGATTTTTCTGATTACAAGCATGATGATCTTTAAGAAATCAAAGATCATTTTTCGAAACTCACCAATAGCTTCAACCAACCGCAGAACCATCTGTCCTGTGTGAATTCCTTTGACACAGCTCGTCCAATAAACCTTGTAAGCGTCAATAATGTAGATACAACCCTACAAAAGGGAATTTAACTGTAAAAACAATTGATAGAACCCGTAAAGTTGCATTACCTCTTATTTGATGATGACATGTATTAATCATAAGGAAGAATAATACACTGATTAGTCAATGATTAAGCGTATGAAGCAAAACCAATGCATGTTCAATGCCTTAAAGCACTAGAGAAAGGCTTACAAAAACATAAATGTACCTAAATAAATAATTAGCTCAGGATAACTGTATTACACTTTCAGTAAACTATAGACACAAAATCAATGTTACGCCTAAGTTACAAATGGATTACTGTTAGTCTGATTTTCAACATGCAATTTTCATCGTATAAAAAAGAGCTCGTAAAGTTACACTCAAAAGCATCTAAAAATCATATAAGATCAATGAACCAACATCTTATTGATCTAAATCTTTAGATTATACATGGTCAAAAAACAACAAGTGTACCGAAGTAAGAGGCAGAGGCAGAATTTGAACTTATGAGTTTGAGATTTTTATTCTTTTAATTTACTCTGTTCTAAAATAATAATTACTAAATATTCAATGGATTTCTTAAGACAAATACAAAAAAGTTTAGATCAAAGCTACTCGGTAAAAACAAGCTAAGCAATGAGGAATTACATTGAGGAAGCAGAGCAGGGAACCAGCCAATGAACCTCCAATAGCTAAGAACGCCAGAAAGCGGAAGTCAAATATCGCCTGTTCAAATTTAGACATCAATTTATGTTCATATTAACAACGAGTAGTAATACATCAAATTTTTGTACCCTTTCGACAGTTGACTCAGTGTTCTGAACAAATCTAACAAGTCCATTTTGAGGGGTCTTAGAGGGCTCAACAAAGGGCACTACTGGTGATGTTAGTACAGTACTTTCACTTGATGTGGATGACAAAGATGATTCGTGAGAAGGCATAGCTGATGCTGATGCAGATGATGCGCGTATAATAGGCAATTGTCTGTAATTTGTTCGAGTTTGAAGGTTAGATATATGAAATGATAGTGAAACAGAGGTTAGTGCAGCCATTGAATCTTATCAGAAAGAGAATAAATCAGAAAGAGAATAAAATTTGAAATAGTTTTGTGAAGAAGATTACTACTAGGAAATAATAGTGATATAAGAGCAAGACGTACCACATGGTTTGTTGGGGACCAGCTGTCTTTTTCAATAAGGCTCTAATTTGTCGCCTATATCTGTCCAAACAAAAAAAAGGACAATCCTATTAACATTCATTTCACATTTTTTTTTGTATGTACTCCCTCTATAGTCTATATCCAATTGAATAAATTGTAGTGTTGAATATCATGTATTATGAATATTATCATTAATACCCTATGTCCCAAATTATTTGTCCATTTTTTCTTTTTTAGTTGTTCCTAATTGCTTGTCCATTTTGACAAATCAAGAAAAAACAAATTTTTTTACCTATTATATTCTCAATTAATTACTTTGAAAAAAGGTAGTTGTTCTTGAAAATCTTAATTTTTTAATTGATCCATTTCATAATTAATAAGGATAAATGGTAAACTTATTATGTCAATAATTATTTTCTTAATAGGTGTGTCAATTAAAAAATAGACAAGTAATTAGGGACAAAGGGAGTAATATTGATATCAGTGATTTTGATATAAGTTCGGCGAAAATTGAACAAAATAAATTTCCATTCAAGTTGATAAGGATTTATTGCATATTTAAACTTGGGAAAATTACTTATGTAAACATTTACTTACCTTAATATCCATTTATCCCTATCTTTTTTAAAATTTTCAAAGATTCCTTATTCCCCCAATTCATAAAATCTTCCAGATACATAAATATTTCACTCCTATTTTCAGCCTACACCCATGTTTCCCACTCCCCATTTCACTCCTCCATTTTATCCCTAAATTCTCTCCACTTCTTTAGCAGTTACAAATTTTGAATTCATTTTGATTTTCAGAAGGTGTCTCTCTCAAGTTTATCAATTAATCTATTTTTAAATTTCAAATCTTTTCTATTTCCAATTAATGATTTCAAATTATTCAAGAGGTAGATTTCTTTCTATCACTTCAATTTTTGATTTCTTTTATCATTATTTTTTAATTTTTCATCTTAAAAAATAAAAATAAAATTACCTTTGCCCCCTGCCCTCATTGAAAACTTATTGAACCTTTGCAATTTTAGTTAATCATATTGTCGTTGAAATTTTTTCTTGAAAAATATTTATTTTCTTTTAATGTTTCTACTATTGAAAAATGTCCAAAAAAAAGAAGAAAAAGTTGGATCTGCCATAGCACGACCATCACTATCAAAGATACAAATTTTTAATGTATCTCGTTTATTTTGAGTCTTAAATTAGTATTTGTTAGTGTTATTATTGATATGATACATCACTGCTACAACAACATTTGATTTATGCAATGTATAATGTTCATATTTAATGTATTGATACATAACTCTAATGTTGTTGAATCTTTGATTAGTGTTTATCATGTTCAATATAAATTTACTTGATACATAAACTTTGTGTTATTTATCACACACACAAAAAAGAAGCTATTTTGGAACAATTACATGAATAATGTATTTTTTTATTTTAAATTATTGTATTTCTCAAACAAAATAAGATAAATAATTATGTATCATACACTAATTTTTTAGTTATGATACGTAAATTCAAATTTATACTAAATGTATCTAATACATAACAATTACCAAACAATAATGTATCGAGCTCAAACTTAAAATCTTATGAGCAACACTTTCTTATTTAATGTATCTAGTAGAAATAAAACACTTATTAATTTAAATTGAAAGGACCTTCATGATCTCAAACAAAATAAGATACATAAATAATAATGTATCATCCACTAATTTTTTAGTTATGATACGTAAATTCGAATGTATACTAAATGTATCTGATACATAACAATTACCAAATAATAATGTATCGATCTCAAACCTAAAATCTTATGGGCAACACTTTCTTATTTAATATATCTAGTAGAAATACAACACTTATCAATTTAAATTGAAAGGATCTTCATGATGTATCTTCTCAAAATTTCGATAATGTGAATCAAAATTGAAAGAATCTTCAATGAACTAGGAGAATAATTTTGAAACTCAAAATTTTCAACAATGTTGAATCAAAATGGAAATGATCTTCAATGAACTGGAGAAGAATTTTAAATCTCAAAATTTTCAACAATCTTGAATCAAAATCGAAAGGATATTCGATGAACTTGAAAATTCACAAAAGAAATCGTTTGTCCAACAACAATTCCATCACTTGTGTATCCTTCATAACTCACCTCGCTTATCCAAAATTTGGACAAAAGTTTTTATGAAACAGAGAAAACGATGAACAATAAGAAGAAATTTAATTTTTGCATTTTTTGGTTTGTTACACTATGGGATTTTGAATTCTTGACAATAATTTGGAATGGAATAACGTAATTTATGGGATCTTAATTTGATTTTCAGCTTTTTCCCCCCCTTAATTAGTGCAACAAATGGATACTATGAGTCATGAGATCTTATAAGAAAAAGTAAAAAAGAAAAAAAAAAAAAAAAAAAAAGTGGAAAAATGTCGGTCTCGTCGTGCGACGGACGATGGGTGACACGTCCGTGGAATGAGTGAAATGGAAAATTGAAAAAAAAAGTGTGTGTCCCAACGCAATCACACGAGACTCGGTGGAACGAGATGGAGTAGCGGTCAGAGTGGTAGACTGAGTAAAAAAAAAGTGTGAAAATTATGACGACGAGATTTTCCGAAGACGTTGATGGGGAGATGTGGTTATGTGCCGTATGTTTTGAAAGAACTTTAAACTTGAACCCATATTTTTCAACAAAATTCATTTAACTAGAGATGATGCATGCATTTTCAACACATATATGGTAGTTTATATCATCCTGGGTTTGAAATACACATAAATCTATTTTCAATCAAAGTTTGGGAGAAATGATTTGGGAGAGGAATTTATTGGATTTGGGTGATTGAATTTGGAAAATGGTTGGGAGGAGTTTTGAAAGTGGGAGTGGTTTAGAAAATGAGATTTTATATTAAAAGGCATCCATTAACTACAATACATGCATAAACACTATTCAAGAATTACTTAATTATTATTCATATGTTGTTAATTGCTCATGGTTCGATTTAGCTACTCATGATTGAAAGAACACAATTCATGTTTTGATAAGAAGAATTCATGAACTAAATCTACAATTGAATTTCAAAGTCAAAATCTTGTAAGTTAATTCCACAAAATACCAAGAACTAAAAGTAAAAACTAATGTCTGACCACCAAAAATGACGTTTACATACCCTATTTATAGAAAAACATATCCCAAACAAAAAGGAAACAAAATAAGGAAATAAACTTCTAAAATATAGCATCAAATGCATCAACGATAATGTATCCGAAATGTCTAAAAAATATGGAATTTATGTAATTATAAAAATAATAAGGATAAAAAATAATTTAAGTCATACTTTAAATTTTATGTTAGCCTAACCTAAATGGTCTTCTAAGTTTTAGGTGCATGGGATGAAAGAGAAATTGAAAACTCATCTCTCAAGTATGGTATTTTTTTCAACTATTAACTGTCCGCACAATTAATATACTCCAATAATTTATTTCTTTTAATTGGTTACTCTTTTGTTTTTAATATACATTATATATTTTATCCCTATTATTTCATTAGATAAAATGATTATTTATTTCAATTTTTTTTGGATTTAAAATTACATAACTTACTTAACACCCTTTTTTGTTTTATCCAAATAAAAAAGAAGATTTAAGCAAAGTAATGAAGTTAAAATAGTACAACTTAATGAAAAGACAAAAAAAATGTACATTTTTGTAATGAGTATTTATTTTAACTATGTATTGTTTTCTTTCGAATTAAATTCGTAAACATTTGTTTGAATATTTTTTTTCTTTATACTTTTTCTTTAGATGTAATGATTATTTGTTTTATAATATGCATTCCTTTTTTTTTCTTGGCCAAAAATGTTTTAAAAAACGATTGATTAAAATATCACTATCTCTTGCCCTAATAAAAAAAATTATAATCAAAATACTTGTTCCAAGTTTTTTTTACAGATTTGGCTTGAAGAAGATGATTCAAATAATTGGTGAACTTAAAAAAGGTCAAAATATATATTTTATCCTAAAAAAAGTCATATGAATAAGAAATTTCAAGTGACAACGTGTATATCACACTTTTATGAATTGTCAATGTTCAAGGGGGTCGTGTTTTTAAATTGCCATGTTGAGGAGGATAATTAAGCCAACATAAAATTAAGATGTGCATTGAATAAAACTCGTCAAGTTCAAGTTCAAGTTTATGATGACGATTTGAGTGGTATTTTAGTGATGATACAAGTATACCTCTTATAAGTGATACAATGATACAATGTGAATTGAGCAAGCAAATGCATCGAAATTGATGAACAAATATAGTAAAATTGAGTGAACAAATGCAATGATAGCGACATTGAGCGAATAAATGCAATGAATTTGAGCGATATATACATAGAATTTGAGCAAACAAATATAACAAATTTAAGTGACAGATATAGCCCCAAAACAATAGCTATAAATCCTAAATCATAACTAGGTAAACTGTACCTACTAATGAATCTCATTTTTAGTTGCTGTTTCTCTATTTTCCTGGTTTGATTTTTTTTTTCTTTGGATATTTATTAGTACTACTATAGGCACTCACTTTACAAACAACTAAATAAAAACATGGATATATACCTAGTTAAATGGAAAGTGAAAGGTATGGAATTCGATTTTTTATTTTTTTTTATATTTCGATTTTAAGGTTATGTAAGCTTAATAACATAAGTTCAAAATTGAAAATTACTGGTTCTGAACTCAGCTATTGTACTTTAGTTTTTCTGAAGAATCGAATTTAAAACAATGAACTTGAAAAAATCAAACTGAATTGAATTAGTTTGGTATGATATTTCACTATTAAAAAATTGAAAATCTAACTGAATTAAAATTTGAAATAACTAATGTTACGGAGTAAAATCCCTGTCTTGCTATAAGGTAAGTTTTGATTGCTTCAATGAATTTGTCATAGAAATCCCTATTGTTGTAGTCACTATTACCGGTACGTTACAAGCATCGTGTTGTTGTTATTGTTAACATGATTAATTGAGATTGAATTCTGAAATTGCTGGTACAGAGACTTAAACGTGCATTCTTTCAAAGCTTGAGCAGAACAAACACGAAACAAAGAGAGAATCGCGAAGAAGACAACTAATTTTGTTGCGATTCCCATATATGCTTTCGTTGTGCATATGTTTTCAATACTTAATATAATGTATTCATGTACGAGTGATGTAATCAGGTGATTAATGTAGGAGTACAAAATATATATAAGGGCAGAACTAGACGTGATCCTAATTCTAATTGGATTCTTACTTGGAGCTTAATTAACTTTTTCAAATTCAGTTTAAGTTTTTTTTCTTTCTTGGCTATACTGGAGAAATTGGAATTTAAACGAGAGGGAGTTGCTCGGATGGTAGCACTTCACTTCCAACCCAAGATGCAGTTAGTCGTGAGGAAGGGTTAAAAAAAAAAAAAAAAAAAAAAAACAAAACAAAAAAAAAAAAGAGAAATTGGAATTTGGAAATCAAAAGTATTACTATCCATATATAATTTAGAATTTTCAATTTAAAAATTAACCTATCAAAAAGAGTACCACTGAAAGAAAAGAAAAAAAATTAAACCGTAAATAAGAATATGGCCTTATATAGTAAAGAAGACGCTAAACTCTTAACCAAAAAAAAAAGTAATAAATCACATTCACATAGATGCTAAAATATATAGTAGAATAAATAAATATTTAATTGATTGAACTAATTAAACTTTTGTTATATCATACAAGATTGGTTGCGTATGAAATTAAATTATCATTTGAAATAATCTCAAAATCTCAAAAAAATAAGCCTCTAATTTTTACTATTAAGATTTAAGAGCACTATACTTTTGAACTATTTGCTTGTGGGAGAGTATATTGGAGCTACTTAACCAACTACGAAGATATTTTTGTTCCAAAAAATTATTCTATTTCGAATAATTTACTATAAAAAAAATTATAAGTTTTGTCTTCAATAATAATTTTTTTAAAAGAAAAGGTCGAGAAAAAGTAAAAACAGAAAATTTGAAAATATCTACTAGCCTCAAAATATATCTACATCAATGGAAGAGAATTGAAAAAAAAAACATATTTATCTTTTAGGTTGAGATTTGTATGGCCATGGCTGCATGGTCCTGTTCAAACCATTCTCCAGCTTCACTCTTCCCTTATCCTTCTAAATTATCCACTAAACCTTTCTTCCATTATTCAATTCTGTATTGCCCTAAAAATTGCTCTTTTTTGGACCCAATTCATGCATTGACAATTGAAGCAGCTAATGAAGCTTTTACAATTGAAGGAAGTTCTTTGGTTTTCGATACCGATTTTGAGGAGAGTATCAATAAAGTTGAGATGTTTGATGAGAAGATTGGGTTAGCATTGAGAAGAAAGAGGAGAAGAAAAAGAAGAAGCTGTTGTCATTCAGAATGTTTGGAAATGGAGAAAGGGGATAAGATTTTCAATTTGAAACCCTTAAAAACAGGTTTCTACTTGACCCATAAGGAAGAGGCAAAGTATTCTTGGTACCTTAAGGTACAACTCCAGGATTCATCAATTGAGATTGTAAAGATACTTTTGTTTGTAGGTTAACAATGTTTATCATAGAGAATTAGATGCAGGGGCGGAGCCAGGTAGGGTGAAGGGTTCATTTGAGATCTTTTGGTGGAAAATTACACTGTTTATTTATGATTAAAGTTATTTTGTATGTATACATTATAGATGTTGGATTATCTTTGGCTTCTTTGTGTTTGCTTCTTCATATTTTGAATTTCCGTAGTGAAAATTCTGGCTCTACCGCTGTTTAGATGTAATTAACTTATAAGTGACATGATTGTGTAAATATTATTTACTATACATTGTATGTGCATAGAACTTCAAAAACTCTCATTTATATAGAAAGTATGTCTTCTTTGCATTGTTTTAAGAGGGTATAGTGTTGATAATCGAGATAGTAATTCATACAATTTGAAATAAAATGAGTAACGTTTTAATGAAATACAAGACCCCTTAGCTTGAACAGGTTTATACTGGTTTTATGGTGTTATTATTTTCTTGCTTGTTTATTTTGTAGAGAATAGCAGAAGAAAGGTATAACCGGAAAATCCTTCTGCTAGCCCAAGATCGTTAACTAAGATCGGAAGATTCAACTAAGGAAGAGGAAGCTAGAAAGGAGAACTTATTTATAGAAGAAGACTCTTGAATTAGGTTGTTCTTAGAATGCTTGGGTTTGGGTTGTTTACAAATGACTATGGCAACCCCTATTTATACTAGAGTAGGGATGCTTCAAGAAATTATTCTAGATAGATCTATAAGAAAAATCTAGATGACTTTATATTCTAACTATCTAACAAGAATCTAGATTTTTCTATAATTCATTATAAATATCTATTTCTCTAGAACATCTACACAATTCCTAGATACATCAAGTACTTAAGGTACTACTCTACATAACTCTAGAAAGTTCTACTAAATATCTAGGATTATTTGTACCTCCAAAAAATTATCTTTATTTTTCACACTCCCCCTTAAAGTGATTTTTTGGAAACTACCCCACACTTGTTGCGGAAGAACTCAAACGAAGCTTTGAGCTACTTCTTGGTGAAAATCTCAATATTTTCTTCCGAACTCCTCTTGCTTCTTCAAGTGATAAATATTTTCCGTTATTGAATGGTCCATGTAAATTATCTCCTTGCTGAGTTTCTGAACCCCCCCACCCCCTTTCTCTTAACTTCTCGGCATCACTTACCTGTAAAGTGTCAACACCAACATAGGATCCACTTCCATATTCTCTTATCATCTCCTCGATAGATTTGTTGGCAGTTTTAGAGCTTTCAAAAATCATATCGTTTGTTTTTAAGACTTCAATATCAGCTTCTTTCTCTATTTGATCTTTACTTTCTCCATCTGCTTTCAGAATTTGCTCTAAGTCATTAGTTGACCTTGATATAATAGATGATTGACCAGATACTTCCGTTTCCAATACATCTCCCTCGATGCTTTCTCTGTAAAGGTCACCACTAGCACATATAGTTTCAGATATTTTCAGTTCAAGATCTTCTTCTTTGATTTCATTAATAGCAACTACCCTGTCACCAATGAGAATATCCTTAAGAATTTCTTGCTTCATGCCGACAACATCAATTTCTTGCTTCTCCACGTGATCGGCTATATTATATTCTATATCCTTGATCCACCCCCTTTCAGTATTGATGGAAATCATGACATCTATTGCTCGAGCCTCAACTACTAAACAATTTCTCCACTCTTTTTCTTCTGCAACAACTTTTTAAGCCATATTGCTCTCCTTAGCTCGGCAATATCTTTTTATGTGCCCTACTTCACCACAACGATAGCATCTGAGAGGCTTCTTACCATAATAGTTAGAAGGCTCTTCCTTCTTTCCAGGTGAGCTTGAATCACGTGAGGATCGAGAGTGCGACATATCTCTTGATTTTCCTTTGAAGTTCCTCTTGTTGGTTACAAGAGCATCTCCTTCTCCATCTTTGACAAACACACTAGCCAACTGCTTGGCTAGTAATTCCTGTGACGACAACAAATTTTCAAATTTCTCCAAGGATGGTTGTTGAGCCCATCCTTGAATCGATGTCACAAATGGAATATTAATATTCAGGCTTCAAATCACGAATGACAATTCTTCTCATTCGTGCTTCAGAGATAGCCTCTTTCGAATTCAACAAAGATATCTCAGAACATAAGTTCTTAATCTTCAAAAAATGCTCGGCGATAGAAAGGTTACCTTGAGTGGTGTTAGCCAATTCATTCTCTAATATTTGCAACCAAGCTTCATTCTTCTTATTGAACAAACAATCGATGGTCCTCCATATTTCATGAGCTGATTGACACTTTATAATATGATCGAATAAACTGGAGGAGATTGCCCTCTTTAGAATGAACTCCACCTTCACATTAACCTGCTTCCACTTCTTGTACGCACTGCTATTTTCAGTCCGTCAACAGGAGGACTTGTGTCATTTCCATTAACAACATCCCACAAATCCTCTCCCACAAGGTATGATTCCATACATGTTTTCCATACCTTGTAATTTGACTGATTCAACAACTCCATCCCCAGTCCATTGACACGGCCGCTAAAATCCATATAGACAAACCAGTTGAATCTACCACTAACCCGATCTTGAAATAACACCCACAAGCCAATCCACGGCTATGACTCTGATACCATGTAGAGAATAGCAGAAGAAAGGTATAACCGAAAAACCCTTCTGCTAGCCCAAGATCGTTAACTAAGATCGGATGATTCAACTAAGGAAGAGGAAGCTATAAAGGAGAACTTGTTTATAGAAGAAGACTCTTGAATTGGGTTGTTCTTAGAATGCTTGGGTTTGAGTTGTTTACAAATGGCTATGACAACCCCTATTATACTAGAGTATGGATGCTTCTAGAAATTATTCTAGATAGATCTACAAGAAAAAACTAGATGATCTTATATTCTATCTAACAAGAATCTAGATTTTTCTATAATTCATTATAAATATCTATTTCTCTAGAACATCTACACAATTCCTAGATACATCAAGTACTTAAGGTATTACTCTACATAACTCTAGAAAGTTCTACTAAATATCTAGGATTATTTGTACCTCCAAAAAAATCTTTATTTTTCACATATTTTATTGTCTTTACTTTATTTGTTTTAATTCTTGTACTAGGAAGAAGCAAGAATTGAGATATTGAGAAAGATGGTTGAAGAAACAAGCGAGATTGACCTGAGTTCAAAGCAACTGGCTAAGGCTGCGGGAATGAGCACACGAAGACTGGATAAGCTCTTGATTAATGCGAAAGAATCACAAAAGAAGATAATTCAATGCTATAGAGGGCTTGTTGTATCTGTTGCAGCTTCATATCAAGGCAAAGGATTAAGCTTACAAGATCTAATACAGGTCCCTAATTTCATCTCTTGTAATCTAGCTTTATTGTCATTGCGATTCTGTTTCCCTATGGACGGTAAGCATCCCCTTCTTCACTGTTCTGATTACAGGAAGGAAGCATAGGTCTACTTCATGGTGCTAAAAAGTTCAATCCTAAGAAGGGGTATAAGCTTTCTACTTATGCTTATTGGTGGATTAGGCAAGCTATTTCAAGAGCCGTAGCTAACAAGTCTAGAGTTATTAGATTACCGGTAAGCTAATGCATTATAAGGACTTCATTACTCTTAATATTCACCATTGTGCAAGTTTTGCATTTTGTGATAGAGTGATGACTGTCAAATTTTGTGATAGTTCTAGTGCAATGGCCATGAAATTTTGTAGTAGTCTAGAGCTGAGCATCAAATCACAGGGTCTTTTTCTACATGAACTTTTTCAGCATAATCATGCAATGAAATGCTGATAATTTAGCAATATTAGCCTGCGAAAATCATAATGTTTGCTAAATTAGTTTACTGACAATAAGCCCATGAGGCCAACTTCTTCATGAGCTTTTCTGGTTAAGTAGATACATGTATAGCTAGTTATGATTGTAATAAGTGAAATGCATTGGTTAGTCTGTTATATGCAGGGGAGCATATCTGAGCTTGTTCCAAAGATTTGCAATGCCAACACTGAATTAAGCAGAAAGCTTCGACGAATGCCTTCCTACGATGAGATTGCAGAAGCTCTTGGTCTGGATGTTTCAACTGTTAGACTAGTTATCGAGAGGAACCGAGCACCAATTTCCATTGATCAAATAGTAACTAGCCAAGGCTACATGTCATTGCAGGTTTGTCCCAAATCTTTGCTGTTTCAACAATTGTTTTCTTATATTAGCATCGCTAATGAGAATTTGGCGCTTATAAGCTGCTGGAAATTGAATTAGTCTTGCCTACAAAGAATAACTTGATAGAGCTTCTTAATGAGCTAATGCTGATCAAGCTTGACTTAAACTTACACACGAAAAGGCGCTTGATTAATGATGAGTAAAAGCTCGCGCCTTACTGTCAAATTTTGATTGTTGCAGAATATCATATCAGGGCCAGAAGACACAACACCAGAAGAAAATGTGAAAAGACAAATGATGAAGCAAGACCTGGAGAAGATTCTCCACAATGTGTTATGTGATAGAGAAGCAAAGATTCTGAAATTGCACTTTGGCCTCAATGGAGATACTCCTCAATCTTTTGAGGAGATTGGAAGAGTGCTTAAGCTTTCAAGAGAAAGGATTAGACAGATTAATTGCACTGCCTTGTCAAAATTAAGGGAAAGTAGTATGTTAGACAGCTTCAAAATGTACATAATATGAAAATATTTTGTAAAGACACGATATTTTGTACATTGTTCACAAGCTAAATTGAATTGATACAACAATATATAAGCTCAACAAACAGTTAATCAATCACGTGAGAACCTTTTCCATTTTGGAGCTAACTAATAAAAATGAAGAGAACAAGGAATATATATTACTCTTACTTTCTACTCCCACTAAAACTATGAAAAATCTACTTAGCTGAATGTAAAATGTTTGATGTGTGACATTGTGTAACAAAGAAAAACTATATGATCTATTCATTAAAATAATACAGTACTAAACAAAATGATACCTTATGAAAACATATGTAACAACCTTGAGTGTAACTCCTAATTATGAATGCAAACACCTAACCTACATGGCATATATACATGATTCCATCATATGATATTTCTGAAGTTTTAAGGTTTTATGCATTTCATTCTCTATTTGGCCCGCTTCAAACAACATGAGAAAAAAAGGTCCGGTCAATAGCATAGCTCTCTATTTCCCTGGTCTCCTTTCGAAGGAGAGGCCTTGACATTCCTAATTCGGTAGGGTCGGATGGCTTTCTTTGCCCCAGCTTGGTGAATCGCATCCCCGCACAACAACATTGTGCGCCATTACAGTTCTCGACCACCGCGCAACACTCAGGTAGGTACGTATTAGAGAGAGTATAAAACAAGAAACTTACAACAAGAAGCGTTTGTAGTCCAACGGTTAGGATAATTGCCTTCCAAGCAATAGACCCGGGTTCGACTCCCGGCAGACGCATTTTTTCCATGTAAAAAATGGCCCCTTTTTTCCATTTAAAAAATGCCTCTTTGAATGAGATCGTTGTCAACACTTGCCATTTTTTGTCTTGTCATGATATGATAGGTTTGTTTGTCAATTTTTGCCTTGATAGGTTTGTCATTTTCTCATTTTTGTGTAATGTAGTTGCGTACAATTTTGTAATTGTGAATTGTGTGGCCAGATGAAGAAAAGGATATCTAGTTGGAAATCCACACACAAAAAAAAAAAGTGCTATTACATATTGATTTTCTTTATCTTGGAGGGTGGATATTTGGATTAAAATTTCAAGGCTGAACCCATTGACAGCCCCATAGAGTGAAAGTTGGCACCAACTTTTAAGGGTTAGACGATGGGTTCCGCCAAATTTCAATGGCATACCTGATTATATGTTCATTCTTTAGTCTATGGTGAAAGGTAGATACTGGATTGTTGGAACATTCACTTTTAGTAAACACTAATGAGCTACTTAAGAGAGAGAGAGAGAGCTATTAATACTAAATAACACAAGGTTTTCAGAAGAAAAAAAATTGATGCTAGCTTCAAAAGTTTGTTAACTTGGCTACATATACATATTACTATGGTACATGTCAACAGTTAGTCTGACTTATGCAGATTATGAAGAATATACAAGGAAGCAGAAGACAAGAAAATACACACTGAGTAGCTCAATAGATCAGTACCAGTAGCTATAGTCACCATCTTGCTCCTCTCGAACATCTTGACAAGAAGGATCATGACAATGACATGTCCCACTTTGGTTTTTAGTTCATCGAGCGAACTGATCTTCATCCATTTTGGCCTCTCCTGCATGGCACCATCAACCGATTTAAACAAACGAACTAAACAGACAACACTATACCTACAATCGCACATGTTTCGTGGTTGATGTATGCAAGATGCATTCATATTCATAAGCTTACATGTTACAACACCAATTTCTGGGATTGGCAAACTAGATTAGACTGTCAAATCTTTAACGGTCACATAGAGCATCATAACAGTAATAACGAATAAGTATCAAAGAAAGAATGTAACTAGCTCATTGAAACTTATGCTTCTTATGATTCAGCAGTTCGATTAAATCCTTAATACCAGTTATTATAGCTCTGTGAAATGTGAATACCGTAATCTTCAGCAGACTGCTAGAAGGGCCAGATAATACAGTGAACCTTTATAGAGTTTCATTTGGCTCTACCATAAGAGCCTATAAAAATTACGAAAATGATCTGAGAGGTTCATTAGCATCTATTCCAATCAGAACTCTGGGATTCATTGATATCTAAAGCCAAGCATAGAAAAATATTTTGTTGTAGAATCAAGTCTTCGCTGCTTTTTAGAGTAAAAATCATGTTTCTTAATACATAAAGGTTAAAAAGTGAACAACATTAGATCATGTGACATGAATGTGATTCCAGCTTAAAAAACTCTCCTCTAAATAAGTAGTTTTCATTTTGAAAAAGAATCATCAAATTTTCCATCTCCAAATCCCTTTCTCCAGTAATTAAACAGGAAAGATTAAACTGAAGTTTATGAAGAAGGAAACAATATATACTGGAAGTATAAGAACTGCTAAAATTGGTAAACGGAATCGAGAAAGAAATAGAGTACATAAATCAAGAATATCCAGAGTATGACTACCTTCAGAGCAAACATCCCAAACAAGGAAGACTGCTTGAGGGCACGGTCGGAGGTTGGATGCACATCAGGAGAGATATTAGTTATGAACAATCCATACAATCCCATCCCAAATATTAACATCACGGTCCCAGCAAGATAAACATCTGCAATACAAGAATAATAAACTCAAGAACAAAAAAAAAAGATATTACATGTTTAGATGTAAGCGATGAGGTACTATATCACCCTGTAAATTGACATTTTAGTTGGAAATTCTGCAACTTCTATACGAGCTACAACTGAATACTCTTTCACGATCACAACCTCTATACAACTAGGCCATGGCTCCAACAACAGTATTGCAACCAAGGTAAAAGTACTTCCCGGATAATTTACAAGACAACCAGAGGAAGTTAGAATAAAACAAATTTAAGTGCAAGTATAACAGGTTGTTTATTGAAACACCGAAGATGATTCACTTTAGGAAGACTAGAAAAGGATTTTTTATCCATCGACTGAGTGATATTTTCGATAAATATCAGATTCTGATCTAAATACCAGAATGAAGTGTTAAGCTTCTTCTCGACTGATAAATTTTGCTTATAATCTTCCACTAGAAAGTGATAGTAAGGTAGAAGACTCAGAAAATATAGATAATTTAGCAGCAAATGACTCAACATTAGGGAAAACTACTAAAGCAGGTTAGAATAGGATACTGTGGTGCACAAATAATTTCAAAGTGGCAATCAAAAGAGAGATGCATGAAGTTACATTTAAATGCAACCTTCAGATGTCTCCCCTACACTGAGATGCTTGTCTATTTCAAATTTCTGACAACAAGCATGATGATCTTAAAAAGAATCAAGATTATTCAAAAACTCACCTATAGCTTCAACCAATCGTAGAACCATTTGTCCTGTGTGAATTCCTTTGACACAGCTCGTCCAATAAACCTTGTAAGCATCAACAATGTAGACACAACCCTACCAAAGAGAATTTAACTGTATAAACAACTGATAGTACCGGTAAAAGTGGAATTATTTCCTGTCTTGATGATGTCATGTAGTAGAAGGGATAGTAAGAAGCACATTAGTTGAGGACTAAGAAGCAAAATCAATGTTTTTACGCCTTAAAACACTAGAGAGAGAGGCTTTTAGAAGCAATAATGTACCTAAATAAACAATCGACTGAGGAAAACTGTAATGCACTTAATAAACTATAGACTGATAGTCAACTGATATTTTAGAAGTTAAGATAGAGTTCCCAAACAGATTGAAGACAAACGGTATATTGCACCTGTAATTTCATCATTTAATTATTGGTGCTTTTAGCTAGTGATAGTCTGATAGATTATGAAATCATGAAATGCAGGAGAACGAGCAATAAGACTTCGGAAATGGATTAGGAATAGCTGACTCCCAAAATACTACATTTTCTATTAATGCATGATGTATGAAATAATAACAGAATTACAACAAACTAATATTAGTCTGGTTCTCATCAAGCCATTTTTATCATACATTGAATCAAAAGATAACTCCTGAAGTTGTTTGAAGCAAGAAGTTTAATATAGCCAATCACCCTAAAGCATCTATAAATCATATTGAAATTATCAACATTTGCGGTCTATAGATTACATGTGGTCTATAAAACAACAAGTGCACTAATGTATCCAAGTTTGTGCCTTAATTATATCCTCAAACAGAAGTCCAGCATCATAAATTTCACCATGAAACACAAAGATATAAAATTTAACCACATATAATAGATGACACTCATATATTTTCATACTACAAATTTAAAAAATAACGGATGCTTGAATAAAGGAATTACATTGAGGAAGCAGAGCAAAGAGCCAGCTAACGAACCTCCAACAGCAAGGAGTGCCAGAAAACGAAAGTCGAATATTGCCTGTTCAAATATAGATAAGCAATGATCAACAGATATGTGAAACATACATCAATTTTCCAGTCATATTGAACAGATACTGAAATTATAACCTTAAATGTCAATTCTTGATACCATCTTGTAGTGATTCTATGTTTTGAGAATATGGACTTGAAACCTCACCTTTCATGAAACCATTGTTAGAACTTTTGCCACTGCACTAAATAGTTTTCGCTTTGCTTAAATCACTTCCATGGGCATATCATATTCTTAATGTTCTGAATCCAATTGTTTAGCCAGATACAACTCTTTAATCTTGTTTTAAGCTATTATGTTATGATGTTCAAATACGCTATACCAAAGTTGCTACAATTTGAAGCTTGTAGATTCAGTATTTTAGCCCCCTTTAAGTTAATGGATTCAAAATTAAAGTCTATAGTACATATTAAATTGATTTCTTAACACGAAGTGTTTGAACCAAAGTTACTGATTTGATGTAATCCATACCTACACACTAGCTTTGCCCCTGATTAAATAAACAAACAAATGGTAGAAATAATAAGTAGCAAGAAATGCATCAAGGGTGTGGCCTAATGGTTGAGAGTCAAGAGGTCTCATGTTCAAATTCCCGTGCATACAAAAAAAAATACTAGGTGATCCCATTGTTCCAACGTTATGGACAGAGTTATCTGGTACCTATTGCCGATGAAACATGTCGGATATTCCGTAAAATTAGTTCGAGGTGCGTAAGAGGTCATAAAAAAATAAGTAGCAAGAAAGAAGAACAAAATCAAATTTGTACCCTTTCAATGGTTGATTCCGTGTGCTGAACAAATTTAACAAGTGGGTTTCCATTGGGATTTGCCATGTATCCATTTTGAGGGGTTTTAGAGGAATCAACAAAGGGCGCTTTTGGTGAAGATAATATACTCCCAATTTCTGTGGACGATGATGATGATGGTTCGTGAGAAGGCATAGCTGATGAAGATGATGCAAGTATGATAGGTAATCGTCTGTAATTTCTTCGAATTTGAAGGTTAGATATGGAAAAAGGCACATGGGTCAATGAAACTGAAGTCAGTGCAGCCATTGAAGTCGATCCAAGAGAAAAAACTGAGATATTTTTTTGTGAATAAGAAAGAGTTCAGAGTTGGAAGTATTATATCTGAGGAAATGCCACTTGGTTTGTAGTCCTCCCACTTGGTTTGTAGTCCTCTGTGGGGGACTAATTTAGTTTCGTAATTAAAAAAATTATGTACGAGTATTAGTCACTCCACCGCAATCATCAAAGTTTTATGCTTTTTTTCCCTCTCTATTTCCTGATTGTTTAATTTGTTTATCTTTTGGGTTTTCAAGGTCCAAATATGTGAAATGGTTCAAAGTTGCATCTAAATTACGGGAACCATTAACCTGCTATTTATGGGGAAATTTGAATTATTTCGCAGTTGTATATATAAAATATTGGATTTATTTTATATAATTTAAGGGTAAATATAAATATTCTTTCCAACTTCAAACCCTTAAATTGAAATTTGAACTATTTCAAACTTTTGAAATGCAGTTATGTGCGATAGATCAATATTTCAACATTTGTAAATACTGAATTGATCATAAGTATTTAGAATTTCAGTATTTGAACACATTGATCACTAGGTCTAGACGTGACGGAAAAATATTGTGTAATGAAGTGAACTTCAATTTTTTTTTTTGAAATCCTAAAAGTTGAAATATATGTATTTTCAAACAAATTTTCACAAGTCTATTTGTTGATTACAAAACTAAGAAAATACTATAGATTTTTTTTTTTTTTGGATCAATAATTGGTCAGGGCCTTTATTATTAAAAAGAAAAACAAATCTCTCAGACAAAAGCTAAATAAAAACAAAAATAAACAAAAAGCAAAAAGGAAACTAAAACAGTAGATAGAAAAGAAGCAGAAATGGAAAGAAACCCACACCTTCTTCTTTGGAATCTGCAAAAAGACGCAGCTCCAGCAAGATCAGCAACTCCGGCCGCCTTCCAGTCGCCGACATTAAGACGAAATGTTCAAGAGCTTAGGCGGCATCCACCTGGGCGTTCAAACTTCTCACAAACGCCATGGATCTAGTTTGATGAAGACTTCTTCAACTCGTAACAGTCGTCCATCTTGTCCGCAAGGTAACGACACAAACAAAGAGCTTTAGAGCTTGTCACATATACATCAAGGAGATTTACCTAACATACCTTAAATCGTGCAGGCTGAGCTTCGAGAAGCTAATACCACTGCAACGATTAAAGGCTAATTAGGTAACCTCTTCGATTCTGCAGAATTAGACCAACTTTAAACACAATTAGTCTAATTTAAAGTGTTCTGCAATTGTGTAAATGTTGTTGGAGGCCTGATATACTCTTTGCTGTTGTATGTTTTTGTTCATGCCCCTTCTCTGTTTCAAAGGTTTTGTTTTAGATATTGAAATTAACATTTTGACATTTCTTTATCCTGAGATTTGGTGTTCCTTGTTTATCACCATGAAGTATTGCTTGAGCTTGTCCTGGTAGGTCTTCTACTGATGTAAACTGACTGTTATTTGTACCTGCAAAACTGAAGACATAGTTAGTTAAAAAATCAGCCAGTTTGTTCCCTTCTTTGACAATGTGTGTCACCACCACTTCCTTATCCTTTAGCTCCTCCATAATGCACCTTGTGTCCACTGCTATTGCCCAAGGAATTTTCCATATTCTGTCAAGGACTTTTTTAATTATTAGTGAGTCTGTTTCCATCACAAAAGGGAGATAATTATTTTGCACACAATACAGTAGGCCACTTCTAAACGCTTTCACTTTAACTTCTAATGCAGTGCAAAATGCTGTACAATCAGTTTGTGCATAGATTAAATCTCCATGGCAGTTTCTCACACAAAAAGCTTTAGAGCTGATTGATAATTGATCTTTGCTAAAGCCATCAGTATTGCATTTAAATACTCCAACAGCAGGCCAACTCCATCTTACTACTTTCCTAGAGAGCCTTGGGCTATATTCTTCAAAAAACTTTACCATCCAAGGCCAAGAGCTTGGGATATTAACTAACCAAGGATATCTATTCATAGCAAATAAATGAATATTCTTGTTGATTTCTCTTAACATAGTGAATCTGGATAATTTTCCTCCATTTCTAATAGTATTTCTTCTTTTTCAAATCTGCCATATGATAAATATTGGTACTACATTATATAGAGGTTTCAATTTAACATTACAATCAACACCCCACCACTTGTCCATTGTTTGCTTCAATTGTATAAATGGTCCATGTATCCCTGCAGCTCCTAACAGATTTCTCCATAAAAAATTGACATCTGAGCATGCTACAAACAAATGGTCAAAAGTTTCTACTATTGTGTTGTTACAACAAACATAGACAACAGAGTCAACAATTTGCACCTAACTTATACCTCTCCATAGGGATTCTTTTAAACCACATTCTCCAAGAAGGAAGGAAACTCTGAAAGGTATTCCTTTTTCCCAAATAAACATAATATCATTCTGCTTGTCCTTCCTTTGTCTCATCATTTCCCAAGCACTTCTAACAGTAAAGGTTTCCTTTACTGTTGGGCATCCACCATGGTTTGTCCATCTCATTAGCTATTAGGCCAGACCCCAGGTTGGTATTCACATGTTGACATATTTCATCCCCAAACATTTCCTTTATCATACTCATATTCCATCCATTAGTGCTCATAACCTGATTAACTTCTGCAAAATCATCAGTTATTGTATGAGTTAGAGGTAGTACATATTGCAATGCCTCTAATTGAGTCCAATTGTCATGACATAGGCTAGCATGACCCCCTATTGGCTCCCACCATATCTCCTGGTCAATATTATCTCTAGCATGAAACATTAGCTTCCAAACTTGAGATCCCCCTTTCGATTCTACAGTCTGTGGACCATGTCTCTTGCAGTATTTATTCCATAAGAAATTGGACCACAAAGTATTTTTAGTTCTGAAGTTCCACCAGAGTTTAGCAAACAATGAATTAGACAAGTCAAATAGGGACCTAAAACTAAGACCTCCTTCTTTTTTAGGTACACAAATATCATCCCAGGAGATACAATGTTTTGCCCTCCCATTTTCTTTGAAATTCCATAAAAACTTAGCAAAGATTTTATGAATGTCATAAATGATGCATTTAGGAGGAGCCATAACAGCTAGTAAGTATGCGGCAACACATGTTTGATAAGGACTGCCTTGCCCCCAAAGGAAAGCATTTTGCCTTTCCAAACCTGAAGTTTACTTTGGATCTTCTTTATCAATTTTGAAAAATCAACTTTCCTTTTCTTAGCATGCCCTGTAGGACATCCTAGATACATTAAAGGGAATTTACCTCTTAGAAAACCACCACCTTCACGGATGCATTTGCAGCCTTGTGAGACATGTAGAAGAAGCTCTTCTCCTTGTTGATTTTCTGCCCAGATTGTGCTTCATAATCCTGTAACACCTTCATAATTAAATTCAAAGATTTCTTCTCTGCAGAGGAGAATATGATGGTGTCATCTGCATATGGCAGATGATTTAACTTGTCACTCAATTTAGGCATATCAAAGCATATAAACTCATTGTAATTAAACAAATGGTTCAATGCTTTAGAAAAAACCTCAGCAGTCAGTATAAATAAAGTAGGTGATAAAGGATCACCTTGCTTTACATCTCTTGTTGAATGAAAAAAATTCTTGAGCTTGCCCATTAATGAGAATGGAATATCAGTTATTGGCCACAGTTCTCCATACCATATCTACTACTGTATTATCAAAGCCCATTTGAGTTAACACTCTAGCCAAAAACTTCCAGTTCACCTTATCATATGCCTTGGCCATATCTAGCTTGATAACAATATTATCAGGTTTCCCCCTCTTTCCAATATCAGTTATAATTTCCTGTGCCAACAAAATATTCTCAGATATATTCCTTCCTTTTACAAAATCAGATTGGTTTTGTGAAATTAACCTAGGAAGAAGCCCCTCCATTCTATCATGTACAATTCTGGAGATCACTTTGTTGATGAAATTACTTAAACTAATTGGTCTTAGGTCTGAAAAGGTTTGAATAAACTCACTTTTTGGAAGTAAGACCAAATTAGTATGAGTAATTGATTTTGGCAGAGTTTGACCCTGAAAATAGGCTTGTACAACATTAACAATATCATCCCCACAATTGGCCAACAAGTTTGATAAAAGATACCAGTAAAACCATCAGGCCCACAAGCACTATTTCCATTCAGCTTAAAGACTACAGATTTGATTTCTTTTTCTACATGCATGATTTTCATAAAATAGTTATCATCTGTAGTGACCTATGCTTGAATATGTTGTAACATGCTGTAATCTTCAATACAGTCAGTTTCAGTGAACTGCTCCGTGTAAAATTTCAAGGCTTCCCTAGATATCTCATCATCACCCTCAGCCCAAGTACCATCAACTTTGAGAATTCTCTTTAAGGCTAATCTTTTTCTCCTCCTTTTTACCAGACAATGAAAGAATCTGATATTCTTATCCCCTTCAGTATTCCATTGGATGCTAGCCTTACTTCCAAAATTCTTTTTCATAATGCAAATAAAGCTTATGTTCTGCTTGAGCTTGATGAAGCACCAGTCTGTTATTGGCACTAGGATCATCTTCAAATAAATCTTCTTTCAGTCTAACAATTTTCTCTCTGATCTGCAATTGTTTAAAGATATCCCCAAATTTAGCCCTACTCAACCTAGACAAGGCTAATTTGGTCTTTTTCTGTCTCATCTTCCATTGGACAAACACATTATCAGAGACATTAGATTCCCAGTTTTGTCTAACCACCTCCATGAAAGCAAAATCTTTATATTCTTGTATGTATACAGGAAGGCCACCAATTTTCTCTTCTTCCCCCATAACAACATTGAAGTCTCCTCCAACCATCCAAGGCAATGAGTGATTATTTTGTATTGCATAAATATCATCCCACAACCTCAGCCTCTTAATTGTTGTACATTTAGCATAGACCACTGTGACCAAGAACTGATTACCATTATGAAATGATAAGTGTAGTGTTAATTGTTGTTCTGAATCTGATACCACTCCCACATGAATCCCTTCTTGAATAAATACCCAAATCTGACCATTGGAGTTGTAGTTAACATATTGCATGCCCAACTTTCTTTTGTATTTCTGCACCTGCCTATTGTCTTGAAAAGGTTCCATCAAAGCAATTAGGAAAAATTTGTGGTGTCTATGTAATATCTGAACTCTATGAAATTCATTTTGAGTTCTCACAGACCTTATATTTCAAAATAAAGATTTTTGACTCATTGAGAAACCCTTTCCAACCCCCTCCCCCGTTTATGGACTGTATCCTTGTTGGATTTCTCTCAGTATTCTTTTTGCCTTTTCTTTTGTTCCCTCTGGTCATCATCTAAGGAGATAAACCAGCTTCTTTACAGATATTGTGCTCCAATAGCTCACTTTCTTTTTTTTCAGTCTTCAATACTTACCTCATTACTATCTTCCCTAGATATGGTATCCTGATTAGTTGTTTGCCCCTTCTCAAGTAAGACCTGATGGGTAACAATAGCATGTAAAACTTCATTAGGTGCAAATCTTCTATTTCCCACAGTGATAGCTTGCCCCCATCTAGACCAGCTATTGCTTGCAGCTTACTTTCCATCTCATTGACTTCACCCATACCTAGTTGAAGAGTATTTGCAGGAGGGAAACTCTCCTCAACTGGGGCAACTATTTGGAGGGGTATAACATATGTAGCATCTCCCCAATCTTCAGACTGTTGATACGCCACTATTTCCTTTCCTTGTGTTTTCCTCCTTGTATTCTCAACATCTGTATGCACCACTCCTATTATTTCTCCACTTTCATTGGTTTGATTGTTATTATTTTTTTGTGTTACAGATGTATCTCCTTGCTGGTGGATAACAACCTCATCTTCAATTATGTTCACTGCATTTATATTCTCACAGTTTTTATTCCCATTAGTACCACTGTCCCCATCTTTGTTACTAACCCCATGCTGTACCTGTGCTGCTGTAATATTACTTGTATGTTGTGCATCATTTCTTAGTTGTTGTTTAAGAAAAGCCCTCTTGATCCAATCCTTAGTGGATTCATTTGTTTGTTGTTGCTCAACTTCTTTTCGTGCCTCCGGTACAAGATTTTCTTCCTCCATTTGTCGTTCATGCATCTCTTGCTTCTCTCCCTCATTTTATTCGATCTGGTAATCTTCATCATTGGTTGCTAATGCTGCAAATGCATTCCCATTGTGAAATTTACCAGGAGTACTAGCCTTCTCACTTATGCCAACACCTCTGTTCATTGTAAACATTTTATTTGTGGGGTTCCAATATCTTCATATACTATAGATAGATATGGGCAATTTACATAAATAATATATTATATAACTTTATTTATGAATTATAAAATATTTTTACTTTTACACAGATTTTCTTACCACAAATAACATGGCCACTATCACTGCTTTTTTATACAACTTTCATACAGATTTTTCAGAGCTTCACCTTTTCTTTTTTCAGTAAATTACCGCCATCAGACCGCCGGTTGTTTACATTTAATACAATTTTGATATAAATTTAATACAATTTTTTAGAACTTTACCTAATATATAACTAAAACATTTTTAATACAAATATATTATAAGTATTATATGTGAATTTCAAACATTGCGGTACTATTTAAATTAATTTACATTGTTAAAAATGTATTATATTTGTTCTGGAATAATAACTATCGAATTTATAGTAATGTATAATATCGAATTGAATTGTATTATAACTATCATTTATATCTATACAACTTTAATACAAATTTTCAGAGCTTCACTTTCGTAATCACCATCACCAAACACTCATTGTTTATATTTAATACAGTTTTGATACAACTTTAATACAATTTTTCAGAATTTTACCTAATATACAATTTTAATACAGATTTATATTAAATGATTATTAAAGCTAAAATTATGTCATATATGGTAATAAAAATAAAGTAACACTTAAAAGCTAGCTAATCAAATAAAATATATTATTTATGTATAAATTTCTTAACCTATGATTCTATTTTCACAATTAGAACAACCACTTGTTCAATGACTTAAACTAACATCTACTACAATAAAGTACATTGTGATTATTGCTTAATTGTGTTTGCCATAAAATTGATCTTGTAGTCATTAATTATCAATCCCAAACTTTTTCTGCATCATGCTAATGTGATTTTTGAGCCATTGATGTTGATCAAAGATGGCACCAGGATCATTTGAAGCTTGTTGATGATGATCAATTCTGCGAATAAATGTTCCATGAGTAGTAGTAGTACTGGAGATGGAATTCCCATATTTCTTGTACAGGAATTTAAATGGACATTCCTTTGGAGCATGAGCGCCATGATCAACACAAAATAGACGGAGAATCACCAGAAGAACAACGAAGAATCCTACTATTTTTGCTGCGTCAGCCATGTAGGAACCCCAATTGTGATTGTCATAATTACCAGTACTTTTCTCTTTATGCATCGCGATGATGTGATTTCTGAGCCATTGATGTTGAGCAAAGAAGTCGTGATCATGAGATGTGTTGTTAACATGAATTGAAGAGTGTTGACGATTATTGAGATTATGCAATTAAAGTATTTTAGTTTGTTATAATTAGTTAGAAGTTAGTTAGATGTATTAAAAAATAGGGAATCAAGTTAGTTAGATGATTCCTTCTAGATTGTTCTAATTACAGTTTGTATATATGTAACACTTTGTAAAGACTGATTCATTCAATCAAAATTACATAGCTTCATGCTATTCTTCTCTCTAGTCTCAACTTCCTCCATGTGAGCCTAACTTTTATCAATGAAGTTTCTCAGCTTGTGTTGCTGATTTCATCATGGTATCTGAGCACACAGATTGCTCACAAGTCCTCTTCCGCATCTAATCCAATTCGTAAGATTTTTTTCTGGTTTGTGATTGATCAATTTTTTTTCTCTGAAGAATTGCATTGTGAATTCCTCTATTGTTTCTGCCATTTCCAATCTTCATTTGATTTTCTCCTCTCTATTATCTGGAAGATTCATCTTGTTCCTGTTTGATTGTCACGATTGGATCTGTATTTGTTTTGTGTTGTTATTGGTTGATTGTCGAGTGATTGAATCTCGATCTGTATTTATTTTGTGTTCTTATTGATTGATTGTCAAGTGATTTAATCTCTTTGCGATTCTCAATATGGTTGATCTCCAAGCTGAAGCTAATTCGAGTTCCTCTCATCTTCATGCTGATCCCACACCAATTCGAATAGATTTTGCCAGTCCTCTTTACTTACATCCATCAGAAAGTGCTGGATCTTCTCTATTGCCTGTAGTTTTTGATGGTACAGGTTACAGATCTTGGAGAAGAGCTGTACTTAGAGCTCTATCAGTGAAAAGCAAAACATGATTCATTAATGGAACACTTGTGCGACCTGCTCCTGTTGATCCTGGTTTTCTGCAATGGAAAAGATGTGATGACATGGTAACTTCTTGGATCCTGAATTCATTGTCTCCTGATCTACGCGACAATCTGCAGTATGTAAACAATGCTCATGAACTTTGGGCAGAGTTGGAAGAAAGGTATGATCAAACCAATGGGTGCAAACTATATCAGCTACAGAAAGAGATCAATGACCTTGTCCAAGGTCCTCTAGACATTACTGGCTATTATACAAGAATGAAGAAGTTGTGGGAAGAAATAAGCACTATAGATGTCAATTCTCAGTGTATATGTGTGTGCACTTGTGGTGGTAAGACTAAGTTGCACAAAGCTGAACAGGACAAGAGACTCATACACTTCTTAATGGGTTTAAATGAGATGTATACGTCCATCAGAGGCAATATCTTTATGATAAGTACACTTCCAAGTATGGTACATGTTTTTGCCATCTTATCCCAAGAGGAGAAGCAAAGGGAAGTGAAGCCTAACAATCACACAGTTCTTGACTCTACCTCACTAAATGCCTATGGCCAGTCTAGCAATAGTGCAGTACTCAAAGATCTTAAGACCAACTACAGTTCCACTAGGGGAGGTGGAAACAACTCTGGGAACTTCAATAATAACAATGTGTTTAGGGGCAGTTCTAGCACTACCAGGTTCTCTTTGTTTTGTGATTACTGCAAGAGATCAGGACACACAAAGGACAGGTGTTACAAACTTCATGGCTACCCACCCAACTCAAGGTTTCCAAAGGGGAAGGGATCATGTTCAGCAGGAAATGTGTGTGCTTCTGAGATGAATGGGCACCAGAATGAGGAAGATCCTGCACTGAAGAATCAAATGCCATTGAACTTGTCTAAAGTCCAATATGAACAACTACTAAATCTTTTGGGAACTCTGCAGATTGATAATGGGAATTCTAACTCAGACAATATGATGAATGGAGCTGTGAACTTGGCAGGTATACACGCTTGCTACTCTTCTATAACTGAAATAGGTGATCTATCTTATAGGTGTGCTAAACTAACTGCTGGTTCTTGGATCATAGATTCTGGTGCATCACATCACATGACCTACAATAAAACCATCCTTAAAAACATTAGACCACTACCTTACCCTTTCTTGATTACCTTACCTAATGGATACAAAGTTAAAGTAATTGAAAGTGGAGATGCTTGTTTGAATCCAGCTTTAACCATATGCAATGTACTGTTTGTACCTAGTTTTAAATTTAATTTAATATCTGTCCATTGTTTGGCCCTACAACTTAAAGGGACAATCAGTTTTAACAACTTTTCTTGTTCACTGCTGGGCCCTTCTCTGAAGAGCCCTCTGGAGATTGGTAAAGCCAAAAATGGCATATACTTCCTATGTCTTAGGTGCCATAATTTCCATGTACGTCTTGTTGGTAATGTTTCATCCCATGTTGCTAGTTGTCCTTATCATTGTACCTGTCAAGCTTCCATTTCCCCTTCTCCTTTTGTAAAATACTCTCACAAGATCAATAAAGAAGCTTGTTCAATTGTTAATTGTCCTTGTCTTACTGATAACCATGTTTCTCATTCTGCTAATTTTTTACCTACATCTCATACTCATGATACTGAACTTTTGTGGCATGCTAGACTAGGACATGTTCCTTTTATAAAAATGAAGAGTATTTTTACCATACGAATAAGTTTTTCTGCCAGACAACCTTTTACATGTACCATATGCCCTATGGTAAGACAAGCTAGATTGCCTTTCCAGGAAAGCTCTACCACCACTAGAGAACCTTTTGAGCTATTACACATTGATCTATAGGGACCTTATCATGTACCTACACGTGATGGCTATAATTATTTTTTGACGATGGTAGATGATCATAGTAGATCAACTTGGACACAACTAATCAGGTGCAAGAGTAATGCACTACAGGTTGTGAAGGCTTTTGTATCTCTCATAGAAAATCAATTTCAAACCAAGTTGAAAACCATTAGGTCTGATAGTCTAGAATTCACAAGTGGTGAGGCAACCAGTTTCTTTCAAGAAAAAGGAATAATACACCAAAGATCATGTCCTTATACCTCTCAATAGAATGGTGTAGTAGAAAGAAAACACAAATATCTTTTGGAGACAGCAAGGGCACTTCTTTATCATTCACAACTTCCCATGAGATATTCGGGAGAATGTGTCCTAACTGCTACCTAAATCATTAACAGACTACCTACAAAAATACTGAAAAATAAGTCACCATATGAATTGTTGTACAAAAGAAAGCCTACTTATTCTCACCTTAGGAGTTTTGGATGTCTTTGTTTCCCCACCACTTTGAAAACTCACAAAGATAAATTTGAACCAAGGGCAACACTTCACATCTTTGTTGGATACCCTTTCAGCGCTAAAGGCTACAAAGTACTAGACTTAGTTACCAAGAGAGTTCATGTATCTAGAGATGTTTTTTTTCATGAGGCTATTTTTCCTTTTGTTGTTGCTCCTAATGGTTCTAGTTTTGATTCTGTCTTAAAGCTGCTTGTCCATTCTGATAAATTGTCTTCTATACCTAGTCAAATAAGTATTTTTGCTAATGATGAATTTCTGGAAACAAATGCATCTCCTGAAATTGCTAATAATCATCCTGAACCTATTCCTAACCAAGACACCAACAACACTGCCCATTTCTCATCCTTGCCCCCTCCTCATATTTCTGTCCCCACTGATGCACCATCAATACATGCACCTAGGAGAACCACTAGGTCCATTCACACCCCTAACTACTTGAAAGAATACAGTTACAATTTGCCCAAATTGCATTCCCCTACACATGTCTCAAATGCTCATGATCCACATCATTCTCTAACTTCTTTTATCTCAATCCATGACCATGTAAGCTTTACTACCTTGTGTTCTAATAGCCAGCAGTTAGTGAAGACCATCTCATATGAGTGTGAACCTGGTTCTTATGAAGAATCAATCCTGAATCCTGCCTGGCAAATGGCAATGACACAAGAGTTTGAAGCCTTATACACAAATGACACATAGGAGTTGGTTCCATTACCTAAGGACAGGAAGCCCATTGGATGCAAGTGGGTATATAAAATTAAACACAGGCAGATGGGAGTATGGAAAGATTCAAGGCTAGATTAGTAGTCAAGGGATACACTCAACAAGCTGGGATAGACTACACTGAGACTTTCTCACCTGTAGTCAAGATGACCACTGTTAGAACCTTAGTTTCTTTGACTGTGAAGAGAGGATGGGACATGTACCAGTTGGATGTAAATAATGCCTTTCTACATGGTGATTTGCATGAAAAGGTGTACATGGAATTTCCACAAGGCTTGATGGTGGACAATGACAACATGGTTTGTAGACTTAAAAAGTCACTTTATGGCCTAAAGCAAGCAATCAGGCAATGGTATGACAAACTAGCAAAGCAGTCTTTGTTCCAAGGGATACACATATTCAAACAGTGACTATTCACTGTTTTATAAAAGGAAGGGGTGTTCCTTAGTATTTGTTGCTATCTATGTTGATGATGTGATCTTGATAGGTACTGATTAAGAGGAAATTAATTTACTGAAGGCCTTTTCGCATGATCAGTTTAAGATAAAAGACTTTGGTAAGCTGCACTATTTTCTGGGACTAGAAATACTATATAGACAAGATGGTGTTCTGATTTCCCAAAGGAAATTCACTACTGACCTGCTAAAAGAGCATGACTTCATGAACTCCAAAGTTACTTCATCACCTCTTGATTCTACTAAAAAACTTAAAGCTACAGATGGCAAGTTACTGTCAGATCCCACTCACTATAGAAAATTAGTGGGAAAGCTTAATTTCCTCACAAACACTAGGATGGATATAGCTTATAGTGTTCAACATCTCAGTCAATTCATGTAGACACCCAGGAACCACACTCGAAGGCTGCTTATCATGTCCTTAGATATTTAAAGCAAGATCCTACATTAGGAATTTTTATCTCAAACACACCTGAATTTACTGTCAGTGCTTATTGTGATTCAGACTGGGCAGCTTGTCCTGACTCTAGGAAATCTGTCAGTGGGTACTTGGTCCTTATGGGTGATAATCCCATTAGTTGGAAGTCCAAGAAATAGGCCACAATGTCCTTATCATCAGCTAAAGCAGAATATAGAGTTGTGAGATAAGTGGTGGGAGAGTTAGTATGATTTGAAAGATTACTTGCTGAATTGACAATGGAATGTCCCCTGCCTATACGTGTGTTTTGTGATAGTCAGGCAGCAGTTCACATTGCCAAAAATCCAGTATTCCATGAGAGGACAAAGCATAGAGAAGTGAATTGTTGTTTGGGATAAGATCCAACAGGGACTGGTTGTACTTCAGCACATCTCCACCAATTCACAACTTGCAGATATCTTCACCAAGGCACTAACTGGAGTCAAACATGCTACGATTTTGAGCAAGTTGTCTGCGATTACTTCACCTCCAACTTGAGGGGGGCTGTTGAGATTATGCAATTAAAGTATTTTAGTTTGTTATAATTAGTTAGAAGTTAGTAAGATGTGTTACAAAATAGGGAATTAAGTTAGTTAGACGGTTCCTTCTAGATTGTTCCAATTACAGTTTGTATATATGTAACACTTTGTAAAGACTGATTCATTCAATCAAAATTACATAGCTTCATGCTATTCTTCTCTCTAGTCTCAACTTCCTCCATGTGAGCTTAGCTTTCATCAATGGAGTTTCTCAGCTTGTGTTGCTGATTTCATCAATGATCAATTGAGATTGAACTCGCATATTGTTGGTACAGATACTTAAACAGACATCCTTTTGAAGCATGAGCAGAGCAAACACAAACTAGACACAAAATCGCGAAGAAAACAACTAATTTTGTTGCGAATGTCATGTATATATGTCAATTTGTGAAGAACGGAGTAATTTAGGTGTTTTGGGGAGTGAAGTAGTGTACTTTATTTATAGAGAACATGGCAGGACATGACCTGATAAACCAATTCCTTATTGTATTTGGACTATAATAATTTGGTGTAAAATAATAAAATATACTGTATGATAAAAAAAAAAAAAGTTGACTAAAAGAATTACCCGTTTTACTTTTTCCTATTATTAGATGAAATGGGATAGTAAAGCAAATTTAAAATTAAATACTAAAATTGGTCTAGGTAATAATAAAAAACAGCAATAACTATTAAAAACATTTTTTTTAATTATCAAACAAAAATAAATAAATGAATTATTGACGAAGCAAAAAATAAGGGCAGACCAAGAAAAATAAATGTGTGATAGTCCTTTAATTTTTAATGGATTGCCTCAATTGAGAAATTATAAGGATATTGCACGATAAAACTTTACTTGCATGTGTCCCTATAAAATACTTTGCCACCCTTAATTTCCTTTTAATTTAGATAATTACACAGTGAAAAATTAGAGTTCAGAACTAAAAGGGCAACAATTTTTTTCAAAAATTCCAAAAGGGCAACTCAATTAATTATGAAACCAAAAGGACAACAATTTTTAACGCCGTGTAAATGAGGTTTTCTAAAACGAGGCTCAAATTCCAATGAGCCTTACAAGGCTCAGCCGCCAATGAGCCTTACAAGGCTCAGCAGCCTATCTTATGGGGTTTTTCGTGAGGATCGTCGTGGTGTGATTGGTTTCAGCATATGGATCCTCGTTTCTGGTATTTTCTCGTAAATAGTTGCTGCTATTGTTGTTCCTTTTTAATGTAACTTTGAGTTTTTCGTTGCATATTCGTGTTGGGACTGTTTCGAGCCCCGAATTGTGTTCCAATTTGGAACACAAGTTTTGGGAGGTGTCAGGACCTATTTTTGGGTTAATTCCAGAATTTCAAGCGCGGGTCCCACTTTCCCCGTTTTGACCCCGAAATTGGTCCGTCTCCGATTCTTGCGATTTTAGTGTCTAAACGATCGTTATAATGTTGTGACTCTAATTTTGATAGCGTGGCAGTGTTTCAAGGCCGTTCGGAAAGGAAAAGCTCCGGAGGAGTGATTTTGGAGCTCGCGTGGTCGGGCTACAGGTAGGCTACGACTTCCCTCTCTTAGATTGAGCTCGAGAGTGTGAATGCATGTTGATTAGTTGAGATTTGGGTTAGTAGTTATTGAATAGTGCATAGGTGTTACAAATCATGTTTTGGCCTTTTTTGGGATTTATCGGGTAATTGTGAGCATGCTTGGTGTTACTAATTGACCCTCCTTTCTATGTGGAGGGCTTGTATGCTTGATTACTGTTTATCTGAAGCATGTTGGGCCTTAGTTTAGGTTTGACTAGTGCTTGCCTTAGAAATTCATGATTCAGAACCGATAGGCCTTAGTTTTGCCCCGATGTCGCTCGGCTGGCTTAGATCCCTATAAACTGGTGTAGCAAACAGGAGTCTGATAGTTTGGACCTTAGCTAGGCGATACGGTTACTCCGACGATAGTTATCCTTACTTCCTTGATGTTCCGGCTTCACGAGTTACGTCGGCGACACTAGTTCTGCTTCGCGATTTGAAGTTGGTTTTCGATTCAGTTCCAAGGACTTACATTGATTGGCTAAGTGTGGACGGTGTTCCACAGACATTTTTGAGCATGGATCGATTGAGACTCTTTCAGCAGCTACATTGGCACCTTTGTCGGGCATCTGGATTCGAGCTCCGGTCTCAACCTCATTGATATTTTCGAAGAGCATCTGATTTAAGTTCTGGCCTCTATCGCCCAGATACTTATATAGAGCATCCGGTTTGAGGTCCGGCCTCTATCGCCCAGATACTTATATAGAGCATCCGGTTTGAGGTCCGGCCTCTATCGCCTAGATACTTATATAGAGCATCAGGTTTGAGGTCCTGCCTCTATCGCCCAAATACTTATACAGAGCATCCGGTTAGAGATCCGGCCTCAGTTACTTGATACTTGTGATTGGTTACTTGGGTACTTCTAGTGAGCATCCGTTCGAGGTCCGACCTCTGTATTGTCAGATTCTACTATTAGGGTTGAACTAGTTCGATGTTCTCCATTCTTGGGTTCTCATATGCAATTCTCTTTAGTTATAGTTATTATGTGTACTCGTCGGGCTTATGGGGGTTCGTTCGGGTTTTTAATTTAACTTGCGCACGAGTGTACCTTCTGGGCTAATGGGGGTCCAGTTAGGTGTAGTTAGCTTATAGATTACTTTAGTTAGTTCTTTCTATACTCGTGTGCATTCCATTGTTACTTAGTTTTCCGTTCTTGACCTCCGTTTGTGTTATTCCTTCTTTTCATATTGTCTTTACTTTTCAAGTTCAGTCGGCCTATGATGCCTATTGGGTACCTGTTGTTTTGGTACTCATAGTACGCTCTGCATTTGTTTCGTGATGCAGGTCCGAGCACCAATGGCCAGCGTTGATCCAGTTTGGAGTAGTCTGATCCCGAGTCGGGGGTAAGCGCACAGCGTTTTGTACTATTTCAGTCTCCATCTATATATATAGACTTGTCTTTCACCTTTCGAGACAGTCCAGTCTCTATGGTCCACTTTTGGGACTTGTACTCTTTTTGTTAGTAGCTCTGTACTATTGACTTTCAGGTTCTGGGAGGGATCTTTATTTGTATATATGTTTTGGTTTGCGTCCGCTTGTTTTTTTTTATTGTTATCTTAAATTTTGCCTAATCTTGTTTAGTTTTTTCCCTTAGACCCATTACTTGTTGTTCTGGGTTATGAGTTGGCTTACCTACTGGTGGGTTTATAGTAGGTGCCATCATGGCTCGAGAAATCGGATTGTGACAATGTTGAAAACATGAGAAAAATTATACTTCATATCAAGGTAAAAAAAAAACAACATTTTAATATTTATAGTAAACATGAACCATGCATATATGTTGGAGTTCGAAAACTTCAATTTTATATATATAATTTGTAAAAAAATGATAGAACATATAAGGAACGTGATAGAAAATATAAAAGACAACACTTCTAGAGATTATCGTTTGTCTTGATGCGGTTGTTGTTGTTGTTTATGTCTACCGGTTCCACAGGTGGTAGGTACGTATGGCCTTGTTGTTCTTCGAGGGTTGTTGATGTCCTGCAAAATTATATTTATTACTAAATTCTATTAATATTTTATAAATGTCAAAATTGAAAATTTGTCGATTATAACAACATATATATTGGTGTGAGGGTCCAACTTCATCATCATTTTGATTTTGTGACATGTCATCCTGGAATAAGATGTAAATCATTAACATATAATTTAATATAAATAAGATATTCTATAAATTATTTAAAGAGTATATTAATTTTTTTTTTACATTGATATGAAGTATAATTTTTCTCATGTTTTCAACATATTCATCAATAGGTCATTTCCACCAAAATAAAGTATGACTAGAGAAGGCTGAATTTTATCATTTTGCAAGTGAATAAACCAAATTATAATTTCACATAAAAAAAAGTTGAAGAAAAAAAAATATCAACTAAGTAGTAAATAAAGTCTAAACTGTTGGGTTTAGTTTGTTTGAAAAGCCACAAAGTAATGGCTAGCAAAAAGGTCTAAACTATCTTTATGCATCATATCAACAACTATGTATTTTTATTATTATTAGACTTTTAACAAACAAGAAAATAAAACGAGAATTTTTTATTTTTTTTAAATAACAGCCTGCAAGGCTCATTGGCGGCTGAGCCTTGTAAGGCTCATTGGAATTTGAGCCTCGCTTTAGAAAACCTAATTTACATGGCGTTAAAAATTGTTGCCCTTTTGGTTTCATAATTAATTGAGTTGCCCTTTTGGAATTTTCGAAAAAAATTGTTGCCCTTTTGATTTCGGACTCTGAAAAATTAGGTACGATCACAGTGTACGCTTCTGAAGATATATACTTGACGATAATGAATTATTATTAAAATCAATTTTTGAGTTTTCGGGTCAAAATAAGGGAATTAATGTTCATATTGATCCATAACTAGTATAATTACATATATATTGATGTAAACACGCTTGATTAATCTATCTACTTTTAAATTAACGATTTTCGTTGATCACTGACAATGTTGTTCCTAAAAAAAACTTACCCGCATAGGGTGTTTCTATAAATTTAAACACATGGCATGTATGCATTGACTTAGTGTAAACACTCGGTGCGGGTAAATTTTACCCGTTGACTTATTAACTTCTAATTCTCGAGATATATTTACATTGTAAGGGAGATATGAAAGAGATCTCATATTTTAATTAGTTTTCCTTAATTCACTCATTAGGCCACAAAAATTATTCAGTTTACTTCTAATCATTTTCCAGTATCCATACCTATTGTTTTATTACTTTACTACTTTTGTCAATTCATGCTTATCTATGATAATTCTTAATGGATTGATAATAATGACAGAGTCAAAAATTTTATTAAAGGTGTTCAAGTATAATAGTGTGTGGCTGTCAAAATAAAATAAAAATATATTGTATTATTTGAGGTTTTAACCCAGAACTCGTTCATTCAAATGGACATTCATTACCACTCCATCAAAGGCATAACTTTTGTCAAGGTTGTCCAACTTTAAATATATATTCTTTAAATGTATAATTTGACATATATATACAACGTAATTTTCCGACGAAGGTGGTTATAGCTATGCCACTGATTGATGGTTTATTCGAGAAGAAAATTGAGTAATTCACCCCATATTGATAAATGTTAATTACAAAATTTTAATATGTTCATCAATTGTTAATCCAAAACCCAATACCAATAAGTCAATAACCTAAATTTACAATTGAATTATCGGTTATGATTCGATTTTGAACAATAAATTGAAATATAGTAATATAAGTTTGGTGCAACATGAGATCGGTTGGGAGTGGCAAAATAGTCAAAACTTGAATTTCCAAAAGTATTGAAAAAAATTGTAAAATAATATGTTACAATGCACGCCCTCGTGAGTTTTAAATTTTCATTGATGATAAATATAACTGACTGGGACCCCTAACACACGCCCAGTGTGAGGTCTTTTGGACAACAAAAGTGTGTGTTGAGCGATCAATGTGAGGTTTGTTTCACTATAAATAATTCCTAAATGGAGAAGGAAAATTAAAAAAAGAAGAAGGAGAAAATACATCATTACCCCCTTGAACTATAACACTTTTTTTTAATAAGACACTGAAACTTTGCAAAGGTCCTAGTAGCTCCTTATTCTTGTTAAAAATTGATTTATTTATTACCCCTTTCACTCGCCACTAGCGAGTGACCTAAGAAAAAAAATATTTTATTTATTTCAACATTTATTTAATTAAAAATATTATTTTCTTATTATTCTATTTATTTTATTGTGTTTTTCAATTTTTCTTGTCCTTTTATCTTCTTTTACCCAGAAGATTGAGGTTTCAAACTTCTGTTTCTTTGAGGGAGATCGAAATTAATGAGAAGATTATTGAAATGAGATAAATACGAAAGCGGAGTGAGGTGGTTGAGGAAGATCGGAAATATCCGGTGAGAGAAGTGTCGGAGAGATTAACGACAATGGCGGCATCGAAGCGAGAATTGCAAAAACCGCCAGAGGTCATGTTCAGACTATGTAGAAAATACCCATATGAGTAAGAGCGTTTCAGTCTTTGCAGATTAATCTTGATTTTGAGAAAAAATTAAAGGCATTTTTGTCCTACAGTGTTGCTTAGTCATTGATTTGATAATTTTTTTTGATTTTTCAATTTTAATTTTGATTATGCAGTTGAAAATGGTTGAGATGGTATTATAGGATAGCCGGCGACGACGAAGAGGAGAAAAAAGTCTGGGTTGCAGCAGTACTCCAACGTACCTGAACAATTAAAGAAGAAGAAAAGAGAATCTTTTTTGTTTAAAAAATAGATTAGAAATAACATATGTGAAAATAAAAATAAAAAATAAAAAGTAATGACACGTGGCAGGGGATAACTAGTTCATGTATGCACTCTCTTTCTTATATGTGATTTGACCAAAAAATGAGATACTCCACTTTTAAATTATTAGGGGCTATTAGGACCTTTGCAAAGTTTCAGCGTCTTCTTAAAAAAAGATTTATAGTTGAATGAGGTAATGATGTATTTTCTCTAAAAAAAAAAAAAAGAGAGCATGAAATAAGAAGCTTTTGTAATTAAACCTTCAATTCAATGTATTTTGATATTTATTCATTTTCAAGGAAGAATGTGATGATATGAGAGAGTAGGTGAAAGCCACCCTTTTTAAAAAGCTTATAATTGTGAAAATCTTTCAGTAATTTTTTTTTTTTTTTATGTGTATGGACTTCTTTCAATTGATCAGAATAACAATTATAGGCTTTTTAAGGACATAGGTCAATTTTCAACTTCTTTCTCATATAATTACCATCTTCCTCAAAAATATATAAAAATATCAAAATACATTGAATTGAGGGGTTAACAACAATAGTTTCTCGATAAACCTTTGTCAAGAATTAAAATTGCATTCTTTCAAACACAATTTACTTAATATGAATAAAAGGAAGTATTATTTATATTCAATTTATATATCCTACCTTTTGAGTTGATTTTTTTTTTATAAAAAAAATCACTTTTTAATATCTTTCTTTAACATCTGAGGTTGTATCTTTAAAATTTTAATATATTATTGATATTTTTAATTTAAAAATATAAAATTCAAATATCTCACCCACTTTATAAAATTTTGTACTCACAATATATATAATAAAATGAAAAGCTTGTATTTATCCATGCTCATAGTTATTGCTCCATTCGTAGGGATGGCAAACAGAGCAGGGCAGGATGGGATGACTGCAGGGCAAATTTGCGTAAATCCACAAACACTCCAACCTGCTCCATCCATAGACACGTGTAGTAACCTCTTTGAATAAGACACACGGTCAATTCATTCGTGGATCCCATAATTAATAACAAATTATATTAAATTATAAGCACACATAGTAATTAATTGAAACTGTAACCATATTAAATAATAAACTAATAATCTTCGCCAACTTGAGTAATTTTCCCTATATATTATGTGTAAAAAAAATTATATTTCATGTATATTGCATTAATATATATATAAAAAAATAGTAAGTAGTATATATTTGGGGTGTGTTTGGTAGGAAGGAAAATGATTCTCATTGTTTTCCTAGAAAATGTTTTCTTGGAAAACAAATAGATTTCTAACTTATTTTCTCATGTTTGGTTGGTGAGTAGAAAAAAATATTTTTAATGTTTGGTTGGTGAATGAAAAATATTTTTCAGAAATTATATTTTATTTTTGTCTTGAGACAAAAGAATACTCCTTAAGATCTGATCCATGATTTTTTTTCGGGGGTTCCGGGGGGCATAAAAAATTAAATATTTTTCAAAAACAATTTTTTTTTTGATTGGGAGGGAAGGGGGGGGGGGTTGGCGTAAAAAATGATTTTTTTTTAAATTTGAAATATTTTCCAATTTTTTTTTATGGGAATGACATGGGTGGGGCGTGGCAGGGAGGGGGTGGTGTAAAAATGCAAAAAATTTAAATTTCAAAATTTTTTCAAAAACATTTTTTTTTTAAATTAACGGGAATGACCTGGGTTGAAGGGAGGGGGCGGCTGGGGGGTGGCATAAAAAATTGGGGGTGGCATAAAAATGAATTTATTTTTTGAAAATTTGAAATATTTTTCAAAAACAATTTTTTTTAAAAATAAAATTTTGACGGGGGTTTTTCTGGGTGAGGGGGAGGGGAGGGTAGGGGGGTGGCATAAAAATGATTTTTTTAGAAATTTGAAATACTTCACAAAAATATTTGTTTTTTTTTTTCTAAAAAAGAAAAATTGACTGAGGTGGCGAGGGAGAGGGGGTCACCTGGCTGTGGGTGACCTTGAGGGGGGGGGGCAGTGGCGTAAAAAAAAAAAAATTTGAAATATTTTTCAAAAGCAATATTTTTTTTGGGTGGTGGGGGTAGGGGATAGGGGTGTTACGGGTTGGGTGAGGTAAAAAAATATTTTAATTTGAAATATTTTTCAAAAATAATTGTTTTTTGTTTGATGGGGGAGGGAGGGGGGTTGGTTTGGGGTTAGGGATAAAAATATATTTAAAATTTAAAAAATAAGAAAATTTAAAAATTTTAATGTTTTTTTGAATGGGGAAGGTCGGATACGGGATATGGGTAGGGTAAAAAAAAAAATTAAAGGATGAAATAGAGTTTTGGAAAATGATTTCCTTAATTTTGAAAGGGAAGTCATTTTTCTTAAATTTGAGGAAATGCGTTGATTTGAAAAACATTTTAAGCCAACCAAACATGAGAAAATTAAATAACATTTATTTCAGAAAATGTTTTCCGCCATACCAAACACACCTTTATTGTCTATTGTTTATTGAACGACTACTTACGTCAATTTGTCTAAATACAATTATACACCAAAAAGGTGTGCACCAACTAAACATAAAACAATCTAAACATGCATTTGAATATGTGATATAATGTCATGATTTTCGTGTGTGAACATGTGATTTTGGATCAAATTTTTAATTTTTAATTCTTTAAAAAATTCATATATACGATTAGAGATTTCAAATCATAATTTCAATTATTTAAAAAATAAAAAACTTGACCCATAAATTTACATTTTGTTAAAAAGGGCTCATCATTTTAAAATTTTAAGAAGACTCATGCTCGGCGTAAAGAGATTGTTCGTACAATGCAAAAAGATTATATTAAAAAAAAAACAATAACTAGTTTGTTAACTAGTGATTTTTTATAAAATTATGTGTATTTGATATTTTGTAACTGCAAATATCTATTTATAAAAACAAACACACATATATACTCCATCTGTCCCTAATTACTTGTCCGCTTTTTTTTTTAGTTGTCCCTAATTACTTGTCCATTTCGACAAATCAAGAAAAGAAAAATCATTTTTACCTATTATACCCTCAATTAATTACTTCAAAAAAAAAAGTAAAACTTCTTAAAAATCTTAAGTTTTTAATTCATCCACTTCATAATTATGTCAATCATTATTTTCTTAATAAGTGTGTTAATTCAAAAGTGAACAAGTAATTAAAAACAAAAGAAATATGATTCATCAGTACAATACTTTAAGATATTCTAAATTCTTATGTATAAACTATAATTTACTCATTTTATAAAAATATATAATAATTAAAGAGATCTTGATAATTTTCACAACTTGTGAATTTCCATGTTTATGAAAAAAAGATCAATACCAGGGCCCTAAAACAAAGAAAATTAAAAGATTTATAGAATGAATAACATTTAACAAAAAAAAAAAAAATACACACACATACACACAGTTGAGCGTGTGCATCCAACTAGGGTTTAAGCTTCACTTCTAAAACCCTTGTGTGCAGAATAACCTATAAGCTTTACCAGCGCTTCAATTTTCTGGGCGCAAAAAGCTTCAAAGTTTGTGGAGAAAAGGAATGGGGATTTTCGAGCCTTTTAGAGCAATTGGATACATTACAACCAATGTTCCTTTCTCTGTGCAAAGACTTGGTACTGAAACCTTCGTCACCGTCAGTGTTGGCAAAGCTTTTCAAGTTTACAACGTATGGTTTTCCTCTTGACCATTCTCAAGTATTTATTTTTTCTATTTCGATTAGGGCTAATTTATTTATTTTTTGAATCTGCAGTGCGCTAAACTCAGTTTGGTTCTCGTTGGTAAGCAATTTGTTGATTGATTTTTCTGTACAATTTTCAGCATTTCTAAGCAGTTCAATTCTTGAAATTTGTTTAATTTGAACTAGTTTTGATTCAGTTAGAACTTAAAAATCATGGTCCTTGGTTGATGGGGTAGTTGAAGTGAGAAAGAACGTAGTTTCTTTGCTGTTAGGTGTAGGTTATGTGAGGTATTAGATGTAGTCACTAGAATAAATTTCCTGGTAAGTGGTTTATGCACTAGATAGGCATCTTAAGTTACACAGAGTGACAGAGAAAGGGGAATAACGAAGGGAAGGAAAGCCTGTATTACATGGACTTGGAAATGGGTATACATTACCTGTTCTCAGGGGCGGAGCCAGAATTTCGACTAAGGGGTGTCAAAATATGAAGAAGTAAAATTGCATAAAAGTCAAGGAGTGTTAATATGTAATAGATATATACATAAAAAATATATTATATATTTTACCTAGATACACAGTGTAATTTTTCGACCACCCCTCAAATATACGTGGCTCCGCCCCTGCGGCTGTTCTTCAAGTTTTGCCAAGCTTTTTTTGCTGCATGTTGAAGGATCTGCGACATGCATACCCTTGTTTAACTTGTTAACTCTAAATTAGGAGTCCCATCTCTGTTGTCTGAAATTATTGCTATGCATTTATCTTGTTTACCTCCTGCCTGTGGGTGATGTTAGACTGAAATATATTAATGTACTCTTGAATATTTTCAGTAGTGTAGGCTGCAAAGTACGAGGACGTAGAGTTTTGAAGAAATTGGTTGGTTTTTAATTGTTATTGGGAGTGTAAAACAGTTAAATATATTATTAACCTAAGAAGCCAAGAAGGTACAGTAGAAGTCAAAGTTAGATGATATAACATTGTACACATGAACTTTTGAAATGTAGCTGAGCATGATTAGAATATATTCTATACCGCACTATGTGTACCAATGAGTTGGACTATGATGCTATCTATTGGTGTCTCAACCTTCAGTTTGAATACCAGGCTGACAACTATTATTCTGACTGAACTCATCCAATTCTGCATCCAAATTTATCAAGATACTTCTGTTGTAGAGGAACGGTTCCGAGCTGAGAAATAAATAGATGAATGTTCTATAGATATCGATGCCTGACAAATTGATATGCCAAATTTAGTTATCATTCATGTTCTCTGTGGCGAGTATTACTGGGCTTTAGAACAGATGGAGCTTATTGTGTTTCTTTTCAGTTGCTGCAATATATCTGGCTGTTGCTGCAAAGATATTCCTAATTTAGTGTAAACATCCTTGAAGAGATCACCGTCAGGGGAACTGAAACTCTTAACACTCAAGTCTCTTTGAACCTTTCGTGATACCCTTTTTGGGATTCCATGATAGCTTCACTCTATTAGTTATTTAATAAAGTTCCATTTTTTCTATTCAATAGTTTTACCTTCTAATTATTCTTGAAAAAGAAATGATGCTTAGGTATCGCGACTTTATTGGCATCCCACAAACTGTATTTAATCAATAACTATAGGATGTGAGAATTAATGTCGATGGTTGGAACTGAACTTTTCATTTCAGGTTTTCTTTATGGAGTTCAATTTTAAATGTGAGAAGGGATTTATAAGAGGGATATAAAAATAGATACAAGTTCTTTATACAAAGAATTGAAATTTGATACAAGTTTTAACAGAAAGCTGTCTTCAGAAGGAGATATGCGGGTTGTTCCTGCTGGTAGCCAACTCACTACAGTGTTTTGCAGTTATAGGCTTAGGGGAAGCTCAGTTGATTAATATATGGAAAAGGCATAATGTAAGAAGGCCATTTCTGTAAAATAAGAGAAACAATGCGCTGTTGGACAAAAAAAGGAAGAGAAACCATGGGCTCTACTCTTCTAGGAAGAGTGATCAGTTTAATTTTACTTCTTATTATTAGTTCTAATGCTAGATTGTGGCCTGTACTAGTTGGCTATACTGCCATGTTCAGATTATTGTCTAAAAATCAACAATGCCTCGATCCCAGAGTAGTTGGGGTTGGCTATATGGTTTCTATATCCATTCCACTCTATTTGCATCCTTTTCATTTCAACGTCAATTGATCTGTCTTTTCAAAGCAAGTTACTGGTTACTAAAATTATAGTTTTCTCTGAATCTTCATTTATCCCTATACTTAAATACAAGTGTCAAACCTGAATAAAGACTTACTTCTGGCAAACATCAGACCTAATTTAAGTGGTGTTCAACCTATTGTGTGGTGGAAAAAGTAGTATCTAATTCTTTGTGGCGTTATTTAATTTCATCCTTAATTTTTTTCCTTGCACTTCCTCAACATTCATATTTGGATTTTCAATAAAGGCCCACAATTGCCAAAGAAGATTCGAGCTCTTGCTTCTTATCGTGAATATACTTTTGCTGCCTATGGGAGTGACATTGCAGTTGTCAAGCGTGCTCATCAGGTTTGTTTTTTTCTCTTTTGATGATTGATCACATTACTGTTGTATCAGTTTGAAGAACGCCTTCTAATTTTCTAATATGCTTTGAAGATTACTTGGCCTTGTGTTGGGGCCATTATTGCTATACTGTTACTTCTGTCATTTGTCATTCACAAACAAACTATGATCTCTGGAAAGTTTTACTTTTGAGGATGCATTTTGACTTCCCATAACTTGTGGGTGGATGGTTGATCTGAATGTTTCTAAAGTAGGATGACGGAAAGAATTCTACTGAAGCATCTGATGTCAGAGGATCTTTCGTTGAATATTCCCCCTTCTTGATCTTCCTCTCCTTTTGCCTTCATTTTGTTTGGATGAAGGTCAGACTTTGGTCAAGTGGTGCGAGGCTTGGGTCCTTATGATACCTGCTACTGTGTCATTCTTTCTACTTGATATGTTATTAACACCTTTTTTTCCCCCTGGTTTTTTCCTTTTAAGTATATTGGTTAAGATTATTCTTTTGGGCTCATCGTCGACTTTCAGTGTGAATTAATGAGCCTTTTTATGTTTTTTTGGTGCAAATGATTCGGTTTTCTTTGGTCAGGTGGCAACATGGAGTGGACATAGTGCTAAGGTGAACCAATTGCTTATTTTTGGTGAACACGTCCTAAGTGTTGATGTTGAAGGCAATATCTTCATATGGCAATTTAAAGGTATGGACAAAAATCCTGCTCCGATCAGACACATAAAGTTAGAGGACGAATTCTCCCCTAGCTGCATAATGCATCCAGATACTTATTTAAATAAGGTATGAATTTTCTATTTTTAACTTTTGAATAACACAATAATTGAAGCATGGGGTTTGTGACAATAGTTAATACAACCCTCACTCCCCCCTTTCCCTGGAATCCCCAAAACAAAATGAAAAACCCATGCATTGTAAACGAGTAAAAAGGTAATAGTTTAGCTAGTTTCTTTGGTTTCCTATGTTTCATTTGACAGATTAATCTCATTAAGTGGCTTGTAAACAGGTTGTTTTAGGAAGTCAAGAAGGTTCTTTGCAACTCTGGAATATAAGCACAAAGAAGAAAATTTATGAGTTCAAGGGATGGGGATCTTCTATTACTTGTTGTGTTTCATCTCCAGCACTAGATGTTATTGCTGTTGGATGTGCGGATGGGAAGATTCACGTTCATAACATTCGCTATGATGAAGAGGTGGCTTCATTTAGTCACTCTACAAGAGGTGCCGTTAATGCCTTGTCATTCAGCACTGATGGGCAGCCCCTTCTTGCTTCTGGAGGTTCATCTGGTGTTATAAGCATATGGAATCTTGAGAAGAGAAGGCTGCAGTCTGTCATCAAGGAGGCCCATGACTCTTCCATAGTTTCACTTCAGTTCTTTGCTAATGAGCCTGTCCTCATGAGTTCATCTGCAGATAATTCAATGAAAATGTGGATCTTCGATACAAGTGATGGGGAACCTCGTTTACTACGGTTTAGAAGTGGTCATAGTGCTCCTCCTCTATGTATCAAGTTCTATGCAAATGGGCGCCACATCTTATCTGCTGGTCAAGATCGAGCCTTCCGTCTTTTTTCTGTTGTTCAAGATCAACAAAGTAGAGAACTTTCCCAGCGACATGTTTCTAAAAGAGCGAAGAAGCTTAAGTTGAAAAAGGAGGAGATAAAATTGAAGCCTGTTATTGCATTCGATGTTGCTGAAATTAGGGAACGTGATTGGTGCAATGTTGTTACATGTCATATGGATACCCCGCGTGCTTATGTATGGAGGCTTCAAAATTTTGTTCTTGGCGAGCATATTTTAACTCCATGCCCTGAAAATCCAACTCCAGTCAAGGCTTGCGCTATTAGTGCCTGTGGAAACTTTGCTGTACTAGGGACGGCTGGCGGTTGGATTGAGCGGTTTAATCTTCAGTCAGGAATCAGCCGTGGCAATTATGTTGATGCGTTAGAAGGTGAAAGTGCTGCTCACAATGGGGAAGTTATTGGCATAGCTTGTGATGCGACAAACACCATCATGGTAAGTGCTGGATACCATGGCGATGTAAAAGTTTGGGACTTCAAATGTCGCCAGTTAAAATATAAGTGGGAGGTTGGGTGTTCCTTAGTTAAGATTGTGTTCCACCGTTCTAATGGTCTTTTGGCTACAGTGGCAGATGACTTAGTTATCCGTCTATTTGATGTTATTGCACAGAGGTTGGTTCGTAAATTTGAGGGTCATTCTGACCGTATTACTGACATGTGCTTTAGTGAGGATGGGAAATGGCTTTTGACATCCAGTATGGATGGGACTCTCAGAATCTGGGATGTAATTTTAGCTAGACAGATAGATGCAATACAAGTTGATCTGTCTATCACTGCATTATCTTTATCGCCTAATATGGATATCTTGGCCACATCGCATGTTGATCAAAATGGTGTCTATCTGTGGGTCAATCAAGCGATGTTCTCTGGAGCAGCCAGCTTTGCATCATATGGAAGTGGAAAAGAAATAGTCAATGTTAAGATGCCGTCTGCTGCTTCTGAAAAAGATGGTGACAAAAGCGATAACAGGACTATCTTTGAGCCATTGGAGTCCTCTGATACTTCTCAGTTTCTAAATTCCAGCCAACAAATTCCAGATCTAGTCACTCTTTCACTTTTGCCTAAGAGTCAATGGCAGAGTTTGATCAACCTGGACATTATAAAAGCCCGCAACAAACCTATCGAGCCTCCAAAGAAACCTGAAAAGGCACCTTTTTTCTTGCCTTCAATTCCATCTCTGTCCGGTGAGATATTATTTAAACCAAGTGAAGGTACTAATGAGGAGAGTAATGCACAAAATACCAGATTGGAAGAGAGCAGTAAGAAAACGGATCTTCCAGTATCCAAATTCTTGCAAATTCTCAAGTCATGTGCGGAGAAAGAGAATTGTAAGCTCCTCTCCTTCTCTTAATGTGTATCTACTTTCGTTATTGGACAGGCTCTAGGTATGACACATATATTGCCTTTTGCAGTTGCACCATTCACTGATCATATCAAAAGCTTGTCCCCTTCAATATTGGATATGGAGCTGCGAATGCTTCAGATAATAGATGATGATGACGAGCAGGAGCCTGAGAAGAGACGAGAATTGCATTTTATTGAACTGCTACTTGATTACTTTATACACGAGATTTCATGCAGAAGCAATTTCGAATATATACAGGCTCTGATTAGATTGTTTTTGAAGGTAAATTTCTGCATTCACAAGCTCTCTAGTATATTTTCTCTGTTCGACATCGATGAGAGAGATAATCAAGTTGGTTCAAAGAATGTTCTGAAGCTCCATTTCTGATAGTCCTGCATAAAATTTCTCTATGATGTCTGTTTGAATAATACCATTTAACATCTCTTTTAATTTGTGCTGGACAGATTCATGGTGAAACAGTCCGACGTCAGTCAAAACTGCAGGAGAAGGCAAGAAAGCTTTTAGAAGTTCAATCTGCAGTTTGGCAAAAAATAGATAAATTGTTCCAAAATACCAGATGCATGATCACGTTTCTTAGCAACTCCCAGCTCTGATTAATTTCAACATGACATCCCTTAGCTGTTGTAATTTAATTGCAATTTTTTTCCCTTCTTCTTTTTCTTATAGGTATATTTTATTAAAACAATTTCACTTTAATCCCATTGTTACAGGCGTAATTGCAATTTTGTTTTCTTGGTGTTCAGTTTACTACTATTGCTAATGTTTTTACTTTTGAATTTATTAACATAGTATTGTAGATGTAAATATGTCTAACTATTGGTAAGACAACAAAATATGTGCCCAAGTGTTGAAAGAAATGTAAAAACACTCATCCTTGTGGAGAATGACAGTTCTTGTTTATGCGACGAGCAGTTAGAAGAAACTTAAGGATTGTTTGGTGTGAAGGATAAAAATAAATAGTGATGGGATAAATTTTTTGTGTCTTGTTTGGTTGCCATGTTTGGGATAACTTATCCCACCATTTATACCATAGTGATGGGATAAGTTATCCCATGAGAACTAATTCTGACCCAACCAAACGGTCCGTTATACTTCCTATTAAAGAAGGGTTTGAGTAACATTTCTTATTTTCTTCTCTATGATGCAAAATTCAACTAATGAATAAGCTTGAGATTTAAAGAAAAACAGGAAACTAGGAATCAAATGAAAGAGCAAGAAGAATAATACACACCTATGGTTTGTTATTTCTTAGAAGCGCAGCCTTTTAGTTGTGCCCTTTACATGTAATTTTGTTTATTAGTTTTTATATCTTTGTTTTTCTTACATACCATTTACATACATATTAGGATGTGTTCCTATGTAATACATAATGATTTCAAACAAACAATGTGAGAATATCAAGTTGCAAAAACATCAACATCATAATTTTTTCTTCCCAGTAGAAACAAGACTTGACCTTCCAAGTTACTCTATTGCAGCCATACAAGTTTCATAAACCACAAGAATCCATGTCTAATACAGTCTGGTTCTGACTTGGATCTTCAAGTCCGAAAATTCCAATAAGAGTAAATCTAACAATCATCTCCCTTTTTAACAATAATCCAACCAGTTAGTAGACTTTCGTTTGAGCTTGGCATCGTGAAATGTCAGAAGAACTTGTGAAGAAGTTCTAGGAATATTCAAAACTTTCTTCAATGCCTCTTCTGATTTCAGAGCATAACCGGCCCAAACAAACGTAAGTTTTTCCAATACCCGTGCATTCTTCAAAAAAAACCTTAGTAGTTCTATCTCGTTTTCTTCATCTTTGAAACCAATCAACTGAATCGACTTTAGATGAGAGTCCAAGCACACAATGCTTTCTTCAGGATCATGCATCTGCCAACAATGACGGATCTATTAAGGAAGTTCAAAAAATAAAAATGTTGTGTTTGAGATCTAAAACTTGCAACACCAAGGTAACTTTTGAATTCCCTAAATCACTGAGTCAGTCTCTAGTCTTGTGTTTAGGGGACTCAAAATCTATATACATATACATAAGAAGTAAAGAATTACATTATATGTACAGTGTAATTTTTTACCAAGGGGGGTCGGGTGGAAAACCTCATGCCCCCGGCCTTGATCTTCTCGTACCAGCCAAAATTCACACCATTCATAATACATTAGAGAATTCTCTTTCCATTCTCCATCCTAGCAGACACTCGAGTACACTAAACACTTATAATGAAACAACAATAAATCAAAATAAGCAATCAATCCAACATAAGTAACAATTTTATCCATTACAAGTGAAAATGCCAAACATGATTCACTTTCAAGTGTCACTGATTCATCAAAAATCCCAGTGATCTGTTCGTATTGCAGAATGCAAAGTATGATGCGTACAATTCAAACCAAGCCATCCATCCAATCAGCATGTTATTCATCTCAGGCTTTCATCACATCACTTCACAGTTCAAATCTATTTCTACCATTAAGTTCCATACACCAAACATGATTAAATTCAATGGCATGAGAATGCAGGTGATGCTTTCCAACTTCCAAAGTGAATTGTATTAGTTAAGACTGATGAACAGTCAGATCCTCTCTGACTTTCATTGTGACATGTTTCAACATTTTGGAGAGTCGAATCTTGGATATAGGTTTATAGTTTAGCATTATTACAAAAAAAATTTTTAGCAAGTTTAGTGAGGCCAGTTTTCAAGCGTAATTTCACCACCTTCTGATTTTGAAAGAATCCTTTCATGTAAATCAACTTTGAAAAGTTACAAGTCGCCTTTCGACCAACTACCATATAAAAAAAATGTAATTTGTACACAAAATTCTTTAAAAAAGATGAAGAGCTTTACCTCATCGCACCACAATTTTAGAACCTCCAGATTAGGCGAATACTTGAGCAATTGTATCATAACTTGCATATGATCTTCATCAACTCCCAATTTCAGTTTTAAGGACTTCAGCTTATTAAAGCATATGGGAGAGAGTCTTACTTGGCGAGCCTCTTCGTACAGACCCTAGAACACCATAAGAAAAAACAAAAAATGAGAAAAAGTAGACAATCTATGTGCTTATTACATTGTTTATGTTTTAACACTTGTATGCTTATTCCAAAGAAAACTTTACCTTAAGGGAAACCTTGCATAGTTTCAGAACTGATATAGAAGGGACTTCCTTGATCATCTTATGCACAAGAATTCCAGTTTTCTCAAATGAGATACTAAAATCATCACATTTTTCATCATTATCCTGAAAATTGATGTCAACATATTCTATTGAAAAGAGATTCTAAAGAGATTCTTGATTACTATATCGTTTGGAAGCGGACATTTACATTTTAAGAATTTGAGAGCCGGACAAGAAATTTTGATTTCACAATTATCATAAAAATCGCCCCCATGAAAAGTGATGTATAAAAGAGATGCTGAATCAATATACAACAGCTTCATACGTTTTAAATTGCAATCAATTAATTCCAAATTTTCAAGGAGTTGACATTTTGAGAACAAACAATTTGTCAAATGTTCATCTGATAACTTGACACTGCAAAGATGAAGAAATTTCAGCTGACGAAATCCGTCAAAATGATTAGGCAGTTTAAGTACATCATCACACAAGTTTAGTTTCAAAACTTGCAAAGATTCACAAGTTACAAGACAATGCGGTAACTCAAATGGCTCACGATGCCAAAACAACAACACAAGTTGTTGAACATTTCTTCATCTTGTTGCATGAATCAACCGCAACATATATGTGCTTTCAAGCATATCGCTACATGAGAGGGTATAACGGACAAGCGTTACATTGAGAGTTTTTTTAAATGATGGTCCTTACCGTATAGAGTAAAATCTCACAAAATTTATATAGGTGGACGGAATGTTACTGTATTATTTAATCAATAAAACTTATATTTATTAATTTAAAAAGTGTTTTGAGATTCAACGAAGGTTAATTTTGATCATGTAAAAATCATTGTATCTTACTCATTTATGTATCATATTAATTGAATTTACATAAAAAAATATAAAATATTATACATAAAGTACAATGAATACATCAAAATCATTGTATCTTACTAAATTATGTATCATACTTATTGAATTCACATAAAAAATAAATTCATTATACATAAAGTACAATGTTTGTGTATGGTTCATTGTAATATGTTTTTTTGTTAAATGACTCATTGTAAAATAAATTTCAACATTCATGATTAATGATCTCAGTTATTGAAATAAAATGAAAGTAATAACCTGTTGGGATATCTGGTGAAAATGATACATTTTCAGAGGTCTAGGCTTCAAAGAAGTTGAGGATACCATTAGTAAAAATAATGTTGATTATGAAGTTAAAGCTGATACAATACCTTTTAAAGCAGTTAGGCATAAGGAAACACTTATCGCATCTAGAACTCTTCATAATTTTATGGCGTGGTTCGAAAGAACAATGTCGGAACTTTTGAATGCAATAAGAAAAGCTAGAAGATGAGTGATTTTTTCCATTCTTTTAGATTTATTTGTAGTTTTAAGGAATTATTAATTTATAATATTAATGGGACCATGTATTTATATATGGATCTTCTAAAAATATTTTATCGAAATGAGTGATTTTTTCCATTGTCCCAAGTTGGGATCGGAAGAAAATATTATCTTAAAGAAATTATTAATTTAGTGAGATTTTACTGTAGATACATATATTATCAAAGATCTTCTGAAATAAAGAGAAAAGATAAAACCAAACATATATATTCTTCCTTTTAAATGATATTACAATTGTGGTGAGTTTTTCTTTTATGAATCTTTGTTAGTTTTTGACTCCTAATATTATTTTAGAAAAGTTCGTTGAATCTTGTGGGATATATTCATATTAGGTGAATTATCCTTAAGGACAGTATCTTTTGACATGCCTCGAACCGTAAAGAATTCCCTACATGAGTTCATGGTGAAGTATATATTTTCCATAAGATTTCCAACAATTATTACCTATTAAACTTAGGTTTTAAAAGGAAATATAACAACTTTTTAATTACTTGATTAATTCCCTTGATAAACTTTATCTCATTAAATATTGTACTATACCAATGAACTAGGTTTTGATCTATTATACAAGTTACAACTATGGTCCTAACCTTACGTAATGAGGTATAAAGACTGTGATTTATTTTTACAATATTTTGACTCATGAGATATAAGTTTTTTTATTCTTTATTAAAAAAAAACTCTACAACAATTGTTATTTATTATTTTGCTCAAATTATTTAATTCCATTAGCTTAATGATTTCATATTTGTTGGCATCCAATTTTGTCCTACCTCTTCTTTAATCGACATTTAATCAACAGATTAATATTTAAAAAAATTATATTATTATTTTGTAAAAAGTACTATTTAATCGATAGATTAATATTTATTAATTTTAAGAGTGTTTTGAGATTCAAGAAAGGTTAATTTTGATCACATCAAAATAGTGAATATTACTATTCCCTCCATTTCAAATTAATTGAATTATTGAGACATTCTTTAAGAAAAGAAGATTAAGACATAAATTAGGCTTAACTTTCCATTTTTACATTTATTAATTATTGTCAAATTTATGATTAAAATAACTAAACATTAATTAATAACTAATCCCACTACTAACTAATGAAGGATAAAATTGGAAGAACATTCTAAAAATAGTCTTGAAAATTGAACAATTAAGTTAATTTGAAAAATGAAATATGTCTCAACAATTTAATTAATTTGAAATGAAGGAAGTAATTTATGTATTATATTTATTGAATTCACATAAAAAAAATTATTATACATAAAATAAATAAGTACATCAAAATTATTATATCTTACTAAATTATGTATCATATTTATTGAATTCATCTAAAAATAAATTTATTATACATATAAGGTAAAATGTATGTGTGTGTCTCATTGTAATTATGTTGATGTGTTGGAAGATGAAAGTTTCAAAACTTGTGATGCGACAAATACCATAGCGATGTAAATATAAGTGGGAGGTTGGGTGTTCCTTAGTTAAGAGATTGTATTCCACCGTTCTTCGTGCAAAAGATCTTCATCAACTCCCAATTTCAGGTTTTAAGGACTTCAGCTTATTAATCATGATTTTGAAAATGTATACCCAATTAAATCATAGAATTGAGGTATATCTTCTCTTCTTCGTGCTTTATTTGTTGTTGGTCATATTTCATTTTATCATATAATTGTCATTAACATGAACTATCAATATCATAATTTAATCTTTCTTTTAGTAATCTCTATGTTATATTTTGGAGGCACCAATTTACAATTTGTTGTTCTGCATCATGTACTGCAATAGTCCCCACATTTTGCCAGACAGATATATGCAAACCAAACCTTCAAGAAAGATTTACTATACATGACATTTGGCCAGCGAAAGGTAGAGTATCAAGCATGTAATGCACTTGCCGCAATAAAGGAAAGGTTTTCGTTGGGGCAAGTGCAGTACATACTTAATTATGTACTTTTCGTTGGCCAGAATACATGTATAGAAAACCTTTCTTGAAGGTTTGGTTTGCATATATTTATCTGATAAAATGTGGGGAACCATTACAGTACATGATGCATAACAACAAATTGTGAACTGATGCCTCCAAAATATAACATAGTGATTATTAAAAAAAAGATTAAACTATGATATTGATAATTCATGTTAACAATAATTATATGATAAAATGAAATATGACCGACAACAAATAAAGCAGGAAAAAGAAGGTATGCCTCAATTCTATGATTTAATTGAGTTTACATTTTCAAAATGAGGATAGCCTATTTATAATTTCAACTAATTTCTTTTCTAAGCAAAATAATAAATGACAATATTGATATAGTAATATTTAATAAAATGAAGTTAATGAGATGAAGTTTGGCAGAAGTAATCAAGTAATTAAGAATTTGTTTCCCTCCATTAATGGAGGTTGAGGTCAATAACAAGAAGCAAAGTAGAGAGAAAAATTTGTATGCATTGCCTCATATTAAATGAATGAATAAATCTTTACAACTTGATGTTATATATATATATATATATATATATATATATAACTAATCTGTAGCTAATTCTAACCAACTGAACAACTAATTACTGTGACATATAATCTCATCAAAAAGCCAACAAAGAAACCTTTAATTATTTATTATTTATATAGAAACATGAAGTGTAGGACGATCAAGGGCAGTTTCATAATTATGTTATGACATGCAAGGGTAAAATAGTAATTACGCATGATTGATATTTTAGCAAACCACACTACTTTTTCTTTCCATTCCCGATTGTTCTAGATCTTTTTCCTCTACTTCCAGATTATTATTATTAACAATTGCCAAGGCGTCAGAGCCAAAATGATGGATCATCTCCCTCAAATATCTTCTTCTCCTAACGGGTCAAAACTTATGGGTTACGAGTTAAATCAGCTATACTGTTGAATATCCCAATTTGAAACACACGACATATAAGAAGAAGAGAACTGATAAAGCATAACCGCCAAATATTTATGAAATTTATCCATGTTTGGTGAAGAGCAATATTTTTGGTGTAATATACCACAAATACAATAAATTACAGTTGAAAATAAAATGACAAAAATGAATAAATAATTCTTTAGACCGAGGCACAAATATCTCTCTCTCTTTAAGGAGATTCAAGCCCACTGCGGCATAATCTACACTGATCCAACAGTAATACTATTGACTTGTCCCCTTCAAGATACAACAACCCAACAACAGTGTATAACTCAAACAACTCCGGATTAGTTGAAGAGTCCAAAGCTCCACAACAAAAACACCTTCCTTTAACATATAAGTATTCTCTTTTGTATATAGTGAATATAGTTGAAGACTTATAATATTATTCTTTGTCTCAACTCTCTCTTTCACTACGACACTAATCTCAACATACACACAATAAAATACTACTCATCTTTTTCACTCTATATTTTCTTGTACTTCTCTTATTTCTTCTTGTTTCCGACACAAAGGAAGATCACACTATTTATAGGTGATAAATTCTTCATTGCAATGAATAGGAAGATACTGGGTAGTAATTTTCCAAATGAAAGTTACAAGACATAAAGATAGAATAATGGGTGAAATGAAGAATTGGTGGTTACATAAGTTATTAAAAACTAATGACCACTTTCTTCCACAATTGATGAGAGTAAAGAGGCACAAATGTAATGTCCATCAATAGACATAACATGATATATAATGTGACATATAATATATTTTTATTAATATTAAAATGTCACACCAACAATCCCCCACTCATTTTAATATTAAGATAAGAGAGTTCTTCGCAACTCAGTTGAAGGTAGACTATTATGCGTAATGAAGGTGTGCTCTGCATTGAGCATTCACTTAGTAAAACAATAACCTTTACTTCAGAGTCAGTAGTGGTTTCAAACTTGAACTATGACTACTTAAGGGAAATAAAGTATCATTGCCTACACACAATAGTCAAGGTGTTGACATAAGCTTTAATAGTCAGCACATTACGGCCTTGTGTTATCCCGGTTTCATGAGTGTTTTTGAGAACAAACTCATTCTCATAGAAAGCGACCTGCTTTCACACTACATAGGTGAAATCTGTCAAGGGTGCTCCTATAATTTGACACCCCACTCATACGAGATACAAACTTTCATTAAGAGTTCAAAGACTCAACCTCCACAAATCATTATAGGATAAATGCACTCACATCATAGGGATTGAATAAAATTAAGAATGGCGCATTTCAGAACAAGTCATTGTATGATTTGTTCTTCCCATTGAACCTGGTTGTAGGATCTCTAGTCCCCGGGTTGGGTTTCCTCATATATGACTCATAATTTATGAGCTTCAATTTCACCCCCCTCGATGTGTTTCAGACTCTTTATCTTGTTAAGGCCTTAATTCATGAATCTGCAAAATTATCACAAATAATTTTAACACAATTAATATTGATGGTATACCAATGATCAATATGATCTCACAATATTTTCTTTTCTTCTCATGAGTCTGAATTTATCGTTATAATAACGATTTTGTATTCAACCATTATATTGGCGCTATCACAATTCATCAAAATTAGAAAACTTGTTTTCTCATAATAAAGTGTTTCAATTCACTTTTTCACTAGTTGAAGCTTAATTGTTTTTACTTCAATCTCCAAAGTTGAGTTAGTAAGCAATATAATTTGCTTTTCTCATCTCCAATAAATAGCACCAAGTTTTTTCATCTGCACCGACAAAATTTTTAAGTATGGGTTATGAGTTAAATTTGATTTAACAGTATAGCTGTTTCAAATTGGGATATTCAACAGTATATCCCAATTCGGTAAAAGCTTATGAGTTACGAGTTAAATCAGCTATATTGTTGAATATCCCAATTTGAAACACACGACATATAAGAGGAAGAAAACTGATAAAGCATAACCGCCAAATATTTATGAAATTTATCCATGTTTGGTGAAGAGCAATATTATACAATTTTGGTTCTTTAGATCCTTGATTTTATCTTATTATATGCTATGTATTTTCTCTTTTTTGATATTAGTGTCCAGGTATAGCTGCGTAGTTTTGTGGCTGAGGAGAATTGTGGATCCTTTTCTAAGGTTTACTGTCTCTATATTTTATCACTTTGAATTTGTTGTCTATGGCGTATCTCACTTTTTCAAAGTCTCATATTTTTCTTTTGATGGTGTGTTGTCGTGACTCTATACTCTAAGGCTATGTTGTTGTTGTTGTTATTATTTGTTTGTTTTTTTTTTTTTAAATAATTTGGACTTGATGTCCTTTAATTTATTCCATAATAGTCCAATAATGCAAACATACAAAAAAGCACCTGATCGGCCCAAACCAGTCTATTAGGTTATTCCTACAAGACCCTATAAACTAGGGTTTCCTAATTTGTTCACTTGCCTCTTCCCTCTTCTTCATAATCTTCCTTTCCTTTTCTCTGTCCACCGCTTGAGATATGTTCTCAATAGAGGTTTTCAAGTTGAGTTCTTGACTCTTCTTCTTTGGGTTATCAACATTCTTCATGATCAACATGTGATATATGATGTAATCGGCAACTTTCAAAGGTTTGTGCCTCCTTCCCCTTCCTTTGTCTACATTTTCTCATTTTAGCTGATCTTTTCTTTTTTCTAGGTGTACTCTCTGGTGTAGGTTCGTACCGAGCTCGATAGAGGGTGTGAGCCTTGCATTTCAGCTTTGTAAATCCGTGTAAGTACTCTTCAAATTCATCTTTTCCTATCCTCTTGTGCTTATGATCCCTTGTGTTTTCCAGTTGAAACCGAATACGAGTACCCTAGATTGCTCTCGTGCTTCTTCAGCTAGATTTCTCCGCTCGATGCTCGTTTTGATTTCAGATACGACTCCTTGACTCTCGCCTTTTGCTGGTCCTTGTATCACTTTTTGCTGGCTGCGTAGCTTAGAAGTAGTTCCTGTGCAGCTTTTTTGCTCCAAAAATACATAGTATCTACATTGTATATATCACAGCTGTGGAACCCTGTGGCCTCAATGATGTATCTAAGCATGCTGACCGTTGTTGTTGCTGTATATTCTCTTTGTTTTAATCCTAACTGAAGGGACGTGATATTTATCAATGTTAAGAATCTTTTTTCCTAAGCTTGGTAGTTGTTGAAAGTGCTAAAATATCATCTTCTCTTTTGTATTTATTGCCGTATTTGCTATGAAATCTGCTAACTGATTCACCTCTCTAAATACATGCCAAACCTGTACATTCAACTGTTGCATTATTTCCTGAATGTCTTCTACTTTCTCGACTATCTCCTATGGTATTCTCCAGCTCCTGTAAATCATGTTTTTTAAAGCTAATGAGTCTGTTTCCAGTCTCACTTGCCTTAAGTCATTGTCTAAACAAAATTGTAATGCCTTCCATGCTATCGTGGCCTCCACTTCCATGTTAGTGGTCTCACCTATATTATGTGCCTTGGCATATGTAAGATCTTCATTCATGTCTCTTACACAGTACATATGAACTCACCCTGGATTCCCTTTGCTAGCTCCAACTGTATTGCATGTCACCTATCCTTCACTTGGTTTGTTCCATCTGACCACTTGATAGTGTAATATTGGCTTGTAACTCTGTAAACTGTCCAGCACTTATGGCCAATGATATGTCGTTCTTTTAATCCATGGAAATTTTGTCCTTACTAACTGATATATTATCAATTGACATTGATAGTACAAGTTAGTATAAGTTACTTCTTTTCCATGTTTATAAGAATTTCTCCGTTTCCACAGTTCCCACATAATAACTGCTGGAACAACTTTCAGAATTTGTTAACCTTACTTGAGGCCTTGTGCTCCCACCATTTGAAAATGAGTTGTTGTAGGGTTAACCCATTTATAGTAATACCTGCACAAGAATCAATCTGCTTCCATAGCTTTTGATCTATGGGAGCTGTTAGTAAAATGTGTTTCATAGTTTCCATTTCCCCTTTCTCATAGCAGTAACACTTGGACACAACTGGTATTTTCATCTTCTTAAAATTGTCATCTTACGCAATATCCCCCCTCCATACCTTCCAAAGGAAGAAGCTAATCTTGATTGACATTCCTCTGATCCACATATATCTTCTCCATTCCTCTTCCGTCTTTTTACTTCTTATCCTATGGTACGTTGATTTAACAGTAAAAATACCAGTCATATTACCACTCCACCATGCCTTATCACTGCCTATCTCCATAATTCTTAGTCTGATGTTTATGATTATATGCTCAGCCATCTTCTCAGAAATACAATTTTTAAGCTTTGTTTCATCCCATATTCCATTGGTGATGAAATCTTTTACTTCTAGTTCCTCATCTTGTGCTAGATCTCCTTTTGTATAATAAAGAGCTCCTTGCCTAGTCCAATTATCAAACCAAAAACTTGAATTTCCAGCTTTTATTTTCCACCAAATGTCATGTTCCACTTCCTCCCTAACAGTGATCATTTTCCTCCATACTTGTGAAGCTCCCAAGCTTGTCGTAACCACCGGGTGTAATTTCTTACAATATTTATTCCACATGTATTGCCCATAATGAATTTGTGGAATCTAAAAAATTCCACCACAACTTTGCAAATAGAGCTTTGTTTACATCATGCAGCGATCTAAAGCCAAGTCCTCCCTCTGCCTTTGGATAGCATAATTCTCCCCATGCCACCCAGTGTTTCCCTTTGATTCCTCACAAATTTCCCTAAAAAAAATTTGCGAAAATTTGGTGTATTTGATCCAGCACTTTCCTGGGTGGGTTCAAAACTGAAAACATATACACTGGCATGGATTGGAGTACATTGTTGATGAGTATCCATTTCCCACCAAAGGTCAAAAACCTATTATGCAATGTTAGTATTCTTTTGGCAATTTTCTGAACCATTTCTTCATAGTAACTTGATTTCCTCCTTCCGTACAACACTGGACACCCGAAATATGTGAAAGGAAAATTTCCTTGTCGTATCCCTATCAACTTGTGCAATCTTATGGCTACTATAAATGGAGTATTGTCATGAAGATAGAAGAAGCTCTTTTATTTATTAACCTTTTCCCCTGAAACCACCTCATAATCTCGAAGAATCCTCATCATCTTGATAATTGACCCTATCTCTCCTGACCCAAATAAAATTGTGTCATCCGTATAAGATAAATGGTTTATCTCCTAGCTCCACTTTGGAAGTCCATAACCCTTCACAATTTCATCCCTATGTAAATTGTTTAGCCCTCTGGAAAGTACTTTTGCTGCAATACTGAATAAGGTAGGTGATAAAGGATCACCCTGCTTTACTCCTCTAGATGATTGAAAAAACCATGTGAGGTGCCATTTACTAAAACCGAGTACCAGTTATTAGACAGTATCCTCCACACCATGTCTATTATCATCTCTGCAAAACCAAATTTTCTTAAACTTTTGTTAGAAAAATCCAAGAAACTCGGTCATATGCCTGGGCCATATCTAGCTTCACCACTACATTGACATTTTTGTTCCTCCTGTTAATGTCTCTTATTATTTCTTGTACCAATAAAATATTCTCTGTAATGCTTCTTCCTTTAACGAATCTTGATTGGTTCTGTGAAATAATCTTTGGTAGAACCAATATCTTCCTCTTGTGCACCATCCTAGAGATAATCTTATTTATGAAAGAACTAAGACTTATGGGCCTTAGATCTGTAAAGCTCTTCACCGATTCTTTTCTGGGTAGTAACACCAAATTCGTATGGCTTATGTACTCGGGCAACTCTTAACCACAGAAAAAATCTTTCACCGCCTTAGTGACATTTTCCCCTATTATCTCCCAACAACATTGAAAAAAATATCCTGTAAATCCATCTGGTCCACGTGCGCACTTTTTTAACCTCTTCTTGGTCTAGAAACTTTACCATTTCTTCATTCTCGGCTACAGTTATACACTTGGGGATATGCTCTAACAATGTCAAGTCCTCTACTCTATTCTCCTCAGCGAATTGGTCATTGAAATACTCCACTGCCGCAGTTCCAATTTTACTATTGGATTTCATTCTCACTCCCTACTCTGTGATAATTTCAGAAATATGAAGTTTCTTCCTTCTCCCTTTAACGTACGAATGAAAAGATTTAGTATTCATGTCTCCTTCTTTGAACCACTTCATCGCCATTTTTTGTCGCCAAAATTCCCCCTCCAACCTCAGATATTTCTTTAGATCTGCTTCAACCTTACTTAGTGCAGCCCAATTAATTGTTGATGGGTGTATTTCCAACTATGCCTCTCTAACTTTGATGATGTCCTCCAATGTGGCAATTTGTTGAAAAACATTGCCAAAAACCTCTTTACTCCATTTTAGCATGAAATTCAAGAAATCGATTACCAATAAAATCAATTCTCCAATTATACTCTACAATTTTCTTAAATTGTTGGTGCTTGCTACAAAAATTCATGAATCTGAAAGGCTTGATTATGGGCACCTCTTCTGTGTTGCAACTCATATGAAGAAGGGCATGATTTGATCCCTGCCTGATGAGCTGTTGTACCTCAGTTGAAGGGAACAGCTCCAAAAATTCTTGGTTAACTAAAATCCTATCCAATCTTTTATAGATTCACGCCTCATCAATCCGCCCATCCCACCAAGTATATTTGCTTCCTGAAAACTATACTTCTGATAAAGCACAACTACTAATGAACGAAGCAAAGTCAATGGCTTCATTTAGAGTGAAATCTAACCCTCCTAGCTTTTCCTCCTCACTCAGAATTACACTAAAGTCTCCACCAATGATCCAGGGACACTGTACATTCTCCGTTATATTTTCTAGTTCCTCCCATAACTCTAGTCTCTCTAAGGGATTGCACCTAGCATACACCGCTGAAATCATAAACTCCTTGTCATTTTTTGTAAATTGAATAGTAAGCTGTTGCATAGTGTCCAAAATTATACTGCCTGCCCAGTCATCTTTCTGGAAACACCAGCTTTTACCTTTTCGATTTACTCCAGCCTTATCAAAACCTAACCTCCTTTTGTATTGTTCTAACTCAAATGGACTTTGAAACGGTTCCATCAGAGCTATAAATGTGTAATGATATCTATTATTCAAATCCATTAACCTTTCAAAGGATTTTTGAGTATTAATGGACTTGATATTTCAAAAAATTATTTTTTGTATCATTGATCAATGCTAGATCCCCTGTCCCTGCTGCGCCTTATTTTGACCTGTAACGAAATTACTTCTCTACCTTTTTGTGCCTCATATTTCAGACTGTTGGTATGCTGTGAGGACAAATCACATGCCTTACTTATCTGTTGAATGCTGTACTCCATGTCCTCATCTTCTTCTGTATCTTTTTTATGTTGCATTCCTTCATCCTCATCTTCTATTAAATTTGGACTTTTTGGTGTCTCATCCTCTTCATAACATTTCTCCTTATCCTCTCCAGAATCAGTTGCAAACAAATTTCTTGATGTGGCCTCACTTTCTCTCCTTGTTGTAGGTCTACTCCCTACCTCTTTACTTTTTGACATCAATTCTTCTTCATTGGACCCTGCTTGTAAGTTTTTATGTTGAGAATCGCCCTGTTTCTCTATCCTGCTCCGGATTTCACTAATTGTATGTTCACTGCTTGTTTCCTTTTCTTCCCCAGTGATACCTTTATTATTGCTGGAAATGCCTGGCTTATGCATCTGCTTGTTGTGACTACTGCCTTGTAATCCCTGGGAAATCTCTTTTGGTTGCCCATTCTCCATTTCGATTTCCTTTCCATTAGTTTGTACCTCCACTTGATTCAAACTTTGTTCCTGGTTACCCGTGTCTAACAGGTTAAATTTATTTCCTGTTATAATTCCCACTTTATTCCATACCTTTTGGGGTTCTTTGTTTCTTCCTCCTCCCCAAAATTTATGTCTTGACAAATCTTCCCATTTATGCGCATGTAGATTATCTTCTCCTCTCCCCATTGTATCCTTCATTTGTCATCCCTTTACTAGGTCTTTCTACAACTTGTTTGCCCTCATTATAGCCTGATTTCTCCTTGTATGGGTGTAGTTCTGGATGTACAACATAGCACTGTTCTTCATTGTGCCCCTGAATCATACATGTCTGACAGTACTTTGGGACGTAATCATATTTGATTTTGATCCACTTCTCCACAACTTCATTATTCTGCATCCTCATTCCAATTTTAATTCGTTTAGGGAACTCCCTTAGCAGATCAACTTCCATTTTTACTCTTGCACAACTTGGCCTCGTCTGATTCTTCGTTGCCATATAGACTTGTAGGGGCTTTCCTACTGCTGCTACTAAAGAAAAAACTGCCTCCTTGCAAAAAAAATTTTGGTGGGAGAAAAGGGAAGGGGATCCAAGCTATCAATGTTGATGTCTCTTCATCCGAATTAAACATGGGATCCCACTTTAACGTTCTCATAGGGTAAGGCCAATTATTTTGAGTAATGTAGAACGCAGGCTTTGATAACAAGTGAACATAATCTTCTAATAAAGTCGTCCTAATCAACACATGTCGATTACTCAACAATCCAATAATGCAATCTTCTTTTAACTCGCATTCTTTGGGGATGAGTTTTCGCAAATCTTGTATATCTGGCCAACCATATGAAAACTTACCAATCACTCCATATTCAAGATTTTCGTTAACAATTATCTGATTCACCTCATCTTGCTCCCATATTACTTATGGTTCTCCATGCATATAAGTGACTGGTTTTAAAAGAATGGATTGAAAGTGGGCTGTTTTTGGTTTCAACTTCTCAGCATATGTACATCCAGGTGCAGATGTAATTTGGCCAACCTCAGGAGGAGGTTGACCTATAACATCTCACAATTTGAAATAAATAGGAAGAAGGCAATGATTGGAAATAGTCATTTTTGGAAAGAATGAAAATCTGGAACTGTTAGGAAAAAGTGAGTTTTTGGTCAACTTAAAATGGCTATAACTTCTATCTCAGGATGAGTTAAGAGCACTTCCAAATATGGTAGGAAATCTCTTGGAATGGTCTTTCCAACGCCGCTGAGTTTGCGTGATTCTGAGTTCATATGAGTGATATATGCCCTTTAGGAAGATGGGCTGTTGGAATAAGGAAAATCCAATCGGATTTTAAAAGGATAGTTTGTCTTTTCCTTGCCCTATTATTTTATTTCATTTTTGGTAATTAAGTTAGGGTCTAAACAGGATTAGATCAGTTTATGCTTTTACCAAAATACGCTAGGGCTTGGAGAAGAGAGAAAAGAAGAGGAGAAACGAGAAGAGAAGCAAGATTTGTCTAGATCATCGAGTTTAGCTTGTGGATTTCGTCGGGGGTGATCCCTACAAGGTATGTGAGATTCAAATTGGGTTAGTTCACCCACACGCCAATCATGATTCAATTCAGCAAAATATGTTTGATTTGAAAGAAAATCCTTTGAGTTCATGATAAAATTTGTTTGAATTCTTGTGGGTTGTGTTGTTGAAGTTTCTTGCGATTTAATTCATGTTTTCAGGTGAAACTTTGGTTTGAATCTATCAATTATTGAGGTTATAAATGATTCTAAGTGTTTGGGGAAAGAACCAATGGAGTTTAGAAGGTTTAGAGCTGGAAAACGAAGAACAAATTTCGTCGGACGAAATTTGGCAGTGCCTCCCCGTCGCGGAGCTAGTTCCCAGATTTGGGAAAAGTCATTTCGTGGAGCGGAGCAGTCACAGACCGTTCTGCCTCAAAAGTTGTTTCTGAACTAAAAATTTAAATGTTTCTTCCCGTCGCGGACCCATCCTCAGATATTGATTTTTGGTCTTTTCTCATGTTTAGCTATCTAAATTCATTCTTAAACATCATGGGATCTTTCCTATCACAAATCACGATCCTTGAATCCATAAATTCAATTCAAGGAAAGTTAAGAGTCAAGTCAAGAGCAGATAAGAGTCAAGTTAAGAAGAGTTCATAAAGTTTTCCAAAAGTCTTTTACAAATATTTTAACTTTGTTTAAAGACTTAAGTTTTGAGTTCAGTAAAGAGTAAGTTGAAGTTCATTTCTTCAAAAGTATATGGGGAATATGTATTCCCAAAGGGTTTTAAATGTTTTCACATTTAAATAAGAAAGGAAACCTTGATTTCCAAAGAGCCTTTGATCTAGTTTTCAGAAAAGAGTAAATGCTTTCATAATTAAGCAAGAGGGGAAACTTTGATTTCCAAGATAGCCTTTGAGATAAGTTTTTGAGCACTAATCTCAAATCATAGAAAGAAGTATGTTTTTAAAACATAAAGATCTAGTATATTTTGGGACTAGTATTGAGCACCGATATGGGGGAGAGTTCAGAAAACTCCAAACCGCCATAAACCATGTAGCCATCATGGGTAGAAAAGGGTCATACCTTTTAGATGATTCCTTTAGTGCTTTTTAGCATAGACTAGTAGATCCACTTAGTAGTTCAGGTTTTATACCCCCGGCAAGGTATAAGATGGCCCTGGCAGTGTGAGGTAAAACGTTGTATCATAACTATAGCTCTTAAGTGATGGTTGTTGGTTAGAGAAACTCCTGAGCTGTTGTGCGTGCTGCCTGCTGGATGCTGGTTGACTGGGATTGGCGGCTGCTACTTCTGTGCATGCTGTTGGTCGACTGGGAATGGCGAGTGACTGCTGCTGTTGCTCGACGCCGGTCGCCGAAAGTGGAACTCTGCCAAAGTGGGAAAGGGTCACTGCCCAGTGCCTGCTGCTTGTCGCTTGAGTCAAAACTCAAAAGTGGAAAAGACAGTAAACAGTGAAGTCTTGAGTCTTGTGCACTCTTTTGACCTAATTTAATTTTGCTTTTAAATTTAAATTATAATATATATTATTTAGTATAATATATTTTGGTAAATCAAAATACCGAATAATACTAAAATTACATACCGAAAACCAAACCAAAATACCAAAAAATACAAAAACTCATACTGAATTGAAAACCAAAATACTAAAATTCTTCAGTTCAGTTCAGTATTTTGGTTTTTCGGTGTTTATGCCCAGCCCTAGAAACTCCTACAGAAGAAATTGTATTTTTAAATACACAGTTTATTTGTATTTTTACATACATCTTTGAGTTATATGTATCTTTGCATACACACAGAGTTGACATCATGTTTTAAACAACTTTTTTTTATATTGTACTTGTTTTAAACTGCTTTATATTGAAATGAGTTCAGTTATGTTGAGTTGAGTTAAGCCAAATAAGTTCTTCATATTTCTTTTAAGCCTATGTTATGTTTAGCATTCCAACTCGCATACTCGTACATTCAATGTACTGATGCCAGTTGGCCTGTATCTTTTTATGATGTATACATAGGTAACTAGGATCAACATCCAGCGCATCGTTGATCCAGTGAGCAGTTCAGAGTCTGTTGGTGTGCCTCTTTGGATTCTGGGGGATCCCTTTTATTGCTTTCAGTTTTATTAGGTAGTTCATTAGGATGTCGTAGGCATGTCCTGACATCCCTCTCAGTTGTTTAGAGGCTTCACAGATAGACAGTCATATGTTAGTTCTTGATTTTTCTATTTCCTGTTTTAATGGTTGAGACTTGAGTTGCCACTTTTGGCCAGTGAATGTTATCTTGATACATTCTAAGTGTTTATTGAGCAATTTCAGTGTACTTTTAAAAGTATTGTGTTTCATGAGTTAAGTCTTCTGCTGAGTAAGTAAGCCAGGCCAAGGGTTCGCTCGGGGCCAACAATGGTTCTCGAGTGTCGGCCATATCCAGGGTGTAGGCTCGGGGTGTGACAAACTTGGTATCAGAGCACAGAGTTCAAGAGTCCTAGGGAGTCTATGAAGCCGTGTCTGTAGAGTTCTATTTATCTATGTGAAGCGTGTCACATCTATAATTAGGAGGCTGCAATACTTAGGAAAATTTCTCACTTCTTTCACACACATTTCGTATGTTAGAGTTTGATCTCTAAAAAATTTCCCTTTAATTCGTGCTTTTGCGTGTTTTCAGATAATCATGCCTCCACGAAGAGAAGTCAGAGGTTGTCCTACTATACGTAATGTTGAGGAACAAGAGTTACCAAATTCACCTGAAGTGCAACCTCAAGGAGAAGTTACCAATGCTGAATTTTTGAAAGCAATCCGAATACTAGGTCAGGCTGTGACTAACCAGGCTGGGCAGCAAAGAGGAACTCGACAAGAAGAGGCAGACACTTCAAGGATTCGTGAGTTCTTGAGGATAAACCCTCCAAGTTTCACTGATTTTTAGCACTACTGAGGATCCGCAGAACTTTATTCAAGAGCTGAAAAAGGTATTTGATGTGATGCATTTTGCTCATACTGAGAGAGTTGAGCTAGCTACATATCAACTGAAGAATGTTACTAGGACTTGGTTTGATCAGTGGAAAGAGGGTAGAGTTGAGGATGCACCACCTGCGAGTTGGGCTTGTTTTGAGAAAGCTTTCTTGGGGCATTTCTTTCCCTGAGAATAGAAAAAGGCCAAGGTACGTGAGTTCTTCATACTTAAGTAAGATTCTCTAAGTGTTCATAAGTATGGGTCGAAGTTCACCCAACTATCTTGTTATGCTCCGAAAATGATTACAAACATGAAGAGTAGAATGAGCTTGTTTGTTGCTGGGTTGCCCTGTCTATCAAGCAAAGAAGGCTGGGCAGCGATGGTGATAGGTGACATGTATATCTCAAGGTTAATGGTATACGTGCAGCAGGTTGAGGAAGACAAGCTAAGGGATAGAGAAGAGTTCAAGAACAAGAGAGCTAAGACAGGGAGTGAGTCTGGGCAGCAGAAGAATAATGCCAACCGGTCATCCTTCCAATAAAAACAGAAGGAACCTGCTCTATCATCTGCTAGTGCACCTACACCCAAGAACAAAAATGGGTACAATAGTTAGGATTTCAGAGCTAAGCCTGCCTATTATCAGGGTAGTATGGCACAAGGGGGTAGTAAGCCTCCTGCCTGCGCTAAGTGTGGTAGGAACTACTCAGGTACTTGTCGTGAGGGCTCCACTAGTTGTTTCAAGTGTGGCCAGAATGGGCATTTCATTCGAGAGTGTCCAAAGAACAAACAGGGTAACGGTAATGAGGGCAATAAAGCCCAGTCTTCTTCAGTTGCTCGACTAGATAGAGCTGCATCTAGAAGAGCTACTTCGGGTACTGGCTGAGGAACAAACCACTTGTATGCTATCAATAGTCTCCAAGAGCAAGAGGATTCGCCAAATGTTGTCACTGGTATGATCTAAGTCTTTGAATTTACTGTTTATGCTTTGCTAGACCTAGGAACGAGTTTATCTTTTGTAACTCCATATGTTGCTATGAATTTTGATGTTATTCCTGAGCAACTTAATGAATCATTCAGTAGTTCTACACCTGTTAGTGATTATATTATTGTAGAAAGAGTCTATCGTGATTGTCTTGTTTTCGTCAATCATAAGAGTACCATGGATGATTTAATTGAGTTAGACATGGTAGATTTTGATGTCATTCTTGGTATGGACTGGCTTTATGCCTGTTATGCCTTAGTTGATTGTAGAACTCGAGTTGTCAAGTTTCAGTTTCCAAATGAGACAGTCTTAGAGTTGGAAAAGCAGTTCAACAGTGCCTAAGGGTCATTTTATTTCATACCTTAAGGCAAGGAAGTTAGTTTCTAAGGGATGTGTTTATCACTTAGTTCGAGTTAATGACTCTAGTGTTGAGATACTCCTATTCAGTTAGTTTCAGTAGTAAGAGGTTTCCTAGAAGTCTTTCTAGATGATCTACCCGAAGTCCCTCTTGAGAGAGAAATAGACTTCGGTATAGACCTTTTTCCAGATACTCATCCTATATCTATTTTGCCATGTATAATGGTACCAGTAGAGTTAAAAGAGTTGAAGAAGCAGTTGAAAGATCTCCTAGATAAAGGTTTTATTCGACCAAATGTCTCACCTTCGGGAGCTTCGGTCTTATTTGTGAGGAGGAATGATGGTTCTCTTAGGATGTGTATAGATTACCTTCAGTTGAACAAGGTTACCATCAAGAATAAGTATCCTCTCCCAAGGATTGATGATCTTTTAGATCAACTTCAAGGTGTCACTTGTTTCTCTAAAATAGACCTCAGATCAGGTTACCATCAGTTGAAAGTAAGGGAATGTGACATTCCAAAGACACCAATCAGGACCCGTTATAGTCATTATGGGTTTTTGGTCATGTCCTTTGGTTTGACTAATGCACCAGCAGTGTTCATGGACCTTATTAATAGAGTGTTCAAACCTTAATTAGATATGTTTGTTATCGTCTTCATTGACGACATTCTAATCCATTCAATGAATGAAGAAGATCATGCTAGTCATTTCAAAATAATTCTCTAGACTTTGAAAGATAGAGAGTTGTATGCCGAATTTTCTAAATGTGAGTTTTGGCTTGAATCTGTGGCATTCCTAGGCCACATTATGTCTGGAGAGGGAGTTAAAGTTGATACCCAAAAGATAAAGGCAGTGCAGAATTGGCCTAGACCCATATCTTCGACTGATATTAGGAGTTTCTTGGGATTAGCTGGCTATTATAGAAGGTTCGTAGAGTGGTTCTCATATATTTCATCCCCTCCGACCAAGTTAACTCAAAAGACAGTGACGTTTCAATGTTATGAAGCTTGTGAGAAAAGCTTTCAGGAATTGAAAAAGAGGTTGACTACTGCCCTAGTATTGACCTTACCAGAAGGTACCCAAGGTTTTGTGGTGTATTGTGATGCATTTAGAGTTGGTTTGGGTTGTGTATTAATGCAAATGACAAAGTTATAGCTTATGCCTCCAGACAGTTGAAAGTTCATGAGAAGAATTACCCAACCCATGATCTAGAGTTGGCTGCTGTAGTTTTTGCTTTGGAGATATGGCGTCATTATTTGTATGGTGTTCATGTTGATGTATTCACTGATCACAAGAGCCTTCAATATGTGTTCACTCAAAGAACTTAATCTCAAATAGAGAAGGTGGTTAGAATTATTCAATGATTATGACATGAGTATTCTTTACCACCCAGGTAAGGCTAATGTTGTTGCTGATGCCTTAATCAGGTTGTCTATGGGTAGTACTACCCATGTTGAGGAATAAAAGAGGGAGTTAGCGAAAGACGTGCATAGACTTCCACACGTGAGAGTCAGACTAATGGATTCCACTGAAGGAGGAATAGTGGTGATGAATGTGGCTGAATCATCATTAATGTCAGAAGTAAAAGGCAAGCAAGACCAAGACCCCATTTTTCTTGAATTGAAGGCAAAAGTTCATAAGCAAAACGTAATGGCTTTTGAATAAGGGGGAGATGGTGAGTTGAGGTATCAAGGCAGATTATGTGTACCAATGGTGGATGGACTCCAAGAGAGAATCATGGAGGAAGCTCATAGCTCCAGATATTCCATTCATCTGGGTTCCACAAAGATGTATCGCGACTTGAGAGAAGTCTATTGGTGGAGTAGTATGAAGAAGGGCATTGCATAATTTGTTGCTAAGTGTCCAAATTGCCAATAAGTTAAAGTAGAGCACCAAAGGCCCAGTGGTTTGGCTCAGAATATAAAACTTTCAAAATGGAAGTAGGAGATGATTAATATGGATTTCGTCATAGGTTTGCCAAGGTCTCGCTGGCAGTATGATTCCGTTTGGGAGATTGTTGATAGAATGACAAAATCAGCCCATTTTCTGCCAGTAAAGACTACCCATTCAGCAGAAGATTATGCCAGGTTATATATTCATGAGGTATTAAGACTTCATGGAGTCCTAGTCTCCACCATTTCAGATAGAGGTGCACAATTTACTGCACAATTCTGGAAATATTTTTAGAAAGGCTTGGGTTCAAAGGTGAACTTAAGTACTGCCTGTCTTCCTCAGACTGATGAGCAAGCAGAGCGCACTATTCAGACCTTAGAAGATAAGTTGAGGGCTTGTGTGATTGATTTCAAAGGTAATTGGGATGATCACCTACCTCTCATCGAATTTGCTTACAACAATAGTTACCACTCTAGCATCCAAATGGCTCCATATGAAGCTCTTTATGGGAGAAGATGAATATCTCCTATTGGATCGTTGAAATTGGTGAAGCTGGGTTGATAGGACCAAATTTAGTTCATCCAGCTATGGAGAAGGTGAAGGTGATTCAAGAGAGGTTAAAAATGGCGCAGAGTCGTCAGAAATCCTACACTGATGTTATGAGAAGGGAATTAGAGTTTGAAGTTGATGATTGGGTGTATTTAAAGGTTTCACCCATGAAGGGCGTTATGAGATTTGGTAAGAAGGGGAGGCTTTGTCCCCAGTATATTGGACTTTATAGCTAAGAGGATTGGAAAAGTAGCTTATAAGTTGGAGCTCCCATAAGAGTTAACAATGGTTCATCCAATATTTCATGTCTCCATATTGAAGAAGTGCCTGGCGATCCTTCATTGATCATACCAACTGAAGATATTGGGATCAAGGATGACTTATCGTATGAGGAGTTTCCTGTTTAGATTCTAGATTGCCAAGTTCACAAGTTGAGGACTAAGGAAGTAGCATTAGTCAAGGTACTTTGGAGGAACCAATTTGTTGAGAAAGCTACTTTGGAAGCTTAAGAGGATATGAAGAAGAGATATCCACATCTCTTCGAATCCGGAAAAGTTCCAAATCAATGTACTAATCCTTTCTTAGTAGTTATTTATAAATTGGCATATTGTTTTGCATTGTGTGTGGGTGCTTGAATTGAATGTTGCATGTTGTACCCTTAGCTTAGTAAGAGTAATCTCATTCGAGGATGAATGTTCCCAAGGGCAAGATATTCTCGCAATTTGAAATAAATAGGAAGAAGCCAATAATTGGAAATAGTCATTTTTGGAAAGAATGAAAATTTGGAAACTTACTTAAGTTAGGAAAAAGTGAGTTTTCGGTCAACTTTAAACGGTCATACCTTCTAGCTCAGGATGAGTTAGGAACACTTCCAGATATGGTAGAAAAGCTCTTGGACGATCTTTCCAAGGCCGTCGAGTTTGCGCGATTCCGAGTTCGTAAGAGTGAGATATGTCCTTTTAGAAGTTGGGTTGTTGGAATAAGCAAAGTCCAATCGAATTTTTAAAGGGTAGTTTGGTCTTTTCCTTGCCTTATTATTTTATTTCATTTTTGGTAATTAAGTTAGGGTCTAAACAGGATTAGATCAGCTTATGCTTTTACCAAAATACGTTAGGGCTTGGAGAAGAGAGAAAAGAAGAGGAGAAAGGAGAAGAGAAGCAAGATTCGTCAAGATCGTCGAGTTTAGCTTGTGGATTTCTTCGGAAGTGATCCCTACAAGGTATGTGAGATTCACATAGTGTTGGGTTAGTTCACCCACGCGTAAATCGTGATTCAATTCAGTGAAATATGTTTGATTTGAAAGAAAATCCTTTGAGTTCTTGATGAAATTCGTTTGAATTCTTGTGGGTTGTGTTGTTGATATTTCTTGCGATTTGATTCATATTTTCGGGTGAAATTTTGGTTTGAATCAATCAATTATTGAAGGTATAAATGATTCTAAGTGTTTGGAGAAAGAAATAATGGAGTTTAGAGGGTTTAGAGCTGGAAAACAAAGAAGAAATTTCGTCGGACGAAATTTGGAAGTGCCTCCGTGTCGCTAAGCTAGTTCCCAGATTTGGGAAAAGTCATTTCGCGGAACGGAGCGGTCACGGACCGTTCTACCTCAAAAGTTGTTTCTGAACCAAAAATTTAATGTTTCTCTGCGTCGCGGACCCACCCTTAGATATTGATTTTTGGTCTTTTCTCATGTTTAGCTATCTAAATTCATTCTTAAACATCATGAGTTCTTTCCTATCACAAATCATGATCCATGAATCCATAAATTCAATTCAAGAAAAGTTAAGAGTCAAGTCAAGAGTAGTCCAGAGTCAATTTAAGAAGAATTCATAAAGTTTTCCACAAGTCTTTCACAAACATTTTAACTTTGTTTAAAGACTTAAGTTTTGAGTTCAGTAAAGAGTAAAGTTGAAGTTCATTTCTTCAAAAGTATATGGGGACTATGTATTCCCAAAGGGTTTAAAATGTTTTCACATTTAAACAGAAAAGGAAACTTTGATTTCCAAAGAGCCTTTGAGATAGTTTTCAGAAAAGAGTAAATGCTTTCATAATTAAGCAAGAGAGGAAAGTTTGATTCCAAGATAGCATTTGAGCTAAGTTTTTTAGCAGTAATCTCAAATCATAGAAAGAAGTATGTTTTTAAAACATGAAGAGCTAGTATATTTTGGGAGTAGTATTGAGCACCGATATGGGGGAGAGTTCAGAAAACTCCGAGTCACCATAAACTATGTAGCCATCATGAGTTGAAAAGGGTCATACTGTTTAGATGATTCCTTTAGTCTTTTTAGCATAGACTAGTGGATCCACTTAGTAGTTCAGATTCTATACCCCGGCAAGGTATAGGACGGCCTAGCAGCGTAAGGCAAAACGGTGTATCATCACTATAGCTCTTAAGTGATGATTGTCGGTTAGAGAAACTCCCACAGAAGTAATTGTATTCTTAAATACACAGTTTATTTTATTTTTAATACATCTCAGAGTTATATGTATCTTTGCATACATAGAGAGTTGACATCATGTTTTAAACTGCTTTTCTTTATATTGCACTTGTTTTAAACTGTTTTATATTGAAATGAGTTCAATTATGTTGAGTTGAGTTGAGTCAGGTAAATTATTCAGATTTCTTTCAAGCTTATGTTGTGTTTAGCAATCCAACTCGCATACTGCATTCATATCGATGCGGTTGGCTGCCTCGTGATCTTATTATGATGCGCATACGTGTAACTAGGATCAACATCTAGCGCATCGTTAATCCAGTGAGCAGTTCAAAGTCTGTTGGTGAGCCTCTTTGCATTCCGGAGGATCCCGTTTATTGCTTTCTGTTTTATTAGCTAGTTTATTAGGATGTCGTGGGCCTGTCCCGACATCCCTCTCAGTTGTTTAGAGGCTTCATAGATAGACAGTCAGATGTTAGTTCTTGAGTTTTCTACTTCATGTTTTAATGGTTAAGACTTGAGTTGCCACTTTTGGCCAGTGAATGTTATCTTGATACATTCTAAGTGTTTATTGAGCAATTTCAGTGTACTTTTAGAAGTATTGTTTTTCATAAGTTAAGTCTTCCGTTGAGTAAGTAAGCCAGGCCAAGGGTTCGCTTGGGGCCAGCAATGGTTTTTGAGTGCTGGCCAAGTCCAGAGTGTAGGCTCGGGGCATGACATGACCTGTGTCGGTCCGGAAAAGGTAAAATATTTATGGCGGCTGTAGGGTTTTCTTTAGAGAGCGTTTGAATTTTTGACTTTCACTTATGTTAATATTTGTTTGTTTGTTTCGGAGTTTTAGATTTTTATTTTAAGGTTTGAATGAAAATTGGGGGTTTAAGAGTGGAATTATATTTTCTCATTCCACAGATTGATCAAGCAATCAAAAAGTCACCAAATGCACATAGGATTTTTCCCGAGGAGTTAAACTCATTCTTTGTGTTCTTGAGATATGTATAAATTTTACTCTATTTTTTTCATTAAATTGTTTAAGATATAGCCTCTTTTACATTCTTTTTCCTCAATTTCCATCGTTTAATAATATTTTACTTTATTTTTCAAGTTGATTGGGATAGATTATAGATTTGAGTTGGGAACCAATGTGCTCAATGTTTATTGCTCCTTCTGAAGGGATGTACTTTTATCATTCTTGTGATATTGGCTTCCTTGAAATGTTGTAATTTTTAGCTATTTTGGGTAGAAGAGATGGTGTACTTGTTGCTCTGAGGGATGCACTTTTATCATTCTTGTTGTTTAGCTTAGAACTCATGTACCTACTTCTATTACCTTTGTTTCCCATTTACAATATCTCTTTATAATTTGGTTCTATATGTTTAGCAGTTTTATCTTCAAATTACTTTTTGGAAGTCAATCATGATTTTTTTTCACCAAGGAGCTTTTGAATTCTATTTCTCATTGATTTTTTAATTATTTATAATTATTTGTTTCATCAATTTGTAGGGATGAGAAGTCTTCATGAGGGTTTATTGAAGTGGGTATTCCTGCATTTTGATGGCTCTTTAATTGCATCAGCATTATCAAAATCAGGTTCTTGAATTGCTACTTTTGTTCTATTCTTTTGTGAAATGAATTAATTGCAAGTATTTGAGCATAAAATTAGCAAACTGTGCAGATCTGAATTTTAATATCAATGGTGTTATAGATTATCATTAAGTTAAGGTAAGCAAATTGATAAATTGGAATTTCACAGTTTTGATCGCTTTATAAACCATCAAGAGCACAGAGAGCTTATTTAATCATGATCCAATTAGACGTATTTTCTCTGAAATTGCACTATAAGTATTAATAGTCAGCTATATATCCTTGGAATTAATTGTTAGGCTCAAAAACAAAAGGGTCATTTAGTTAAGAAGTTAGTTGAAGCATGAACTGAATTGAAGAAAAATTGGAAGTATCCTGTACAAATAATATTTCAATACAGAATGAGTATTGTTGACAAAGCACCTTCACAATGTATTAAAATGATTAGAAAAGTCCATACAATTTATTGAAATTGTGAGTTCATGTAGATAAAATGGCCAAAATTGTCCTTAATCAATGTATTTGTTTTGACTCTATTTGTTACTTAGTGTATAAAGAATGTGTTGACCATTCTGTGTTTAAAAATAATATTACTAATTCAACAAACTTTGCAGAAACACGAAGATACAAAAGTTTATGTGAACCAGTGAAGAAACAGATGAACAGAAATTAATTCACAAAAAAACTAAAATCTGTAAACATACCAGAATCTGAAAAAACAGAACGGAAAAGATCAAGCCCACTGAATGCACAGTGTCCCCTTAAGGAAATTATTCCCTTCTAGTATCCGAGGTTTGTTTTGGAATATGTCCTCCCAAGATTGAATGATATCAATCACCTGTGTATTGATACCCAAAACGCTGGTGTCAGCGAACCACTCAACAGCAGTAAAGTACACGAAGAAATTTGTACAGAAGAAGAAGAAGAAATCATAAATTTTTGTAAGTAAAAAGTCTGAAGAATAACATGTATTTATAGGCAAGAGGATCCAAAAAATAAATCTCTCGATCGATCATTTTCCAAAGTCAAATCCAAAGCTGAGTGAGCGACGACGACGACGCAAGGGGGGTCCCTCTTTCCAACCCTTTTAACAATTAATAGAAGTGTTTCTATATTTAAACTCTTCTATTTTTCTTTCCACCACTGATGAGAGAGAAATACCTTTTCACTAAAGTATAAGAGGACTTTTCAAGTTCCCAACTTTCCAAGTTCCTTTCTTTTCATTTTCCCTCCATTTCCCATTAACTCTTGCTATATACCCAACAATCCCCCACATAAATGGGGAATGGTTATAACATAAGGAATACACGGACGAGTGTGTACTTTACAAGCAAGGATTTATTGCATCTGGATAACTAGGTTTCCCCTTGGACTTTCCATAGTGAACATATGTCGGATATACTCAGTCAATCGGTAGATGATATATCTTTGAACCGTCAAGCTTTGGTGTATACCTAGACAACCATATGTCACATAATTAACCTTTTACAGTTTATGGTTCTTACGGTTGTGTTCGTTTCAGCCAAGAACACCTCTCGGTTTCATGAGTGAATAGAGAATAGGCTTTTGAAAAAATAATTCTCTTTGAAACGGCTTACACTGCACACTCATATAGGTGATTTCTAACCGTGTCATCTCGTAGATACACTATTTGGTCAAATCTGCCAAACTTAGCAAATCATTAAAAACTTTAAGATTTATTAACTGATTAACAAGCCTTAAAGTCTTAACCTTATTCCTAAACATTGTCTTCATCATGAGAATGGATTGAGTTGATTGACAATGTCGAACCGTCAGTCACAACTTTGTTTTTCTCCTTGAATCTAGCTCTTGGTATCTCCAGTCTGCTAGATAAAAGTTACCGCCATGCTGAATTATCATTAGTGTCAGAAGTAAAAGAGAAGCAAGACCAAGATCCTATTTTGCTTGAATTGAAGATAAATGCTCATAAGAAAAAAGTATTGGCTTTTGAACAAGGGGATATGGTGTGTTGAGGTATCAAGGTAGGTTGTGTGTACCAAGGGTGGATCAACTCCAAGAGAGAATTATGGAGGAAGCTCATAGCTCAAGATATTCTATCCATCTGGGTTCCACAAAAATGTATCGTGATATGAGAGAGGTTTATTGGTGGAGTAGTATGAAGAAAGGAAGGGCATTGCAGAGTTTGTTGCTAAGTGTCCGAATTGCCACCAAGTTAAAGTAGAGCACCAAAGGCCATGCGGTATGGCTCAGAACATATAACTTCCGAAATGAAAGTTAGATATGATTAATATGGATTTCATTGGGGGTTTACCAAGGTCTCGCAGGTAGCATGATTCTATTTGGGTTATTGTCTATAGAATGACAAAATCAGCCCAATTCTTGCCGGTAAAGACCACCCATACAGCAGAGGACTATGCCAAGTTGTATCTTCAAGAAGTGGTTAGACTTCATGGAGTTTCGGTCTCCATTATTTCAGATAGAGGTGCGCAATTTACTGCACAATTTTGGAAGTCATTCCATAAAGGCTTGGGTTCAACGGTGAACTTAAGTACTGCCTTTCATCCTCAGACAGATGGGCAAGTAGAGTACACTATTCAGACCTTAGAGGATATGTTGAGGGCTTGCATGATTGATTTCAAAGGTAATTGGGATGATCACCTACTTCTCATTGAGTTCGCTTGTAACAATAGTTACCACTCTAGCATCTAAATGACTCCTTATGAAGCTCTTTATGGAAGAAGATACAGATCTCATATTGGATGGTTTGAAGTTGGTGAAGCAGGGTTGATAGGACCAGATTTAGTTCATCAAGCTATGGAGAGGGTGAAAGTCATTCAAGAGAGTTTGGAAACGGCGCAGAGTTGTCAGAAATCCTGCACTGATGTTAGGAGAAGAGAGTTAGAGTTTGAAGTAGATGATTGGGTATACTTGAAAGTTTTAGCCATGAAAGGTGTTATGAGATTTTGTAAGAAGGGAAAGCTTAGTCCTCGGTATATTGGCCCTTACAAAATATCGAAAATGGTACGTAATGTAGCTTATGAGTTGGAGCTACCACAACAGTTAGCCGCGGTTCATCTGGTTTTTCACATCTCCATGTTGAAGAAAGGCATGGGAGATCCCTCATTAATCATACCAACTGAAGATATTGGGATCAAGGATAGCTTATCTTATGAAGAGATTCCAGTCCAGATTCTAGATTGCCAAGTTCGCAAGTTGAGGACTAAGGAAGTAGCATCAGTTAAAGTTCTTTGGAGGAACCAATTTGTTGAGGAAGCTACTTGGGAAGATGAGGAAGATATGAAGAAGAGTTATCCATATCTCTTTGAAACCGGAGAAGTTCCAGACCAATGTACTAATTCTCTTCTTAGTACTCTTTCATTTATAAGTTAGCATGTTGTAATTGGATTGCTTGTTGGGTGTTTGAGATGAATGTTACATGTTACGCCCTTAGCCTAGTAAGAGCAAGCTCATTCGAGGACGAATGTTCCCAAGGGGGAGATATTGTAACATCCCGTAACTAGAAAGAAGTTAAAAAGTGGAAATAGTCATTATTGGAAAGAATATAAAAAAATTTGGAAAATTTGTTAAGTATGTTAAGTTGGATTTTTTTTCAACTTCAAATGACTATAACTTCTAGCTCAGGATGAGTTAGGTGTGTTTACAGATATCGTACGAAAATATCGTGGAACAATATTTCTAATGCCGTCGAGTTTGCACGATTTCAAGTTCGTATGAGTGAGATATGCCCATTTGAAGTTGGGCTGTTCAAATAAGGAAAGTCTAATTCGGATTTTAGAAGGGCATTATGGTCTTTTCCTTACCCAATTATTTTATTACATTTTTGAGTAATTAATTGGGCTTTAAACTGATCTTAGTCAGTTTACACTTTTGAAAAAAGAGTTAGGGTTTTGAGAAAAGAGAAAAGAAGAGGAGAATGAGCAAGAATCGTCAAGATCTTCAAGAAACGCTTGTGGATTTCCTCAAGGGGTGATTCCTACGAGGTATGTGAGATCACATAGCATTGGGTTATTTCACCCACGCGCCAAACATGTTTAATTCAACTATTTTGGTCCTAAAAGATTGAAAATTTGATGTTCTTGAGTTGTATTCTTGAATAAGTTTCGTTCTTGAATTTGGGATGAGATTGAGGAGTTCTTAAGAGTTTAATCTTGATTATTAGAGTTGCTTTGAGTTAGATTCTTGTGTATATGTTTTGGGTACCTGAATCTAAAGAGATATTGAGGAAAATAGTCGAAATTAATCGAATTAAGGTTAGAGAACGAGTTGACAAATTCGTCAGATCGCAGCTGGGGAGGATCTGGCACGATGCGCCCCATCTACACTAGAGGGGCTGGGGTGGCATACCTGCAGTGCGCCAGAAATGAGCCCCAGTAAGTTGGGGCTGGTGCGGCACGCCAGGGATGCGCACGGATCATCATATTCTACCTGTTTTCGTTGTTTAGCCCGTTTAAGTCCTCCTAAAGTGTACTAACACTTGCTATTGATTCTAACTACTCTAAATGACTTCTAAACAGCTAGAAATCATCCAGAAATATGAATCATAACCTTGTATCTATAAATTCAAATTCAAGGAAGGTTAAGAGCCAAGTCTAGGAAGTTCTTAGAGTCCTTTCAAGAAGTCTTTTGCAAATGCTTTTCACTTTGTTTTAAGACTTAAAGTTCAAGTTGAGTAAAGGAGTAAGGAGTAAAGATTGAAGTTCATTTCTTCAAAAGTATATGGGGACTATGTATTCCCAAAGATGTTAAAATGTTTTCACATTTAAACAAGAAAGAAAACCTTGATTTCCAAAAAGCCTTTGAGCTAGTTTTCAGAAAAGAGTAAACATTTTCACAATTAAGCAAGAGAGGAAGCTTTGATTTCCAAGATAGCCTTTGAGCTAAGTGTTTGAGCAATTATCTCAAATCATAGAAAGAAGCATGTTTTTAAACATAAGAGCTAGTATCATATTTTGGGAGTAGTATCGAGCACCAATATGGGGGAGAGTTCAGACAACTCACAACCCCCATAAACCATGTAGCCATCATGGGTAGAAAAGGTTCATACTTTTTAGATGATTCCTTTAGTGCTTTTTACCATAGACTAGTGGATCCACTTAGTAGTTCAGGTTCTATACTCTCGGCAAGGTATAGGACGGCCCTGACAGTGTGAGGCAAAATGCTGTATCATCACAATAACTCTTAAGTGATGGTTGTCGATTAGAGAAACTCCCATAGAAGTAATTGTATTATTATATAGACAGTTTATTTGTATTTTTACATACATTTAAGAGTTATATTTGTATCTTTGCGTACATACAGAGTATTATGGTTTTTCTAAAATACATTGAGTTTGCATCCATGTTTTAAACATCTTTTCTTATATTGCACTTGTTTTAAACTGCTTTATATTGAAATGAGTTTAGTTCTGTTGAGTTGAGTTGAGCCAGGTAAGTTCTTCAGTTTCTTTCAAGCTTATGTCATGTTTTAGAATTCCCATGGCATACTCGTACATTCAATGTACTGATGCCATTTGGCGTGCATCTTCTTATGATGCAGGCACAAGTAACCAGGATCAGCATCCAGTGCATCGTTGATCCAGTTGAGCACTCAGAGTCTTGTGGTGAGCCTCCTTGCTTTTCGGAGGATCCATTTTATTGCTTTCAATTTTATTATTAGTTCATTAAGATGTCATAGGTCTTGTCCCGACATCCATTTCAGTTGATTTAAAGGCTTCATAGATAGTTAGATGTTAATTCTTTAGTCTTTTCATTGTCATTATCTTATGTTGAGACTTGAGTTTTCCTTAATGTCCTGTTGAATGTTCCTTGATAACATTCCAGTTTAATACATAGATTTATCTTTGTTGAGTTAAGTCTTCCACAGAGTAAGTAAGCCAGGCCAAGGGTTCTCTTGGGGCTAGCAATGGTTCTCGAGTGCCAGTCCCACCCAGGGTGTAGGCTCGGGATGTGTCACTTCACACTGATAATCGAGACTCTACAGACACGACTTCATAAACATCCTAGGACTCTTGAACCGTGATCTGATACCAAGTTTGTCAAGCCCAAGCCTATACCCTGGATGTAACTAGTACTCGAAAACCATCATTGGTGCCTAAACGAACCCTTTTCCTAGCTCAATATTCACCGAAAGACTTACTCAACAATATATGAATTCAAAAGTAAAGGTTTCTCAAAAGTCTCAAAATAATTAACTCAAAACATCTAAAAACATTCAAATGTCCAAAAGAGGCAACTCAAGTCTTAAACATTAACAATTGAAAATGAAACAGACTTCTCAAAATACTACTGTCTATGAAGCCTCAAACAACTATGATGAAAGTCGGGACAAGCCCCATGACATCCTAATACGACTGAAAGTAAATGGGGAACCCTCCGAAGCAAGGAGGCTGACTAAAGCAACTCTGGAACTGCAAGTAGTATCAACGGAGCACTTGTTGATAACCATGATTTCCTGTATTTGCATCATAAAAGATGTAGGCAAAATGACGTCAGTACATGGAATGTACGAGCATGAAACTGGAACTCTAAATCATAGACATAAGCTTGAACTAATAAAAAGGAAGAACATACTCACCTTACCTCAACTCAACTCAAGGATAGTCAACTCAATTAGATATAAAAGCAACAATAAAGATGCATTATAAAAAGGGATTTTAAACAATACATAATAATTCAGTCTATTTAAAATACAATAATAGACTCTTTTACTCTTATTTGGGAGATTGTCTTACCGACAATAATCACTATGAGCTATGTGATGATACAATGTCTTGCCCATGCTGCGAGAATTGTCCTATACATTGCTGGAGTATAGGACATCCTCAACTAAGTGGATCCACTAAAATATGCTTAAAAGCAATAAGGAATCATCTAAAAAGTATGACACTTTACCCATGTTGGCATACATGGTTTATGAGAACTTTGAGTTGTCTGAAGTCGTCCCTCTATCAGTGCTTAATACTACTGTCAATAATATAACTCATGCTCATATGTTTAAAAACATTTCCTCATCCTCGAACTTTAAGATTATTACTCAAAAGGTTCTTTTAAAAGAGATAGTGCACAAAAACTCCTCATGAACTCATTTGGAAATCAAAGTTTGTTCTCATTTTAAATGTAAAACATTTACTCTTGGGAGTACTTAGTTCCCTTATATTCATTTTTGGAATCATGAACTCAACTCTCCTCATCCTCATGGTCAAGTACTCAAGTCTTAAAACAAGTTTTAAAAGTTTGTAAAAGACTTCTCAAAACGACTCAAAGGACTCCCTCGAACTTTACTCTTTACTCTATTTTGAATTTGAAATGTGATTTCAAGAGTTATGATTCATGATATATAGGATCTCTCGATAATTAATGAAGGTTTAAATAGTTAGGATTAAGAAGGGAACGAAAGCTCGACTCAAAGGAACAACTGCGGAACGAGAACAAAGAAGAAAAAGTGGCATGGCGGTTTTGGCGCACAGGTGGCGTGTCGCGCATGGCCTCCCATTACTGGGGCTGGTTTCTTGCGCACTGTTGGCGCCCCACACAGCCCTTCTAGCGTATAGGGGGCGCGACGCCCCAGCCCTTTTCCAGAAAGTTCCGATGAATATTTCTTCTTGATTTTTATCCCTAATTCGCCTAGAATCGAATGTTTTCTTCCAAACTCTCCTAGATTCGTAGACCAAACATAAGTAAACGAAAATCTACTCAAATATCCTCAAGAACAACCCTAAAACTCAAAACCCTCGCTTCAAGAACTCATCAAAACCCCATTTACAAAGAATGAAGAACGAAACCTCAAGAAATCAGCAAGAACCTCAATACACGAATTTTCATGGACGAATTTAATAAAGAAACTCATGATTGGTGTGGCGGCGAATGAACTCATCACTATGAAAGCTTACATACCTCGAAAGAATCAAATTCTTGGTGAAAATCCTCAAAGATCGCAAGAAATCTTGAATGCTTGAAGTTTTTCTCCCTTTTCTCCTTTTGAACTTTGCCCTAACTTTCCAAATGCTTTTAAACTTTAGCGTAAACTGATTTTAATATGCTTTGACCCCTAATTTAGGTGAAAAAAACGTGTGTAATTTGTGGGGTAAGGAAAAGGCCAAAATACCCCTCAATTCGGATGAATTTCCTTAACTGGACAGGCTAAACCCAAACGGGCATATCTCCCTCATCCGCACTCGGAATTTACCAAACTCGGTGGTGTTGGAAAGAGTACTCAAATATCTTTCATTTTACATATCATAGGTCACCTCACTCATCATGTGTTGAAAGTTATGGTCGCTTGAAGTTGACCCGAAACTCACAAATTAAGCATAACTTGAACAAATCTCAATTTGGCTCTTTCCAATTTAGTTCTTTCAAAAATTAGCTCTTTCTAAGACCGAGGTGTTACATTCTATCCCCACTTCCTCTTTGATTCTAGGAATCCCTTTTCCTTTCCCTTAAACAAAATAAGCTGGTTTTCCTACTAAACACAAAGATATATCATGATTTTATTGATAACAAAATACCAAATACAACTAGAGAAGATTTTTCTTGTTCTTTTATTTTAAAATCCCAATAACTATTTTAAAAGTAGGATGTAAATCTTTTTATATACTCCGTCATTAATTTTTATTTTGAAAGACATAAAATTCTTTTTCAAATAAATCAAAAAATAATTTTGTTTCTTAATATTTTCTAATGCAAGTAGGATAATTATTTGTTATTATATTCACTGGTTTAAAAGTAAAAGAGAAGAAGAAATGGTCAACAATAACTCTATGGATGATGTTATAAAGATATTTGGTGATTTGAAGAGTGTAATTCGTTTTTACCATTTTCTGATATTATGATTTTCGTATCTTAACTTTAAAATGAAGAATTATATTAGCAGAAATACTTATCTCTCTCCAATTAGGAAAACATTAAGAAATAATAATATTTCATGTTTTATAAGAAAAAGAATTTTATTGTCTTTAGAAATAAAAAAGAATAATTTCTACGATTTTATATACATGAATGATATTATCAATAAAAAATATGAGATTATTCTATTTTAATTATTGAAATGAAATTAGTAGAGAAAATTACTTCCAAATAGTTTATTATTGAAAGAGAATTTAAGAGAAGAAACAATAAAATAAATCTTTAAAATAATATTTTTATTAAGAAAATAATATGGTTAAACAAAAAAGTTATAATAAGATTATTAGGGGAAAAATTTATGTTAACCCAATCAAGTAAATATGTGGGCATTATTGAGTCAAACTAATAATGACGACGATATTTTTTGACCAATCTATTAACGGAGAGAATTTTCTTTAATTTTGCATTGTTTATGGATATTTTTGACTCTTTTTCCTTAAAATGATTTAACTTTATGCAAAGATTGAGGTAATCTGGCCGCCCCTGGTGTATTAAGCTTTACTTGTGGAACATTTTTCATTTTTATTTAGATTAGTAGTCACAAAAAAAATATGAAATTAGACATGACGAGAAATATTATTTAATGTAATCAATGAATCCATGCAATGTTAGTCAATAGCAGATATTATATAATTGGTAGCACCATTGGATTTCATCCACGAGAGCATTATAAATTGAACTTATTAGTATAGTGTACATATGTATTTGTAGGATTGAATATAAGTATAAAATTTAGGATTTTCGGATATCAGAAAATCCAAAGTACTTGAGGCAATAACAAATACAAAACTCTTAATTCTTACAAATAAAATTTGAAGTTCAATTCATGATACAAAAATTCAAACTAAATATAAAAAAAATTGATTTTCAATTTGCCAAAACTATACTCACCTCTTATTTAGGATTTTAGAGAACTTCTCTTATTTAGGCTTTAGAAAACTTTCTCTGAGCAATTTTTCAACTAAACACATGGCTAGCTAGAGCTATATTAGAAATCTACCATCAAATATATTTTTAATATTCAACTTATCTTTAACAGTAACTTATAGACATGAAAAAAATATCGAAGATATATCAAGAATTACTATGCACTTTATGAAGAAAATATTCGAAAAGGACTATAAGAAAAAGTATGATAAATAAATGAAGTGGATTGAGTAACCATTCTCAAAAGACTAAAAAGAATATTATAATTATGTTAAATCAATAACGAGAGGGTGACTGGGAGAATTGAACATTATAAGATGCTACTATTTTCATATTATAAGTTACTTATATATTTAAAGGATCTTATATCGTACAATTGTGATTTGTTTCGAGTGGATGATATTGGATAACATGAAAAATATCTTCAAGAGTTTGAATTTCAATTTCAGAATCATCTGGTGAAAGTTTTAATTGAAAATTTGAAGTAGCTAGATAATAGACATGGAGGAAAATGAGATGTATTTCAAATTTCCATTATGTATATTTCTTGCATAAATTTTCCACCTTAACTGTACAAACTGATCCATGTTCTTCACAATTCAGGGAAAAAAGTGATACATGAAAGATACACAGGGGATACACATATCATGTTGTGATCTTTCCATCCATATACTTATTTCATTAAATATATTGCCACTAATTGGCGAAGCCTAAAAGAAATTCTTACTATACGTACATAATAATTATCACTATTTCATAAAAATATTAGGTCTGAAGCTTTGGTATTAAATAATGACATGTCAACGTCAATGACATAGTCAGAATTTTCACTAAGTTAGTACAAAATATGAATAGGTAAATGCACTAAAAAATGAATGAGAGTCAACAACTATTGTATATACATAGAAATTCTTTTAACCATAAATATACAACATATATTTTTTTTATTAGAGGCAGTTTGGATGAAACCCTTCTTGGTCCCACTTGACTTTGCCCCGATAAAGATGATTAGATTAACAAAATGTTCAATCATGCAAAATGATTTATTTATTGACAACTTACATTCTATATAAAGGTGAGAATGTCCCTCACTAAATTTGGAAACCTTCTCCAGTTAGGAAATCACTCTCACTTATAAGAAAATGAGTTTAAAAGGTAAGTTGATCTCTCAAATAGAGATAAAGTGTGATGAACATTTGCTTTATGAGCACTTCAAATCAAATCCACACAAAACATACGACATATCTACTGATAAAATAATAAACTTTACATTTTATGGAGGTCAATTGGGAAAAACTAACTCTATTGTTAGCTGGAAATATATTCTTGGTAAGCATCTAATTCATTTCATATTTTGATTGACTGTGGTAGAAGTGAGAAATGAATTAGTTTTCTCTCCTTTTTTCTACTTTGTAATTTATCTTACATATATCCGTGAAAATAAGGTGTAAAAGCAAAATTAAGTAGGGAAAGAGTATTATGAGAAGATGGTTTTACACATATTCTTAAAAAGATCACATCATTTTGTATTAAATTTTGAAGATCAAAAGTAAGAACACTTAGTTTCAATTAGTACAAGAGTACGTAGAGTATTGTCAATGATTCAAAATATTCTAAAAGAGTTTAAGAAATCATAATCAAACCAAAAAAATGACTCTTGAAATAGTAAAAGTTCATAAAATAGGACAAAGTAAATAACACTATTTTGAGTTAATGGTCACAAAGGAATTCTCTAGATAAAATTCTTGCAGTATGTTCATTTACAGTAAAAACCACTGAATTAAATTTCTAAAGAACTATTAGCATTTTAGATTATAATGTTACTGTTAAATAACATCACATTTCACGGGGTAATTTATTACATTAACTTAAGTGTGTTTATATATATGTTTAAATATATGTACATAGTGCGTGTATCATGATCAGTTATGAACTTAAATGTGTGTATTTTTTCTTCTTTTGTACCCTTAATATACATGGTTTGATAACAGGAGGAAAAGAGTGGCATGCCAAACAAGTCCTACATATAGACGATGTGGAAAAATCAATCACATTCAATTTTATTGAAGGACATATGACTGAACTTTACTAGGCAATGACAATTACATTTACTGCAAAGGAAAACTTAATGACTTGGACTCTTGTGTATGAAAAATTGAATGAAAATACTCCAGAGACCCTTGATATTTTGGAGTTTCTTATTGGTCTCACCAAGGACCTTGAGACTCACCATGTTGGGAAATAGATATCATTCCCCATTCCTAATAACATGATGAAGTATTATGGCTATCCTAAAATTTTTCTAATAAATAAAACTACTTGGTGTGATATATGTTTCAGGAACATGATAAAGTATTAGTTCTATTGTAAATTTCTTTATGAATTAATAAAATTGTTTGGTGTGATATATGTTTCACAATTTGTGTATGTAAGCGTGTTCAATATTAATAATACATATATGATGGGCTTTTCCGTGTGCTTATGCAAATTCAGATGGAAATATTATATGGACAAAATTAATTAGATACTTTTTAAAAAAATTCATTTCTTTGGTTAATTTGATTTGTATCCTCTTAAAAGAATTATAAGTTACTATTTAATTTTTAATAGAGACATATTTTTTTTAATTGTAGATTGTGATTTCTATAATCATTTTGATGTTGTGCGGTAAAATATTCATAACTAATTATTTAAAATTAACAAACACCTACAATTTAATATTTAAAAAGTACTAATTAGAAAAATATCCTTACCATATCTACTAGAACTCACTATAAACAAAAATAATTAGATAATCATTAATCACTTAGTAGTTTCCTACTAGATTTCCTTAGGCTTTAAAAGTTTGAACGCTTAACTTCGGTTAAGACTTTAGACGGTTTCACAATGCAACTCTAATGGTTCCTTTAGCTCAAGAGCATTGTGTTTGCTCCAGAAGGACCTTCAGTGCTGATCTTGACGCTTTTGAGATCATTTTGAGAAGACTTAAAATGGAGTTTAGGTGTGGGTTTGGAACACGCTGTTTGTCAAGAAAACCTTGGGTGGATGTTTTGATTACTCTATTGAGTCTTTAATGCCGAATTTAGTTGTGTAACATAGTTCATTGACTTGCTCAGGGTTCTGTACGAATCCTTAGCACCCCATCAAGGTTTTAAGTCTTGTGGAACTAGGTGATCTGCATTAGCTGGTACAGCCCCTATTCCTCTTCACATTCGTGCGCCTTTAGCCACATTATTTCTCCGCAATTGTAATCTTAGTGTCGTGCTTCCAGAGGCTAGTTGAGTTGGCCATCATGTTTGTAGGAATTGCGCCACATTTGCATAGTCCAAGGGGGCTGACCCTTCATGTTTAAGTCTAGGCGCCACATTTGCCAAACCTTGGGGGCCTTACCTTCCACAATTGCAAACTAGGTCCTGTGTTTGTCAAGGTCACCTGTCTGGTCTCTGAATGAAAGATCAACCTCATTATTTCAACACTTGATCATATTTTCAAATTGTGATTATAAGGGCTAGTCTCATGACCCAATTTCTCAAGTCCTGATGGCACCTACTATAACCCACCAGTAGGTAAGCTAACTAATATCCCAAAATGACATGTAATGGGTATAAAAGGAGAAACAAAGAGGAAATAACAATTTAACACAATTAACAAGATAGATATCGGGAAAAAATAATTCAATAATTACATAAATTAAAAGGCCCCTCCCATAACATGGAAGTCACAAGTACGAAACTACTAAATAAAAGAGTACAAGCCCCAACAGTGGGCAAAAAACAAATGACTTGTCTTAAAATACAAATGACTAGTAAACAAAATAATGATAGAGATAGGTAAGATCCAGAAGGCTATGTGCTTACCCTCGCCTCTGAATGCGGAAACTACAGGCTCGATCTCAACGTTGATAGATGGTACTCGGACATGCATCGCGATACAAATGCAGAGTGCATCATGAGTACAAAAATAATAGGGACTCGATAGGCATCATAGACCGACAAGGCATGAAAAGTATGGGCAATATGAAATGTGAGAATTTACACAACTGAAGTTAAAGAATGGAAAATTAACGCAAATGCACATGAGCGTACTAAGGAAATGAAATGAAGTAAGTAAATAATAGCTAAAACCTAACAAGACCCCCCAAAAGCCTAGAAGGTACAATCATGCGTAAGTTTAAGTAAAAAGCTGAATAAACACCCACAAGCCCGACGAGTACACATAATAGCTACATTTATTAAGAATAGGTCCTACTGAGTCCACAGCCAGAAAGTGTGTAGCCCCAACTTCAAAACATGGATAGACTACCCGAAATAACCATATAGTGTGTAGTCTGAACTTCGAACGTCGGATAGGCCACCAAGTAATAAAAAGTGCATAGAACGTGCCTATAACGATGGATAGACCTCCAAAATGTATCCAATAGAATCTAGCAAACATGTATCAACTCTGTAAAGGATAAAGAACCTAAATCTCAGACTATGGTTGTAGATTAGTGATCAGGCCATGTATGTGCGACCAATAATAGTATGTTGAAAGGCCTGAATACTAACTCATCGATATAAGGCCACCATAAAAGGACGTCTACTCCAAGATACTCAATCATATACTCCAAGCTTGAACTGAATCCAATCCCAAGCTGTTGAACATTACCGTATACCTCAATCGTGAATCACTGGGCAATATAAAAGGGGAAACATGGCTAAAAGGTCATAGAAGTTGCATCATCGCTTAATATGCAAATAATTCTATAGAACCAAGTCAGCTACATTTATTTATATGGAGCTAAGCAGTCTAAAACGACATCGGAGAGATTCTAAGGCCTATCAACTACAAAATACGCAAGTCTAAGGAAAGTAGTAGTCTATCACTAGACTAAGGACAAACATTCTTTAATACCAACAACAAACAAATACTAATTAACACCACAAGGGAAAATATTATGCTCGCCTCCCCAAAAAACCCAATAAAAGCCTAAAACATGATATCTAGTTAACTAAGCATGATCAACTAATTAACCACCCTAAATTAAAAAAAAATCAATATATATTTACATTCTTAAGCTCAATCTAAAGGTCTGGAAGCCATAGCCGACCTTAATGCAGACCGTGCGTACTCCAAAATAATTGTTTTTGATATTTTTCCTTCTTAATAGCCTTCTAACTCTCCCACACTATAAAAAGTAAGATCACAACGTCAAGATGGTCAATAGAAACAAAAATACATTAATTAGAGATAAACAAAAATTTGAGCCAAAATGGGAAATGTAGGACCCACAACGAAAATTCCATAATTGACTCCGTCAAAATGTCTATTTAATCTCCCCAAAGTTGTATCACAAGAATGGTATACAATTTGGGGATTGGAACATCTCACTGAATGAGCATGCATAAATTTTCAAATTAAAGCAAAGAGATGAGGGTTGTCAGCCTTTTTGGAGTGATTTTTACCTCAACAAGATGTCCTTCGCAAGTCCATGGTTACTTCACCACGTAAGACAAAACTTTTCGAATGAACCAAACTTTGAATCACCCAAATCAAAGTTCTATATCTCCCAAAATCACCAAATGACATATTGATTTCAAACTAGATCACACATAGTCTTTATTTTAAAAGACTAGACGAAATTACACACCGCATATGCATCTAGGGGAGCTCATAATAGTAGAGGGCCACTGGGCTTGGCCTTTGTAAACACGAAGGGGCTTCTGTGATCGTTGAAGGTCACATGTGTGGGCATCGTGAACATGGTGGCCTTGCTGTGAACACACAAGGCACAATGCTAGGCCTTCAGGAATGTGGCATAGGTCTCGCGAATGTGGAGGCCTTTTGTCTTGGCCAGCATGAACGCAACAAGGGGTTTCATGAACACTAACAGTAACTTGGATCTACACTAGTTGATGCATATCAACATGTTTGGCTAATAATTCCTGATGGGGTGTTTGAGATTTATTTTGTACTGTATGTGTGCAAAAGAAATATGAAACCCTACCAAATTTGACATTTTGAACTCAATGGAGTAGTCAAAACTTCAAATCAAGGTCGTCTTGATAAAAAATTAGTCCTACACCCAAGCTCCATTTTGAGTAAAATTCCATGAGGGGGCTCGAAATTAGCCTGGAAGCCTCGAGATCTGAAGGAAGGGTCATGTTAGACCAAACTCATCATTCTAGAGTTGTCACGACTCGAGCCTACACCTCAGACGTGACACGGCATACAAGACTCGAAAGAGGCTCATACAAGCCTCATAACATTGATATCATAAGACATAAGAAAATGGTGCATAATTTAAAAACTTTTATCCATACAATTGAAGTCTTTATTTAAAAGCAAGAAGAAGTCTAACTTTGTCTCACATGGCCATCTAATACTACTTTGAATCAATAACAGGGTCACAACCCTTCAACATAGTCGGAAACATAAAATGACATGAAAGAAACTAATAAAGACTCATATGTCCTCGAATCTTGCGGACTCACCACAAGCTAGGAGAATAGTCAATCCAAGCTTGAATCCAAAGAAATCACCTTAAGATCCGAAACCTAAACTTTGTAAAAATGTAGAATAAATCATGCTAAAAAGTACATTTTAGTTGAAACCATGCTATATTCCAAGTTTGAGAAACATCATGAACTTTATTATCAAAACATAAGTCACAAGCATGTTCAACATATAAATCATTATAACACAATAAAACCATCATCTTAGGCAAACCTAAGTTATACTTGTGCAATGTATGAATGACATCCCATAATACCACACAGACTAAGTACCACCTTGAGGCAACCATAACATACTTACCATTCTTCATTCTCATCTTTAGTTAATACTCATAGATAAGGAACATTCACATTTAATAAGACATGACAAGGAAAGCAATCTATGGTAACATTCCAAGTTAAGCATTAATCAATACATTTAGCCTTTAAGTCAACATTCTCATTAGCATCATTATAGCACATTCATTTCATTAAACATTATGACATTTGAGAAAGACACCATAGTCACTGTCAAAGCCTACTTGTGCAATGCATGGATAGCATCCTATACTACCACCCACACTTCGTAGAACCTCTTGAGTAACCATAGAACATAACTCACAAGATGGGAATAAGACCTAACCGACATAGACCATGTGAACAAACCATGGAATCTGGTGTCTATCCCACACCGTAAAGTGTTGGTCTACTTGCCTAAGGTAGAATCGGTAATTTAGCTTAGGTGGATCCATTAGCTAATAACCTATGTGGGCACATAGTTATGGGATAAGGAAGGTGTTAATAGAAACCCGACTTAACATGGGGAGAGCTTCCACCTTACAATATCCACTCGATGCTAAGCATTAAATTCCCATAGAGTAGTTCATTATCTTTTAACATTATTACACATGAGAGGAATACCATTGGCCTACCAACCCAAGGTACATTATTACACACATGAAAGGGTGCCATTAGCCTACCATTTCAAGGTACATTATTAAACACATGAAATGGTGCCATCAGCCTACCGATTCAAGGTACATTATTCGGATAGCTCATTGAATCCTCATGAAAAGGCTACCATTTGGTCTACCGATTCAAGGTTCATATTATAGTTCATGGACTCATCATGAAAGGGATACCGTTGGTCTACCGATTCAAGACAAAGCCTTAGATTACTTTATTAATCATTTATAAAAGGGATGTCATTGGCCTACCGATTCAAGGTTCATTAAGTCAAGATACTTTTAGTTACATAAGAAGATGATGCCCTAAGACTACCAATTCAAGGTACATTAATCAAGATCACTTTAAATTACAGAGGAAGAGGATGTCCTAAGCTTACAAATTCATGATACATTACACATTGAGAAAACCCTTTACAACATGTCATCATTATTCACAAGTGTATAATTGAGAATAGCCTTTCAACAACACAATTGCATTATAGTCATGATCACATTACTTTCAATATATTTCAAAGCATGTACATAAGCATCATGATTATACAAAATATCATAATTTACCCTTAAAGGACCATGAATCATAATTCACCAACACACCTCGAATTACTACAATTAGGCATGGATAATAACATGATTCAAGTATTTAAACTACTACAAGAACAATTCCATAACATGCATCTTACTACAATTCACCCACATCACATAGTCTTAAATTAGGGTTATGGGGAATTCATGGATTCATGGGAAATTTTATCATAAAACCACCATAAAACAGAAATTCAATCTTAATATATGATAATTAAATCATTGAAAATGTTTTTAAGAAGAATCCATGAGTCGGAGTGAAAACCCTAGGTTTTGGATAATTTGCTTCTTTGAAATTGAAAGTTTGAGGACTCCATGGAAGAAAGCTTTCCATGAATCAAGACTACCATACCTTAGATGAAGAAATCCAACCAAAATCGTGTGAGAAAGCCCCCTCCTTCAAGCCCTAACTTGATCTTCCTCTTCTTCTTCAATGGAGTTTTTAGGGAGAAGATTTTTGGAAAGGGTTAAGTTGGTTGTGATTTTTGGTTAAGGAGTTATGAGGCAATGACTTAGTTAATAGCTTAAAAATTCTTATATAAGTCTATATAAACAATATAAAATGACCTCACTTCAAACTAACCTCAAAAGGAATTACTTAAAATACCCCTCCCTTGGTCAAGACTCAGGCAGAATTGCAGGCATGACCTACGCCTGGGTTTTATGATCCATAGGTCAGCCTACTAGTCATTCTGTAGGTCCGTAGGTCATGACCTACAACTTAACTTTGAGGGCCTGACCCACGACCCCCACCTACGGGGCGTGGGTCCACCTACTGACTGTAGGTGCCATCTGTAGGTGGCCCTCTTTTGGACAGTTTTTGCATATTTTGGGGGTCTTGGGGGTTAGGCTTTAGGATCCTTGAGAAGGACCCTTGGTTTGTCCTTAGGGGGTTGTACCTTGACGTTCAACTCCTAAACCCCTCAATCTAAGTTCGGGAAACCATTTTATACTTCTAAACCCCATATCAAACTCAAAAACTCTCACGTAAGGTTCTAGTTTCCCCTACTAGTTTTTCGGGTGTTACATTATCTCCCACTTGGGAACATTTGTCCTCGAATGACATTTATAAACACCTTACGGAATTAAAGACTCAGGACTAGCATCCCATTATGCATGAAACATCTAAATAATGCACAAAACAAGAAGCAAACATCAACTCCATCTTAACATGTTCAATGCAGCATAAGGAAGTAGGAACTACATCTAACAACCCATTATGCATAAAAACTTCAACATTTCTCATATCATTGTAGGAATTACCTTCTCCAACTCAAAGCATGCTCATCATAACATAATGAAACAAATTATGTAATTACTCTCAAAAGCACAATAAAGCATGTTCAACAATTCATCTCATGAAACATAAAGGGAATTCATACTAAATGCACATCAATATGAGGAACATAAATCATGAAAAACTCATTTTCTCATTAAACATAAATTCATCAAGAACATGCATAACATAAGGAGACCATGGAAACACATAAATCACACATGACTCCAAAACATGAAACAAGCCACAAGGAACTCTTTGTCTCAAGCTTGAATAGGAATAGAAGAAAGAGATAAGGATATCAGAACTCTCAACAATATTGCTTCCTAAGCATACCATCTCCCCTTGAGAGTAAACCCATACTAAGGCTAATATGAAAATCTAACAAATAGCATAGGGACCTTAATAAAACATTTACATCTATAAGGAGTTATCAACATACCGATGCCTTCATCCAGAAGGGCTCCTTTGTCCTCTCTAGATCGGAGTGCATAAAAACGACCATGCTTTGGAGCTTTAGGATTTGGGACACTAAGAGAAGCTTGTTTGGCATATTTCCCTTTTGCCGTGAGTGTAGGGAAATCTTTCACTTGATGATCACTCTTTCCACAAAGAAAACACCCATTTGTACCAGCTAGGCACTTCCCATGGTGCTTCTTTCCACAATTGGTGCAAGTAGGTTTAGGAAATGGAGACCCACTACCTTTTTCTTAGTTAACCCTAGGAGTGTTTGAAGAATCTTGGTTAGAGGATCTGTTTTTGAACCTTGGTTGGCCTTGTTCATCTGACCTAGATCTCTTCATTTCCCTATTATTTCTCTTAAGTTTTGACTCTTCAATTTGTTGTGCATACACCATAAGCCTAGAGATATTCATGTCATCATGGAGCATTGTCGTACGACATTCTTTCTCAACTAGGTTAGACACACCCGTCACAAATCTACTCATCTCATCCCTCGGCTCCGCCACCATAGATGGAGCATACTTGGACAATAGGGTAAATTTCAAAGCATACTCTTGAACACTCATGCTACCTTGCCTAAGGTTTATGAATTTTCTACCTTTGCCTCCCTCAACTCATGGGTAAAGAACCTATTAATAAATGCTTTCTTAAACACCTCCCAATCAATGGGACCCGCTCCTACCGACCTATTTTTCTTCCATTGAGTAAACAAAACTTGAGCCACATCCTTCAATTGGTAAGCAGCTAGCTCCACTTTTTCTACCGAAGTCACCCTCATAGCATCAACTACCTTGTATACCTCATCCACAAATTCTTGAGGATCTTCTTCCACCTTGGAACCAAGAAATACCGGAGGATTCATCCTAACAAAATCCCTCAATCTAGAAGCCGTAGTGCTCACATTAGGGTTCACATGAGTCCCACCATCCCTATTGGCTTGGGCCGTCATAGCTTGGGCTTGAGTTGTCACGACTTGAGCTATCATTAGAAGAGCCGACCTAACTTCCTCATCCGACATAGCAGGAGGGTTAATTGGAGCTTGATTTCGTTGAGGAACTTGATTCTCTTGAGGAGCTTCTTCATTGACATTGTTACCCTCCATTCTTTTTGCGTTAGCCCTTCGTGTATTCATTTCCTGAAGACACAAAAGATGGATCAGGAGATGGACTTTATAGAGTTAAACCTATGGCATGACTTAAGAATAATGAAAGAAGTGTAGTTTCCTAACATCTTATAGTCTCTCATTCATAAATGTGGTGTGCTTCACACTCATGAACAATACTCTATTAGATGTGGCTTATGATAAATCATCCTAAAACCATCTCAAAATCTTGTGCTCTGATACCATATTTGTCACGACCCGAGCCTACACCCCGGATGTGACATGGCGTACAAGACTCCGAAGAGCCTCATAGCATTCATATCATAATACATAAGAAAATGGTGCGGAATTTAAAAACTTTTATCCATACAATCGAAGTCTTTATTTAAAAGCAAGCGGAAGTCTACCTTTGTCTCACATGACCATCTAATAAAACTTTGAATCAATAATAGGGTCACAGCCCTTCAACATAGTCCAAAACATAAAATGACATGAAAGAAACTACTAAAGACTCGATGTCCTCAAATCTTGAGGATTCACCACAAGCTAGGAGAATAGTCAATCCAAGATTGAATCCAAAGAAATTACCTTGAGATTCGGAACCTACACTTAGTAAAAATGTAGTTGAAATATGGGTTAGCACAAAAATGCACTAAGTATGATAGGAATGCAAAAATCATGCTAAAAAGGATATTTTAGTAGAAAACCATGCTATATGCTAAGTTTGAGAAACATCATGAACTTTAGTATCAAAACATTAGTCACTGGCATGTTCAACATATAAATAATTATAACATAATAGAACCATCATCTTAGGCAACCCAAAGTTATACTTGTGCAATGTATGAATGCCATCCCATAATACCACACATACTAAGTACCACCTTGAGGCCACCCTAACATAGTTACCATTCTTCATTCTCATCTTTAGTTAATACTTATAGATAAGGAATATTCACATTTAATAAGTCATGACAAGGAAAGCAACCTATGGTAACATTCCAAGTTAAGCATTCATCATTACATATAGCCTTTAAGTCAACATTCACATTAGCATCATTATACCACATTTGTTTCATTAGACATTATGACATTCGAGAAACACACCATAGCCACTCTCAAAGCCTACTCGTGCATTGCATGGATAGCATCCCATACTACCACCCACACTTCATAGAACCTCTTGAGTAACCATAGCACATAACTCACATGATGGGAATAAGCCCTAACGGACATAGACCATGTGAGCAAACCATGGAATCCGGTGTTTATCCCAGACTGTAAAGGGTTAGTCTACTTGCCTAAGTTAGAACCAGTAATTTAGCTTAGCTGGATCCACTAGCTAATAACCTATGTGGGCACATAGTTATGGGATAAGGAATGTGTTAATAGAAACCCGACCTAACATGGGGAGAGCTTCCACCTTACAATATCCACTCGATGCTAAGCATTAAATTCCCATAGAGTATTTCATTATCTTTTTACATTATTACGCATGAGAGGGATGCCATTGGCCTACCGACCCAAGGTACATTATTACACACATGAAAGGGTGCCATTAGACTACTGATTCAAGGTACATTATTACACACATGAAAGGGTTCCATTAGCCTACCGATTAAAGTTACATTATTAGGATAACACATTGAATCCTCATGAAAGGGCTACCATTTGGTCTACCGATTCAAGGTTCATCATGATAGTTCATGGACTCATCATGAAATGGATACGATTGGTCTACCGATTCAATACAAAGCCTTAGATTACTTCATTAATCATTTATGAAAGGGATGCCATTTGCCTACCGATTCAAGGTTCATTAAGTCAAGATACTTTTAGTTACACAAAAAGAGGATGCCCTAAGCCTATCAATTCAAGGTACATTAATCAAGATCACTTTAAATTACATATGAAGAGGATGCCCTAAGCCTACCAATTCATGATACATTATACATTGAGAAAACCCTTTACAACATGTCATCATCATTCATAAGTGTATAATTGATAATAGTCTTTCAACAACAACACAAATGCATTATAGTCATGATCACATTACTTTCAATATATTAAAAAGCATGTACATAAGCATCTTGATTATACAAAATATCACAAATTTGCCCTTAAAGGACCATGACTCATAATTCACCGACACACCTAGAATTACTACAATTAGGCATGGATAATAACATGATTCAAGTATCTAAACTACTACAAGAACAATTCCATAACATGCATCTTACTACAATTTACCCACATCACAATCTTAAATTAGGGTTATGGGGAATTCATGGATTCATGGGAGATTTTATCATAAAACCTCTATAAAACATTAATTAAATCTTAATATATGATAATTAAATCATTGAAAACATTTTAAAGAATAATCCATGACTTGGAGTGAAAACCCTAGGTTTTGGAGAATTGTCTTCTTTGAAATTAAAATTTGAGGACTCCATGGAAGATAGCTTTCCATGAATCAAGAATACCATACTTTAGATGAATAAATCCAACCAAAATCATGTGAGAAATCCCCCTCCTTCAAGCCCTAACTTGATCTTCCTCTTCTTCTTCGATGGAGTTTTTAGAGATAAGATTTTTGGAAAGGGTTAAAATGGTTATGATTTTGGGTAAGGGAATTATGAGGTAATGAGTTAGTTAATAGCTTCAAACGACCTCACTTCAAATTAACCTCAAAAGGAATTACCTAAAATGCCCCTCCCTTGGTAGAATTGCAGGCATGACCTACGCTTGGGACCTACGGTCTGTAGGTCAGCCTTCTGGCCGTTCTGCAGGTCTGTAGGTCATGACCTACAGCCTATCTTTGAGGGCCTGACCCATAACCCCCACCTACATGGCGTAGGTCCACCTACTGGCCGTAGGTGCCATCCGTAGGTGGCCTTCTTTTGGATAGTTTTGGTAGATTTGGGGGTCTTGGGGGTTAGGCTTTAGGGCCTTCCTCAAGGACCCTTGGTTGGTCCTTGGGGGTTCTTACCTTGACGTTTAACCCCTAAACCCCTCAACCAAAGTTCAGGAAACCATTTTACACATCTAAACCCCACATCAAACTCAAAAACTCTCACATAAGGTTCTAGTTTCACCTACTAGTTTTTCTGGTGTTACAAGAGCTAACAGAATCGTCAAATTGAATTTTGAGCCTATGTTCCTAAACTTTTGATTGAAGTTAACCGTTCAAGTTTCAAAAGCTTCAAAACATAGAAACTTACACAAAATCTCAATGAACGACCAGGTGACTGGACTGCTAGTCCTAATAAATTATAAATGACTTGGGGTTGTTATAGGAACACTCTAAAAATTGAAAATAAGGAATTTACACATAAATGACTTAAAGGATCAATATATCATTGAATACTAAAATGGAATTTTGCCTATGAAAGTAGGAGTCATGAAGTACATGAAGGCTAAAAAAGGTGGGGAAACTGCACTCACATTTAGTGTTTGGTACCCCATATAGCCTCCTCAACTGGAGGATTCTTCCAATGGACCTTAACCATATGAATGTCTCTTGAACACAACCATCGCACATCTCTAGCAAAAATAGAAACTTGATCTTCCATAAAGGTCATATAATCATCTAACCCAACCGAATCATATCAGAGCATATAAGACTCATTAGGTAGATACTAGTGCAATATAGAAACATGAAAAACCAAGGGAATAGATGCAAAAACACAGAAGGCTGGGATAACTCATAAGAGACATCACCAATGAGGTGAGGTGAATAGATGAAAATTCACCTTCCAAATCTCATCACACCCTTCATGGGTTACACATAAAGGAATACCAGGTCAACAACTCCAAACCTCAATAGGGCCGATGCCTATGACTAGCATACCTTCTTGAGCCCTTCAATGTTTCCACACCTGTGGGTGAGTCTATTCTACTAGAAACAATTTATCTTGATTGTACCATCTCGGTCAATCACAAGGACATCATGGATGATTTAGTCGAGCTAGACATGGTGGAATTTGATGTTGTTCTAGGTATGGACTGACTTCATGTTTGTTATTCATCAGTTGATTGTAGAACTCGAGTAGTGAAGTTTTAGTTTCCTAATGAGCCTATTTTAGCATGGAGAAGTAGTTTGGTAGTGCCTAAGGATCATTTCATTTCATACCTTAAGGCCAAAAAGTTAGTCTCTAAGGGTTGCATCTATCACTTAGTATGAGTTAATGACTTTAGTGTTTAGACACCGCCATTTAGTCAATTCCAATTGTGAGTGAGTTTCCAAAGGTCTTTCCAGATGATCCTCCCGGAGTCCCTCCTGAGAGAGAAATAGACTTTGTAATAGACTTCTTACTGGTACTCAACCTATCTTTATTTTGCCATATAGAATGGCTGCAACTGAGCTAACAAAGGTAAAAGAGGAGTTGAGAGATCTTCTTGATAAGGGTTCATCTTACCTAGTGTCTCACCTTGTGGCACTCCGGTCTTATTTGTGAGGAAGAAAGATGGTTCTCTTAGAATGTGTATCGATTACTGCCAATTGAACAAGGTCACCATAAAGAATAAGTATCCCCTTTCGAGAATTGATGATCATTTTGACCAAATTTAGGGTTCCACTTGCTTTTGTAAGTTATTCCTCAGATTTGGCTATCATCAGTTAAAAGTAAGAGAAAGTGACATCCCGAAGATAGCATTAAGGACCCGTTATGGTTATTATGAGTTCCTTATGATGTCTTTTGACTTGACCAATGCGCCCGCATCATTCATGGATCTTATGAACAGAGTATTTAAGCCATATCTTGACATGTTTGTTATTACATTCATTGATGACATATTGATTTATTTGAGAAATGAGGAGGATCATGCTAGTCATCTTAGAATAGTCCTCCAATATCTCAAAGATCGAGAACTGTATACTGAATTTTCTAAGTGTGAGTTTAGGCTTTGAATCTATGGAATTCTTAGGCTACATTGTATCCGGAGAAGGGATTGGAGTGGACACTCATGAGATTGAAGTACTGCAAAACTGGCCCAGACCGACATCTCCAACTAATATAAGGAGTTTCTTTGGGTTGGCTGGTTACAACAGAAGACTTGTCGAGTGGTTTTCATCCATTTCATCCATGTTGACTAAGTTGACTCTTAAAAAATTTAAGTTTCAATGGTTTGAAGCTTGTGAGAAAAACTTTCAGTAATTGAAAACTCGATTGACTACCGCTCTAGTGTTGACCTTACCAAAGGGTACAAAATGGTTTGTTGTCTATAGTGATTCCTCCAGAATTGGACTTGGTTGTGTATTAATGCAAAATTCTAAGGCTATAACCTATGCCTTTAGACAATTTTAGATTCATGAGAAAAATTACCCGACTCATGATCGAGTTTGTAGCAGTAATGTTTTCTCTCAAAATATGGTATCATTTTCTCTATGGTATTCAAGTGGATATGTTCATCGACCACAAGACTCTCCTATATGTTTTCAGTCAGAAAGAGCTTAATCTAAGACAGAAGGTGGTTAGAGTTGCTCAAGGATTATGACATGAGTATCCTCTATCACCCAGGTAAGGCTAATGTTGTTGATGATGCTTTGAGCAGGTTGTCAATGGAAAGTAATGCTCTTGTTGAGGAAGGCAAGAAAAAGTTGAATAAGGAAGTTCATAGACTTTCCCATTTTTGAGTTCGTTTGTTAGATTCCAGTGAAGGTGGAGTTGTGGTGATGAATGGGGCTGAATCATCACTAGTGTTTGAAGTGAAGGATAAACAAGACAAAAGCCTCTTTTATTTGAATTAAAGGAATATGTTCATAAGAAAAAAGTAATTTCTTTCGAACAATAGGGAGATGGTGCGTTGAGATAACAAGGCAGATTATGTGTACAAAAGGTGGATGATCTCTAAAAGAGGATCATAGAAGAAACTCATAGTTCCAGATATTCAATCCATCTCGGTTCCACAAAGATGTACCGTGACTTGAAAGAAGTCTATTTGTGGAGTAGTATGAACTGGTGTATTGCATATTTCATTGCCAAGTGAAGGCCAGGTGGTATGGCTCAGAACATAGCTCTACCAGAATGGAAGTGGGAGATGATTTATGTGGATTTCATTACTGGCTTGCTGCGATCTCACAGGAAACATGATTCAATTTGGGTTATTGTAGATCGGATGACTAAATCGTCCCATTTCTTGTAGGTAAAGACTATAAATTCAGCACAAGATTATGCCAAATTATACATTTAAGAGATAGTCTGATTTCATGGAGTTTTTGTTTTTATCATTTCAGATAGGGGTACTTAATTCATCACTCATTTTTGGAAGTCTTTTAAGAAATGTTTGGGTTCGAAGCTAAATCTTAGTACTGCTTTTCATCCTTAGATAGATGGACAAGTAGAGCACACAATTAAGACCCTGGAAGATATGTTGACAACATGCGCCATAAATTTCAAATGTAATAGAGATGACCACTTGCCTCTCATAGAGTTTGCTTACAATAACAATTATCACTCCAGTAGTCAAATAGCTTCTTATGAAGCTTATTATGGGTGAAGATGTAGATCGCCTATTGGTTGGTTTGAGGCTGGTGAAGCTAAATTAATATGGCCATACTTGGTCTATTAATCCATGGAGAAAGTTAAGACTATTTAAAAAGGGCTGAAAACAGAGCAAAGTCATCAGAAATCCTATACACATGTTAGGAAAAGAGACTTGGAATTTGAAGTTGATGATTGGGTCTATTTAAAGGTTTCACCTATAAAGGGTGTTATGAGATTTGGTAAGAAGGAAAAACTCAGTCTCCGATACACTAGTCCTTACAGGATATCCAAGAGAGTTGACAATGTAGCTTATGAGTTGGAGTTACCATCATAGTTAGCAACAATAATCCGGTATTTCACATTTCAATGCAAAATAAGTGTATCGACGATCCTTCACTTATTGTGCCCACTGAGAATATTGGTATCAAGGGCAACCTATCTTATGAGGAGATGCCCGTTCAGATTCTTGGTCGTCAGGTTCGCAACTTGAGAACTAAGGAAGTTGCATCAATCAAGGTCTTATGGAGGAATCAATTTGTTGAGGAGGCTACTTGAGAGACTGAGGAGGATATGAAGAAGAGATACCCTCATCTCTTTCCTTACGATCTAGTTCTAGACCAAGGTACTAACCCTTTATAAAATACTCTTTAAGTTGATATATTTAGTTATGTTAATTGCATGTTGTTTGCTTGAGTTGGGTTGTTAGATGCTTCCTGATGAGTCTGAGAATTGGACTCATTTGGGGCTTTGTTTATATAGATTTAGTGTCCTCAAATGCTTAATTTGTGCCATAAACTGATGTTAAATCCTTGATTTTAAGGTATATGGATTGAGGAACAAAGCAAGGACGTTAAAAGGAAAAAAGGAACAAAACAAACTAAAGAATTGAAGAAAGAAAAGCCTGGTGATCACCAAGAGCACTTGGTGAATCGCCGAGTGGCTAGCTTGACCGCTTAAAGATCCAGTGTGCCAGCCCTAAGGGAAGAAAACAAGTCAGCGAAAAAAGGAGCAGTCGAAGAATCGCCGAGTAGTTCTGTGATGCAAAGTGAGATCGCCCAAAGTTACAGAACTCGAGGATATTGAATGCCAAGTTGTAAAGGTGATGATGGAGGTCAAAGGGCGGCTCACCGAGTGATTCGACGAGCCCGACTTACTTCGCCAAATGGCCCTTCGTGGTTTATTTCCAGAAACTATAAATTAGATTTTAAACATTTTATTTAGGTAGTTCTGAGAGTTTCGATATTTCTAAATAATAACTTAGACTAAATTAGTTTAGACCAGTTTTCTCTATAGTTTTTCATAGACTTAAAGAACCTTGGAGATTCAATTTGGAGATTTTGGAAGTGGGTTTCAGATTTTCTGCAAATTGAAGCATTGTAAAAACTAAATTACTCTTACCCAGTTGATGGCTAATCGATTCAGTAATCGTGTTTTCCTTTTTATAATGTTTGGATAAAACCCGTATTGTTAATTTCTAGTTTAAATGCTGAATTGAAGTGAGTTTAATCATTTATTGAGGTTTAATTTATGAATTGTCGTTGCAAATGCAGTTCTACTTTTGTGTTCTTGGCTTGCTCGAGAGAGAGGTTTTAGAACTAAGACTATTGATTAACAATTTATAGGTATTGGGTTGAGTTGGGTTTAGATCGAGAGAGTGAATCCTAAGCCCAATCCTACCCATCTAGCTCGAAAGAGTGGATGAATTAAGGTGTGGGTTGTTCTTCATTGTTATGTTTATTGATGTTCGAAAGAAATCACCTGATTCGGGATAGTTGTTTGAGAGAAAGCTATCTCACTTATAGTCTAGCTAACTCACTGATGTTTAGTTGTTTACTAGTAGTTTCAATTACCCATATATCGTATTTTGCCTATAATCGATCACATCTCGAAAATCCTTCTCTCTATTGTTGTTTCGAATTGTAATTTGATTGCTTTGTAGTTGATAATTGCAATCCAAAACCCCCATCTAACATTTGTGTCACCCCTTTAATTTGACTTAGGTCTTTTTTCGATAATTTTTATTCCTAAGGCTAATTAGACCACGTTTGTACTTCCTAATTGAATTCTAAACACGTACCGCTCCTTGTGGGATTCGACCCCAACTCATTTGTTGGGTTTTATACAGATTTATAATCGTTGACACTTAGAATTGGATGAGGTGAGCTTGAAATGTTAAATCACTTTCCACTCCCGTTCTGCTTAGTGTGATCTCATTTGAGGATGGATATTCCCAAGAGGGAGATATTGTAACACCTCGGACTTTGAAATTGCAAAATAGAGGTTCGTATAAGTCACCCATCTATTTTTAGTTTTGGTGGTCTATTTCAAACAACCGTATATTTTAGCACATAAATGAATAGGTGGCGCATGAGCTATCAAATTAAAGGGCTTTAAGTCCTCTCTCCAATGCCATAAATTTTGCTAAATTTCAAGCTTGGAGTAAAAAGTTATGCCCATTTAAATGAAGCCTCTCTAGTTAAGGCATTTCATTTCATTTAGAAAAGGGTATTTTGGTCTTTTCCTTTTCCCACTAGGCTTGAAACGTTTTGTTCACCCCAAATAAGAGTCTAATGAGATTTAGATCACTTTTTCACGCTGCTAAACACTTAGGGATTTAGAGCAAGGTTTCATGTCACGCCCTGAGCCTACACCCTGGATGGGACTTGCACTCGAGAACCATTGTTGGCCCTAAGAGAACCCATGACCTAACTTACTACTCAGCGGAAGAATTTACTCAACAAAGATAACTCATGAAAAAACTAGAATGCTCATAGAAGAAAACATTCAATTAGCCCATAAGGCAAATCAAGTCTTATAATCAACACAACTGAAATAACAAGACTAAAAAACTAATAACTAATTCTCTATGGAGCCATTAACAACTGAGATGGGTGTTGGGACAAGACCCACGACATCCAAATAATCTAGAATAATAAAGCAATAAAAAGGGAATCCTCTGGAAGCAAGGAGGCTCACCAACTGACTCTGATTGCTCAACTGGATCAAAGAAGCGCTGGATGCTGATCCTGGTTACCTGTATCTGCTTCATAGAATGATGCAAACCAAATGGCATCAGTACATTGAATGGACGACCATGTGAGGGGAAAACTAAACATGACATAAGCTTGAGATGAATTCTGAAAGAAACACTTACCTCAGCTTTATTATACTCATGGATACTCAACTCAATGCATAAATAAATAACAATAAAGATGCAGTTTATATAAAGCATTTAAACAGTAGGTAGCAACTCAATGTTTTTAAAATGCAATAACAACTCAATGTATATATATAATAAAGTAATATACTTCTCTGGGAGTTTCACAAACCGACAACCATCACTTTGAGCTATGTGATGATACAACATCTCGCCCATGCTGCCAGAATTGTCCTATAACTTGCCGTGATATAGAATGCCTCAACTAATTGGATCCAGTAGTCTATGCTAAAAAGCATTATGGAATCATCTTAAAAGTGTGACCCTTTCTACCCACGTTGGCTACATGGTTTATGGAGACTTGAGTTATTATGAACTTGTCACCATATCGGTGCTGAATACTACTCTCAAAATATACTCAGCTCATATGTTTAAAAACATAACTCTTTCTCTTGGTTTGAGGTTATTACTCAAAAACTTATCTTTTAAAAGAGATGAAACTCAAAACTGCTCATGAAAACTCATTTGGAAATCGGTGTTTCGTCATATCTTAAATGTGAAAACATTTACTCTTTGGGAATACTTAGTTCTCATATATCAATTGAAGAAATGAACTTGGCTCTACTCTTTCTCAAACTCAATGCTCAAGTCTTAAAACAAGTTTAAAAGATTTGTAAAAGACTTCTTAAAATGACTCGAAGAACTCTTAAGACTTGACTCTTAACTCTACCTTGAATTTGAATTACGAAATCAAGGTTATGATTTGTGATAGGAAAGATCTCGTGATGTTTATGAGTGTTTCTAGATAGTTAATCATAAGAAACAATCAAGATAAAACTATCTGGGAGCAAGTCCGAGACGCGGAGATGCATTTTAATATTTTTTTATGAAATAAATTTGGAGGCAGAGGGGTCCACGGCGTGGAAAGAAAAGTTCCACTTTTGAGGAACAGGTCCGCGTGGTACCCAGTTTCAGCCCGACTTTTTCTTTCTTCATTTTGTAATCTCAATTTTCCTAAATTTGATTCTTTTTCTCAACTTCTCTTTAGATTCAGATACCCAGTACATGTACACAAGAATCTACTCATAAATGACTCTAACTAAAATTGACACGATTTCATCAAGAACTCAATAATCCCATCCACACTCAAGAACGAAAGCCAATTTCAAGAATACAATTCAAGATCATCAAATTTCAACTTTCTAAAATGAATTTCACTGAAATAAACATGATTGGTGCATGGTTGAACGAATCCAACACTATGAAAGTTTCACATACCTCTTTACGGATCAATCCTTAGTGAAACGACTTCGATTCCGTAAGAAATCTTCAAGAACGCCTTGAATTTTCTCCTCTTCTCTCAAAGCCCTAGCGTAATTCTTAATTGCATAAACTGAACTAACTCAGTTTACAACCCAAAAGAACTTACTAAAAATGAAATAATTTAATTGGGTAATGAAAAGACAAAAATACCCCTATAAAATCTGGTTGACTTTCCTTATCCAGACAACCCAACTTCAAACGGGCATATCTCCCTCATATGAGCTCGAAAATTAGCAAATTCATAGGCATTGGAAAGATAATTCAAAGACCTTCCATTTGATATTTTATAGCCCACCTAACTCATCATGTACTAGGAGTATGGTCGTTTGAAGTTGACCCAAAACTCATACTCAACATACTTGCCAAATTTTAGATTTTCATTCTTTCCAAAAATGATTCTTTCTAATTATAGATCTTTCAAATAGCGGGACGTGACATTTCAAGAGGAGAAAAATGACTAAGTTCAAGTGTTTTTCAAGACTTGTGGATTTCGCCAAGAACATTGGTTTTTCCAGGTATGTAAGGCTACTCACAGTGTTGGACTTATTTTTCCTCATGCCATACATCTAAAATTATCCATGGTCATTGTATTCAAAGAGTTCTTGATTTTTGATCAATTCCTAAACAATGGAGGTTGTGAATTATTTCGTGTTGTTGATCTTTGGTAAAAGTTTTGTTGCTTAAAGGGATTGTGTTGAATTCTTCATGTATTCGTGTTGGGTTAGAGAATCGAGAAGAGTTTAGGAGTATTTCCCCCATTCTAAACAATTTAGGACCCTAAATTGAGCATAAAAATTTGTTAGATTTTCTGGGTATGGGTGCAGGGCGGCGCGCAACCCATAGAACAAAGGCTGCACTTCAATAGTTCAGGCCCTAGCGCGACGCGCTAGCAATGCACCAAGGCCTGACTTCTGAAGTTCAGACCCTGGCGCGACGTTCAACTCAGTACGCTAGGGTCGCCTTTTTCTTTTCTTTTCCTGCTTTATTTCCAGACGTGTTCCTTTGAATTGTGACTATATTCTATTCTTTGTATTAGCTTCTAAAGTCTCCAGTAATCCTTGAGATATTCTTCATGTCCTAATCAGATGTATTAAATCACGATCCAAACTAAAGTAAGTTTAAGATAAAAGTTCAAGAGGTCTTTAAGTCATTTTGAGAATTCTTTTGTAATCAACAATGGTTTTGAGCTAAGTCTTGAGAAAGTAAATATGTGACTGAGAAGAAGTGTATTCATGATTAAAAAAGCGTGTAAGGGAACTAAGTATTCCCAAATGTAATCTCCTCATAAGATAAGCTATCCTTAATACCAATATCTTCGGTAGGTATGATAAGTGAAGGATCGCCCATACACTTCTTCAACATAGAAACATGAAATACCGGATGAACCGTTGCTAACTCTTACGGTAGCTCCAACTTATAAGCTACATTATCGATCCTCTTGGATATCCTGTAAGGACCAACATACCGGGGACTCAGCTTTCCCTTCTTACAAAATCTCATATCACCCTTCATGGGTGAAATCTTCAAGTAGACCCAATCATCCACTTTGAACTCTAAATCTCTTCTCCTAACATAGGTATAAGATTTATGATGACTCTACGCTGTGTTTAATCTCTCTTGAATAACCTTTACCTTTTCCATAGCTTGATGCACTAAGTCTGGTCCTATCAACCCAGCTTCACCAACTTCAAACCATCCAATAGGGGATCTGCATCGCCTCTCATAAAGGGCTTCATAAGGAGCCATTTGGATGCTAGAGTGGTAACTATTGTTATATGCAAACTCAATGAGAGGTAGGTGATCATCCCAATTACCCTTGAAATCAATCACACAAGCCCTCAACATATCTTCTAAAGTCTGAATAGTGTGCTCTGCTTGACCATCAGTCCAAGGATGAAAAATAGTACTCAAGTTCACCTTTGAACCCAAACCTTTTTGGAATGACTTCCAAAATTGTACAGTAAATTATGCACCTCTATCTGAAATAATCGACATTGGAACTCCATGAAGTATAACTACTTCTTGAAGATACAATTTCACATAATCCTCTGATGAATAGGTAGTCTTTACCGGCAAAAAGTGGTTTGATTTTGTCATTCTATCAACAATCACCCAAATAGAATCATGCCGCTTGCGAGACCTTGGTAAACATGTGATGAAGTCCGTATTGATCATCTCCCACTTCCATTCAAGCATTTCTATATTTTAAGCCATACCACTGGGCCTCTTGTGCTCTACCTTCACTTGTTGACAATTCGAACACTTAGCAACAAACTCTGCAATGCCCTTCTTCATACTACTCCACCAATAAACCTCTCTCAAATCACGATACATCTTTATGGAGCCCGAATGGATAGAATATATGGAGCTATGAGCATCCGCGATAATCCTCTCTTGAAGTTCATCCACCCTTAGCACACACAATCTACCTTGATACCTCAATACACCATCTCCCCATTGTTCAAAAACCATCACTTTTTGCTTATGAACATTTTCCTTCAAGTCAAGCAAAATAGGATCTTGGTCTTGCTTCTCTTTTACTACAGACACTAATGATGATTCAGCCCCATTCATCACCACCACTCCTCATTCATTGGAATCCATTAAACGAACTCCTAATCGTGCATGTCTATCGACATCTTTTGCTAACTCTTTCTTGTGTTCCTCAAAATAGGCAGTACTACCCATAGACAATCTACTCAAGGCATCAGCAACAACATTAGCCTTACTTGGGTGATAGACAATACTCATATCATATTCCTTGAGTAACTCTAACCACTTTCTTTGTCAGAGATTAAGCTCTTTCTGACTAAACACATATTGAAGGCTCTTATGATCGGTGAACACATCTACATGAACACCATAAAGACAATGATGCCATATTTTCAAAGCAAATACTACGGCAGCCAACTCTAGATCATGGGTTGGGTAATTCCTCTCGTGAATCTTAAGTTGTCTAGAAGCATAAGCTATAACTTTGCCATTCTGCATCAATACACAACCCAATCCAACTTTGGATGCATCACAATATACCATAAAGCCTTGCGTTCCCTTTGGTAAGGTCAAGACTGGGGCAGTAGTCAACCGTTTTTTCAATTCCTGAAAGCTTTTCTCATAAGTTTCAGACCATTTGAAACTTAACTGTTTTCTGAGTCAACTTAGTCAAAGGAGATGAAAGAGATGAGAACCCCTCGACGAACCTTCTATAATAGCCAGCCAATCCCAAGAAACTCCTAAAGTCAGTTGGAGATGTAGGTCTAGGCCAGTTCTGCACTGCCTCTATCTTTTGAGTGTCAACTTGAATCCCATCACCGGAAACAATATGGCCTAAGAATGCCACAGACTCAAGCCAAAATTCACACTTAGAAAATTTAGCATATAACTCCTTATCTCTGAGAGTTTGGAGAACTATTCTGAGATGACTAGCATGATCTTCCTCATTCATCGGATAGATTAGAATGTCATCAATGAATACTATAACAAAAATATCTAGATAAGGCTTGAATACTCTGTTCATAAGGTCCATGAATGCTGGAGGCACATTAGTCAAACCAAATGACATGACCAAAAACTCGTAATGACCATAGCGGGTCCTAAATGATGTCTTAGGGATATCACTTTCTATTAAACTTAACTGATAACAGCCAAATCTGAGGTATATCTTAGAAAAATAAATGGCACCCTGAAGCCGATCGAAAAGATCATCAATTCTCGAAAGAGGATACTTATTCATGATAGTAACCTTGTTCAACTGATGGTAATCTATGCACATTCTAAGAGAACGATCTTTCTTTCTTACAAATAAGACCAGAGTACCCCAAGGTGAGACACTTGGTCGAATAAAACCTTTCTCAAGGAGATCTTTCAACTGCTCTTTTAACTCTTTCAACTCTGCTGGTGCCATTCTATATGGAGAAATAGAGATAGGACGAGTACCAGAAAGAATATCTATGCTGAAGTCTATTTCCCTCTCAGGAGGGACTCCGAGAAGATCATCTGAAAAGACTTCTGAAAACTCACTAACAACTGAAACTGACTGAATAGATGGTCTTATAGTTTACGATCATCAACATGAACATGCATATAAGGAAAACATTTTTTTCCTCATGTTGTAGCGCATTAAGTTTAAGTTTCGTATAGACTTCATGAGATGAATTAATGAGCTCCATGAGTGTATGTTGAGCATGTTATGACTAGGAGATGGTAGTTCCTCCTTGAACATGACTAGTTATGAGAATTTTTTGCATTTTGGGTTGTTAGATGTAGTTCCTACTCCCTTATGTTGCATTGAGTATGATTAGCTTGGAATTGAAGTTTTCTTCCTTTGTTTATGTGCATATTAGATGAGTTGCATGCAAGATGGGCTGCTATTCTAGAGTTGTTTCTTCTAAGAAGAGCTTAGAGTGTCATTCGAGGACGAATGTTCCCAAGGGGGAGATATTGTAACATTTCAGAAATTCATAACTTAACTAAAGCCTAACGTAAGAGTACTAGAGCTTTACATGAAGATTTTAGAGTTTGATATGAGGGTTAGAACAGGAAAATGACTTCCCATACTTAGAACGAAGGGTTTAGGGTTAAAACATCAAGGTATGACTCCCCAAGGACCAACCAGGGTCCTTGAGGAAGACCCTTAAATCCCCCTTGAAACTGCCTAAAATAGTCCACCCACGAGGGGACCTACGTTCCGTAGGGGGGTCTACGACTCCTGGATGGGACTCGTGGGTGAAGACCCCTAAATTACACTCCTAGACCCTCACCCACAAAGGATCAGTACGGTCCATAGACCTACCCACGGTCCATGGGCGGGGTCTGGTGAGGTGAGGAAGTGAAGTCTTTAATTAGTTTAAGTTGGGGGCTTAGGGGGTTAGTCCATAATTAATTAGGGTTTAAGTGGTGTCGTTTTATTAATAATTAGACCACATATATAAACCTAATAGACCCCTAAACCAAATCAATTAAATCGTCCTTCCAAGACCCCAAAACAAACCCAATTCCCTAAGAGGAGGAAGAGGAGGAAGAGGAGGAAGAGGAAGAAGAGGAAGAAGAGGAAGAAGAGGAAGAAGACGAAGAAAAGGAAGAAGAAGAAGAAGAGGAAGAAGAGGAGATGAAAGCTAGGTCAAATTCCTCCATTGTTGCAAGCATTGTGAGGGATTTATATCCAAGGTATTTATTCATCATGGATTCTTCCATCCATAGAGCCTCGTATATTTCCCCTAATTTTGAAGAAAAACCCCAATTCTAGCTAGGGTTTCTTGCTATATTATGGGTAGTGTTGAGTATGATTCTAATTGAGTGGATAATACTTGTTTATGATTGATTTAGCATTGAATTATGTTATTATGATGAAATTATCTATTTTCCATGGTTAATCCTAGTCTAATTGATGAAATTGATATTATGTGGGTGTATGCCATGAAAGGTGAAATTGAAAACTTAGAGATGATCTTCTAGAATTAATGTTATGAGTGGTAATCATTCAAGAATAGTAAGCATATAGACATGAATTGAATTAGATTATAGTATATATGATGGATCAAGAGTAGTAAAGCTTGAAGTTAAACCTTTATGATGAATTATGACTAAAATCACTTGATAATGGAGAATCTTGTTAGAATTCCTTGAAATCTAGGTATGAATGATGATTGTACAAGTAAAGCTTTGAGAGTAAGGCTTGTAGTCATGAATGTTGATCACTAGGGATTTGAGAGTAAAGCTAATATGATGAATTATATGCTTAGGCTTTAAGAGTAAACTCCACATGAGAATAGAAGGCTAATGAATATAATTGTGATGAAAGATCTTTACTTACCTAATATACCTCATGAATGTTTGAATTTATAAAGTAATAGAATCACATGAGTTAGGATGATTTCCATGTCTAGTGCTTGAACCCTAAGTGTGATGTTTGAAAGTATGCTTTGAACGTCAATGAGGGAAGTATGAGATTATGCTTGTAGTAATTGAACTACTTGAACTATGAATATATCCATGTCTAATATAGTCATTTTAGATATGTTGATGTTATATGATTATGAAAATATCCATGTCTAATGTAGTCATTCTAGATATGTTAATGTTATATGCTTATAAATATATCCATGTCTAATGTAGTCATTCTAGATATGTTGATGTTATATGATTATGAATATATCCATGTCTAATGTAGTCATTCTAGATGTGATGATTTAATATGAGCTTTGACCCTTAAAAGGGCAAGATATAATATTATGCATGTTTTATGAAGTTCAGTACATGCTTAGGAACACTTTGAGTGTAAAGTGAATATGCTCATGTTATAGTTGTAGTGTTGTTGAAAGGTTAGCCTCACACACACACTTATGCATGAATATGATATGATGTGAAAGGTTTGTTACATGTAGTGATTATAAGGTTGGAAGACTAGTCTCACCTATTGAATCTATGATCTATAGTACGAGTTATGTTGGATTGAGTGTCAAGACATTCTTCCACAAATATGAATTAAAGTCAAGACTTAATATAACCTCAATGGGACTTAATACCTAGCACCGAGTGGATATGAATATGAGATGGAATCTTTTAACCTAGTTGAGTCCGGCTTCCCAATGAAAGCTTTAACACTAGTTGAGTCCGGCTTTCTAAATGGGTTCCTTCTACCTTAGTTGAGTCTAGATTCCCAAAGTAGGTATCTCATGAGATGGAAACCTTCTACCATAGTTGATTCTGGGTTTCTAGTAGCAATCTCCTTATCCTATAAACTACGTGCCCTCGTAGGTTACTTAGCTATTGGATCCACCTAAGCTAAGAGTTTGGTTCTACCTTAGGCAAGTAGGACAACCCCTTTTCGGTGTGGCGTAGACACCAGATTCTATGTTAAGCTCACATGGTCTATATCGGTTAAGGTTTATGTCCCCAATATAGTAGTAATATGAACAAGAATATGAATTATGAACTATGGGTACTTAGGAAGCTTTACTTAGTATGGGTGAGAGTATGGGATCTTACTCATGCATTGCACAAGTATGCTTTGAAGGTGTCTATCGTATGTTCCTTTTATGTTGTGGTAATCTATGTAATGAATTTACTTATGGCTTATGCTTATGATGTATGTTTGATGGATTGTTGCCATAGTTGCCTTCCACGGTATGATTGACTAAAGGTGATAGATTTCCTTGTCTGTAATAAGTAAGATAAAAGATGAGACTAAATATGATAAAGAGGTATGATGGACTAAAAGTGATACTTAGCCTAAATGGGATTATGGGGTTTCATCTATGCATTGCACAAGTATAACTTAAAGGTTACTTATGAAGTTTCTCTATGGTATGAGGATTTGAGTATGGACCAAGCTTATGAATATGTGGTATTTCCTATGTTATTGGATCATGCCTTTTGTTGACATATGCTTATATTATGCCTATGTTTGAGACTATGCTTATGATTATGTTATTGTCTCTTATGCTTATTGTTTACATATCGTGAAGTATCTCTTATGAATATGCCATATTACTTAAGTTGACTAATCCTTTTATTATCCTCTTATGATGTCATGCTAGCTAACATATTCAGTACATTTTGTACTAACACATACTCTTGCCTACATTCTCATCAAATGTAGGGTTCAACAATTTTGAGTTCCATTCTTGAGGATAGGTTTCTAAGGAGCAAGGATTTGAAGATTTGGTGAGTCCTCATAGCTTCAAGGACAAAACCATTATTTCCTTTATGTCTTTTATTTTCATGTTTTGAGACTATTGTATGGGCTGTGACCCAATAGTATTGAAAGTTGTATTAGATGGTTTGAGACAAAGTGTAGTAAAACTTCCGCTTGCTTTTATAAAAGACTTCAATTGTATCGATAAAGTTTTTAAAATTTCCATACTTTTATATTATCTTATGTTATAATATGGTAAGGGCTTGTATGTGACCCCTTCGGGGTCAAGTACGCCATGTACTTCTAGGGTGTACCCCTGGGTCGTGACAATAATAGAAAAGTTGGGTGAACTTTAGACTGTACTCATGAACACTCATAGATTCCTGCTTAAGAGTAAGAAATTCTCATACCTTTGCTTCTCTCAGTTCCTAGGGAAAGAAATGCCCCAAGAAGGCCTCCTCAAACATATCCCAACTCACAAGTGGTGCACCCTCAGCTCTACCCTTCTTCCAGTGATCGAACCAGATTCTAGCGACACCATTCAATTGGTATGCAACAAGTTCCACTCTCTTAGAATCAGTAACATGCATAATCTCAAAAACATTCTGAAGCTTTTCAACAAAGTTTTCTGGATCCTCAGTGATGCTTGAACCAATAAAGCTTGGAGGATTCATCCTTAAGAACTCACGGATTCTTGAAGTATCAGCCTCTTCCTGTCGAACTCCTCTCTTGTTGCCCAACTTGATTGGTCACAGCTTGACTTAACATTCGGATAGCTTCCTGAAATTCAGCATTGGTGACCTCTCCTTGGGGTTGCACTTTAGGTGAATTAGGTACCCCTTGTTCCTCGATATTCGTTCTAGCCGAACGACCTCAGACAGCTCTTTGTGGAGGCATGATCTATAAAGAAACACGCAAGCATGAGTTAGAAAGAAACTTTTATAGAGATAAACTCTATCGCATGAAATGAATATGAAAGAAGTGAGATAGTTTCTAAATGTTGCAGCCTTCTAATTATAGATATGGCGCACTTCACACCGATAACTAGGACTCTACTAACACTACTTCATATACTCCCTAGGACTCTTCAACTCTGTGCTCTAATACCAAGTTTGTCACGAGCCGAGACTACACCCTAGGCGGGACTGACAATCGAGAATCATTGCTGGTGCCAAGCGAACACTTGGCCTGGCGTACTACTCAGCGGAATAGTTTACTCAACAAAGATAAATCATGAATAAACTAGAATGCTCATAAAAGAAAGCATTCAACTAGACCATAACGAAAATCAAGTTTTATAATCAACACAACTGAGATAACAAGACTAAAGAACTATTAACTAATTGTCTATGAAGCCTCTAACAACTGAGATGGATGTCGGGATGAGACCCACGACATCAAAATAATCTAGAATAATAAAGCAATAAAAAGGGAATCCTTCATAAGCAAGGAGGCTCACCAACTGACTTTGAGTGCTCAATTGGATCAACGAAATGCTGGATGTTGATCCTGGTTACCTGTATTCTCAACTCAATGCATAAATAATAAACAGTAAAGATGCAGTTTATATAAAGCATTTAAACAGGTAACAATTCAATGTATTGAAAATACAATAACAACTCAATGTGTATATATATATATATATATATATATATATATATATATATCACGACAAGGTATAGGACAGTTCTGGCAGTGTGAGCGAGACGTTGTATCATCAACTCATATAATATATATATATATATATATATATATATAAAATAAAGTTATATACTTATGTGGGATTTTCTTTAACCGACAACCATCACTATGAGCTATGTGATGATACAGGGTCTCACCCACACTGCAAGAACTCTCCTATACCTTGCCGTGATATAGAACTCCTCAAATAAGTGGATCCACTAGTCTATGCTAAAAAGCATTAAGGAATCATCTAAAAAGTATGACCCTTTCTACCCACGTGGTTTATAGAGACTTGAGTTATTATGAACTCGTCCCCATATCGATGCTCAATACTACTCCCAAAATATACTCAACTCATATGTTTAAAAACATAACTCTTTCTTTTTGGTTTGAGGTTATTACTCAAAAACATCAAGAATCCATGAGTTCGTGAGGATGAATCCCTCAAAAGTCACAGGGTTGAACTTTACCTAGGATCCGGAGAACTTTGTGGAAGAACATCAGAAAGTGTTTGAGGTTATGCGTTTTTCCAATACAGAGCATGTGTAGGTAGCTCCATACCAGCTCAAAGGTGTTTCTAGGATATGGTACGATCAATGGAAGAAGAGCAGGGAAGAAGGGGCACCATTTTTGAGTTAGGCGGTGTTTGAAGGTGCTTTCTTGGGGCACTTCTTTCCCGCGAGCTAAGGGAACCAAAGGTAAGAGAACTGCTAAATCTAAAATAGGAGTCCATGAGTGTGCAAGAGTATAGCCTCAAGTTCACTCAGTTATCCCGTTATGCTCCGGAGATAGTGGCTGGTATAAGAAGCAGGATAAGTTTGTTTGTGTCTAGGTTATCCTGTTTGTCTAGTAAATAAGGTAAGGTGGTTATGTTGATTAGGGACATGGACATAGCCAGGCTTATCATCCATGTGCAGCAGGTTGAGGAAGATATGTTCTAAGACAGGGAAGATTTCCGCAGTAAGAGGGATAAGACAACAGGTCACGAGTCCGGCCAGCAGAAGACCGAAAAGGTAAATTGGTCATCTTTTTAGCAAAGTCCAACTGGGCCGGTTCCATTGTCAGCTAGTACAATTGTGTCACAACCCAGGCCATCGTGATTGGCACCCACACTAACTCTCCGGTGGGAGAACTACTACTACAACTCAAACCAAGCGACTAAACCAAAACTAAGGCATTTAAGTTACGGAAACAAGTTAAATACTAAGGAAATAAATAGAGTTCCCATAAACTCTAAAAAAAGTCTAACAATAATAAACTAAAAATGCCAAAGTAATGCCTAGAACCTGAAAGTCAATGTACAAAATCATCTAAAGTTCAACAAGTCTAAATAAGAAGGGATGCAACCCCAATCTAATGAACTAATCAACTAAATAGAACATAGTCTAAGTCCAGAAATGGTGGACATAGACGAAAGAGAACCCATGGTAGCCCGAAATAATTGGCTCACCCTTGAATTTGAACGATCATTGATCTCCTAAGCGAGGTCTGTCAGTAGCCGCTTGAAGATGCCCTGTACTCAACAAAAATAAGAGCAAGTGCAGTATCAGTACACAACCACAGTGTATTGGTAGGATCACGCGGCTATCCCACTAAGTGCAACATACATTAGTCAATACAACAATATGATCACATGCACATATCAAACATATACAATATCATCAACATATACGAACAATAAACAACTTTACATTTTCTCAAGATACACAATTATGATAAGTCATTGGTCCTCTCATGGAACCCAAACCAAAACAGTTAGAATACCGGAACGTGGTACCCGATCCAATGATTATGTCGGAACGTAGCAACCGATCCCACAATTATGCCGAAATGTGGCAACCGATCCAAGTTAGTTATGCTGGAACGTGGCAACTGATCCATTCAACACACCACAATCACAATCACAAGTATATCCTCAAGATCATACAATTAAGTCATGATTTCATGGTAATCATCATTCATCTATCTCATTTACAACAAGTGTGCTCAATAATGCAACATTCAAATACATACATGTATCATAATGAAGCAAGAACAAACATACATCACACAATCATAGAATCACAACCATCACCTACCTCAAAATAAGCTTGAAACCCTAAGAAACTTGATCCTTCCCTTTACGGATTTGTTCCACTTGTTCTTGGTCTACAAACAATCAATATAATACGAAAATCAATAAAAAATCACTAATTACCCGAATTACTGACAATTCTATAAACCTTTGATCAAACCTATGATGCCAATTATCCAAATTAGGGTTGTTTCCACCATAGAATCTATAACAAAACCCTCCCCCATCAATATTCATCCATTCTATTACGTTCTACGGATCGAAAAATGGATTCGGGGAGTGAAAAGCTTACCTTTAACCTCAAGAATGGTGAAAAACGAGTAGGAGTCGCCTGGGTTCGTTATTTAGCTCTAAAATTCAAAAAGTGTAGAATGAGGTCGTTTAGGAGTTTATTTACGACTTTAAGTTACGTCGAACCCGCCACAGTGGCCCCCCCGCTAGAGCGACACCAATCCCGCTAAAGCAGCTTGCATGGAACTAGTGAGCTATTTAAAGAATTCCAACACCCCCATTTCACGACACACCTCTAATCAATGACGATCAGAAAATACCTTTTACGCTAAGATCGATTTCGAGAGTTCTACTCACCCGAATTCAATTTCATAAAGTCGTACGGGTTTTTTAACGAGTTATCTAACTACTCATATAACCAAAATTATAAATAAATCACCCGACTATTACCAAATTTCTGTACACCATAAAGAATCCAATTTTGTCCAAATCTAGATTAGGTTGGGAAAATCCAAATACTACGAAAAAGTTTTTCGATCCCAAATTTTCCCCATTGGCATTTCTATAACGACGGGAACAATTCGTTATAATAGATACCAATTTATCCATCACTCGTCCCCGAATTACAAAACTTAGGAAAATAGGCTAAGGAAGGAATGAAGTAGTACATGAATCGATGAACAATTAGGGATACTTGTCTCACATGTCTCTCTCGGTTTCCCAAGTAGCTTTCTCAACTGGACGATGCTTCCATTGAACTTTCACGGATTTAATCTCCTTGGTCCTCAACTTACACACATCACGATAAAGAATTGCAATCGGTTTCTCCACATATTGGAGGTCTTTTTTTAACACAATTGAGTCCTACTTTAAGATATAATCCCCGTCACCATGATACCTCTTCAACTTGGACACATGAAATACAAAATGAACACCCGACAGATTAGGAGGTAAAGCCAATCTATATGCTATCGGCCCTACACATTCAAGAACCTCAAAGGGACCAATGTATCACAAACTTAGTTTGCCCTTCTTGCCAAATCTCATCACCCCTTTCATGGGTGATACCTTAAGAAGAACATTTTCATCGGTTTGAAATGCTATGTCTCTTACCTTATGATCCACATACTTCTTCTGTCTACTCTGGGCTGCTAAGTTTAGCTTGAATACTCCTCACCTTCTCTTGAGCATCCTTTACTAAATCAACCTCCAATGGCTTCACATCTCGAGCCTCAAACCATCATATGGGTGATCTACATCCCCTCCCATATAATGCCTCAAATGGTGCCATATCAATACTGGAGTGATAACTATTTTTATAAGAGAACTCACACAAAGGTATGAATTTATCCCAATTCCCTCCAAAATCAATCACACATGACCTTAACATGTCTTCTAACACTTGGATAGTCCTCTTTGACTGTCCGTCTATCTGTGGATGGAAGGATGTACTAAAAGTGAGTTATGTGCCCAATTCATCATGTAATTTCCTCCCAAACTTGGATGTGAATTGGATACCACGGTCTGAGATGATAGAGAGGGGCATCCCATGCAACCTCACTATCTCTTTCACATAAACTTTAGCCAATTGTTCAGCATTATAATATGTTCTTACCGGAATAAAATAGGCTGACTTGGTCAATCTATCAACCACTACCCAAATAGAATCAAACTTTCCCAAAGTCTTGGAAAGACCAACCCCAAAATCTATGGCTATTCTTTCCCAGTTCCATTCCAGAATTGGCATTCTTTGAAGCAAACCTACGGCTTTTGATGTTCATACTTCACTTGTTAACAATTTGGACACTTCGCCAATTCTCCGCTATATCCTTCTTCATGCCCGGTCATCAATAAATTCGCTTCAAATCTCGATACATCTTGGCCACACCCTGATAAATAGAATATTGCGAACCATGAGACTCTGCCAACAATTTCTTAGTCAAGTCATCTACTTTAGGAACACATATTCTCCTTTTAAAATTAATTGAGCACACCATCCGCATCAAGAGTGGTCTCTTGTGCCTTACCATTCACAGTCTTCTTCCTAAGCTCCTCCCAATTCTCATCCTCAAATTGTTTGGCCTTGATCTCCTCAATGAATGTGGCCCTTACTTCAATACTTGCTAACAACCCACCTCTTTCTGAGATGCCCAACTGGATGAACTTGGACTCTAAGGTCTGAATTTCCCTAGCCAAAGGTCGCTTGGTTACACTTAGGTAAGCTAAACTACCCATACTCACCGCCTTCCGACACAAAGCGTCTTCCACTACATTAGCCTTACCTGGATGGTATTGAATGGTGACATCATAATCTTTAAGTAACTCCATCCACCTTCGCTATCTCAAATTCAGATCCTTTTGAATGAACACATGCTGCAAACTACGATGATTAGTAAATACCTCACATTTAACACCATAGAGGTAATGTCGCCATATCTTAAGAGCAAATACTACCGCTGCCTACTCCAAATAATGAGTTAGATAATTTCTCTCATGCACCTTCAATTGGCACGACGCATAGGCTATAACATTCTTATCTTGCATTAACACCGTGCCCAACCCAGAATGAAAAGCATCACAATAACGCTAGAATAGGTGCGGTGGTCAAGAGAGTCTTGAGCTTTTGGAAGCTCTCCTCACATTTTTCAGTCCATTCAAATGGTATATCTTTTTTGGTCAAATTAGTCAAGTGAGTGGAAATAGAAGCAAAGTTCTTCACAAATCGACGATAATAGCTAGCGAGTCCCACAAAACTCCTAACTTCTATCACAAAGCTAGGCCAAACCCAATTCTTAACTGCCTCAATCTTTTGAGGATCCACCATTACCCCTTCTTTCGAAACTACATGCCTCAAAAATACAACAGAAGTCAACCAAAATTCACACTCAGAAAATTTAGCATACAACCTTTGTTTCCCGAGAACGCCCAAAACAATACGAAGATGGTTGGCATGCTCTTCCTCACTTAAAATTAAAATTCAATCTTGTACAAGCGTCATTCAACTTTCCACTACTAAAATGGATATATATTTTGAACATACATTCACTTTGAAATATATATGATTTTCTCTTCATACATATTATATTACATAGACAATACTTTTAACAACAAAAGTCAAAAAAGTGAGAAGGGCTTTGCACAAAGTGGAGCTTATTTTGTATCCTTTCAGTTTCAAAATTTGTAAATAAATCATATGAGAGAACTTCTTCTACCCTAAGTGACCATCCCTTCCAAATATTAGACCAATCAGTTTCTTATGATTATTAAATACTAGTTTCTGGCTACATGCGTTGTGTGTCTCATGTAATTTTTTTTTATAGATCTGTTAGAACAATTTAAATTATATTAAAACATGTGTGGTTTGAAATTTGGTTAGTAGTTAGTAAACGATAAAGTTACAAATGACTAATTTGAGCATAAAGAAAAAAGTTGCAACAAATAAAAATCAATAGAAAATTAAATTAAATAAGTCTAATAGAGATAAGATACGGAAAAGAAAAAAGAAAACAAATACAACATGTATATTTTTCTTAAGACTTTAATCATAAAATTATAGATGAAAAAAAGAAATATATAGAATTTGTACATAATTTTTTGAGTTCTTGGCTACACCTTCACCTACAACCAACCAAAATTCAAGAGTCTTCTTCATCAAGTCAAACTTAAATATGAATCAAATAATAAAATAGTGATAAGCGTTTCACTATTCTAACTACATAATGAAAATGATGCTTTTGGGTAAGGGTGTCATGAAATAAACAAGATGAATTATATAGATAAAAAACGGAGGAATACCAAAAGATATCTTATAGTTTTAAATTAAATAAATTATGAAATATAAAAAACATGAGAGTTATGAATATTAAAAATAGCAATGAAATAAGTAATAAGATATAAGTTGTGAAAGTAAATATTTAAAGAAAACTTAAAAATAAAGAAGAGAAAAAGATTAATCACAAAAAATGGAAGAAAGAAACCCTAAAATATAAGAAAAAGTGTGTGTGTGTGTGTGTTGGGGGGGGGGGGGGGATCGGTGTTATAGAAAGAAGAGGAAAATGTCACTCATAAAAGATAATTATAAAGAATGTATTTGAGGTCTTGGAGGATTAATGATAGGCCGTTACATAACATATTTAAGGTATAATTATTTATTATTTATGAGTAAATAAGGCAACTATTGGATAAAAATATGAATTTGTAACATTATAAGATCTTCTCACTTTTATTATTTAATATAATAATGTGATTCAATTATTATTTAATTTTTAATTTATTAGATATTGTATATTATTTTTTGTTTAGTAGATACAATGAGGCTAATATGAAAACGAAGAGAAGCAGAAAAGATGTAATTGTACCTTAATAATTATTTATTATTTGAGAAAAGAAGGGTAACATCTCGCAATTTGAAATAACTAGGAAGAAGCTTATAATTGGAAACAGTCATTTTTTTTGGAAAGAATGAAAATATGGAAATTTTGTTAAGTTAGAATAAGTTGAGTTTTGGTCAACTTTAAACGGCCATAACTCCTAGCTCAGGATGAGTTAGGTCTATTTCCAGATATGGTTGGAAAGCTCTTGGAATAAACTTTCCAACGCTACTGAATTTGCACGATTCCGATTTCGTATGAGTGGGCTACGCCCTTTAAAAGTAGGGCTGTTTGAATAAGGAAAGCCTAATCCGGATTTGGAAGGGTAATTTAGTCTTTTCCGTACCTAATTATTCTAATTCGTTTTTAGGAGTTAATTGGGGAAAAAAAAATCATATTTTAGCCAGTTTAGAAAAGTTGAAGTTTCACGCTAGGGCTTGAAGAAAAGAGAAAAGAAGAGAAAGGAGAAGATGAAAAGCAAGATTCGCCAAGAACGATCGATTTTGGTTGTGGATTTTGCCAAGGAATTGATCTTACAAGGTATGTGAGTCTTTCATAGCGTTGGGTTCGTTCACCCACGCGCCAAGCATGTTTATTTCAGCAAAATTCGTCCTAAAAGAGTTTGAAAGTTGATGTTCTTGATATATATTCTTGAATTTGAATGTCGTTCTCAAATTGGGCTGAATTGAGGAGTTTCTGAGATCTTTACTTTGAGTTTTAGAGTTGTTTTGAGTTAGGTTCTTGAGTACATATACTGGGTATCTGAATTTAAAATGAATTTGAGAACAATGGTCGAGTTTAGGCGAATTGGAGCTGGAAAATGAAGAAGGAAAAAGTCGGACAAGGAACAGGTTCCAGGTCCGCGACGCGGACCTGTTCCTTCAGGGTGAAAATTTTCTCTCCGCGTCATGGAGAGGACGCAGACTCCTCTGTTTCAAAATTAAATTTTGTGATCAATTATTTAAAAGCATCTCCGCATCGCAGACTTGTTCCAAGACGGTGATTTCTTGATTGTTTCTCTTATTTAGCTATCTAAAATCATTCCTAAACATCATAAGATCCTTCCTATCACAAATCACAATCCTTGAATCCATAATTCAATTCAAGGAAAGTTAAGAGTCAAGTCAAGAGAAGTTCATCAAGTTTTCAAAAGTCTTTTACAAATGTTTTAACTTTGTTTTAAGACTTAAGTTTTGGTTGAGTAAAGAGTAAAGATTGAATTCATTTCTTCAAAAGAGTATATCGGGACTATGTATTCCCAAAGATTAAATGTTTTCACATTTAAACAAGAAAGGAACTGAGATTTCAAAAAGAGCCTTTGTGCTAGTTTTTTTTCAAGTAAAGAGGAAACTTTGATTTCCAAAAGAGCCTTTGAGCTAGTTTTTTAGTAAAGAGGAAATTGAGGTTTCCAAAAGAGCTTTTAAGCTAAATTTTTTGAGTAATTATCTCAAACTAAAGAAAGAGTTTTGTTTTTACAAATATATGAGCTAAGTATATTTTGGGAGTAGTATTGAGCATCGATATGGGGGCGAGTTTGAGTTCAGATAACTCACATCTCCATAAACCATGTAGCCATCATGGGTAGTAAAGGATCATACTTTTTAGATGACTCCTTAAGATGATTTTAGCATAAGCTAGTGGATCCACTAAGTTAAGCGTTCTATATGACGGCAAAGTATAAGACAATTCTGGCAGCGTGGGCAAGACGTTGTATCACCACTTAGGCTCATAATGGTGGTTGTCGGTTAGAGAAACTCCCACACAAACTATATTATTTTATTATATGAGTAAAGTTGAGTTTGTTATTGCATTTTCTTTAACGAACTAAGTTGTTTTTTTTCTGTTTTATAAAGCTTTTCATATATTGCATGTGTTCATTGCTTTATTTTGAGTTAAGTTATTCATTTGTTGAGAAGAGGCAAGGTAAGTGTTTCTTTCAGAATCTTTTCAAGCCTATGTTATGTTTAGCATTCCAACTCGCATACTCGTACATTCAATGTACTGATGTCAGTTGGCCTGCATCTTCTTATGATACAGACACGGGTAACTAGGATCGGCATCTAGCTCATCATTGATCCAGTGAGCAGTTCAGAGTCTATTGGTGAGCCACTTTGCATTTCGGAGGACTCCTTGTATTTCACTTTCAGGATTTCATTGTTAGGATGATTGGGGTCTTGTCCCAACATCCCTCTTTTATTTTAGAGGTTTCATAGACAACTAGTAGTTCAATTGTCTTTACATTTCATTTCATATGTTAAGACTTGAGTTGCCATTATGGTTAAGTTGAATGATGACCTTTAAACATTCTAAGTTACTTTACCATGCTATTTGAGTAAGTTCATTTGATCATTGTAATAATGTTTAGAGTTTTCCGCTGAGTTAGTAAGCCAGGCCAAGGGTTTGCTTGAGGACAGCAATGGTTTTCGAATGCCAGCCATGTCCAGGGTGTAGGCTCGGGGCGTGACAAGAAGTAGAAGAGATTTATTATTATAGTGATTATTAGCTATTTATCATGTAAATTGTAACGTCTTTGTACATCAAAATTAATGAATAATTTAATTTTTAGTATTTATAAAAGAATATTTTTTTATGGCATTATTGTAGTAACTCAACTTTACAGGGATATTTTGGTATTTCAACTTTAAATTTTTTTTGTTCCCACTTTTAGTGATATATGATATGATGATATGATATATATATACACACTTAAGTTATTGTAATAAATCACCCAGTTAAATATGATGTTATTTAAAAATAACATTATAATCTAAACTTCTATTTGTTCTTTAGAATTTTAATTTAGGGGTTCTTACTCTAAATGAACATCTGCAAGAATTTTATCTAGAGAATTTCTTTGTAACCATTAACTAAAAATGTTGGTATTTAATCTGTCCTTTTTATGAACTTTTACCATTTGAAGAATAAATTTTTTTGGTTGATTATGATTTCTTGGACTCTTTTAGAGTATTTTGAATCATTAACGGGTACTCTATGTACTCTTCAACCAATTGAAACTAGGTGTTAGTACTTTTAATCTCCCAACTTTTACTCTTCAACCAATTGAAACTAGGTGTTAGTACTTTTAATCTCCCAACTTTTATATAAAATGATTGTAAAGCCATCTTCTCATAATACTCTCTCCCTACTTATTTTTTCTTTTGATCTTTATTTTCACGTAAAGATGTAAAATGCATTACAAAATTAATAAAGGGAGAGCACACTAATTCATTGCTCACTTGTTACCAAAGTTAATCGAAATATGAAATGAATAAGTGACTTACCAAGAATAATATTCCAGCTAACAATAGAGTTAGCTTTTCCCAATTGACCTTCATGAATTGTGAAGTTTGTTATCTTATCAGGAGACGTGGCAGATGTTTTGTGTGGATTTGATTTGAAGTGCTCATAAAGCAAATGTCCAGAACACTTCATTTCTATTTGAGAGATCAACTTGCCTTTTAAACCCATTTCCTTATAAGCGAGTGTGATTTCCTAAAAAGAGAAGGTTTACAAATTTAATGAGAGACATTTTTGCCTTTACATAGAGTATAGATTGTGAATAAGTAAATCATTTTGTTTAAACCCATATGATTAAAAAAATTTATATATATGTTGTATATTTATGGTTCATAGATTTTTTTTTATGTATATACAGTAGTTGTTGAATCACATTTACTTTTAAATGTATTTTACCTATTCAAATTTTGAACTAAGTTAGTGAAAATCCTAACAATGTAATTATTTAATAACAAAGCTTCAATCCTAAATTCTTTATGAAATAGTAATAATTATTACGTACGCATAATAAAAATTACTTTTAGGCTTAACCCAATTAGTGGTTATATATGCAATGAATTAAGTATAGGGATGGAAAAGATGACAACATGATATTTCTCTTATTATCTGATAGCATCTACTAAAAAACACAATTACACAATATAAGATCCTTAAAATATGTAACTTTGTTACAATTAGAAAATAGTAGCATCTTATAATGTACATTTTTTCTTGTTACCCTCCTGTTAATTAATGATCTTATCATAATATTGATTTAAGATAATTATAATGAATATTTAGAACAAAAAGTTGTTTACTCCTTATAGAACGGTTACTCCATCCACTTCGATTTATTTATCATACTTTTAAAAGAATTTTCTCTGATTTTTAGCAACACTATTTTTCTAGATCATATGTTTTAGGCCACAAAATTAAAAGGCATTTCCATATATGTAACATATTTTTAATTTATGACAATAAATTTAAGACTCTTTTTTACCTTTTTTTTAAAACTCTATCGTAAGTAAAAATAGGTCTAACAAATTAAAATGGCAAAGTACTACTTTCGTATATTGTCTTCATAAAATACATATTAATTCTTGATATATCTTCAATATCTTCTTCATGTCAATAAGGTACTGTTAAAGCTTTGTTAAAAACAAAGATGCTATTTGATGGTAGATTTCTAGCATAGCTCTAGGTAACTATTTGAAAGTATAGGTAGAATATATATATATATAAAGTTGAAAAAGTTGCTCAAATAAAGTTTTCTAAAATCCTAATTAGGAGGTGAGCATAGTTTGGAAAAATCTAAAATCAAAATTTTTATATTTAATTTGAATTTGATATTTATGAATTGGATTTCAACATTTATTTGTAAGAAATAATTTGTTTTTTATTGGATATCAGATCAACTACTATGAATTTTTTGATATCCGAAAATCCTAAATTTTATACTTATATTCAATCCTACCCATATCATAGGTAGGCTATGCTAATAAATTTTATTTCTAATGCTCCAGTGGATTAAATCCAATGGTCCTACCAATTATATCATATCTCCTATTGACTAATATTACGTAGATTCATTGGTTAACATAAAACAATAGTTATTGCCATCTCTAATTTCATATAATTTTTGTGGCTACTCATCTAAATAAAAACGAAAAATGTTCCACAAGTAAAGCTTAATACATCATGGGCAGCAGGATGACCTCAATCATTGTATAAAGTTAATCATTCTTAAGGAAATGAGTCAAAATTATCCTTAAACTATGCGAAATTAAATAAAAATGCACCCCGTCAATAGATTGGTCAAAAAATGCTCGTCATTTATAATTTGACTCAATAATGCCCCTATTGTTACTTTATTGGGTTAAAAAATATTTTTTCCCTAATAATAATACTATATGTTTTCTGTTAAGCCATATAATTTTCCTAATAAATATATTATTTCAAAGATTAATTTTACTGTTTCTTCTCTTAACTTCTCTTTAAGTAATAAAAAAATTGAAAGTAATTTTCTCTACTTATTTTCATTTCAATAATTAAAATAAAATAATCTCATATTTTTTTAATTGATAATATCAGTCACATATATATGATCATAGTTATTAATTATTATTTTTATTTATATAACGATAAAATTCTTTTTCTAATAAAATATGAAATATTGTTATTTCTTAATCTTTTTCAAATTGAAGAAGGATAACTGTTTGCTAATATAATTCTTGATATTAAAGTTAATATACGACATTCTTAATGTCATAAAATGATAAAATTTATTACACTGCTTCAAATAACCAAATATCGTCCATAGTGTTATTGTTGACCACTTTTATTCATTTTAACTTTTAAAAATAATGAATATACTAATAAATATTTATCCTACTTGCATTAAAAAAATATTATGAAACTTTTTTACTGTCTTTCCAAATAAAAATTAATGAAGATGTGTATAAAAATATTTATTGCGAAGTTTTAAAATTGTTGTTCGGATTTTAGAAGAAAAAAACAAGAAAAAACTTCTCTAGTTGTATTTGGTATTTTGTTACAATTAAATTGTGATATATCTTTGTGTTTAGTAGGAAAACCATTTTTTTTTTGTTGAAAGGAAAGGAAAAGGAATTCCTCGAGCCAGAGGGGAAGTGAGGTAAAATTGAATCAAAGTGAAGGTAAAATAGAGTCGAGGGAAGGGTGAGAGAAAAGAGGGATAGAGAAAGAGAGAAAGAGTTAAGGTGGGAAATTTTCTTGATTAGCGTTATAGCTAAGTTAAAAATGAAGATGATATTTGATGGTAGATTTCTAACATAGCTTTAGGTAGCCATGTGTTAAGTTGAAAAATTCGTCAGAGAAAGTTTCCCCTAATTCTAATAGGGGGTGACCATAATGTGGGCAAATTGAAAATCCAAATTTTTGATATTTAGTTTGAATATTTGGATTATGAATTGGACCTCAAATTTTATATGAAATATCATATCAAGTACTATGGATTTTTTGATATCTAAAACTCCTAATTTATACTTATTGTACTAACCCCGAAGGTCATTTATGGAAAATTACCATTTTACCCCTCCGATAATGTAACACCCTATATGCTAGAACTACCAAAATGCAGATTTCAGAAGTTGTAGGTGCCACCAACGGACACAACCCACGGATCGTAGGGTGACCCACGGTCTGTCCTGGTGGCCCGTGGTTCACCATCTGCAACCCCCTCCTAGAAAAGCCAAAAAACAGGCTAAGGGTTGACCCACAGACTGTAGGTCAGACCACGGGCTGTAGTCCTGGTCCGTGGATCAGACCCCTCAGATGTCAGTCCCAGAACCCCGTCGACGGTTGCCAGGAAATACCGTCGGTCCATCCATGGACCGTCGGTGACGTCCGACAACTTTTAAGTCAGGGGTCGTTTGGTCTTTTCCCTATGCGTTGGACCCCTAAACTATGTCGTTTAACTACTAAACTACGTAGTTTTGGTTAGTTTAGCATAGTAACTAAATTAGAACTTACCCAAGTTAATTCATTCTCCAAAATTCATTCAGTTAGAACGAAAAAAGGAGAAAGAAGTCGAGTAGCCCTAGTCCAAGAATGCAACAAGGTTTCATTCATTCCATCCCCAAAATCAAAAAAATTCTCCTTGAAATTCGTCACCAGGTATGTGGGATTTCACTAGTGGGTTCCTTTCACCCATTAGGTCCCTAGATTTCAGTGAGATTCTTGATTCCCCTTGATGTTATCTAGACCTAGGGTTTCTTAAATGTTAGAAATTGTTGGGTTTTAGCTGTTAGAATGATCCAAATCAGATTATCATATTGTTGCTTAGTTCCTTGCATAATATTCAGAACCATAGTAGTGCAGATTCATTTAGTTCAGGAATTACGCTAGCTAGGCCAGTTTAAATAGATACACATGCCTCAGATAGTGAATGTTCCATTATCAGTACTTAATGTTGCATTTTCAGATTTGCATGTCCAGTTATTGAGCTATCTAATTTACTTCAGTTATGTTATAGTATTCATACATTCAGTTGGGAGTACGCTTTAAACTGAGTTGGACTAGGGTCAGTCACCCTCAAGTCCCAGAACTATGTGCCCCGTAGGTTATAAGTCCCCTCTGTGGGCATCAGTTTAGTGATCACGCCATTCATGCCTCTATACCTCTAGCAGGGTATATTGGGTCCTCTTGATGGGGCATATACATCGGACTCCACATTTAGCTCACGTGGTTTTATGTCGGTTATTAGTATCTCCCACAGTCAGATTCTAGTGTATTGATTGGGTTATCAGTTGTAGTTCAGTCTTCAGTTTCAGTACATTATAAACATGGTCACTACATTCAGTTAGTTCATATTTAGCATGTTTAGCATATTTATCATGTTCAGATTATATCATTGCCTTATCGCTTTGTTCAGTTATATGTTTTATTGAACTTTATTCTATCCTGCATGCTCGGTGCCTTTCAAGTACTGACGCATACTCTGTGCTACTTCTTCTCGTGATGTGGGTTCAAGTCCTCATCATTCAGACCACACATAGATCGGTTCTTGATCTCCAGTTTAGCAGCATAAGTGGTGAGTCCTCATTCTTCGAGGGCGATTGACATGATTATCTTTCTACTTTCAGTCTTTAGTTTCAGTTTTTGCTAGATTTAGCTGGGGCATGTCCCAGCATTTCTAGTCAGTTAGAGGCCTTATTTCAAAAACAGTTAGATTCAGTTTTAGCTTTGGAGTTTGATCTTTCAGTTGTCCTTAAACTCTGAGTTTATTTATTAAGATAGTAATGGGTATTCCCCCATCATTTTAGTTTATCTCATGTATTATGCTTTCGTACAATATTTCTTTTAAGTATGCTTATGATATGCCAACTCAAGGTTAGCTTGGGGTCACTTATAATCCTAGGTCCCATTTTTACGCCTTGGGGGTAGCTTCGGGGCATGGTATCAGAACATTAGGTTTAAGTGTCCTATGATGTCTGAAAAGCCGCACTAAGTAGAGTCATTTTCATGGGTATGAAGTGCACCACATCTAATAAGAGGGTGGCTATGAGGTCTTTTAGGAAAACATCACTTTCTTCCTACTCTTTGTCACGTCCTGAGCCTATACCCCAAACGTGGCTGGCACTCGAGAACCATTGCTGACCCCAAGCGAACCCTTGGCCTGGCTTAAGTCATAGCGGAAGACTTAAAGCATTAACACAAGGATTCAATGCATCTTTACTCAACTAATTAAAATATAACTTAGAACATTTAAAGATAAAATATTCAACTTAGCCAAAGTGGCAACTCAAGTCTTAACATAAGCAATAACAATGTAAAGACAAAAGAACTACTAACTGTCTATGAAGTCTCTAAAATAGGAGGGATGTCAGGACAAAACCCTCGATTATCCTAACAATTGAAAACTACTAAAGCAATATAAATAGGGGTTCTCCGGAAAGCAAAGAGGCTCACCACAAGACTCTGAATGCTTAACTAGATCAACGAAGCATTGGATGCTGATCCTGATTATATGTATCTGTGTCATAATAAGATACAGGCCAACTGACATCATTACATTAAATGTACGTGCATGCGAGGGGAATGCTAAAATAAGAGCTCAACTCAACTCAACTTAACTTATTTCAATATAAAGCAATAATGTAAATGTGACATAAAGAAAAGCTTTTAAAACATGGATAACAACTCTGTGTATTTAGAAATACAATAATAACTTTGTATATATGCAAAGATACAAATGAACTCTAGATGTATATAAAAATACAATTAACTTAATGTATATAAGAATACAAAATACTGTTGTGGGAGTTTCTCTAACCGACAACTATCACATTAGAGTTATGTGATGATACAACGTTTTGCCTCACGCTGCCAGGGCCGTCCTATACCTTGCCAAGGGCATAGAACATAACTCACTAAGTGGATCCACTAGTCTATACTAAAAAGCACTAAGGAATCATCTAAAAAGTATGACCCTTTTCTATCCATGATGGCTACATGGATTATGGGGGCTAGGAGTTGTTAAAGCTCTCCCCCATATCGGTGCTCAATACTACTCCCAAAATATATTAGCTCTTTATGTTTTAAAACATAACTTCTTTATGTGGTTTGAGATAATTGCTCAAAATTTAGCTCAAAGGCACTCTTGGAAATCAAAGTTTCCTCTCTTGTTTAATTGTGAAAGCATTTACTATTTAGTGAAAAACTTTGCTCAAAGGCTCTTTTGGAAATGAGTGTTTCCTTTCTTGTTTAAAATGTGAAAACATTTACTCTTTGGGAATACATAGTCCTGATATACTCTTTTGAAGAAAAGACTTCAATCTTTACTCTTTACTCTTTACTCAACTCAAAACTCAAGTCTTAAAACAAAGTTAAAGCATTTGCAAAAGACTTTTGGAAAACTCTATGAACTTCTCTTAACTTGACTCTAAACTTTCCTTGAATTGAATTATGGATTCAAGGTTCATGATCTCATGTTTATGGATGATTTAATGAAGTTTAGACGTACCTTAGAGTGTAGAAATCAACTAGAAAACTTAGGTACGTTGCTAGGGAACTCAAACGGAAAGAAGTGAGAAAGGGTAGAAGACTTGGCGTCCTTGGCGCTCTGAGTGGCGCCGAGCGCCAGACCCCAAACTTCAGGGCCTGGGTTAGAGTGCACTGGCTGGTGCAGCGCCCCAGAGCCCTAACTTCAGGCACTGATGTGGGGGCACTCTGAGTGGCGCCGCGCCCCACCCCCATCCCTAGATTTTTGACGAATTTCCTTGGTCATTTTTCAACTTTAGATTTGATTGGTTCCTTCCCCAAACACTTAGATTCTACTACATAACCAAAATATGCAAGAATATACTCAAAATGACATCTAGTTTTCATGAATTTAGATCAAGAACTTCTCAACAACTTGAACAATCAAGAACCCAATAGAATCTCCAACGAAATCCATCAAGAACTCAATTTCTTTACTTTCAAGAGCGTAAATTCGCTGAAATAAATCATGATTGGAGCATGGGTGAAAGAGTCCAATGCTATATGATCACACATACCTCGTAGGGATCACCTCTTGATGAAATCCACAAGCCTAGCTTCAAGAGCTCGACGATTCCTTGCCTCTTCTTCTCTTTTCTCCTCTTATTTTCTCTTCTCTCAAAACCCTAACTCTTTTTGATGAAGCATAAACTAACCCAAATTAGTTTAGACCCCAACTTAATTACCAAAAATGAAATTAAATAATAGGGTAGTGAAAAGACCAAAGTACCCTTCTAAAATCCGGTTTTGGATTTTCTTATCTAGACAACCCAACTTCAAATGGGCATATCTCCCTCATAAGAACTCGAAAATGGCCAAAATCAGTGGCGTTGGAAAGATAATTCAAAGATATTTTTACGGTATCTGGTAGAACACTCAATTCATCCTTATCTAGGAGTTATGGTCATTTGAAGTTGACCCAAAACTTCTACTTAACTCAACTTGGTCAAACTTTCCAAATTTGATTATTTCCAAAAAAAATGGCTTCTTTATAATTCTTGTTCTTTCAAATAACGGGGTGTTATAATATCTCCCCTTGGGAACATTCATCCTCGAATCAGATTACTCTTAATAGGCTAAGGGTGTAACATCTAACATCTAGCTCAAACACCTAACAAGCAAAATATAAACACAACATGCCAGCTTATAATAAATGCCAAGAAAAGGATTAGTACCTTAATTGGGAACTTCTCCGGATTGGAAGAGACGTGGGTATCTCTTCCAAGTAGCTTCCTCAACAAATTGATTTCTCCATAGAACTTTGACTGATGCTACTTCCTTCGTCCTCAACTTGCAAACTTGGCAGTCTAGAATCTAAATAGGAATCTCCTCATAAAATAAGCTATCCTTGATACCAATATCTTCAGTAGATATGATAAGTGAAGGATCGCCCACGCACTTCTTCAACATAGAAATATGGAATACCGGATGAACCGCTGCTAACTCTTGTGATAGCTCTAACTTATAAGCTACATTGTCAATCCTCTTGGATATTCTGTAAGGACCAATATACCGGGGACTAAGTTTTCCCTTCTTGCCAAATCTCATTACACCCTTCATGGGTGAAACTTTCAAGTAAACCCAATCATCTACTTCGAACTCTAAGTTTCTTCTCCTAACATCTAAATAGGATTTTTGATGACTCTGTGTTGTTTTCAACCTCTCTTGAATAACTTTCACTTTCTCCATAGCTTGATGAACTAAGTCTGGTCCTACCAACCCAGCTTCACCAACTTTAAACCATCCAATATGAGATCTGCATCTTCTCCCATAAAGAGCTTCATAAGGAGCCATTTGGATGCTAGACTGGTAACTGTTGTTGTAAGCAAACTCAATGAGAGGTAGGTGATCATTCCAATTACCTTTGAAATCAATCACACAAGCCCTCAACATATCTTCTAAGGTTTGAATAGTGCGGTCTACTTGACCATCTATCTAAGGATGAAAAGCAGTACTCAAGTTCACCTTTGAACCCAAGCCTTTTTGGAATGACTTCCAAAACTGTGCAGTAAATTGTGCACCTCTATCTGAAATATTCAATACCAGAACCCCATGAATTCTGACTACCTCTTGAATATATAACTTAGCATAATCTTCTACTGAATGGGTAGTCTTTATCGGCAAAAAGTGGGTTGATTTAGTCATTCTATCAACAATCACCCAAATAGAATCGTGTTTCTTGTGAGACCTTGGTAAATCTGTGATGAAATCCATATTAATCATCTCCCACTTCCATTTCAGAAGTAATTATATTCTGAGCCATACCATCGGGCCTCTGGTGCTCTACTTTAACTTGTTGGCAGTTCGAACACTTAGCAACAAACTATGCAATGCCTTTCTTCATACTACTCCACCAATAGACTTCTCTCAAGTCACAGTACATGTTTATGGAACCCGGATAGATAGAATATCTGAAGCTATGAGCTTCCTCCATGATCCTCTCTTGAAGTTCATCCACCCTTGGTACACGCAACCTACCTTAATACATCAATACACCATCTCCCCCTTGTTCAAAAGCCATTACTTTTTGCTTATGAACATTTACCTTCAATTTAAGGAAAATTGAATCTTGGTCTTGTTTCACTTTCACTTCTGACACTAATGATGATTCAACCCCATTCATCACCACTACTCCTCCTTTTGTGGAATCCATTAGTCGAACTCCTAATCGTGCAAGTCTATGCACATCTTTTGCTAAATCTTTCTTATCTTCCTCAAAATGGGCGGTACTACCCATAGATAATCTACTCAAGGCATCAGCAACAACATTAGCCTTACCTGGGTGATAGAGAATACTCATGTTATAATCCTTGAGTAACTCTAACCACATTTTTTGTCTAAGATTAAGCTTTTTCTGACTAGACACATACTGCAGACTATTATGATAAGTGAACACATCTACATGAACACCATAAAGATAATGACGCCATATTTTCAAAGAAAATACTACGGCAGCCAATTCTAAATCATGGGTTGGGTAATTCCTCTTGTGAACCTTAAGTTGTCCGGAGGCATAAGCTATAACTTTGCCATTCTGCATTAACACACAACCCAAACAAACTCTGGACGCATCATAATATACAACAAAGCCTTGTGTACCTTCTGCTAAGGTCAATACTGGCAGTAGTCAACCTCTTTTTCAATTCCTGAAAGCTTTTCTCACAAGCTTCAGACCATTGAAACTTCACTGTTTTTTGAGTCAACTTAGTCAAAGGAGATGAAATAGATGAAAATACCTCGACGAACCTTTCATAATAGCCAGCCAATTCGAGGATACTCCTAATATCAGTTTGAAATGTGGGTCTAGGCTAATTCTACACTGCCTCTATTTTTTGAGTATCAACTCTGATTCCCTCACCGGAAACAATATGGCCTAAGAATCCCACAGACTCAAGCGAAAATTCACATTTAGAAAACTTAGCATATAACTCCTTATCCTTTAAAGTTTGGAGAACCACTCTGAGATGACTAGCATGATCTTCCTCATTCCTCTAATAGATTAGGATGTCATCAATGAATACGATAACAAACATATCTAAAAAAGGCTGGAATACTCTATTCATAAGGTCCATGAATGCTGCAATGCATTAGTTAAACCAAATGACATGACCAGAATCTCATAATGACCATAATCGGTCCTGAATGTTGTCTTTGGAATATCACATTCCCTTACTCTTAATTGATAATAGCCGGATCTGAGGTCTATTTTTGAAAAACAAGAAGCACGCTGAAGTTGATAGAAGAGATCATCAATTCTCGGAAGAGCATACTTATTCTTGATGGCAACCTTGTTCAACTGACGGTAATCTATACACATTCTAAGGGAATCATCTTTCTTTCTCACAAATAAGACCGGAGCGGCCCAAGGTGAGACACTTGGTCGAATGAAACCTTTCTCTAGGAGATCTTTCAACTGCTCTTTTAACTCTTTCAACTCTGCTGGTGCCATCCTATATGGCGGAAAAGATATAGGATGAGTATCGGGAAGAATATCTATACTGAAGTCTATTTCTCTCTCAGGAGGGACTCCAAGAAGATCATCTGGGAAGACTTCTAGAAACTCTTTTACTACTGGAACTGACTGAATAGAAGGTATCTCAACACTAGAGTCATTAGCAGGCATGAACCCAGTCCATACCTAGAATGACATCAAAATCTACCATGTCTAACTCAACTAGACCAGCCATGGTGCTTTTGTGATTTACGAAAATAGTACAATCACAATAGACTCTCTCAACTTGAATAGACTCACCAACAGGTGTAGAAATACTGAAGGGCTCAAGAAAAGAACAACAAAATTCATCGCAACATAAGGAGTTACAAAAGATAAACTCGCTCTCGGATCTAGCAAAGAATAAACATCAAAGTTAAAGACTTTGATCATACCAGTGTCAACATCTGGTGAATCCTCTTGCTCTTGGCGACCAGTGATAAAATAAAGACGGTTTCCTTCTCTGGTTGACCCTGAAGTAGCTTCTCTAGATGCAACTCTGTCTGGTGGAGCAACTAAAGAAGACTGGGCTCTATTGCCCCCATTACCATTACCCTTCCTGTTCTTAGGACACTCTCGCATAAAATGACCGTTCTGGCCATACTCAAAGCAACCGGTGGAGCCATACGAATGAGACACAGAACAGTAGCAGCCAAGGCTTCTGATCTATAGGGCTTAGAAAAAGACCAAGATGATTGCTATAAAATCGAGAAGTAGCAGACATGACCGCTTCTACCACTTCACAACAATTCCCTGAGTGGATCCTACCACAGTTAGCACATGTAGGAGGCTTACTACCCCCTTGTGCCATACTACCCTAAGAATGGGAAGATCTAGCTCTGAAACCCTATGAATTCTGACTATTGTACTTACCTTTATTCCTTGGTGCAGGGGCACTAGCAGATGATGGAGCAAGTCTTTTCTGTTTCTGTTGGAAGGAAGACCGATTCACATTAGTCTTTTGCTGCTTGGACTCGTTTCCTAATGTGTTAGCCTTCTTATTCTTAAACTCTTCTCTATCCCTCAGCTTGTCCTCCTCAACCTGTTGCACATGGATCATTAGCCTTGCTATGTCCATATCCCCTATCAGCATAGCTACCTTGCCTTCCTTTCTTGATAGACGAGGCAACCCAACAACGAATAAACTCATCATGCTCCTCATGTCAGCAACTATCTCCAGAGCATAGCGATAAAGTTTTGTGAATTACAGACTGTACTCATGAACACTCATACATTCCTGCTTAAGGGTAAGGAATTCTCGCATCTTTGCTTCTCTTAGCTCACGGGGAAAGAAACTCCCTAAGAAGGCCTACTCAAAACAAGCCCAACTCACAAGTGGTGCACCCTCAGCTCGATTCTTCTTCCATTGATAAACCAGATTCTAGCAACACCCTTCATTGGTATGGAGCTAGTTCCACCCTCTCAGTATCAACAACATGCATAATTTCAAAAACCTTATAAAGCTCTTCAACAAAGTTTTCTGGATACTTTGTGACACTTGAACCAGTGAAGCTTGGAGGATTCATCCTTAAGAACTCACGGATCCTTAAAGTATCAACCCCTTCCTGTCTATTCTCTCTCTGTCTAACTTGATTGGTTACAACTTGACTTAGCATCCAGATAGCTTCACAGAATTTAGCATTGGTGACCTCTCATTAGGGTTGCACTTATGGTGCATTAGGTACCCCATGTTCCTGTGGTTCAACATTCATTTTAGCGGGACGACCTCTGACAGCTCTTCGTAGAGGCATGATCAACTGAAAGACACGCACAAGCATGAGTTAGAAAGATAGTTTATAGAGATGAAATCTATCACATGAAATGAGTATGAAAGAAGTAAGATAGTTCCTAGAATGTTGCATCCTCCTAATTATAGATGTGGCCCGCTTCACACCGATAAATATGACTCTACAGACACGACTTCATAGACTCCCTAGGACTCTTAAACTCTATGCTATGATACCAAGTTGGTCATACCTCGAGCTTATAACCCAAACGTTGTTGGCACTCGAGAACCAATGCTGGCCCCAAGTGAACCCTTGGTCTGTCTTAACTTATAGCGGAAGACTTAAATAATTAATACAAGGATTCAATGCTTCTTTACTCAACTGATTAAAATATAACTTAGAACGTTTAAAGATAAAATATTCAACTTAGCCAAAGTGGCAACTCAAGTCTTAACGTAAGTAATAACAATGTAAAGACAAAAGAACTACTAACTGTGTATGAAGCCTCTAAACTAGGAAGGATGTCGAGACAAGACCCCCAATGATCCTAACAACTAAAAACTACTAAAGCAATATAAATAGGGGTTCTCTAGAAAGCAAGAAGGCTCACCACAAGACTCTAAAAGCTCAACTAGATCAACGAAGTGTTGTATGCTGATCTTGGTTACTTGTATCTACATCATAAGAAAATACATGTCAACTGTCATCAGTACATTGAATGTATGAGCATGCAAGGGGAATGCTAAAACAAGACATAAGCTTGAAAGGAACTGAAAGAACATAGTTGGGCTCAACTCAACTTAACTCATTTCAATATAAAGAAATAATGTAAATGCGATGTAAAGAAAAGCTTTTAAAACTGGATAACAACTCTGTGTATTTAGAAATACAATAATAACTTTGTATGTATTCAAATATATAAATGAACTCTGGATGTATATAAAAATACAATTAAATCAATGTATATAAGAATACAAAATATTGCTGTGGGAGTTTCTCTAATCGACAACCATCACTTTAGAGCTATGTGATGATACAACGTTTTGCCTCACGATGCCAGGGCCGTCATATACCTTGCTAAGGACACAAAACCTAACTCACTAAGTGGATCCACTAGTCTATGCTAAGAAGCACTAAGGAATCATCTAAAAAGTATGACCCTTTTCTACCCATGATGGCTACATGGTTTATGGGACTGGGAGTTGTCTGAACTCTCCCTCATATCGGTTTTCAATACAACTCCCAAAATATACTAGCTCTTTATGTTTAAAACATAACTTCTTTTTGTGGTTTGAGATAATTGCTCAAAACTTAGCTCAAAGGCTCTCTTGAAAATCAAAGTTTCCTTTCTTGCTTAATTGTGAAAGCATTTACTCTTTACTGGAAAAACAAAGCAAAGGCTCTTTTGGAAATCGGTGTTTCCTTTCTTATTTAAAATGTGAAAATATGTGTTCTTTGGGAATAATAGTTACTCTTTTGGAAATCGATATACTGTTTTGAAGAAAAGACTTCAATCTTTACTCTTTACTCAACTCAAAACTCAAGTCTTAAAACAAAGTTAAAACATTTGCAAAAGACTTTTGGAAAACTCTATGAACTTCTCTTGACTTGACTCTCAACTTTTCTGAATAGAATTTTGGATTCAAGGTTCATGATCTCATATTTATGGCTGATTTCATGATGTTTAGACATACCTTAGAGTGTATAAATCAACTAGAAAACTTCGATACGTTGCTAGGGAACTCAAACAGAAATAAGTGAGAAAGGGTAGAAGATCTGGCGTCCCTGGTGCTCTGAGTGGCACCGGGCGTCAGAGCCCAAACTTCAGGGTCTGGGTTGGGGCGCACTGGCTGCCGCGGCGCCCTAGAGCCCTAACTTCAGGCACTGATGTGGGGTGCTCTGAGTGGCGCGGCGCCCCACCCCTTTTCCCAGATTTTTGACGAATTTCCTTGGTCGTTTTTCAACTCTAAACCCTCTAGATTTGATTGGTTCCTTTCCCAAACACTTAGTAGGTGTTTGGCCATGCGATACCATATCATCATATGGCATCGTGAGATGGAATCAACGTTTGGACATGTGATTTTACGCTAATTCCATATCATGATTCCATATTCTCCAAAAATCATGATATGGAATCATATGGGAATTCAATATCATGATTTGAGATAGTTTAATACAAAAGTTGATACATGAGTTTATATTTTGTTAAAACAACCCCACATTTATATATACTAACCATTTATTTCCGATTTGACTCCTCTCCATTTCTCTTCTCTCCATTTTCCCCAAGTTCCTATTTGGATTAGTGACACATGGCATATGTTAAAATAAATGGCTAAGATTTAATTTCCCAAATTAAATCTCTAACCATGATTCAACTAATAAATACATTATATATTTATTATAAAAAAATATTATAATATCACAATCTTAGCAACATATTATCTTGTCTATAAATATAGGGAAAATAAAGTTCTCTTCCTATATTTTTTTTTTTACGTAGGATCTTTTTAAAAATTTCTTTTCAATAATCTTTTTACCGTAATCTTTGTTTGAAACTTTCTCTATGAGAAACCAGAATTGAGAAATGAATTGACGCGTAAGCTAACTAGTCAACTAAAGGTAGAATTGTAACTAATTAATAAATTAATGTCCGAATTATCGATTCAACCTTTAAAAAAATAACTTTGAAAAACTTTTAAGTTTATATTTATTTTTTTTAAAAAAAGATGTTACCGAGTATACGAACATTGAACTGCAGCCAAATAATAGCTAATGTTAATTTTGGAGTAAATAGAAAAAAAAAAAGATTAAATAAAATAGGAAAAATAATAGACTCTTCAATAGCTAATGGATAAAAAGAAAAATTCAAGGAAAAAAAGTAATAAAAATAATAACTTAAAAAGAAAATAAAAGTAACATCCTGCATAAAAAAATTTAGGAAGACAATTTTTTTCTCCCTAAATTTATGAAGAAGTTACTATGTTACTAAGATTGTGGGGTTATAGTAATTTTTAATATTAAATATATAATATTTATTATTTAAATCATGGTTAGAGATTTAGTTTAAGAATTAAATTTTAGCCATTTAATTTAACCTATGCCATGTGTCACTAATCCAAATGGGAACTAGGGAAAAACGGAGATAAGAGAAATGGAAAGGAGTCGGATCCATATATTTCATATGTAAATAAAATCTATAATCACATCATTACTTTTTAAAATTTATTATTCTCACCGACATATAATTTATTATTCTCACCAACATATAGTCATTTTAACTCACACCAACCGATTGTTGAGTAGTAAATTTGTTCTGTTCATTTACTCCAACACTTAATTTATTACTTCTACCATTTTGTATTTATTACAACTATAGTTATATCTATTTGAACATGGAGTGAAAGGTCTTCTCTTCATTTACTCTAATAAACTGATATGAAAGTTAGGTTGGATAGGCTTAAATGCATAATTATTTATACTCAACCATAAAGACTAGTACACTACAATTTATGTTCAATTTTTATTTATTGCATTAAAGTTAGATAAAACAATTACTTAAGTGGAGACAAATAGCTTTGTAATAATTTATTATACGATTTTATAAATTTTTGTTTATTTGATAAGATTGAATAAACAATTGGGGCTATTTTAATAGTTTTACAACTTATGAGATTTTTATGTTTATGAGAAAATATACAACACAAAAAATTCATATCGCATATCCAAACAAAACTTCAATTTCATCTCATGATTTCATATCATGATACCATATCATGATTCTATATCATAATTCTATATCGCATGGCCAAACGGGCCCTTAGATTCGACTACATAACCAAAATATGCAAGAATCTACTCAAAATGACATCTAGTTTTCATGAATTTAAATCTAGAACTTCTCAACAACTTCAACAATCAAGAACCCAATAGAAACTTCAACGAAATCCATCAAGAACTCAATTTCTATACTTTCAAGAACGTAAATTCCCTGAAATAGATCATGATTGGTGTGTGGGTGAACGAAGTCAATGCTATGTGATCTCACATACCTCATAGGGATCACCCCTTGATGAAATCCACAAGCCTAGCTTCAAGAACTCGACGATTCCTTGCCTCTTTACCTCTTTTCTCCTCTTCTTTTCTCTTCTCTCAAAACCCTAACTCTTTTTTATGAAGCGTAAACTGAACCAAATCAGTTTAAACCCCAACTTAATTACCAAAAACGAAATTAAATAATAGGGTAGTGAAAAGACCAAAGTACCCTTCTAAAATCCGGTTTTGACTTTCCTTATCTAGACAGCCCAACTTCAAATGGGCATATCTCCCTCATAAAAACACAAAAATGGCCAAACTTGGTGGAGTTGGAAAGATAATTCAAAGATCTTTCCTACAAAATCTGGTAGCACACCCAACTCATCCTGAGCTAGGATTTATGGTCGTTTGAAGTTGACCCAAAACTTCTACTTAACTTAACTTGGTCAAACTTTCCAAATTTGATTATTTCCAAAACAAAATGACTTCTTTCTAATCCTTGTTCTTTCAAATAGTGGGGTGTTACACTCTTATCGTGCATGAGGTGTGATCCAACATCTCGTTGCTAACTCGTCGTTATGCGTTTCAGATCATGCCTTCTCGCAGAGCTTACCAAAGGAATGTGAATGCCCGCAATGCTAACGCAGCTTCTCCAGTCACAGATCAAGAAGTTTCGAATGCAGAGTTTCAGAATGGTATCCAATTTTTGGCTCAAAGTGTGACTAACCAGAACAATCAGCAGGTTTCAATTCATGCAAATTCTAGTGGTGGATCAGTGGCAGCCAGGGTTCGTGATTTTGTTAGGATGAATCCCCCTGAGTTTTTAGGGTTGCAAGTTGGTGAGGATCCCCAAAACTTCCTAGATGAGGTCAAGAAGATCTTTGGAGTAATGCAAGTGACTTGTAATGAGAGGATAGAGTTCGCATCCTACCAGCTTAAAGATGTAGCTCACATCTGGTTTACTCAATGGAAAGAAAATAGGGGTATGGATGCAATTCCTATCAATTGGGAGTGTTTTAGTGAGTCTTTTCGGGACAGGTTCTTTCCAAGAGAGTTGAGGGAGACAAAAGCTCAGGAGTTTATGAATTTGAGGCAAGGTAACATGTCAGTCCAAGAGTACGGACTCAAGTTCACCCAACTCTCCAAGTATGCTCCTCACATGGTTGCTGATCCAAGGGAACAATGAATAAGTTTATGTATGGAGTGTCAGACTTAGTGAAAACAGAGTGTAGAAATGCTATGTTGCTGGAAAATATGAACATCTCTAGGCTTATAACCCATGCTCAGCAGGTTGAGGGAGATAAGCTTAGGGAATAGGCTAAGGATAAAAAGAAGGCTAGGACAGGCAACTCAGCAGAAATTGGGTGGTGGAGATCACTCTCAGTTTCAGTAGAAATCTTCAGCTCCAGCACCTTTATCAGCTAGTGTTCCATCCTTCAGGTTTCGACAGGATCAGAAAGGTAGGGCATCAAGCTCTAAGTCTCAGGGGAGTGTTTCAGGCATCAGAACCTACCCAACTTGTCCAAAGTGTGGTAAGAACCATCCGGGCGAGTGTCATGCAGGAAATGAAGGATGTATTGGGTGTGGTCAGACTAGTCACAGATTGAGAGATTGTCCTTCTTCTAAACAGAGTCAATGAGGTAATAATGGTAGAGCTCAGTCTACAACTTTAGCGGCACCAGCAGGTCGCCCGACTCAGTAGGGTAACTCATCAGGTATAGGTGGCGGTTAGTGCCAGAACAGGTTGTATGCTCTTCAGGCTCGCCAGGACCAGGAAGATTCTCCTGATGTGGTCACTGGTAAGTTACGAGTCTTTCACTTAGATGTTTATGCTTTTTTAGATACAGGAGCTACTCTTTCTTTTGTAACTCCTTATATAGTAGAAAACTTTAGTGTCAGTCCAGAAACTCTTTCAGAACCCTTCTCAGTCTCTACCCCAGTTGCTGACCCAGTTATAGCTAGACGGGTATACAGAAATTGCCCTGTCACAGTCTCTCAGAAAGTCACCTCAGCATATCTTGTAGAGTTAGAAATGGTAGGCTTTAATATCATTCTAGGCATGGATTGGTTACATTTCTATTATGCCTCAATCGATTGTAGAATTAGGATCATTCGTTTCCAGTTTCTAGACGAACCAATCTTAGAATGGAAGGGTAGTAGCTTAGCGCCTATGGGTTGATTCATTTCTTACCTTAAGGCCATAATGATGATTTCCAAGGGGTATATATATCATCTAATTTGGGTTAAGGATTCAAGCTTTGAAACCCCAACTCTTGAGTCAGTTCCAATAGCTAGTAAGTTTCCAAAAGTGTTTCCAGAAGATCTTCTTGGAGTTCCTCCCAGAAGGGAAATCAACTTTGGAATTGATCTCCTTCCAGATACCCTGCCCATTTCCATTCCTTCTTACAGAATGGCTCCCACTAAGCTTAAGGATTGAAAGAGCAGTTGAAAGACCTCCTAGATAAGGGCTTCATCAGACCAAGTATTTCCCCATGGGGAGCACCAGTGTTGTTTGTGAAAAAGAAAGATGGTTATCTCAGAATGTGCATTGATTATCGGCAGTCTTTATTGTTGTTTTTACTTTCTTTCGAATAACATACGTTGTGAGTGCAGGTGGAGAAGAATTTGAAAGATAGATAAGGGTAGATTGGGTGAGGCCATAACAAAAAGGGCAATGCGCCAAAAGCACTAGGCGAACTGATTCTTGTCCGCCCTTTGAGCATGAAATGATGGCAAAGTGAACTTTCAATATCGGCGGCCAAAATCCAAAGGGTGATTCGCCGAAGTGCATAAAGCGGACTCCATTGGGTCCATCGAATCAACCTTCAAATTTGGTCATTCTTCAAGCATGTTCGGCGAGCTTAAGCTCTAGACAGCGATACGACGTTAGTAAGTGCACCAAAGGGGTCTGCTATAAAAGGGTCCAAGGTTCTTTTAATTCCAATAATCAAAACCCCTTGAATTTTTAGATCCTTTTTAATTCCCCTCTCTTATATAGTGCATTCTAAGTGATTTTGTGCCACGTGTGAGTGTGTTGAAAGTGCTAGGAGTGTATTTGCGTGGATATCGACTCAACTCAACCCCGAAGTCTGGGACATTTTAGGGTCCCAAAACTCATGTCACTCCATCAACCCCGTCTCCTTTGTGACTCCCACTATGGACAAAAGAAACCCTTCTCATGTGATGACCTGGATAATACCATATTATTAGTATAGGACAACCTTATAACAAATTTGCGGGTCTTCTCGGCCTTATCAAGGATAATAGCCAGGGTATGTCTTGACAACGGTTAAAAATGAGTCTTATACTCTACGAGAGAAAGACTATCCTACCTCAAGTTCTCGAACACCAATATTCTCTCCACCCTCAAACTCCAAGGGATGAAATGGTCATAAAAGGCACGAGAAAACACATTGTAGGTCAGCGGTGGACATCTAACTGGTACATATTCTAGAAAGACTCTTCATCACTATCTACCAAGTCCACACAACTAGGTGTAGCATATGGAACCTCGTGAAACTTAGCTAACCCAATGGTTTAGAGAAACTTTTGGCACAAAGTCATGAACTCGTGTGTATGCTTACTCTTTCCATGCAGAAACTAAGGTAGATCCATCCTTCTTAACTTTTAAAACCGGCCTGGTCATTCTCAAACAATACAAGTTAATGTGCATTTTCAATTCCAACTCCCGGTAAAGGATCACCCTCAAAGATAGGACCCACTTGTGGCTTCCACACCAGACCTTGAACAACTAAAGTATGATGCTAATCTAGGGTTTGAGCCCATACCATAGTTTGAGAACTCTCTTGTATGCTACCACCTCTTAGAGTGAAACCCTAAAGGACACCCAACAACCTTAATAAAGTATCTAGAAGCAATGGGGAAGTAGCATACACATGAGGAACCTTGTCATCTCTATCATCCAGCTCTTGCACGGGAGATGCACCTCTTCCACGACCTCCCACTTGTTCCACCCGTTCTGTACAACCTCCACACCTCGCTCGAGCTTGGCCCCTACCCCTATCTAGGGTCTCTAAAACATGCTCTGGGACTGCCTTCCTCCTTTACCACCAATATTAGATCTCATCCTAGCAAAAAGAATAAGCCAAATTTGTAATCTATGCATAAATATATACCATTTTTAAATCAACTCCTTCCTTGAAATCGGGACAGGTCTTTATTTTATAAGATTGGTCACACAACACATCTCAAACTCGGGGCAGAAAGTAGCGATTGCAGCCAACCATTGAACTACCTTCGCGATTGCAGAGGCCTACCTACACAACTACAATGACCAAAGGTGGTCAACCCTACAGGACAACACTACGTTATTCTAGTCAAGAGTCAACGTGGTCGCGCTAGGCCCTCGACGATTGCACTGTCAAGGTGCATCTTCCTCGTGATTGGACTTAAGGAATTCACATCCACCACTAGCTCATGCATCATCCAAAAACACCAAGGCGATAAATCCCTGACGGGATGCTCGAAATTCGTTCAAAACCCCATGAATGCAAATGAGATATGTTACCTCACAAAATTTGGTATTCTAGATTCAATTGAGATGTTGAAGCTTTCAACTGATGCCGTATCAACAAAAAGTGGGTCCCATATCCAAACTCTATTCTAACTCTTATTCCACAAGAGGGTTCATGATGAGCCTAAAAGCCTCAAGATCTACACCAAAGGTGTATCCAACCAAACTCAATGTTTCCAAGCTAGCATAATTGCATTTTGAAGTTGTCTTCCAGAACTTTTGACCAAAGTCAACCATTCAAGTATCAAAATCTCTAAAACTCATAAACTTGCACAGAATTCAAACAAACAACTTGGTTAGTGAAATGTCAGTTCCAATAAGTTATAAATTACTTAGGGTTGCAATAGCAAGGCTTTTGAATAATAATAGGAAGGCAATAACACATAAATAACCTAGAGCATTTCATATTAGTATAGAGAACATATGATATGGGTAGGATGGAATATAAGTGTCACAACCTAAAAACCGGGCATGATAACACATATCCTATCCCACCATGCAAGGCATCCTAAACCGAACTCAATTAGGTAAATGCAGAAGTAACAACATAATAAAAATAGTTATCACAACACGAATATTGTGGATAAAGATTATATAACTCATAATACCATCAAAACCTAGTGTCACGTGTATAAGCCTCAAGAGTTTACACTAGGTTCAAAGGAAATACAAAGTTTGAATGACTTTGTATCTAGAAAAGGACAAGGACATGATGAAAGAGTAAGTGTTGTATGATGAGAGGACTAGCAGTACTTAATAAATTCTATAAGCAAGCCTCGGACAAAGATGAGAAGGGAAAGGTCTAGACGATCCAGGATTGTAACCTAAAAACTATAAAAAGCAAGGGCGTGAGTACCAAATAACAATGTTACTCAGCAAGCATCCCAAACCAAATCTAAGTAAAGTAATACAAAACACAAGTAATCCAACACACCATCCGAACAACTACAAACTACAACCTAAGTAGAATAATATCAACCCAACCTAACCGTTCTCCGTTCTCACTCAATAACAAAACAAAGATCTTTTAGAATATCACAATTTGCACTTCAATACACACACACACACAAATACACACACAACCCCCCTCCCCCTCCACACACACACACACACATATATATATGTATGTATGTATGTATGTATGTATGTATCATCAATTTTTTTCATAATTCAACAATCAAAAAACCATATCATCACCCATGAAAAATAGGAAACAAGGATGAAGTACAATGCAATGTATTTCAATGTCATAAAGAGTGATGCATGGCTTTCCTAATTATAAACACCCATTGAATCTCAGTTCGGGACACATATGGGATTTTTCAATCCCTTCACCTACCATGACATGTAGCACATTCCTTTTCTCAATATCAATCCACCACGGCATGCAACACATTCCCTTTTTCTCAATATGAATCTACCACGATGTGTGGCATGTTCCATTTTTCCTCATCATTTCCACAAAGCATCATCACAATAGTATTTTAACACCAATGCAAATAGATATGTGCAAATTGTTAATGAGAGGATAATAACTTCCACAATAATGACCCAACACAAATAATCTTGGCACAACATCAAGACTGAGTCAATAAAATTGTTCAAACCATTCATGGCACATCATACATCACAATACCAATAAGGTTCCTTCTTTCACCACACATTATAGGAAGTAGGTTTTATTCATCATTTAACAATACACACAATATATTAAATCCTTCACCAATTCCCATTACTCCCAATCACACAATGACATACAAGGTTCAATATAGTTAACAAAGGGTAAAAAGGTACACTTGCCTTAAAAAGAGCAAACCATCAACTCGGCACTGGAACTTTCCCTCTACGATAGGTCTCCGAATAAAAACAATCTAAATAAATATTGAATCACAATAAGAATTCAAGAACAACAGCTCCAAATCTTTAATTTTGGAAACAGGGTCAAAATCGACCCAAAAAAGTCATTCTGGAGAGCTAGTGTTAGTTAGATCTAGAAATCTATATACAATAGTGTTACCCAAAGGTTTTCAAACTTAATAGTGAAAATCACATTAAAAATGAGTTGAAACAAAGCTCAAACCTTCATTTTATTAAAATTCAAGTTCTTGAGAAAACCCACAAATTTTAAGTTTGAAATCAGTGATTAGATATTAAAATTATGATATAATTAATGGGGAATGAAGATGGGGAATTAAAAATTGTTACTCAATCAATGAATCTCGAAATAACACTTAAAATCGCCTCTACCAAGCTTCCAATGTTCAAAAATGGTGAAATGGGGATGAAACCTCAATTTTTGAAAAGAATTCATTCCAGGTCGAAATTACACTTCGTGATAGACACTTCAAAGCACCGCAATTGCAATGAAGAATATGAGGTCAACTCATTGATTGGCCTTTGCAATTGCGACCAAGGGCCACACGATCGTGATGCCTGAGGACCTATCTCCACGCGATCGTGATAGAACCCATGCAATCATGATGTGCAACAAAGCACCCATGCACAATTGCAAGAGAGAGCCTCACAATCGCAATCAACAACACAGTAGGCACTAGATAGAAGCATCAACAAACATCAAGACTTAAAAAATTATGAATGAACACTCACAATTTTTTCGGAATCCCAAATAAACAAACAAGATATGCTACCCAACTAAATTCGACGTTTTTGACTCAATGGAAATGTCTAGACACAGATTAAAGGTCTCCTTGACTTGGAACCATTTTAGAGTTGCAATAAACTGGCATTCACTCAACAACACCAACCTTCCCTCGGAACCTGTGAAAATTGAACCAAGAGCTCACATAGGCCTAAAATATTTTCCTGAATATAATTGAATTGTAAGAAATCCAAAGTGTAGGAAAACCAAGCGTTTACGAAAGTAAACTCATGGCCTAATTATACTTAAACATCCAACTAAAGAGTTGAAATCCATGAATGGACTCTGAAACTGAAAACGAAGACACTCTCAGATCAAATTTTGCATTCTAGAGCTAATGGAACTAAAGAAATTTAATTTTGTGACTCTTCACTACAGTTGTTGCCAAAAATCACTTTTAACAACTTAAAGTCTCCAAAACTCTAAAACTTCCAAACATCCCAACTTTTCTATCAAATTTCAAAACCAACTTCGTAAACTAACAAAAAATATCTCGTTGCAACTATTTGTCACGCCCCGAAGCTACCATCAGGGCGTAAACATAGGACCTAGGATCACGAGTGACCCAAAGCTAACCCTGAGCTGGCATATCATAAGCATACTTAAAAGAAAAACTGTGTGGAAGCATAAGACATGAGATAAACTGAAATGATGGGGAATACCCATTACTATCTGAATAAATAAACTGAGAGTTTAAGGACAACTGAAAGATCAAACTCCAAAGCTAAAACTGAATCTAACTATGTCTGAAATAAAGCCTCTAAATGACTAGAAATGTTGGGACATGCCCCAGGTAAATCTAGCAAAACTGAAACTAAAGACTGAAAGTAGAAAGATAATAATGTAGAAGAATGAGGACTCACAGAAGAATGATTTGGGAGAGATTCGAACCGATCGCGCGTATGCGTGGTCTAAATATTGAGGACCTTAACCAATAGCATGAGAAGATGTAGCGCAGAGTATGCGTCATTACTTGAAAGGTACTAAGCATGCATGATAGAATAAAGCTGAATAAAACATATAACTGAACAAAGCAATAAGGAAATGCTATAATCTGAACATAATAAATATGCTAAACATGCTGAATATGAACTAACTGAATGTAGTGACCAAGTTTATAATGTACTGAAACTAAAGACTGAACTATAACTGATAACCTGGTCAATACACTAGAATCTGAATGTGGGAGCTACTAATAACTGACATAAAATTACGTGACCTAAACGTGGAGTCCGATGTATACGCCCCATCAAGAGGACCCAATATACCTTGCTAGAGATATAGAGGCATGACTGGCGTTATCACTAAATTGATGCCCACATAGGGCATTTATAACCTATGGGGGCACGTAGTTCTGGGACTTGAGGATGACTGACCCTATTCCAACTCAGTTTAAAGCCTACTACTAACTAAATGTATGAAAACTATAACATAACTGAAGTAAACTAGATAGCTCAATAACCTGACATGCAAATTTGAAAATGCAACATTAAGTACTGATTATGGAACATTCAACATCTGAGGCATGTGTATTTGTTTAAACTGTCCTAGCTAGTGTAATTCCTAAACTAAACGAATCTACACTACTAGGGTTCTGAATATCATGCAAGGAACTAGGCAACAATATGATAATCTGATTTGGATCATTCTAACAGCTAAAGCGCAACAATTTCTAACATTTAAGAAACCCCCCTAGGTCTAGATAATATCAAGGGGAATCAAGAATCTCACTGAAATCTAGGGACCTAATGGGTGAAAGGAACACACTAGTGAAATTCCACATACCTGGTGATGAATTTCACGGAGAAATCTTTAGATTTTGGGGAAGGAATGAATGAAACCTTGCTGCGTTCTTGGACTAGGGCTGCTTGACTTCTTTCTCCTCTTTTTGTTCTAACTGGATGAATTTTGGAGAATGAATTAACTTGGGTAAGTTCTAATAGTTACTAGGCTAAAACTGACCAAAACTATGTAGTTTAGTGGTTAAACGATGTAGTTTAGGGGTCTAACGCATAGGGAAAAGACAAACGACCCCTGACTTAAAATCTGTCGGGGATCATCGATGGTCCGTGGATGGACCGACGGTACGTCCTGGCAACTGTCGATGAGGTTCTGGGACTGACATATGAGGGGTTTGATCCACGGACCAGAACCACGGCCCGTGGTCAGACCTATAGTTTGTGGATCGACCCTTAGCTTGTTTTCTGGGCTTTTCTGGGAGGGGGTTGCAGGTGGTGAACCACAGGTCACCAGGACGGACCGTGGGTCACCCTACGATCCGTGGGTGGTGCCCGTCGGTGGCACCTGCAATTTCTGAAATCTGCATTTTGGTAGTTCTAGCATGCAGGGGGTTACATTATTGGAGGGGTAAAATGGTAATTTTCCAAAAATGAGCTTCAGGATTAGTACAATAAGTATAAATTTAGGACTTTTAGATATAAAAAAATTCATAGTACTTGATCTGATATTTCATATAAAATTCATAATTCTTAAAAATAAAATTTGAGGTCCAATTCATAATCCAAATATTCAAACTAAATATCAAAAATTTGGATTTTCAATTTGCCCACATTATGCTCACCCCCTATTAGAATTAGGCGAAACTTTCTCTGGCGAATTTTTCAACTTAACACATGGCTACATAAAGCTATGTTAGAAATTTACCATCAAATATCATCTTCATTTTTAACTTAGCTTTAACGCTAATCAAGAAAATTTCCCACCTTAACTCTTTCTCTATCCCTCTTTTCTCTCATCCTTCCCTCGACTCTATTTTACCTTCACTTTGATTCAATTTTACCTCACTTCCCCTCTGGCCCGAGGAATTCCTTTTCCTTTCCTTTAAACAAAAAAAAAAGTTGGTTTTCCTACTAAACACGAAGATATATCACGATTTAATTGTAACAAAATACCAAATACAAGTAGAGAAGTTTTTTCTTGTTTTTTTCTTCTAAAATCGGAACAACAATTTTAAAACTTGGCAATAAATATTTTTATATACATCTTCATTAATTTTTATTTGGAAAGACAATAAAAAAGTTTCATAATATTTTGTTAATGCAAGTAGGATAAATATTTGTTAGTATATTCATTATGTTTAAAAGTTAAAATGAAAAAAAGTGGTCGACAATAACACTATGGACGATATTTGGTTATTTGAAGCAGTGTAATAAAATTTATCATTTTATGACATTAAGATTGTCGTATATTAACTTTAATATCAAGAATTATATTAGCAAACAGTTATCCTTCTTCAATTTGGAAACGATTAAAGAAATAACAATATTTCATATTTTATTAGAAAAAGAATTTTATCGTTATATAAATAAAAATAATAATTAATAATTAATAACTATGATCTTTTATATATATATATATATATATATATATATATATATATATATATATATATATGACTGATATTATCAATTTAAAAATATGAGATTATTTTATTTTAATTATTGAAATGAAAATAAGTAGAGAAAATTACTGTCAATTTTTTTATTACTTAAAGAGAATTTAAGAGAAGAAACGGTAAAATAAATCTTTAAAATAATATATTTATTAGAAAAATTATATGGCTTAACAGAAAAGATATAGTATTATTCTCAGGGAAAAAATATTTTTTTTACCCAATAAAGTAACAATAGAGGCATTATTGAGTCAAATTATTAATTACAAGAGCATTTTTTGACCAATCTATTGACGGGGGAGCATTTTTGTTTAATTTCGCATAGTTTAAAGATATTTTTGACTCATTTCCTTAAGAATGATTAACTTTATACAATGATTGAGGTCATCCTGCCACCCATGGTATATTAAACTTTACTTGTGGAACATTTTTCATTCTTATTTAGATGTGTTGCCACAAAAATTATATGAAATTAGAGATGGCAATAACTATTATTTTATGTTAACCAATGAATCTATGTAATATTTGTCAATAGGAGATGTGATATAATTGGTAGGACCATTGGATTTAATCCACTGGAGCATTAGAAATAAAATTTATTAGCATAGCCTACCTATGATATGGGTAGGATTGAATATAAGTATAAAATTTAGGATTTTCGGATATCAAAAAATCCATAGTACTTGATCTGATATCCAATAAAAAAAAGTTATTTCTTACAAATAAATGTTGAAGTCCAATTCATAAACATAAATGCCCGTTATTCTTGTGGTCTAAAACATATGATCTAGAAAAATAGTGTCGCTAAAAATCAGAAAAATATTCTTTTGAAAGTATGATAAATAAATCGAAGTGTATGTAACCGTTCTGTAAGGAGTAAACAACTTTTTGTTCTAAATATTCGTTATAATTATCTTAAATCAATATTATGATAAGATCATTAATTAACAGGAGGGTAACAAGAAAAAATGGACATTATAAGATGCTACTATTTTCTAATTATAACAAAGTTACATATTTTAAGGATCTTATATTGTGTAATTGTGTTTTCTAGTAGATGCTATCAGATAATAAGAGAAATATCATGTTGTCATCCTTTCCATTCCTATACTTAATTCATTGAATATGTAACCACTAATTGGGTTAAGCCTAAAAGTAATTTTTATCATGCGTACGTAATAATTATTACTATTTCATAAAAAATTTAGGTTTGAAGCCTTGTTATTAAATAATTACATTGTTAGAATTTTCACTAATTTAGTTCAAATTTTGAATAGGTAAAATACATTTAAAAGTAAATGTGATTCAACAACTACTGTATATACATAAAAAAATCTATTAACCATAAATATACAACATATATATAATTTTTTTTAATTATAGGGGGTTTAAACAAAATGATTTACTTATTTACAACCTACACTCTATATAAAGGCGAAAATGTCTCACTAAATTTGTTAACCTTTTCTTTTTAGAAAATCACACTCACTTATAAGGAAATGGGTTTAAAAGGCAGATTGATCTGTCAAATAGAAATGAAGTGTTCTGGACATTTGCTTTATGAGCACTTCAAATCAAATCCACACAAAACATCCATCATGTCTCCTGATAAGATAACAAACTTCACAATTCATGAAGGTCAATTGGGAAAAGCTAACTCTGTTGTTAGCTGGAATTTTATTCTTGGTAAGTCACTTATTCATTTCATATTTCGATTAACTTTGGTAAAAGTGAGCAATGAATTAGTTTGCTCTCCCTTTTTTAATTTCGTAATGCATTTTACATCTTTACGTGAAAATAAAGATCAAAACAAAAAATAAGTAGGGAGAGAGTATTATGAGAAGATGGCTTTACACATATTCTAAAAGTTCACATCATTTTATATAAAAGTTGGGAGATTAAAAGTACTAGTTTCAATTGGTTGAAGAGTACATAGAGTATCGTTAATGATTCAAAATATTCTAAAAGAGTCCAAGAAATCATAATCAACCAAAAATATTCATTCTTCAAATGGTAAAAGTTCATAAAAAGGACAGAGTAAATACCAATATTTTTAGTTAATGGTCACAAAGGAATTCTCTAGATAAAATTCTTGCAGTATGTTCATTTAGAGTAAGAACCCCTAAATTAAAATTCTAAAGAACAAATGGAAGTTTAGATTATAATGTTATTTTTAAGTAACATCATATTTCACTGGGTGATATATTACAATAACTTAAGTGTGTGTATATATATCATATCATCATATATATTATTAAAAGTGGGAACAAAAAAAGTTTAAAGTTGAAATACCAAAATATCCCTGTAAAGTTGAGTTACTACAATAATGCCATAAAAAATTATTCTTTTATAAATACTAAAAATTAAATTACTCATTAATTTTGATGTACAAAAACGTTACAATTTACATGATAAATAGCTAATAATCACTACAATAATAAATCTTTTCTACTTCTTTTCTCAAATAATAAATAATTATTAAGGTACAATTACATCTTTTCTGCTTCTCTTCGTTTTCATATTAGCCTCATTGTATCTCTATACTAAACAAAAAATAATATACAATATCTAATAAATTAATTATTAAATAGTAATTGGATCATATTATTATATTAAATAATAAAAGTGAGAAGATCTTATAATGTTACAAATTCATATTTTTATCCAATAGTTGCCTCATTTTTTAGTAGTTGCCTTATTTACTCATAAATAATAAATAATTATACCTTAAATATGTTAGGTAACAGCATATCATTAATCCTCCAAGACCTCAAATACATTCTTTATAATTATCTTTTATGAGTGACATTTTCCTCTTCTTCCTAAACCCGACCCCCCCCCCCTCCCCACCCTTTTTCTTATATTTTAGGGTTTCTTTCTTCCATCTTTTGTGATTAATATTTTTCTCTTCATTATTTTTTAATTCTCTTTAAATATTTACTTTGATAACTTATATCTAATTACTTATTTCATTGCTATTTTAAATATTCATAACTCTCATGTTTTTTTTTAAAATTCATAACCCCCAATTATTTAATTTAAAACTTTAAGATATCTTTTGGTATTCCTCCATTTTTATCTATATAATTCATCTTGTTTATTTCATGACACCCTTACCCAAAAGCATCATTTTCATTATGTAGTTAGAATAGTGAAACGCTTATCACTATTTTATTATTTGATTCATATTTAAGTTTGACTTGATGAAGAAGACTCTTGAATTTTGGTTGGTTGTGGGTGAAGGTGTAGCCAAGAACTCAAAAAATTATGTACAAATTCTATATATTTCTTTTTTTCATCTATAATTTTATGATTAAAGTCTTAAGAAGAATATGCATGTTGTATTTTTTTTTTCTTTTTCCTTTTTTCTTTTTTATTTTTGTATCTTCTCTCTATTAGACTTATTTAATTTAATTTTCTATTGACTTTTGATTGTAGCAAGTTTTTTATTTATGCTCAAATTAGACATTTGTAACTTTATCATTTACTAACTACTAACCAAATTTCAAACCATACATGTTTTAATATAATTTAAATTGTTCTAACAGATCTATAAAAAATTACATGAGACACACAACGCATGTAGCCAGAAACTAGTATTTAATAATCATAAGAAACTGATTGATCTAATATTTGGAAGGGATGGTAACTTAGGGTAGAAGAATTTCTCTCATATGATTTATTTACAAATTTTGAAACTGAAAGGATACAAACTAAGCTCCATTTTGTGCAAAGCCCTTCTCACTTTTTTTACTTTTGTTGTGAAAAGTATTGTCTATGTAATATGTATGAAGAAAAAAAACATATATATTTCAAAGTGAATGTATGTTCAAAATATATATCCATTTTAGTAGTGGAAAGTTGAATGACGCTTGTACAAGATTGAATTTTAATTTTCAGTCATTCCAGATAAACGTTAGCGTGAGTCACATTTTACCTGTAAAACATACCTCAGAGTAATGAATTATAAAACATTACTGACAATAATGTTTTATGTCTATTTACTTTATCAGATTTTTGTATTTTTGTCATTGAATTTTTTTTAATAAAATATAACCTAAAACGTTACTATAAAAATACATTTATACTAGTATGTTCATATATATATGTACATAGTGTGTGTATCATGATCATTTATGAACTTTAGCGTGTGTACTTTTTCTTCTTTTGTATCCTCAATTTATTTTGTTTGACAACAGGAGGAAAAGAGAGGCATGTCAAACAAGTCCTACACATAGACGATGAGAAAAAATCAATCACTTTCAATTTTAATGAAGGATATATGAATGAACTATACAAGTCAATGGCACTTACATTGATTGCAGTGGAAAACTTTATCACTTGGACTCTTGTGTATGAGAAATTGAATGAAAATACTCCAGAGCCCCTGAATTTTATGGAGTTTCTTATTGGTCTCATCAAGGACCTTGAAACTCACCATGTTGGGAAATAGATATCATTCTCCATTCCTAATAACATGATGAAGTATTATGACTATCCTAAATCTTTGTTAATAAATAAACTACTTGGTGTGATATATGTTTCAGAAGCTTGATGAAGTATTAGTTCTATTGTAATTCTCTTTATGAATTAATAAAACAGCTCGGTGTGATACATGTTTCATGATTTGTGTACGTAGGCGTGTTCAATGTTAATAATACATATATGATGGGCTTTTCCAAGTGCTTACACAAATTTAGATGGAAATATTATGGGAAATTTTCAAAATGTCAATATTTTAGCATTTAATAGGAACCGTTAACCACATTTTCAATATTTATTAAAAATGTCAATATTTTAGTTTGTTATGTATCTAATGCATTATTTTAATTGAAAGAATACAATTATTTAATAATAGAACGGAGAAATTTAGGGGAGAGAATATTTTTAAAAAGGAACATATCACTTAAAATACTCATCAATTACAAATTCAATATTTTTAAAAAGGCACATATCACTTAATATCTCTCATCTAAACATAAAAAAGAAAATCTAAAAAAAATCCCAAAAAAACCAAACCCTTTGTCTTCTTCATCATTCTCGCATGAATTTTGGTGGCTGTAGAAATGGAGAATCAAAAGGCTAAGCTAATGTGTAGCTATGGTGGGAAAAATCAACTTCGTCCTCCTGATCATCAACTCTCCTATGTTGCCGGCAATACCAAAATTCTCTTTGTTGAAGTGAATTCAATTAAATTTGTGCTTTTTTCTGTTTGACAAGAAGATTTTGAAAATGGGTATAATTTCGTTGACAACAACTTTGGAGAAGGAATTCCCAACTTGAACTTCGATATAATCGGTGAAATACAAAATCAATCAAGTATTCGTTAACTGTTGAATCATTAATTTGTTTGGAAGTTTTGAAATGAAAGTTTTTTTTATTTTCTTGGGTAATTATAAATTTTTTGGATGACGAGGAAGAGTTTTACTAATGCACAAGTGAATACAGATTTCGATTTGGGTTTGGTGAAAAAAAAAAACAGAAACATAGCAGACGAAAAAGAAAGAGAGAGTCAGAGAAAGAGGGTTGCAAAAATTGTATGCATACCAAAATTGTATTCATATTAATTTTTGTTTGTCAATTGTTTTTCTTTTACTCAGCATTTGTATTTTTATTAAGAATATTGTATTTCTTTTTTAGTTAGTAGTCATTCCAATAGGTATGTCAAATGAATTTGTATTTCTTAAGTATAAGTATATCATATTTCTTTTCACAGTTAATTTGTATATTTGTTTTTAGAATATTGCATACTTCCTCAACTGATTGTATTATTTCCACTTTGTATGCTATATTTTCTAGAATCTTGTATTCTTTCTTAAACCGTATTCATATGTAATGATTGAATTATATTGAGATACAATCCGTAATATTTTTGTAATATAAATAATAGAAAAATATATTTGGCAGTCATATAATACAATTTTGATCACTGAGATACAATTTTTAGTTTTCACTATGAAAGAGTAATATCAATTTCAATTTGAATGGTAAAGTGAGCACATAAAATACAAAAGTTGTTGGTATACAATTATGATGAAAACATAGTAAAAAAGAAATATAGACTTGTTGTCATTGAAATTGATATTGAAATACAAAAATGAGCACAATAAATACTAACTTCAATTGAAATACAAAAGTGACTTTGTTAGTATATCATTATGATGAATACAAAAATAAAAAGAAATACAAACTTGTCTGTATATAATGTGAGAGTTAAATACAAATTAATCGATCACAGTAAAATATTCACCTCAATACGATATTCAGTTTCAATTTGAATGGTAAAATGAGCACATAAAATACAAAAATTATTGGTATACAATTATGAGAAAACATAGTAAAAAAGAAATACAGACTTGTTGTCATTGAATATTGAGATTGAAATACAAAGTAAGATTAAAATAAAAAATGAGCACAATAAATACTCACTTCAATTGAAATTCAAATATGACTGTATATTGGTAGACCATTATGATGAATACAAAATAAAAAGAAATACAAACTTGTATGTATACAATGTGATATTGAAATGCAAAATGAGCAAAATAAAATACAAAATTTGTCGTCATTTGTGTTCTGAGTGATCAATGATTGTGAGGTTGGTGGCGCAAAGTACCCGATGCCACCATTCCACCGACACTGATTAATAGCAACGGCCGGTGACCAAATCTGTCGACCGGATATTTACTTCAACAAAGAAGATTTTGATATCGCCGCCCGCCAACATAGGAGCATTAACAATAATTGGACTAAGACAAAGAATAAATGGAAGAAGATCATAGAAAGAAAAAATCAAACACCTTCTGTGCATCTCTGGATATACCATAGCCGCTAAAATACATCTGACCAACAAGGACCTGCATGTTAGCGTCACCAGCTTTCGGCTCCTTGAGAGTATCGCGGAACCACCGCTTGACGCAGTCAGCCACAACGTAAGCAAGAGGTAGGCCGTTGGTTCGACGAAGAAGTATTGGAATTGGAGTTAGAGCTCAGCCATAGGAGAGTGATTTAGAGGTTATGAAACCCTAAACGAGATTTCAACTACAAACAACAAATCTAAAAGATTTAAATTAAAATAAAATCAGTAAATAAATCTACAAATCAGATAAAGATGCATAATTTAATCAAAGGGATTGTTGTGAATATCTTTAGAAATATATTTTTCAATTTTTGAAAAAAGAAAATCAAAAATGAGGGGAAGGAGAGTGAGGCGGGAGTTGAAAAATGGAGAAGAATTGAAAGAGGTAAATATGAGAGAGAAAGAGTTGGAAAATGTGTAATTAAGATGAGACAAAATAGGAAGTAAATTAGGATACACAATGTTTTCTAAAATAATGACATTTTGACATTTTTACTAATATTCATAAAGTATGGAGATTTTTACTAATTATGTTAGGCTTTATGACTAGTTTGCTAATTTTTCCAAATATTATATGGACAAAATTGGTTCGATACTTGTTTTCTTAAAAATTATTTTTTTGGTTAACTTGATTTGTATCCTCTTAAAAGAATTATAAGTTATTATTTAATTTTTAAAAAGACATAATTTTTTAATTGTAAATTGTAATTTCTGTAATCATTTTGATGTTGTGGAGTAAACTATTCATAACTAATTATTCAAAACAAACAAACACCTACAATTTAATAATTAGAAAGTACTACATATACAAACATCCTTACCATATCTACTAGATCTCACTACAAATAAAAATAATTAGATAATCATTCATCACTTAGTAGTTTCCTACTAGATTTCCTCACCTCTCTCTCTCTCTCCACCCTCTTTCTCTCTTTGTCTTTTCTCATATTCTCTCCCTCTCCTCGATACTATATTAACTTTGACTTTGATTGTATTTCTGCATGTAACACTCCAAAAATTTCTAAGCTAAGGCCTGAACCATTCTTTATTTGTATGTAAAAATTGAATCAGGTGATTCTTAAATTACTTATATGTGTAAAGGTCATTTCTTCGGTGTTCGAATGGATCTGGATATGACTTAAGGTCACAAGAACAACCTAACACAAAGTTTAGTTGAAAGCTTCATTACTAATTAAGTTTTGACATGTCAACTTCAAACGATCATATCTCCGAGCACATAATAAATTAGGTGGCTGATGACCTACCAAATTAAAGGTATTTGAGTCCTCTTTCCAACACCACCAAGTTTGCCTCATTTCATGTTCGGAGTAAAAATTTATGACCGTTTTACCAGAGACTCCCATACTAGAGTTTTCTGACTCTGTGAACGACGACTCCAACTGATAGGTCGTTGGTTGAACGAGGATCCGTCCTCTCAAGTACTTGGTAGAGTACTGGGAGTCAACTTTTTGTTCGTTCATCCACATGCCAATCATGATTTACATATTTGAATTACATCAACAAGATTGAGTATATTTGAGTTCTTGATAAGCATTCTTGAAGTGTTGCTTTTGTTCTTGAATTATGATGGGTTTGGTGAGTTCTTGAGAAAAACGTATGAGTTTGAGGGTTGTTTTTTGAGTAGATTTTCGTGTACTATTGTTAGGTATTTGAATTTGAGTGAGTTGGGAATAAACCATTCGATTCTAGGTGAATTAGGGCCAAAAATGGAAGAAAAAATTTGTTGGATTTTTCTGGAGAAGGGTTGGGGCGGTGCTCCCCAGATGCGCCAAGACGGTTGGGGCGGTGTGCTTGCAGTGCGCTAGAATCCAGCCCTAATTAGTGAAGGGCTGGCGCGCCGCTAAAGGGATGCACCAGCAGCGTCAACCCACATTTGCTTCCGTCCTTCGATCCGTACTTGTTCCTTTGAGTCGAGCTTTCATTCCTTTCTTAATATAGCTATTTAAATTATATATAAAAATTTAGAGATCATTCATAACATGAATCATAACCTTGAATTCATAATTAAAATTCAAGGTAGAGTTAAGAGTTAAGTCTTGAGAGTTCTTTCGAGTCATTTTGAGAAGTCTTTCACAATCTTTTAAACTTGTTTTAAGACTTGAGTACTTGAGCTAAGGAAGAGTAAAGTTGAGCTTCATTTTTTTTAAAATGAGTATAAGGGAATTAAGTATTCCTAAAGTAAATGTTTTTACATTTAAGAAAAGAGGAAACACGGATTTCCGAAAGAGTTCATGCGAAGTTTTGAGTACTATCTCTTTTAAGAGAAACCTTTTGAGTAATAATCTCAAAGTTGAGGAAGACGAAATGTTTTCTTTTAAAATATAAGCTAATTTATATTTTGTGAGTAACATTGAGCACCGATATGGGGGAGAGTTGAAACAACTTACAGCCCCCATAAACCATGTAGCCAACGTGGGTAGAAAGGGTCATACTTTTTAGATGATTCCTTATTTATTTTTAATAATAGCTTAGTGGATCCACTTAGTTGAGGAGTTCTATACCCCGACAAGGTATAGGAAAATTCTGGCAACATGGGCGAGACGTTGTATCATCACATAACTCATAGTGATTGTTATCGGTTAAAAAATCTCCCAAACAGAGTTTATCTTGTATTTTTACATACAAACTGAGTTATATTGTATTTTCTAGTACATTGAGTTGTTATCTACTGTTTTAAAAACTTTTCTTTATATCGCATTATTGTTGTCTCCTTTATATTGAAATAAGTTGAGATTGAGTTGAGGTTGAGTTGAGTTGAGACGAGGTAAGTTGTTTCTTCAGCTCCATTTCAAGCTTATGTCATGTTTTAGATTTTCCCTTGCATGCTCGTACATTCTATGTACTGATGCCATTTATCTTGCATCTTTCATGGTGCAGATACAGGTAACCAGGATCATCAACCAGCACTTCATTGATCCAATTGAGTTCTAGAGTTGTTTGGTGAGCCTCCTTTCTTCTGAAGGATCCCTCATTTATGTTTTATCATTTCAATTTTTTTATTAGGATGTAGCGGGTCTTGTCCCGATGTCCATCTCAATTGGTAAAGGCTTCATAGATAGATAGATAGTAGTTCATGAGTCTTGTTCATTTCAGTTGTTATGTTCTAGACTTGAGTTGCCCTTGAGGCTAGTTTGAATGTTTTATTCCTAAATTATTTTGAGTTACCTTTAAGATAGTCGAGTAAAGTTTACTTTTAAAGTTCCTTTATGTTGAGTAAGTCTTCCGCTAAGAGTTGAGCCAAGCCAAGGCTTTATAGATAAAAGTTTGGTGTAGAATTTGAATTTTTGAAAGCTCTCAAATAATGAGATTTGGCCCAAATACTAGTTCTTTATAGTATCAACTTAGGTTATTTGTCAAAAATATTTACCAATAATGACAAAATGTATGGATGAACCGACGGTCCGTCCTGGCGATCGTCGATGGGGTTTTGGGACTAACATCTGAGAGGTCTGATCCACGGACCAGAACCACGGCCCGTGGTCTGACCTACGATCTGTGGGTCGACCTTTAGCCAGTTTTCTGGGTTTTTCTGGGAGGGGGTTGCAAGTGGTGAACCACGGTCCACCAAGACGGACCGTGGGTCACCCTATAGTCTGTGGGTGGTGTTTGTCGGTGGTTCCTGCAACTTCTAAAATCTGCATTTTGGTAGTTCTAGCATACTGGGTGTTACATAATCTCCCCCTTGGGAACATTCGTCCTCGAATGAAGACTAAACTAGCTGAATATGGAGGAAAAGAGTTGCAATCCCTACCACTAAGTACTAGAAACTGAAATCTGATTGAACTAAGTTCCAAGAACATGCAAATACACTGAAAATGCAAGTATAGCTGAAGGAACATGATACTAAGACTGAATTTACACATGAGTAATGAAAAGACTGGAGAGGAGCTATTACCTCAAGCTGGAATGGAATCGGAAGGAAAGAGATGAGGATACTTGGCCTTCATGGCTGCTTTTGCTTCCCAAGTAGCTCCCACTACGGACTGACTCCTCCACAAAACCTTAACTGAAGCGGTTTCTTTGTTTCATAACCTTAGAACCCGATGATCAAGAATCTCAACTGGCACATCATCATAAGTGAGACTGTCTTTCACAGCCACACTCTCTAATGGCTCTATAGATGTTGGATCAGTAACGCATTTCTTCAACAACGAAATGTGAAAGACTGGATGGACTGCTTCTAGTTATGCTGACAACTCTAGCTCATAAGCCACTTTACCAACGCTTTTCAGGAGCTTGTAATGACCTACATATCTGGGACGAAGCTTCCCTTTCTTGCCAAATCTCATCACCCCTTTCATAGGCGACACTTTTAGGAAGACTGAACCGAATCTGGCCCTATCAAAGCTACTTCATCTACTTCAAAACAACCAACTGGAGATCTATATCTACGCCCATACAATGCCTCATAAGAGGCCATCTGAATACTGGAATGACAACTATTATTGTAGGCGAACTCTATAAGAGGAAGGTGATCATCCCAACCACCTTTGAAGTCGATCACACAAGCTCTCAACATGTCCTCTAAGGTCTGAATGGTACGCTCTGCCCGACCATCCATCAGTGGATAAAATGTTGTGCTAAGATTTACGTGGGTACCAATACCTTTCTGAAATGACTTCTAGAAATGAGAGGTAAATTGATGACCTTTATCTGAAATTATAAACAAAATAACCCCATGAAACCTGGTTATCTCACTAATGTAAAGCTTGGCATAGTCCTCTGCCGAATCTGTAGTCTTAATGGACAAAAAGTGAGCGGACTTAGTAACCCTATTAACTATCACCCAAATGGAGTCATGTTGCCTGTGAGTACAAGGTAAACCTATAATGAAGTCCATGTTGATCACTACCCACTTCAATGTAGGTATTTTGATCTCTTGAGTCATACCTCCTATTTTTTTATGTTCTACATTCAATTGTTGACAATTGGGGCACTTAGCCACAAAATCTTCTATATCCCTCTTCATGCCATTCCACCAAAAGACTTCCCGTAGATCACGGTACATCTTAGTGGCACCTGGATGAATAGAATACCTGGAGTTATGGGCTTCTGCAAGAATCTGCTGTCTCAACTCACCCACCTTAGGAACACATAAACAGCCCTGATAGCGAAACACACTATTCCCCCTTGGGAGAAAACCTCAACCCTCTGCTGATGGACTACACCCGTCATTTGAAGCAATATAGGATCACTATCTTGTTTTTCCTTAACCTCCTCTACTAAGGAATATTATGAGTGTTTCTGAACTGTTACACCACCATCTGATATGCTCATAAGACGAATTCCTAAGTGAGCAAGCCGGTGAACATCTTTCGCTAATTCATTCCTTTCTTCTTCAACATGCGCTACACTACCCATAGATAGTCTGCTAAAAGCATCAGCTACTACATTGGCCTTAAAAGGATGGTAAACCACATTCATATCATAGTCCTTGAGGAATTCAAGTTGTCTCCTTTGGCGAAGATTCAACTCTTTCTGGGTGAACGCATACTCAAGGCTCTTATGGTCTGTGAATACATCTATGTGAACGTCATACAAGTAATGTCTCCAAATTTTAAGGGCATATACCACTGCTACAAGCTCGAGGTCATGAGTCAGATAGTTCTTCTCATGCACCTTAGGTTGTCTACAAGCATATGTTATAACCTTACCTTACTACATCAACACACAACCTAGGCCGACTCTAGACACATCACAATAAATAACATAACCTCTGAACTTTTTGGTAGCATCAAAATCGAAGTTGTAGTCAACCTAGTTTTCAATTTTGCGAAGCTCTTCTCACACTCATCTGACCACTGAAACTTAACCTTTTACTGAGTTAACTTAGTTAATGGAGAAGCTATGGTTTGGGATGGTATCACTTGGCAAAATTCCCTTTTGCATTGGATTTAGATCATTGTCAATCTGACCCAGTTGGGTCTATAGCTGTTTGATTGAAATTGAATGTGAAGTCACCATTTGGGTTAAAGTGGAGAAATCATTTTTCAAATCCTTGAACACCTTATCGGCTCCTTCAACCTTATTATAGATCCTCACAAGCATGTCTCCATCATGCTTCCTTCAAAACCAGGATCTTTTGGGCGTTATTGATCATGGGAAGGCATGTATCTGTCTTTTTCTACCTCCCTATCTCTCCAATTTCAACTCCTCCAATCCTTCCAACCACTATCTCTATCCTTGTTCCAACTATGGTTCCCACCTTGACGTTGATAATTGTTGTTAGAACCCCTAACTTGATTTCCTAAGTATTGAGCCTCTTCATTGTATAATACATCAAATTTGGCATCATTAGGGAACTGCCCATTATTTTTTCCAACCGCATTTACTGACTTAGTTCCACCTCTCATGACGTATTTGGACAACAAATTGATTTGGGCCATCATTTTTCCATATTCTCATCCCTTTCATGGTCCCTTTCGATTTGTTCTTTAATCAAACCCCCTTTTCGAAAGGGTGCTTGGTCTTCTCTTGTATGCCATGCTCGTTTGACCATAATCATATCATCTAACAACAATGTTGTTACATCATAAGGTTGCCTCATCATTCACCATGGACCAACTGATCAACCACACTTTTATTAACTAAATCAAGGCTCCCATAATAGTACTATACTAGAAAATTGTCTGGAACGCCATGTGTTGGACATTGCAAGAGTAACTTCTTGAACCTCAGCCTTGTTTCATGTAAGGGTCACCTCCAAGACTTTTGAATCTCTGGATTTGGAGACGAAACTTAACCATCTTTGAGGGTAGAAAGAATCGTTCCAAGAATGCCTTCGTTAGCTCATCCCATGAAGTACTAGAATTAGTTGGTAACTCTACCAACCACTTTGTAGCCTCTCCCATTATAAAGAACGGGAATAGTCTCAACCTTATGCTTTCTTTGGAGATATTCATGAGCATAAAGGGTCCACACACCTCTTTAAAATTCATAAGGTGCTCATGGGGATCCTGTATCGACTTGTAATGTCATTGTGAGTACTAGAATTATTTCAGCTCTTCTCGTAAATTTTGAATGGTGATTTTGAACTATTTATTTTACTAAGGTGACTTAGTTGACGAGTATTTATAAAATAATTAGTTTTTATTAGTTCCTGGTAAATGGGCTAAGTCTATAATTTATTTAAGGAAAAATCACACCATATACACATTTAAGAGACAATATTAGGGGTTTTAAACCTATTCTTAAAAAAAATCTTACTTATAACAGTTTCATTACGGGTTGTAACATATCAATTAAATTTAAATTATTTAAAAATCAATTAAATTTTACTTTATTGAATGATTAATCTTTTTATAATTTTATATTATTCTATATCTATTACAGTTCATTTTTTAAACTCAGTAATTATCAATTACACAATTTTAGGGATTTATATTGATTAAAGTTCCATTTTTACCGTTAAATGCTGTCACGCCCCGAGCCTACACCCTGGGCAGGACTGGCACTCGAAGACCATTGTTGGCCCCAAGCGAACCCTTGGCCTGGCTTACTTAACTCAGCAGAAGATAATATTCATACTTATAATGATCAATAACACTTAACTAAATTGAATACTAAAATAACTGAGAATATTGCTTAAAGGTTGAACATTCAACTCGGCCAAAAGTGGCAACCCAAGTCTTAAGAATAAGAAATGATAATGAAAAGACTCAAAGGACTAACATCTGACTGTCTATGAAGCCTCTAAAAAAACTAGGATGGATATTGGGGCAAACCCACAGCATCCTAATGAACTAACTAGAAAGCAATGAAAATAGATCCTCTGGAATGCAAAGAGGCTCACCGACTGACTCTGAACTGCTCACTGGATCAACGGTACACTGTAGTTACTTGCGTCTGCCTCATAAGACGATGCAGGCCAACTGGCATCAGTACATTGAATGTACGAGTATGCGAGTTGAAATGCTAAAACAACATAGGCTTGAAAGGGAATCTAAAAGAAACTCTTACCTTGGCTCTTCTCAACTCATGAATACTTAACTGAACTCATTTCAATATAAAGCAGTTTAAACAAGTGCAATATAATGAAAAGATGTTTAAAAACATGATGTCAACTCTGTGTAATACAAGGATACAACATAACTCTGAAATGTATGTAAAAATACAATAAACTGATGTATATAAAAATACAATAACTTCTGTGGGAGTTTCTTTAACCAACAACCATCACATAAGAGCTATAGTGATGATACATCGATCTACCTCACGCTGCCAGTGCATCCTATACCCAGCCAAAGGTATAGGACCTGAACTACTAAGTGTATCCACTAGTCTATTGTGAAAAGGGTTCATCTAAAAAGTATGACCCTTTTCTACCCATGGTGGCTACATGGTTTTATGGAGACGTGAGTTATCTGAACTCATGCTCGCCCCCGATTCGGTGCTCAATACTACTCCCAAAATATACTAGCTCTTATGTTTTTAAAACATATTTCTTCTGTAATTTGAGATTAGTGCTCAAAAACATAGCTCAAAGGCTATCTTGGAAATCTCAGTTTCCCTTCTTGCTTCATTTAGAAAGCTATTACTCTTTTCTGAAAACTAGCCCGAAGGCTCTTTGGAAATCTCAGTTTCCGTTCTTATTTAAATGTAAAAATATTTTTAAATCTCTTTGGAAATACATAGTCCCCATATACTTCTTTGAAGAAAAGAACTTCAACTTTACATCTTCACTGAACTCAAAACTTAAGTCTTAAAACAAAGTTAAAACATTTGTGAAAGACTTTTGAAAACTTTAAGAACTTATCTTAACTTGACTCTTGACTTCTCCTGACTTTGACCTTAACTGCTCTTGACTTGGCTCTTAACTGATCCTTGAATTGAATTATGGATTCAAGGATTTAGATTTGTGACTGGAAAGATCTCATGATGTTTAGGAATGATTCTAGATAGTTAAACATGAGAAAAGACCGAAAATCAATATTTGAAGGTGGGTCCGCGATGCGGAGGTATAATTTAATTTTGGTTCCAAAAACGTCTTTTCAGACAGAACACCTTGTGTCAGCTCCATGACGCGAAGCTGAAATGTTCAAATCTGGGCACTAAGCGTGCGACGCGCGCCGCCCTCTAATTTCGTTCGATGAAATTCCTTCTTCGTTTTCCAATCCCAATTCACCCAAACTTGGTTCTTTTTCTCAAATTACTTTTAGATACAAATACCCATCAAATGTACCTAAGAACCTAACTGGAAACAGTCCTATGATGCAACGTAACGAACTCAAAAACTTCCCCACTCAATCAATTCAAGAACAATATATGAATTCAAGAATAGATATCAAGATCATCAATATTCAAATGCTTTTAGGATCAATCCAAACTAAAATAAACATGCTTGACACGTATCACATACCTGGTAGAAGTAAACCCTTGGTGAAAACACCAACTTTCTTGATCGATCTTGATGAATTTGCCCTTTTTTCCTTCTTCTTTTCTCTTATCCTTTCTCCTTAGCCCTAGCGTGAAATCCCAAATTCTAAAACTGACTAAAATCTGATTTGATCCATATTAAACTCCAAAAAATGGATTAAAATAATAGGGCAATAAAAGGACTAAAATACCCCTTAAAATTCTGGATTGGACATTTCCTTAATCCAACAGCCCAACTTCCAAAGGGCATAACTCACTCATACAAACTCGAAATCGCGCAAACTTCGCGGCGTTGGAAAGATCATTCCAGTGGATTTCCAACCATATCTGGAATCACGCCTAACTCATCCTGAGCTAGGAATTATGGCTGTTTGAAATTGACAAAAAACTCATTATAACTTAAAAAAAATTCCAGATTTCCTTATACTTTCCAAAAATAACTATTTCCAGATTTTAGACTTCCTTCTAGTTCTTTCTTGTTTCGAGATGTTATACACGCCACACCACCCACCCACGTTAATCCCACGCCCCACGCCTATCCTATACAACACGCCACCACCCCCACTATCCCACCTTCAGAAATAACAAATTCATCTCTCTCAAACATACTCCATTCCATTTCTTATCTTCTTCATGTCGAAGAAACCTATTCCAACGCCTCGAAAGAGTCCTCGACTAGTAGAAGTAACTTCTAAGGATGAAATACATGCTCCAACATTCAACATATTGACTCAAACCCCGCTGTCAAAAAAGAATGAAATTTCGGCAAAGGGTGGTTCTTCTCAATCGAAGAATCAGATTACACAAAAGGAGAAAAACAGTCAACCAAAGAAAACAGTAAGTCCTGCAAATAAAAGGGAAAAAAGAGGAAGGGGAAAATTGTAGAAACTCATTTTGATTTGAATTTGAATTTTGTAAGTGAGATAAAAAAAAAAGCAACAACTGTCGAAATTGGTCAGTCTTCAAAACCATCAAGAAGAAGAGCAACAACGAAGAAGGACTCAGAAATCCCAATATCCAAAAAGGCAAAAAAGTGGTTAGGGTAAGTATTATATTAAATTTATTTACAAATTATTCAAATTAGTGGTTTTTTTGTTAAAAATATTATATTATGCATATTGTTGGTACGAAACTTGTATTGGTGTGAAACTTGTACGAAATGTGAATAATATTGATATGAATCTGACTTTAATATATGATTTATGAATATTATGATATGAAATGTGATTTAATATTGGTATGCAGCTGGTATGAAATGTGTTTTGACATTGGTATGAAATTGATTTGATATCAGTAGCCCAATTAGGTGATTTTAGTGCAATTTGTTAAATTACTCTTTTTTGTATGAATTATGACTAATATTGCTATGAAATTGGTATTTTTCCTAATAGGAAGATTTTTTTTTTTCAATTTCTCCACTAATGTATTTCAATTTTTAACATTGGTATGAAATTGGTATAAATTTATATTAAATGTTGTTTTGATTATTATTTTGATTGTAGTTGGATAAATTTATGAAAGTAGCTTGTTAAATGCCACAGTGCACATGAATGTAGTATGATGTTTCAATAATATTAGTGTGAATTTTTTTCAAATCTGATATGAAGTATTATTAAAATTTATGTATATGAATGTGAAATGAAACATGAATAATATTGGTATGAACTGACTTTATATATGGTTTATGAATGTTGGTACGAAATTGATTTAATTTAGGTATAAATTATGTGATATAATTTAATTATAACAACTTATAAACTATGTTGGTGTTGGTATGAAACATGAATAATATTGTTATTAAGTATGTTTTAATTTAGTATGAATAATTTTATTTTATAGCCAAGAAAGTCATACACACATTGGGCTTCATGCACAAACATGAATGTTTTTGGCGACCTGTTGACATTCCTCGAGCAAGTGAGGTTTCAACAATTTATGGAACAAACACCATTTGGTGTATTTTACGAGCTACCCCACATAAAGATTCAATGTCAGTTATTGCACCATTTGTTACTTATTAAAACTGAAAACGTCAGGGACGACATGTTTATCGTCAAAATAAATGGTACAGTACTACGTTTTGGGATTAAGGATTTGCAGCAATAACTAGTCACAAATGTGGACTCCTTACCGACTTTGTTTCAGATCCGTCTATTCCAAAGAGGCTTATTGAAAAGTATTTTGGTATAATGACCAAAGTCCCCAAGTTAGACTTCTTGAATAAGTTTAAAGCGGCTAACTTCTTTGAGCCTGAAGACCGTTTTAAAATTGGTATTATGTACTTCATAAGTACATTTATGACCGGTTATGAGGCCTCCAAAACAACTATACCTAAACTGTATTTTGATTTGGTTGAGACCGGTCAGTATGTCAACTTCGCACAGGGTACTGAGTATTTCAGGTTGACTCTAAAAGCTTGCAGTCATAAGGTTGAGAAATAATCCTACATCATTCAAATTTAGCGAATTCCACTTAGCCTTGCAGATTTGGCTTTATGAGTGTTGTCATCCATTTGACAACACAGTTGCTATCCGTGTTGCAAATGGCACACCTCATATTTTCAACTCGAAGACATCGAATGAAATTATTTTCTTCGAGGACTTAAAGAATACCATTTTCAGAACATATGGCAACCAGGTCATTTTTTATTTATCGTCCTTTAATAATTATTATTTATTACCTTTTTATTTATAATTCTTAATTCTCCCATCTTATTTTGTTACTACAACATAAATTTAAAATCATAGTGCTTACAGCTGAAGAGATGAATGTCATTGATCAAAATAATTTACATGAATCTTCTAGTCACCGTGAGACAGAAAAACAAGCAACATTAGAAAGGAACGATGTTGACTTAGATGAAAAGTATGTTGAGTTGAAGAATGAAATTGCAGAGGTTAGTATACAATTTTTTTTTATCATTTAATATATTTTTTACATATTTCAAAGAATCTACTCACTCTTTAATGTTTAATGACATGTTCGGCAGGAGTTGAAAGAACTAAATGATAATGTTTATTTTCTCAATCCTTTTTCCATTACTTAATATTACATTTTATTCTGTAATCTTTTAATTTTTAATATATATGTTTATATATGTTGAGAAGGTTGACAAGCACGTGATCGAATTGAAAGCATATGTCGATAATTCGACAAAGTTGATAATTGATGAGATTAAGTCTTCAAGAGGTCAACCAACACAAACATCATACCAAGAGGTAAACTGCACATACTCAATCATCGTAAATTTGTAAGTATTTATAACAAGTGCTTAATTTCGCAGGAATTTGATATAATTGGTATTAAAGGGTTTGAGAAAGTTTAGAACTGATCAATTGTTGTGTATCTATTTTTGGTCTGAAATTGATATTATCATGGTATGAATTTTATATGAGCCAGTAATGAAGAAATTTTTAATGTATGATTTTGGATTGAAGTTGGTATTGTATTGGTATGAATATTGTATGAGCCAATTCTTATGCATTATTTTTCAGTATTATGTTTGTTTGATATTCGTATTATGTTGGTATAATATTGAATGAAGTAGTTCTTATGCATGTTTTTGTTGTTGTTTTGAAAGTGGTATTATAAAATTTGTATTAGCTTTGTATGAATATTGTATGGAGTGGTATTATACATTATTTTCTATTGGTTTAAATTTGGTATTAATATAGTATTAAATTTGTGAAAGGCACTATTCATGACTGGTTATTATTGTTGGTTTAAACTTGGTATTAATCTTGTATTAAATTTGTAAGAGACAGTTTTTACGCATGATTTATTGTTGTTGGTCTGAATAAATTTTATTTTAATGTATACATTAGGATGATGCCCAACAACATGTTGAAGAAATTGAAAAAGCTCAAATGGATCAGCCATCAGTTTCAATGAGGGAATATGTAGATATTTCAAACATCGATGGTATGAAAACCAATCCTAATATAATATGTATATTCACTTACAAAGTTTTTTTTAACATTAGTTTTTATTTTTTTGAATATGTAGCTGAAGCGCAAAATTCAATTGACCAAACAGTCGGTGGTGTTTCTAATGCTGACTTACCTGGATCATCAGCTTCAAAACCACCAAGTCTAGATGATTATCCTAATTTGATCATGACCCAGATTTTTCAACTTGAGCCAATACTCAATGTGACAACTACTCCAGATGTGCAACCAAGAAATAGGAATCTGACAAGTACGACACATCTTCGTACATTCGGTTACTGAAAGGCGAAAGCAGTGTAAGAAGAAGTCCTATTTTCTCTCAAATCAAACATCCATTTGAAAGTCACAATGGGTTTGAGGTCGCAGATGATTTGATCGATGAGTTTAACAAATGGATTTTCAAAGATGTTTCATCTAGGCGTGGCAGGTATATATGTAAACAAAGCCAATTTTTTTTTGAAATACTATCCAAACAAAATCTGCTTATTCAACGGCCAAAGATAAGTTTGAACCTATAATGGATTTTGGTGTTGTGAAAGTTTAATAAATGGATTTTTTCTACATAATGGTTAAACCTAGCAGGCCATGGGAAGAAGGGGAAAGTCATATCTATTAACTTTTCTATTAGTTAATTTGTAACTCATTTTGCAAATTTTTCTAATTACCGTTGGAGTTTTTATTTTTATATATGTTATGAAATGTGTCTTTTTTAGAATAAGATTTTACATATTTAGTTGGCATGAAATTGATATCCATTCTGTATAATTTTCTTATACACTAGCATCATGTATGCATTTTGAATAATTTTTGAATAACATTGGTATAATATGTCCACTACTATGAACAGTACTTGGTGTCCAACATTATGCAATTAATATGATTACTGAATGAAACTTCTATAAAATTGGAATGAATCATGTATGCATTTTGAATTGGTATGCAATTGGCATTATTACTTAATGAATTTGGTATAAAATGCTGACTTACATGAACTGTATATTAAACATGTAGCTGCAATGAATTTGATATCCATTTTGTATATATTTGAAACCTTTTTTTGTGGCTTTTTTTTTTGTAACAACATGTTAATATCATTATGTATTATCTGCGGAAGAAGGCAAAGTATTCTCCACAATCACTATCATACAGTACAGTTGATTGTTGGTTTATGTCGTGGGTTGATAACATTGAGAAACAGTGGAGAGATTCCAATTATGACATGAGATCAATTTCTCCCGACCACAATGTTGGACAGTGCATTAGAGGTTACAAACTGCTTGCCAACATTCCTTGGGACAGAGTTGACGATGTCATTATTCCTGTCACTGTTAGTACCTCATTTCACTGATTTTTGATTGTCTTCCGAATCAAGATTAGATGTATACATGTATATGATTCGATGATGGGAGAAGTTCTTCACGACAAAAATGTCAATATAGATGTTGGCAAACTTGCCACAATGATACCACTATTTTTAACCAGCACAGGTTTTTATGGTAAAAAGCTTGATTTGTATGCCAATAAACTTCCTAAATATGTAGACAAGTCTCAATCCGATCCACTTGAAGTCAAGCATATGAAGAATGTGCCTCAACAAGATGAAACCTCAAAGTAAGTATTTCTATACTTTAATGATTTCATCAGAAAAGGTAACTCAATTTGTTTCTTAAAATTATTTTTCTCCCATTTTTTTCTAGTGATTGTGGTATGTACACATGTCTATTTGTTGAATATGTCAGCAATGGAGTTTTTGATATTCATTCCATTGGTATCGATGCAAAGTACCATCGTCAAAGGTATGCCACAATCATATGACATTGTGGAAAAACAAAGAATGATGGTGGCGCGATCAGAGTGAAGTAACTGGAACTGTTGCTAGCAAATTTGGTGGACCTCGCATAGATAAAGAACATGTTTTGAATACCAGCAATTATCCTACACCAAAACCACGGAGATCAAATTTAAGATAGTTGATTGCAGCTTAGACTTTTTAGAATTACATGTTTTTTTTTAAACTTTTGGACGATATTTTTGTGTTTGAAACAGTTTTAAGTATTTGATGATATATAATATCCACTGTTTTTTCTAGTCAGATACCAATTACATATGAATTACAGATTGGCTATTATAATTTCAGGATACTAGTTATATACAGACTACATACCAATTGGATACACCATTCAAAAGATAAATTACATATTGAGTATAATAATTTTTGAGATAACAGTTATATACAAACTGCATACCAATTGGATTCAACATTTAGAGTTCATGAACTAACAGTGTCTTATAACTGAAACAAAACGAACACCAATTTAGAGTTCATGAACTAACTCTGTCTTATAATTGGTATCCAAACTATATACTTTTGGCATCCAAATTCATACACGATTGGTATTTTTTACTTATATTCTAACACAAAATATAAAAAAAAATAAAATAAAATAAAATAAAAGATGAATGAAGTTGGTAACCAAACTGCATAAATACCTTGAAGAAATGATTATGTCAATGTAAAATAGTGAACATTATATTTTGTACCAATCTCAATTACATCTTGTTTTATATTTATTCAAGTTGGATGCCAAATTAATACTAATTGTAAAAGTGTGGATTAACTATTTTAAATATGTATGAAGTTGGTATACAATCTGTATAAACACTGGAAGAAATGAATCTGACAATTTAAAACAACGATCATTAAATTTTGCACCAACATTAATTACATCTTATTTTATTTATGTTTAGAGTAGGAAACCAACTGGATATCAAATTAATACTCATGGTAAATTACATTAAAATAATATCAGTGGGTATTCAGTTGCATACCAAATGGATATCAAATGCATACCATAATTACCTTATATAATGTTCACTAATATGAATAGTACCATATATATTAAACTGGCATGAATTTGATTTTTAGCAGTATGCAATTGGTATGATTACTGAATGAATCTTGCATAAAACATGAACAGTATATTAAACACTTAGCTGGAATGCATTTGATATCAATTCTGTATATGTTTGATATGCATTGTCAGTAAATATTATTGGAAAACAATGAATACATTGTCACAATCAAAACAAAACATGAGTCTAAAAGACAAAATAAAATAAATTTTTGTATAGTTTAAACAAATAAACTATCATTTTTTTTTTTGGCACAGGGTAATTTAAACATGTCATCCTGTTGTAGCCCACTTGACGACATCTACTGCAAGTAACTTTAGACCTTTTGAATTTCACATCAGCAAATCCCTTCCAGCATTCAAGTTGTGATCTTCATACAGTACTCTTTGAATCAAGCGACATCAATTTTGGCTCAAAAACATAAGCTGGTATTTCATGGACTCTCGCATGGGAGAGGTTCAATAGGGATCGCATATGCATCTTCAAAATTCTTCAAGCTATAAAAAGGAGAGTAATAATATGTTCAAGCAATCTTCTATATCTGAGAACTGTCATTCCATGACCGCATGGTATCTCATCATTTTGAAATCGTCCGCAACTACATTTATTGATTCTTATGCACACTATGTACCGTTTTGGTCCATTGACAACAACATGCAAATGAATCGTTGATGGTATTACCTAAAACATAAAAACAATTGGTTTTAAACATAAAAATGTCCAATTTATCTAGCATAATTAATAAAGGAAAAATCATGCCCTCATACTGGTAGAAAAAGCAACACTTTTCTGGAGCTTAACATCATATTTTTTTTGTCAGCTCTAATCTAGTTTTTGCAACCTCCTCGTTGTGCTTATGAATCCATGTTTGAATATTTATCCTCATAAATTCAAGAAGCGATACGACTGGCAACCTCCTTGCTAACTTGTTAACATTATTTAAAGATTCGGCTATGTTTGAAGTCACGGTCCATGTTCGCTTACATTTTGAATAAACCCTTGACCACTTGCTATATCCGATATCGAATAAATAACCTCTTATCCTTGGGTCTATCTAGTCTATTCTTGACATAAACTCCTTAAATTGTTGTATTGTATATGCCTTTGCCATTGAAAACAAAAAGCTTCTTCAAATCTTCAATATTCCTAAGGAAGTTCTTCAAAACATTGCATCATAAGTGACATATGCAAGCATAATATTGCAATCCAGGATATACTCTTGCAGTTCCTTTCCATATGCTCTCATTTCTATCTGACATAAAACACGTGTGCCCTTTCTCCATATGTGTTCCTAAATTTTTCAAAGAACCAAGTCCACGATGCATCATTCTCAGAATCCACTATGGCATAAGCAAGTGGAAGTATGTGACCTGATGCATTATTTTTTTAAAAATCATATAGATTGGAAACACAACTTAATTATATTTCCATATAACTATAAAGATTCAAATAATACCTCCTGGATCCGTAGTGCTTGCAGTCAACATTGTACCACCATATGCACCTCTTAACACTACCCTATCAACCACTACAACTAGCCTACAATACTCCCAACCTCTAATACATACTTTCAATGCAACAAATGCATATAAGAAGCTCTCACCTTATTTTATTTTCAAGCTCAAAACAGAATCAGGATAGGTCTGCTCTAATATGTATAGATAACCTGGAAGTTTTTCAATTGTTACAATTATTTTTAAAAATTGATAACTAAAAATCACAACACAGCAATATATTAATTGTATACATGATACCAATTAGATTCAAATTGGATACAATATGGTATCAATTGGGTACACAATGGAAACCAATTGGATACATAATGGGTACCAATCTGGAAACAAATTATATGCCAAAATGGCTACCATTTTTTTGTTTTGTTAAAATGCATACCAATTTAGTTCCACTATTAATTTACATTTTGATATCAATTAGAGATAAACTAAAATAAAAATTTTAATTCAGAAAAAACCTGGTAGTTTAGCGTATGAATCAGCCGGATCTCCACACAGCAATTTTATTTCTTTCTTTTTAGCTCGCCAGGCATGCATGTATGTTAGCGTAACATCATGTAATTTCAACATGTCTTTGACTATATCTTTCGGAGTGTATACAGTTTTTGGATCAACAAAGTTATCTAATATCATAACAGCTACAACACTTGTGATTCCTTGAAGCCTTGCATAAATTCTATCTCTAACCAAACAAGTGTGCTCCCCACAGTGTTTTCGGATTTTGAATAGCCCCGACTGATTCAACTTCAATGAATTCATTAACCAGGAACAACTTTCAGAAGGACACTTCAGGTAATAGTTGTTTAAAACAACAAAAGAATGGTAATGAAATATTTATATACTAAATTCATACAATAATAATTACATATACAAATAGCAAAATATATTATTACCAAGTAGAACTGGAACGAGACACAAGAAATCGAAATTTTTGGACAACTCCATAATGTCGCATCACCTCCATAAGTGTCCCCTTATCTTTGTAAATCTGATTTTCAGTAATCACAATATTAGTAAGGTCACTGATTACTTCATGACCTTCACATTACCAACTCCACCAGAATTCATTCCTATCAATCGGATTGAATTATTTGAGTATAAATCCAAATTTGTTAGTGGTCTACCAACATCACAATTCCTTATATCCACAAAAACTCTAGATTATGGATTATCCATAGTCATATGCTTCAAAGTTATGCACAATGAATATTTTGTTAAGAAGTCAACATTAACTTTCTTTTGATCCAAAAATACTTGCACACCCACATCATTATGGATACAAATTGGTGGGCATTGATCGCTAACAATATATTTGATTTCAATGTCGTTAATATTAGCATCTATTCTAAGTTGCGAAGTTATCGCATTAACTAGCCCACGATATAGACTTGAACACTCAAAAATAATTTCCTCCATATGAAAATCAACATATTTCTCTGTTTCATTACGAAATCACAGTCAGTTTTACACAACATAAAAGTAAACAAACATGTGTTGTATTTATATTCAAATTTTATACCAACCTAATACAAATTTCATAAAAATCATCATACTTCTTACTCATATTTTTTACACAATAATGATTAATTATTCATACCAATATCATGCCAAATACACTATCAAATTCATTCCAACCTATACATTTTATTTATATTTTTAGGGGAAAAAAAATAGTATCACATATTATAATTTTAAACTGCATACCAAATTCATCTCATTATTATTATCAAATTGACTAAAAAAAATATCAATTTCATAACAATGTTACAACACATTTCATACCATTAAACACATTCCATATATTTTTTGTCACAAATTTCATAACTTTACAACGCTAATACTATTAATATTCCATACACTTATACTCAAATTATTCAGATATTAATCCAATATCACAAAAATCCATGGTATAAACAGTATACAAAATAACCAAAAAAAAAAAAACAAACACAATCGTACCAACATTAACTCCAGTTTCACAAAAATGATAACGTATTATGAACAAAATAATGTTCATACAAAAAACATCACAACTTAAATCTAGTATACATAAACAAAATCAGAAAATGTCATTTACAGTTTCGTTGTTCTTTTTTTTTTTTTTTACGTTTCAGTAATATACAAATACAAACAATAAATCATAAATAATACTAACCTGAACGATCCCATCTACCACCATGTTTAATTAATATAGATAAGAAGCCGTCCATTACAACAAAATGAAAATTATTCAACCAAAAAAAAAAATTGAATCTACTCGTGAGTGATGCCAAATTCTGGAAAAAAAAAACGAAGAGAGAGAAACGTTTGAACAAAATGAGTAAAATCTGATTTTTTAATTAATGTTAATAAATTTGAGTGAAATAAGGAAAATAAATATTCCTAATTTGTTTGAATCTCCTAAATTTATGCCAATTAGCAATTATCATCAATGAATTCTAAATTAATTAATACACCTTTATCCGTTTTTTTATCTTTTTATTTTTTTCAAAATCGATTTTTTATCCTTTTTTATCTTTTTATTTTTTTCAAAACTTTTTTTTTACAATTACTTAAAAAAAAAAATTATAAATTGTTATAACCTGAAATTATTAATTGTTACAACCTGAAAGAATCATTATACTGTTATAACTTGAAATTATTACTTTTATAAATGTCATTTATAAAATTTTCAATTTATTAATACCATTAGACCCATATATATATATATATATATATATATATATATACATATAAAATAGGTTTTGTCATTTTTAGTACATAATTATTTTATTTATAAAAGAGAAGAGAGAAGAGAAATATAATATAAGCTTCCACGGCCTCGAAGGAAGACGACGGCTACAGGTAAAAACTTCATCCAATTCTCAATTTTATTTTGTAAAAACATGGATAGTTTGGTGGGTATTAATTCTTGTTAGTATTATTTTATTATAATGGAAAGCGGAAGAGAATGGAAAAGTGATGAAGTTTTAGGCTTGAAAGTTATTTTGAAAAAAAAGTGATAAAGGTCAGTAATAATGAGAAGTGATTATATATATATATAAATTGAATTGTATCACCCATTAAATTGTCTCTGCCAACAATATATATATATATATATATATATATATATAAATTGAATTGTATCACCCATTAAATTGTCTCTGCCAACAAACAATTGGAAATTGTCAAAATGTGGCACCTTCTTACGTGATCAGTTTCTAGTTCTTAGGGTTAACGTGGATTCGAGGTATGAGATTTTCTCCATTATCACATTATAATTTAAGTTTCGATATATTGAGATAGGTAATTAAATATTAGGTGTATTGTATTAGTTTATGATTATAATAATTGGAGGAATTAAGACATAACTCTAGGCTTGCAATTTGAAAAATACAAGAGTTAACATATAAATTGCTATAAAGATTTAGGAAATTGATTATAGATTTGAGTGGGTATTTGGGTCTAGGCTAGACATATAGTAATATGAGTGTCTATAGACTTATTAACTTACAAATTATGTATATTTGATAGATTGAAAGCGCTCTGAGGCGTTGAGGAAGGGACAAGCATTGGGGAAGTATCTTGCGCGGCTTCGATTCTTCGGTGGAGGTAGGTTATGGTTTATTCTATGTGATAGAGAGACTTTTAATAGTGATTGATATTCATTGAGCGATATTGTGAAATTTTCTATGTACTTGATTGTTGTGGTTTGGATAATTCATGTGTTGTTTGTGATTGATCTGAAGTCTCAAGACTGTGAAATTTCATAATCTTGAATTTGTTCTATTAAAGTAATACCTTGAATAAAGAAGCCATAATGAAATATTGTTAAGGAAGTGGAAAGAGATGATAAAGAATGACAATTGAATTAACTATATGGTTGGATCGGGTGCCACGAGCCGGCACGGTATTATAGGATCGGGTGTCACGTTCTTACATAGTATCATTGGATCAGGTGTCTCGTTGTGACATGATATTATTAGATCGAGTGTCACGTTCCGACATCATATTATTGGATCTGGTGTTGTTGACACACAATTTTGGACCTCCACAATATATATTAATTTTTGAGCTTCTTTAATTTAGAACGATTTGAAATAATTAATTTTATAAAAATTCAAAATATTTTTTCAAGTTCTTAAAATAATTTGAGTCATTTTTATTATATTTTAAATAATAAATATGTTTTAAACTAATTAGTATATTTTTAGAATATTTGAAAACCGTCTCAAAAAGATTTTGCCTTAATTAAATATTTAGTTAATTCGTTTGATTAATTAATAGTTTATATTTTGAGATAATTAGTTTATAATTATGTTAATTATTTTTATTTTGTTTAGATTAAGAAGCTCGTTAGTTAATTATATTAATTCATCTTATTTAGTTTTTAGTTGAATAACCAATTAAATTCAATTTGACTATTTGTTAAACTCCAAGATTTAACCCTATCTTTTACCTCACCTTAAACCCAATTGTAAGACTAAATTCTGGCCCATTTAAATTCCTTACCTTACCATTATTTTCTTTTCAAACTCAGCTCATTCTTAATACAGACCCAGCACACTTTTCCAACCTTTCTTTTAGGCCCAATTCTTTCATTCAACCAGCCCACTAATATTTCCAGACCAATTATTTTCCCACAAAAGAACCCAGCAAATACAGACCAACAACAAAAAGAACCACCCCACCCCTGTACATTTTTCTTCTTCTTCCAGCAAAACCCAAAAATGCCATCAGCGAACCAGTCCAGAAAATCGATCGCAAACACCAGCCCATCGCGAAATCCAGCGACCCGAGCCCAGTATTCTCACGCGTCGTCCTCTCCTCTCCATACGAAGAATCTTCCAGGTGCTACAATCTTGACACTTCAATCGTCCTTCCTCTCTAAATCAGCATCCAATATCATTTTTCTATTATGAATAGTATGAATTCCAACTTGTCCCTTATCCTCTAGGGAATTCGAATTTTGAATTTTGAATTTCGAATTCCAAATTCTCCCTCCCGATTTCCCCCCTTTTTTTCAGCCCTAATTTCATCTATAAATAGTCTCTTCTTCTTCATTATTTGGGGTTGGAAAATATAGGAGGTCAGCTAATATACAGAGAGAATAACTTTAAAAGGTTAGAAGAACAAAGAAAAGAAAGGATTAGAAACCTTACATACAAACACACAACATAAACATACGTAGAAATGCATACAGAATAGGCAAAAGATATGCTACAGGGACTTGGGGTCTAGAATTTCGGGTTTTCTTTCTCTTTCTCAGTTCCTTGGAGCTCGCCGGAGTGCATCTATTGGTGGTGGAATTGTCTCCAGCAGTTCGAGTTCTCAGTTCACTGCTCGTAATTTCCTTTTGACCTTAACTCGTTTTAGCCGGTGTTTTGTTTGTAATATGAAGTTTACTGTTACTTCTTGTTCCTCCTCGCTCGAATGCTTCTTTTCTTCTTTGGTTTATTATGGACGCTTAATGATCAGTCGTTTTCATTCAAGTTGATATATGTTCTGTTGCTGAACTATAGAATAGATCTTTGTGTGTGATTTATGCCTAAAATGCTTTCGATTGAGAATTTGGCTCTTACTTTTGATTTGCATTTCCAAAGTTTGTGTTCTTGTTGTTCTTGATTTCTGTTCAGCTGGTATTTGTTAAGGTGGCTGGAATGATGTTTATTGGTGTCCTTAGAGTAAAAATTGCAGCTTTGGTTTGAGTCATTTAATTATCTGCTAATTGTTCGATATTTTGAGGATTAGTAGTTAATCTCCCAGCATGTTGTTGCTAGTTAAAATCACAGCAACTCTCCTATCTTTGTCTAAATATGAGAATATCTATACTAATTTCAGCTTGTCGTCTATCTTGGTCATTTATGTGGCTTCATTGCTTTGCTTAAATTGACAAGTTCAAAATCTTGTTTCTATACTTGCGTAAATTTCATGTTCAACACCTCATGCCTCTTCCTTATATGACTGAGTTAAAACCTGACACTAATAAGTTCTGATGGATAAAAGAAGAGTTTTTGGCCAAAAACATCCCTCAACTATACTCTATGTTTAAACAACATCCTTTTACTACCACAATGAGCAAAAAACATCCCTTAACTATCCTAAAAATGGCCAAAAACATCCCTCAACTATACTCTATGTTTAAACAACATCCTTTTACTACCACAATGAGCAAAAAACATCCCTTAACTATCCTAAAAATGGCCAGATTCACCCTTCCATCTTTTTTCTTGATAGAAACTAACGGTTAAATTCATTTCCTTTCATGTAAATGAAGCTAGAATTAACTATGGATAAATATGTATGCTTTTTCAAATATTAAAGTTGTAATTCTTCTCACGTGAATATGATGAAAATACATAGTAAAATATTTATAAAAGTTCACGATTTTGTATCTTAAGAAGCAAAACGTCACATAAATTGGAATAAAAATATTTTTTTATGTAATATCTAAATATGTTACTTTTATATTTTTAAAATACAGTAACTAGTGTTTATCAACAAAAATAAAATAAAAATAGACTACCTTCATACTTTAAATTCCCTCATTGTCTAGGAAATAAAGAGAAAACTATACATTTTTTTCTTATAATATTTTGTTGCTTATCATATAAAGAATTATATACAGAGAAAAATATTTTAATTGAAATATTTTGCTCACTTTTACGGACATCCTGGCTACTACTGTGAAGTTGAGGATGCAAACCTGTCTTCCTAGCTCGTTCAATTTAGTTAGGATTGTCTATTACTACTATAAGCTAAGAGAAGAATGGGAGCAAACAAAATAGGGGATTTGTAGGTTGATCAACCGTTAGTTTTTTTGACAAAAACTAATTAAAGGATGAATCTTGCCATTTTTAAGATAATTGAGGGATGTTTTTTTGTTCATTGTGATATCACAAGGATGTAATTTAAACATAGAGTATAGTTGAGGGATGTTTTTGGCCATTTTTAGGATAGTTAAGGGATGTTTTTTGCTCATTGTGATAGTAAAAGGATGTTGTTTAAACATGGAGTATAGTTGAGGGATGTTTTTGGCCAAAAACTCGATAAAAGAATGAGTTGTTGTCTACCTGCCTGTTTGTTCTGTTCTCTTGTGCGGATGACATGTTTGGCTACCTTTATGCAATTTTATTGTCCCTATTAAGCCTTCCTGTTAGCTTCTTATTTCTTGTTAATGATAATTATTAAATTTTGTCGGTTGGTAGATAGTAGCTTATTTTTGCCTTCTCAAAGTCACCTGATATTTTGGTTTAATCATGGCCTTGTCTGCATTTTGGATCTTGACATATTTAAGTTATTTTATTTCAGTTATGCTTCATTTATTCCTTCGTTTCAAATGCTAATTTGGTCTCTTTCTTTTGTCATGTGAATCCTTTCCGAGCCCATGGGAGCTTGCATTTCTCGTTGGGCCATGGAGGCCTAACAATCTTTTATTGAGTCGATCGGAAGCAATAATGAACAGGTTGAAGGCAATACAAGACTGGAAATTGAATCTTCAAGTCTGAAAGCCCGAAAATAGGCTGATATACATTCTGTATACACCAATATACAACGATATACGCTGATATACATGGTCAAAACGCAGCAGTCACATGTCGAGGGATAAAGATGGGGTAGAAACTGAAAATACAGGTCAAGAAGCTCAAAACAAGACAATATACATTCGATATACAGCCCGTATACATCAATATACAGCTATGTATACACAGCTTGCTTTTGGCACAAAATTGGGCCACGGTCCAATTCTGCTTGGTTATTTTGATTCCAGCAGGCCCAATCAGATTTTAAAATGTGGGTTGAATTAGGACAGGTTGAAGGAAGTTGGGCCTGCCAGCCCAGCAATTTGAAATTTGGGAGCAGGCCCAAGTTTATAATCTCATTTTCCCTTTTATTGTATTTGATTATTTCTTGTTTAACTAACCTTTTATGTGATTTGGTTTATTTAATTAAATTCCCCAAAAAAAGTCATTTCTCCTTTACGTTCAAACTAAATATTTTTATTTTTATTATTACTTAGTTTTATTTTATTTTATCAATTATTCTCTTTTAAAACCCCTTAGGTTTATTTCCTTCCAAGAAATAAAAACAAATGCATTTTTATTACTTAATTAATTTTTCAAGTTAGTCAAATCGTTGGTCAACTGCAAGTTAGCGGATATTTCGAGGGCCTAACACCTTCTCGGAATGTAAATTGAACCCCGAACCCCTTTGGATTTCAAATGATTTTATTCTGTTTAAATCTTTTGAAAAAATTATAAGTTTTCTTAATTTCTTTAAAAAAAATTAAGTGGCGACTCTCTTATTTTGGTAAATCGATTTCTCTTCAACTTATAAGTTAAGTCGATTTTTCGAAAACTAAAGTCCATTTTCTATTTATTTTCGATAAAACAGAAATAGCGACTCTATTGGGGATTTAATTAAGTTCTAACCGCAATGTTTTGACTATTTAACTACTTGTTATTAATTGTTGAATTGTTTCTATGCTTTACTTGTTAAATTGCTATAAAAATGTTATTGCATTCATGACATTTTCCAATATGTATGTCTAGTATATTAAAGAACGGTTTTGCGAAATTGTAGCCGGACTTTTTTATACTCAACTATTTTCTGGAATGATCAGCAATTTATTGGTTCGTCATGCATGCAATGGTTGTCGTGCCAGCCTAAGTTGTCCGCTTGGGTTCCCAGTCTTCCAAAAGCTACTTTAAGTCAACTAGCGTAGAGCGAAACCAAATCCCAAATTTAACGCATTTTGAACTAAGTTGACCCAACACCTAAGGCATGTTGGGCCCATTAGAAGCCCACCTTGTGTCTATTTGGCCCATTGGTCAACAAAAAGACAATCATACTCATGTGTTTAAATTTGAAAGATGTATACGTTGTTTAGCAAACCATTGTCTCTTGGGGTGAGGAGTTTAGTCGTTTGTTCGAGTCAAAGAAGGATCAAATTACCATTGTATCTGAAGATGTTGGCATTCAGAGATGGCCAGAAGCTCACGAACGAAAGACCTTCCATGGAAGCTTAGTTTAGGATTATATCCTTGCGCAGGACTGATTATTTTGTATCCCTTTTCCCCTATTATGTATCCCCATTCAGTTTATTCATAAAACTTTTATAAATTTGAATTTTGGGGGTAATGAAATGTTTCAAATGACGTTATACATTCTTCAAATCGTTAGGCCTACCCTTGGCATAAAAGGATCACATATTTGTTAGAGCGCGAATAACTGTTTAAGTGTTATAACTGCTTGTGTGAACATGTTGCTTTATTTGGAGATATTCTAGCTCACTCCTCTTTGAATTATTTTTAGAACCACTAAGCATAAATATCAAGTCGCTATCAAAAGTGCGTTCAAATACTTTTCGAGTCTTTAGTTTCCCAACAAAATTTGAATTTCATTTTTTCAAATGTTACTCTCTCATATCAGAAAAAGATTCGTCGTCTCAAATTGAAATAGATTCAAGTGGGTCAAACTACGTAGGACCTGAATTCTTCTTCGCAAGATACGTAGGCAGCCTTTCAAGGCTCGGTCCCCATTTTTGAAATCCTATCTTTTCCAACTCTTGCAAAGAGAATAGAGTTTCATATAAATCAAAAATCAGAAATATGACAGTGAAAGATACAATCAACTTTGTCTCGACTCAAGTTGACGTTTATGATTCACTAAGCTCAAAATCAAATAGATAAATTCTTGTCTATTTAGTCATTTCTCTAAATTCATGGGCTTTTTTATCTTCGAATGAAGTGACTCTTGTGTGATTACTACGTTGTGTGTGATATCTTGTATTACCTATTACCTACACAAACTAACATATTTGTCTTTTGAGTTATTTTTCTTTGTCAGGTACTCAAAACTGATTTGTGTTGAGAAATTGGTTGAACATTCAAAGTTCTTAAAGATTCCTCCCCCAATCAAAATTTGTTGAAAGGATAAATGACCCAGAATATGAGAATATTGGCATGACTACTGTTTCTATAGTTCAGCTCCCTGCCTTGATCAAAATGAGTTAATTGCACAGTTGATGCAACAGATTGTTGAATTGAGGGTTGAGCACTAGAAAAAGCAAGATTTGTCAATTTCGACTGTCGATGTCAACACTCTAGGCGATGGAAAGCTTCCACTCCATTTTCCTCCTCGGAATTCAAACTCGGAACATGTCCAAAATAACCCACCCTCCAACCCTGCTCAAAATCCCTCAACTATCAACTTAACTACCCCAAATCTTCATCAGACCAACACTTCATGCCAAGCACCGCCTCTTCTTCAAAGCTTGAATCCCAACCCTCAAGTATTCCATCCCCCTCAAAATCAAAATGCTAACAACTCTCAAACATTCCCTCCATTTCAAAGTCTAAATGTCAACTATCCTCAAACATTCTCTTTCATGCACCAAACCTCTGCAAAAGGCATTCAAAATCCACCAAACGCTCAACCCTTACCTCCAAAAGTCACTTTTGATATCCCAGTCCAAACCGAACTACACCATCACTATACTTTCTATTCCAAACTTGACCACTATGAAGAGAAGGATAAGGAGTGGAGGGCGAAAGAGCAAATGGCTAAGCAGATCATGAAGGAAGAGATTGCAGAAGCAATAAAAGAGCTTAATTACTCTTCAGATGTTGTGGGGCTGAACTACGAAAATTTATGCATTCATCCGGATTTGGACCTTCTGGAAGGGTTCAAAGTGCCAAAGTTCGTCACTTTGAATGGAACTGGAAATCCTCTAGCACATCTTAAAGCTTATTGTTATCAACTCGTGGGAGTTAGCAAAAACGAAGCATTGTTGATGCGCCTCTTCAGTCGAAGTCTAAATGGAGAAGCTCTAGAGTGGTTTACATCACAAGAATTAAAATAATGGACGAGTTAGAATGCACTCGCAAAGGATTTCAATGAAACATTTAGACATAATGTAGAAGCTGCCCATGATCGCTACTATTTGGAGAAGATCAAACAAAAGTCTATAGAAAACTATCGAGAATACGCTATTCGTTGGAAAATAGAGGCTGCAAGAGTTCAACCTCCTATGTCTGAACATGAAATCACTGAAATTTTTATTCGAACTCAAAAGCCTGAGTACTATGAAAGAATGTTGTGCATGATGGTACAAACAAAGGTTGAGATTGTCAAGGTTGGAGAAGCTTTGGAAGATCGTTTCAAGACTGAAAAAGGTCACAAACCTTATTGCATTGCGAGCTAACGGAAAAACTACCAAAATTAGTGACATAGATATGTTAAAGAGAAAAGTATAAGAGGTATCTGCGGTGACGGTTACCCATATGTAGTCAGCTCCACATAGGAACTATCAAACCCACAATGTCAATCAGAAATGATTCCCTTGTCCCAAATTTAGGAAGACTCCTAAAGTATTTACACCACTAAGGGAATCTCAAACTCAACTTTCTGAAAGGTTGAGAGAGATGGGTATGCTCCATCCTATAGAAAGAACACCAGCTAATGCTTTGGGAAAATTTTATAAGGCTGACCACAGATGTGCTTATCATTCAAGAGTTGTTGGACATGACACAGAGAATTGTTCAACCCTCAAGCACAAAATTCAAAACATGATCAACAACAATTTGATCAATATTGATTAAGTCTCCCCAAATGATAACTTATTGGATGCTAAAGAATAAGTACAAGAAATTTCTGAACAGTCATTTGAAGATATTCGTCATCAAAGGTTGAAAAGAAGTATGCCCGATGTCGGCCAGAATTCTACATATAAAGTTACTGTTATCTTTCTCTTGAAAATGCACATTTAATCCTTTTCCTCCCATTTTATCGCACTTGTAATGAACTACGTCTGATCTGAATTCTCAAGAATGAGATACGTAGGCGGTATGTGTCGGCCTCAGTCACCCCTTTATATATTTTCAATATTTCCCTATTGTACTTGAACTACATTAGACCTGAATTCTCAAAAATGAAATACGTAGGCGGACTGTGTTGGCCTCAGTCGTTTCCTTATCACAATTTCATATTTTTGTTAATCCTTGAGGGGGAACTACGTTTAACCTGATTCCTGCCTCAACGGGCTATGTAGGCGCCACAACGGCTCGGTCATATTTCCCGTAAGATTTTCAGTTCTCTTTATAATAGAAGCTGGACAAAATTTTTGAGAGGATCTCAAAAATTCATTAGAAGATAGACTTCTTCAACAAGTCAAGACTAAAGATCAAAATGCAACTGTGTAGGTTTTTTGAGTGGATCTAAAAATTCCACAAGATGACATTTTCTAGAGAATCAAGTTGGAAAATTATGTTGAAATGTGCAATTGTGACAAAAAAATTTCGTTCATTCCAAAAATTCCACAAAAATGTCATTTGTTAAAAGACTTATGCTTATTATTATTGAGGCAAACTGGGACAAAATTTTAAAGAGGGACCTCAAAATTACAGAATGAGCAACCTCAGAATTAACAAAAACAAGTTACAAGAGTTTTTCCGTATTTAAGACTGGGACAGAATTTTTGAGAAGGGTCCTCAAAAACTCCATCTAGACTATCTTACAAAGGACGGACGAACGTGTAAGCCAACTGCATGAAAAAGCATGAAGACAAGACCAACACAAATCAGTCTTTCAAACTAAGAATTTTTCTTTGGATGCAGGAACATCGAAGTCACAAAAATGGCAATGTAAAGCTGTCAAGTGTGACAAAAGGCGTCATTTACACCCATCGTGGCCTCATCAACATAACTTAGAAAACTTTCCACCTCATTTTATCTTCATTTCATTATGTTGCCTCAAGTGATTTATAAACAACTTCTTTTTATTTTGCAGGAATATTGAAGACAAACATTAATAGATTCTTTCAAAGTTTTAAGAAACAACGTGTTGGAGGATCGCTAGTGACGAGTCACGATCAAAGCACCATTAGGCTCATCATAGCCTAATCTTCAAATCGTTGGTCAACCGCAAGTTAGCAGACATTTCGAGGGCCTAACACCTTCTCGTAATGTAAATTGAACCCCGAACCCCTTTGGATTTCAAATGATTTTATTCTGTTTAAATATTTTGATAAAATTATAAGTTTTCTTAATTTCTTTAAAAAAATTAAGTGGCGACTCTCTTATTTTGGTAAATCAATTTTTCTTCAACTTATAAGTTAAGTCGATTTTTATAAAACTAAAATCCATTTTCTATTTATTTTTGATAAAACAGGTGTCACATTCTGGAACGATAACATTAAAGGAAAACAAATTGAATTAACATAATGTACTCAATCTCAAAGAACCGATTTCTCAATGCGCGTGGTGCGGAGGCATGATGCCACGACCCAAGGTACCCCTTAGGTGTAACATGGTGTATAGGACCCCGAGAGGCCCCATACAAGCCACTTAACATTCATAAAATAAGAAATAGAAGAAAGAGATAAAGAACAACATTTCAAGTTCCAAGATATTAATAAAAGTAAAGCGGAAGTCTAAACACTTATCCCATTAGCCATCTAGTACATAAGAATGAAATTGGTCCTAGCCCATACATCATGTCCAAAACTGAAAGTAAGAAAGAAAACTGAAAACAATGAAATTCCATCCTCGATGCATGAGGACTCACCAAAGCTCGAAATCTCTCAAATAAACCTCTAGCCACGAAACTGGGAACCCTGACTGTTGGAGACTACATTTGGGGAAATGTAGGCAAGAGTATACTTTAGTACAATCATGTACCAAGTATGATAGCCATGCATAAATCATTTGAAAACATGCTTAAGGAGGACATTTTCATGATTTTTGCAATGTTGAAGCTAAAACATAAATCTCGAATGTTAGAAAACATAAGTCATAAACCATGATCAATGCAATGAACATTATCTTGAAACATACTTACGATACTTCTTGAAGTAACCTTGGTTCATCATAACTTTTCTTATTGGTGGGAATTAGCCTTAACCGACATATAACACTATGCGAGCTATCAACATGGAATCCATTGTCTCCCACACTGAAAAGAGTTGTCCTATTTCCCACGGTAAGAACCATGAACTTCTAGCTATTGTGGATCAACTGGCTAATGTCTATCAAGACAATCCTATGTTGGCACATAGTTTATGGAACATGGGTAATTTCCACTCGTCCTCTCGGTTTTAAGCTTAACTTCCACGGAATGGTTCTCATTCATATTCATTTTAGCTCTTGTAGAACATGGGTAATGGCCTCTTGTCTTTACTTCATATGACATGGGTAATCACCTCTTGTCTTTCTATCGTATGACATGGGTAATCGCCTCTTGTCTCAATATTAGCATAGCTTCTTAGCTATTGGTTCATTTTAGGTGAGAATACCTTTCAACCCTAAGAACCCTTACTATGTGCGAAATCCTTTCACAATCATTCTTTCATGTGTATATGAGAAATCCTTTCAACAACACAATAATAACAACATTATTGATACTTCACTCTCAAAGCATTCTTAAAACATTTACATAAGTTTCATAAAAACATGCATAATTCCATAATTCACCTTTCAAGGTTCAAAACCCACTTTCAATCATCAACATCTAGGAAACATTGGTGAGACATTGGTTCATAGAAATTCATCATATTTCATGTAATTCTATCAATTCAAGCTTGATTTCATATAATCTTCTTTCATAATCTAAAACCCACGTTATTTGATCATAACTTGAAAAAGATGGGAATTACATGGATTCATGGGGAATCATCATAAAAACATGAGATTAACTCGATTCATGCATAAGAGATCATAAATCAATCAATTAAATCAATATTCAAGAGCACCCACAACATAGAAGAAAAACCAAACTCAATTGGGGATTTCTATCTTTGAAAATAGGAGAATTTGGGACCTCCGTGAATGGAAGGAATCCATGGATAAAATGTAACATCTTGCAATTAGAAATAACTAGGAAGAAGCTAATAATTGGAAATAGCCATTTTTGGAAAGAATGAAAATCTGGAAAATTTGTTTAAGTTAGGAAAAGTTGAGTTTCAGCCAACTGCAAACGGCCATAAATTCTAGCTCAGGATAAGTTAGAGGTACTTCTAGATATGGTAGGAAATATCTTGGAATGATATTTCCAACGCCGCTGAGTTTGCGCGATTCCGAGTTCGTATGAGAGAGTTACGCCTATTGGAAGTTGGGTTGTTCCAATAAGGAAATGTCCAATCCGGATTTTTGAAGGGTATTTCAGTCCTTTCCTTACCCAATTAATTTAATTCATTTTAGTGAATTAATTAAGGGGTCAAATCAGAATGAGATCAATTTAATCAATTGGAAATTCACGCTAGGGCTTGGAGAAAAGAGAAAGAGGAGAAAGGAGAAGAAAAGCTCAGATTTCGCTAAGATTGTGCATTTGGTGGTGGATTTTGCCAAGGAATTAATCTTACAAGGTATGTGAGTCTTTCAAAGCATTGGGTTCATTCACCCACACTCCAAACATGTTTAGTTCAGTGAAATTTGTCGTAAAAGAGCTTGAAAGTTGATGTTCTTGACATGTATTCTTGAATTTGAATGTCGTTGTTGAATTGGGCTGAATTGAGGAGTTTCTGAGATCTTTACGTTGAATTTTAGAGTTGTCTTAAGTTAGGTTCTTGAGTACATATGTTGGGTATCGGAATCTAAAATGAATTTGGGATCAATAGTCGAGTTTAGGCGAATAAGAGCTGGAAAACGAAAAAGGGCAAGACAAGCATATTTTGGCATGCAAGTCCACGTCGCGGACTTGCTCCCCCAGTGACCAAAAAGTTTTTACGCATCGCGGTTAAGACGCGGACTCCTCTATTTCAAAATTTAATTTTGCGAGTAATTACTTAAAACACCTCCACGTCGCAGACTTGTTCCAAGACGGTGATTTCGTGACTTTTCTCATGTTTAGCTATTTAAGATCATTCCTAAACATCATGTGATCCTTTCTATCACAAATCAAAATCCTTGAATCCATAATTCAATATAAGGACCGGTTAAGAGTCAAATCAAGAGCAGTTAAGATCAAAGTCTACAGAAGTTCTTAAAGTTTTCCAAAAGTCTTTTGCAAACGTTTTAACTTTGTTTTAAGACTTAAGTTTTGAGTTCAGTAAAGAGTAAAGCTTGAAGTTCATTTCTTCAAAAATATATGGGGACTATATATTCCCAAAGGGTTTAAAATGTTTTTACATTTAAACAAGAAAGGAAACCTCGATTTCCAAAGAGTCTTCGGGCTAGTTTTCAGAAAAGAGTAATCGCTTTCTAAATGAAGCAAGAGGGGAAACTTTGATTTCCAAGATAGCCTTTGAGCTAAGTTTTGAGCACTAATCTCAAATCATAGAAGAAGTATGCTTTTTTAAAAACCATAAGAACTAATATTATATTATATTTTGGGAGTAGTATTGAGCACCGATATGTGGGAGCGTTCAGAGAACCCACAGCCTCCATAAACCATGTAGCCATCATGGGTAGAAAAGGGTCATACTTTTTAGATGAACCCTTAGTGTTTTTTAGCATAGACTAGTGGATCCACTTAGTAGTTCAGGTTATATAGGACGACCCTGGCAGCGTGAGGCAAAACATTGTATCGTCACAATAGCTCTTACGTGATGGCTGTCAGTTAGAGAACCTCCCACAACAGTAATTGTATTCTTACATACACAATTTATTGTATTTTCACATACATTTTAGAGTTTTGTTGTATCCTTGCATACACAGAGTTGACATATGTTTCTAAACAACTTTTGTTTGTATTGCACTTGTTTTAAACTGATTTATATTGAAATGAGTTCAGTTATGTTGAGTTGAGTTGAGCCAAGTAAGTTCTTCAGTTTCTTTCAAATTCCTTTCAAGACTATGTTGTAATTTAGCATTCCAACTCGCATACTCGTATATTCAATGTACTAATGTCAATTGGTCTGCATCTTATTATGATGCATATACAGGTAACTAGGATCAGCATTCAGCGCATTGTTGATCCAGTGAGCATTCCAGAGTCTGTTGGTGAGCCTCCTTGCATTCCGAAAGACTCCTTTTATTACTTTCAATTATTTCATTAGTTCATGAGGATGTCATGGGGTTTGTCCCAACATCCATATCATTTATTTTAGATGCTTCATAGACAGTCAGTCAATTAGTAGTTCAGTTGTCTTTATATTATCATTCAAACGTTGTTTACAGACTTCAGTTGCCGTTTTGGCTAAGTTTATATCTCCTTAAAGTTATGTTCTGAGATTATCTTGTTAAGTTAAGTCTTTCGCAGAGTAAGAAAGCCAGGCCAAGGGTTCGCTTGGGGCTAGCAATGGTTCTCGAGTGTCGGCCACGTCCAGGGTGTAGGCTCGGGGCGTGACAAACTTGGTATCAGAGCACAGAGTTTAAGAGTCCTAGGGATTCTATGAAGTCGTGTCTGTAGAGTCCTAGTTATAGGTGTGAAGAGTCCCACATCTATAATTAGGAGGCTGCAACACTTAGGAAAATTTCTCACTTCTTTCACACTCATTTCATGCGTTAGAGTTTGATCTCTAAAAAGTTCCTTCTAATCCGTGTTTGCGCGTGTTTTTAGATAGCCATGCCTCCATGAAGAGCTATCAGAGGTCGTCCTGCTAGACACAATGTTGAGGAACAAGAGTTACCAGATGCACCTGAAGTGCAACCTCAAGGAAAAGTTACCAATTCTGAATTCAGGGAAGTAATCAGGATGCTAAGTCAGGCTATGACTAACCAAGTTGGGCAGCAAAGAGGAGCTAGACAGAAAGAGGCTGATACTTCAAGGATTCGTGAGTTCTTGAGGATGAATCCTCCAAGTTTCACTGGTCCAAGTACTTCTGAGGACCTAGAGAACTTTGTTGATGAACTGAAGAACGTATTTGAGGTTATGCATGTTGCTAATGATGAACGAGTTGAACTAGCTGCGTATCAATTGAAGAATGTTGCTAGGACCTGGTTTGATCAGTGGAAAGAGGGTAGAGTTGAGGATGCACCACCTGCGAGTTGGGCCTGTTTTGAGGAGGCTTTCTTGGGGCATTTCTTTCCCCAAGAACTGAAGAAGGCTAAGGTACGAGAATTTCTTACCCTTAAATAGGAGTCACTAAGTTTTCATGAGTATGGGTTGAAGTTCACCCAACTATCTCGTTATGCTCCGGATATGGTTGGGGACATGAGGAGTAGAATGAGTTTGTTTGTTGCTGGGCTGTCTCGTCTGTCGACTAAGGAAGGTAGGGTTGCAATGCTAATTGGGAACATGGATATATCGAGGTTAATCGTATATATGCATCAGGTTGAGGAAGAGAAGCTAAGGGATAGAGAAGAGTTTAAGAACGAGAGAGCCAAGACAGGGAATGAGTACGGGCAGCAGAAGAGTAGTGCCAACCGGTCATCTTTCCAACAGAAACAGAAGGGACCTGCTCCATCATCTGGTAATACACATGCACCTAAGAACAAAGGTGAGTACAATAGTCAGAATTTCAGAGCTAAACTTACTTATTCTTAGGGTAGCGTGGCACAAGGGGTAGTAAGCCTCAAGCATGCGCCAAATATGGCAGGAACCACTCAGGTACTTGTTGCGAGGGCTCCACTAGTTGTTTCAAGTGTGGTCAAAATGGGCATTTCATGTGAGAGTGTCCAAAGACAGGCAGGGTAATGGTAATGGGGGCAACAGAGCCCAATCTTCTTCAGTTTCTCCACCAAACAGAGCTGGACCTAGAAGGGCTACTTTCGGTACTGGCGGAGGAACAAACTGCTTGTATGCTATCAACAGTCGCCAAGAACAAGAGGATTCACCAAATGTTGTCACTGGTATGATTAAGCCTTTATATTTACTGTTTATGCTTTGCTAGATCCAGGGGAGAGTTTAACCTTTGTAACCCTATATGTTGCTATGAATTTTGATGTTATTACTGAGCAACTTAGTGAACCATTCAGTTTCCTACACCTATCGGTGAGTCCATTCTAGCAGAGAGAGTTTATCGTGATTGTCTCATTTTCATCAATCACATGAGTACCGTGGCTGATTTAATTGAGTTAGACATAGTAGATTTTGATGTCATTCTTGGTATGGAGTGGCTTCATGCATGTTATGCCTTAGTTAATTGTAGAACTCGAGTTGTCAAGTTTCAGTTTCCAAATGAGTCAGTCTTAGAGTGGAAAAGTAGTTCAGCAATGCCTATGAGTCTTTTTATTTCGTACCTTAAGGCAACGAAGTTAGTTTCTAAGGGTTGTGTCAATCACTTAGTCCAAGTTAATGACTCTAGTGTTGAGATACCTCTTATTCAGTCAGTTTCAGTAGTACGAGAGTTTCCAGAAGTCTTTCCTGACGATCTTCCCGAAGTCCCTCTTGAAGAGAGATAGACTTCGGTATAGATCTTCTTCCAGATACTCGTCATATATCTATTCCGCCATATAGGATGGCACCAGAAGAGTAGAAAGAGCTCAAAGAGTAGTTAAAGGATCTATTAGATAAGGGCTTTATTTGACCAAGGGTCTCACCTTGGGGCGCTCTGGTCTTGTTTGTGAGAAAGAAAGATGGTTCCCTTAGGATGTGTATAGATTACCGTCAGTTGAACAAGGTTACCATCAAGAACACGTATCCTCTTCCAAGGATTGATGATCTTTTCGATCAGCTTCAAGGTGCTTCTTGTTTATCTAAGATTGATCTCAAATCTGGCTACCATCAGTTAAAAGTAAGGGAGTGTGATATTCCCAAGACAGCATTCAGGACCCGTTATGGTCATTATGAGTTTTTGGTCATGTCGTTCTGTTTAACTAATGCACTTGCAGCGTTCATGGACCTTATGAATAGAGTGTTCAAACCTTATTTAGATATGTTTGTAATCATCTTCGTTGATGACATACTAATTTATTCAAGGAATGAAGAAGATCATGCTAGTCATCTCATAATAGTTCTTAAGACTTTGAAAGATAAGGAGTTATATGCTAAGTTCTCTAAATGTGAGTTTTGGCTTGAGTCTGTGGCATTCTTAGGCCATATTGTGTCTGGAGAGGGAATTAAAGTTGATACTCACAAAATTGAGGCAGTGCAGAATTGGCCCAGACCCACATCTCCAACTAATATTAAGAGTTTCTTGGGTTTGGCTGGCTATTATAGAAGGCTTGTATAGGGGTTCTTGTCAATTTCATCCCCTTTGACAAGTTAACTCAGAAGACAGTTAAATTTCAATGGTTTGAAGCTTGTGAGAAAAGTTTTCAGGAATTGAAAAAGAGGTTGACTATTGCCCCAGTTTTGACCTTACCAGAAGGTACTCAGGGTTTTGTGGTGTATTGTGATGCATTTAGAGTTGGTTTGGGTTGTGTGTTAATGCAGAATGACAAAGTTATAGCTTATGCCTCTAGACAATTGAAAGTTCATAAGAAGAACTATCCAACCCATGACTTAGAGTTGGTTGCCGTAGTATTTGCTTTGAAGATATGGCGTCACTATTTGTGTGGTGTTTATGTTGATGTATTCACTAATCACAATAGCCTTCAATATATGTTCACTCAGAAAGAGCTAAATCTTAGACAAAGGAGGTGGTAAGAAATACTCAAGGATTATGACATGAGTATTCTTTATCACCCATGTAAGGCTAATGTTGTTGCTGATGCCTTAAGCAGGTTGTCTATGGGTAGTACCACCCATGTTGAGAAAGAAAAGAGAGAGTTAGCAAAAGATGTGCATAGACTTGCACGCCTGGGAGTCAGACTCCTGGATTCCACAGAAGGAGGAATAGTGGTGATGAATGGGGATGAATCATCATTAGTGTCAGAAGTAAAAGGCAAGCAAGACCAAGACCCCATTTTACTTGAATTGAAGGCAAATGTTCATAAGCAAAAAGTATTAGCTTTTGAACAAGGGGGAGATGGCGTACTGAGATATCAAGGTAGATTGTGTGTACCAATGGTGGATGGACTCCAAGAGAGGATCATGGAGGAATCTCATAGCTCCAGATATTTCATTCATCCGGGTTCCACAAAGATGTTTCATGATTTGAAAGAGGTGTATTGGTGGAATAGTATGAAGAAGGGCATTGCAGAATTTGTTGTTAAGTGCCCAAATTGCCAACAAGTTAAAGTAGAACACCAAAGGCCCGGTGGTTTGGCTCAGAATACAGAACTTTCAGAATGGAAGTGGGAGATGATTAATATGGATTTCATCACAGGTTTACATAGGTCTCACATGCAGCATGATTTTATTTGGGTGATTGTCGACAAAATGACAAAATCAGCCCACTTTTTATCGGTGAAGACTACTCACTCAGCAGAAGATTATGCCAGGTTGTATATTTATGAGGTGGTAAGACTTCATGGAGTCCCAGTCTCCATTATTTCAGACAGAGGTGCGCAATTTACTGCACAGTTTTTGGAAGTCATTCCAAAAAGGTTTGGGTTCAAAGGTGAACTTAAGTACCGCATTTCATCCTCAGACAAATGGGCAAGCAGAGCGCACTATCCAGACTTTAGAGGAAATGTTGAGGACGTGCGTGATCAATTTCAAGGGTAATTAGGATGATCACCTACCTCTCATCGAGTTCGCTTACAACAATAGTTACCACTCTAGCATCCAGATGGCTCCATATGAAGCTTTTTATGGGAGAAGATGCAGATCTCCTATTGGGTGGTTTGAAGTTGGTGAAGCAAGGTTGATAGGACCAGATCTAGTTCATCAAGCTATGGAGAAGGTGAAAGTGATTCAAGAGAGATTGAAAACGGTGCAGAGTCGTCAGAAATCCTACACTGATGTTAGGAGAAGAGCGTTAGAGTTCGAAGTAGATGATTGGGTATATCTAAATGTTTCACCCATGAAGGGTGTTATGAGGTTTGGTAAAAAGGGGAAACTTAGTCCCCGATATATTGGACCTTATCGAATATTCAAGAGGATTAGCAATGTAGCTTATGAGTTCGAGCTACCACAAGAGTTAGCTGCGGTTCATCCGGTGTTTCACATCTCCAAGTTGAAGAAGTGCATGGGCGATCCTTCATTGATCATACCAACTGAAAATATTAAGATCAAGGATAGCTTATCTTGTGAGAAGATTTCGGTTCAGATTCTAGATCACCGAGTTCGCAAGTTGACAACAAAAGAGGTAGCATCAGTCAAAGTCCTTTGCAGGAATCAATTTGTTGAGGAAGCTACTTGGGAAGATGAAGAGGACATGAAGAAGAGATATCCACATCTCTTTGAGTCCGGAGAAAATGCAGACCAAGGTACTAATTTTCTTCTTAGTACTTTTTAAATTATGAGTGAGCATGTTGTTTGTTTGCATTTGCTTGTTGGGTGTTTGAACTTGATATTACCACCCTTAGCCTAGTAGCAGAAATCTCATTTGAGGACGAATGTTCCCAAGGGTGAGATATTGTAACATCTCGCAATTCGAAATAACTAGGAAAAAGCTAATAATTGGAAATAGCCATTTTTGGAAAGAATGAAAATCTGGAAAAATTTGTTTAAGTTAGGAAAAGTTGAGTTTTGGCCAATTTCAAACGGCCATAACTTCTAGCTCAGGATAATTTAGAGGTACTTCTAGATATGGTAGGAAATATCTTGGAATGATCTTTCCAACGCTGCTGAGTTTGCGCAATTCTGAGTTCTTATGAGTGAGTTACGCCCATTGGAAGTTGGGCTTTTCCAATAAGGAAATGTCCAATCCAGATTTTTGAAGGGTATTTCAGTCCTTTCCTTACCCAATTAATTTAATTCATTTTAGTGAATTAATTAAGGGTTCAAATCAGAATGAGATCAGTTTAGTCAATTGGAAATTCACGCTAGGGCTTGGAGAAAAGAGAAAAGAGGTGAAAGGAGAAGAAAATCTGAGATTTCACTAAGATCGTGCGATTTGGTGGTGGATTTCGCCAAGGAAATAATCTTACAAGGTATGTGAGTCTTTCATAGCGTTAGGTTCCTTCACCCACGCGCCAAACATGTTTAGTTCAGCGAAATTAGTCCTAAAAGAGCTTGAAAGTTGATGTTCTTGACATGTATTCTTGAATTTGAATGTCGTTATTGAATTGGGCTGAATTGAGGAGTTTCTGATATCACGTTGAATTTTAGAGTTGTTTTGATTTAGGTTCTAGAGTACATATGTTGGATATCGGAATTTAAAATGAATTTGGGATCAATAGTCGAGTTTAGGCGAATAAAGGCTGGAAAATGAAGAAGGACAAGTTGAGCAGATTTTGGCACGCAAGTCTGTGTCACGGACTTATTCCCCTAGTGACCAAAAATTTTCTCCGCGTCGCGGTTAAGACACGGACTCCTCTATCTCAAAATTTAACTTTACGAGTAATTATTTAAAACACCTCCGCGTCGCGGACTTGTTCCAAGACGGTGATTTCGTGACTTTTCTCATGTTTAGCTATTTAAGATCATTCCTAAACATCATGTGATCCTTCTTATCACAAATCAAAATTCTTGAATCCATAATTCAATTCAAGGACCAATTAAGAGTCAAATCAAGAGCAGTTAAGATCAAAGTCTACAGAAGTTCTTAAAGTTTTCCAAAAGTCTTTTGCAAACGTTTTAACTTTGTTTTAAGACTTAAGTTTTGAGTTCAGTAAAGAGTAAAGCTTGAAGTTCATTTCTTCAAAAATATATGGGGACTATATATTCCCAAAGGGTTTAAAATGTTTTTACATTTAAACAAGAAAGGAAACCTCAATTTCCAAAGAGCCTTCGGGCTAGTTTTCAGAAAAGAGTAATCGTTTTCTAAATGAAGCAAGAGGGGAAACTTTGATTTCCAAGATAGCCTTTGAGCTAAGTTTTGAGTACTAATCTCAAATCACAGAAGAAGTATGTTTATTTTTAAAACATAAGAGCTAATATTATATCATATATTGGGAGTAGTATAGAGCACCGATATGGGGGAGCGTTCACAGAACCCACAGCCCCCATAAACCATGTAGCCATCATGGGTAGAAAAGGGTCATACTTTTTAGATGAACCCTTAGTGCTTTTTAGCATAGACTAGTTGATCCACTTAGTAGTTTAGGTTCTACACCCTCGGAAAGGAATAGGACGGCCCTGGCAACGTGAAGCAAAATGTTGTATCATCACAATAGCTCTTACGTGATGGTTGTCGGTTAGAGAACCTCCCACAACAGTAATTGTATTCTTATATACATGATTTGTATTTTCACATACATTTCATAGTTTGGTTGTATCCTTGCATACACACAGAGTTGACATAATGTTTTTAAACAACTTTTCTTTATATTACACTTCTTTTAAACTGCTCTATATTGAAATGAGTTCAGTTATGTTGAGTTTAGTTGAGCCAGGTAAGTTCTTCAGTTTCTTTCAGATTTCTTTCAAGCATATGTTGCATTTTAGCATTCAACCTCGCATACTCGATCATTCAATGTACTGATGCCAGTTAGCCTGCATCTTATTATGATGCAGATACAGGTAACTAGGATCGGCATTCAGCGTATCGTTGATCTAGTGAGCATTCCAAAGTCTGTTGGTGAGCCTCATTGCATTTCGGAGGACTCCTTTTATTGCTTTCAATTATTTCATTAGTTCATTAGGATGTCATGGAGTTTGTCCCGACATCCATTTCAGTTGTTTTAAAGGCTTCATAGACAGTCAGTCAGTTAGTAGTTCAGTTGTCTTTTTATTATCATTCAAACGTTGTTTACGGACTTCAATTGCCATTTTGGCTAAGTTTATGTCACGACCCTTCCGAAATACATAAACCAATAACTTACGAGATTTTTACGCATATATTTTCCTCACGCTAGTAACATAATATACAACAAATATTATCAATTTCTGAGTACCCAACCAAGTGGTTCAAGCTTCATACAACCATTCAAAATAAGTAGTAAAATTAATATTACATAACTTGGGTTTACACACCCCAAATGAACAAAACAAGTAACTATACTTATATTACAAACCATTGTGACATAATCCGATTAGTCCTCAAAATTTCATGCAAATATACAACACATAGGTCATGTATAAGTCTCAAAGTTTATACAAAATATAGATGTCTATATGCAAATGTGATCTTCTTTAAAGTTCTCAAAATTTCCATCTCCAATGGCCAGCTTCAGGCCTCCTCTCGATCATTCCCTACGATAGAAACAACTATTGTTAAGCATATAGCTTAGTGGTGTAAAAACTATAGGTTCGGAGTCCTCAAAACTCACCAAGCTACTTTTTTCAAGTCAATGAGCAGCATACTTGTACATAATAAATAAATCAAGTAACAATATATAACAAGTATCAAGTTCGATATTCAAAGATACAAATGTCAAGAACGCTCATAGCATCATTTTCCAAGAGATTCAATAACAAGGATCGCGCCCAATATATACCTCATGTCGTCACACCGGGCACAAGAAAGTATCAAGAAGGGCCAACGCCCTGAATCAAGAAGGGTCACAGCCAATAATCAAGAGAACCAAGAACCATGTTAAAAATGGCTTTCTAGTTCGTACTTAAAATGGACAACTTTCATTCTTAAGACGGACTAAAAATCCAAAGTCAAGATGGCAAATGATCCGAATCAAGAGGCATGCCAATAGTGACAGAGTCACAGCCACAAGAAGGACAAGGTCCCAACAAGAGTGCCAAGTGATCAAACAATCCGTACAAGTGGGCGAGTTACACAAGCATCATATCAACACGACAATGCAAAGTGACAAGAGGTAACCAAGATATCAAGATAAACTTCCAGATATACCAGTAGTTAACAGAGTGCAAGTACAAGTTTATACACAAACCTCAATACTTTAGCGTAGCAACAGTCCAACACAACTCCCCGAGTTCAAACCGTAGACCAACCAACGTATCAAGGTCCTCAACTTGTTCACAAGTATATACAACCTTAAAAATACAATTAAATAACTTCTTTAATTCCTAATATCTCAATAATGTTGAAATAAACCAGGATTATCATCACAAGTAAGCTTAGCCCGTACAGAAACGACTCTGCTACAAACAGTGATTCTGGCCAGTCTAGTACCCCATATTGCAACTTAAATTTGAAATGGAAAATGGCAAAAATAGACTTTATAACCTTCATAAAAGATGTAGATACAGCTCTTAAAATTGCAACGCAATAAGAATCACCGAAAATTACATTTTGTACAAAACGATATCATCGATACACTAACAGTTGTTCATACAGGATTTTTAAATCCTAAATCTGGACAGAACTTGTCCTGTATTGCGTCCCATATTTCGAATCCATAACAGCTAAATTAGACTTTATAACCTCATGAAAGTTGTAGATACATCTCTTAAGATTGCACCACAACAAGAATCACCAAAAAATACATTTTGTACAAAATATATCATAGATACACTAACAGTTGTTCATACAGAATTTTTAAATTCGAAATTTGGACAGAACTTGTCCTGTGTTGAGTCCCATATGTCGAATTCATAACAGCTAAATTAGAGTTTTACATAAGCATAAGAGTTGTAGGTATATGAATTATCTTTCCAAATCATATTTATTCACAGTAAACTAAGCTCTAGAGAACGAGATATACATAAATTACCAAACACTACCCAGCTCCGAAACAGATTTCAGCACTTACCAACAAAATAGTGCGTGTCTCCAATTCCAGCCAAAAGACCAAGTTTTTCTCTTGTGATTTTGAAGAACAATTGGTAAGCTAGGGTTCTAAGATTCCAAGTCTTCAAGATCCACGAAATTCCCTAGAGAAGTGTTAAAATATATATCCACACAAGGGATGTTTATCCCTTGGACAGTTGTCCTTCAAAGGCTGCCCAAAATAGTATTGTGTGCTGCCCAAAATGCATACATATACACCTATATCTATATATCCTTCACCTCCTTTTAAAAGTATACAATATTCTAATTATACTATTACGTAAATACCCCAATACAATCCCATAAATTACGATATAATTTATGCTAAGCAAGCTAGCAATTATCACAACATTTCAAGTTCCCAAAATGAGAATAAAACATATTGAAGTAATTTAGCGACGGTAAATAGACATGCGACTCTTTTTTAGTATTTTAGGGGTCTTACAGTTTATATCTCCTAAAAGTTATGTTTTGAGATTATTTTGTTAAGTTAAGCTGAGTAAGTAAGCCAGGCCAAGGGTTCGCTTGGGGCCAGCATTGGTTCTCGAGTGTCGGCCACATCCAGGGTTTAGGCTCGGGGCGTGACATAAAAACTATCATACCTCAATGACAAAAGATTGCCTTAAATGGTGGAATTGGAGACTTGCCTTTGAACCCTAGGTTGAACCCTTCTTCTTCTTCAAGTTTCTAGAGAGAAATATTTTGGAGAGGAAGAACTTGATCTTCTTTGGTAAATTTAAGAGAATGACTTCATTGGGTAAATTTTGGGGTTAACATCACTTATATAGGGGTCCTAGGTAAGGACAAAACAACGTAGTATCATAATAAAATAATTAGGAAAAGACCCAACTAACCCTGGCTTACAGCTGACGTGAACCTCCAGATGGAGTCCCATACAAGCCGTCTAGGGTTCCACGAGCTGTTTGGGAAGTCGCGATCCCTAGACCAGTGGCTTGGAATGGCTCTAAGCTGCTTTAGCCCACCACACGACCACCATCACGACCCGTTTGGCTCTTCCAAGCATACTGCATATTCCTTCACGGGCACCACCACGAAACCTGACAGTTTGCCCATCTAGACGCGTCGAAAGGCTGGCGTCTGATGGGTCCATTGGGTAGAGCATGGGTTACAAATGCTAAATTAGGGAACTGTTAAAGGGAGAACTATCAGTTAGAAAGATGTTCGTTAAGTTGGGAAGAGACAAGTATTTGACAACTCAGGTACATAGAAAGTTAGAAAATACTCATGTCCATTAATTAAAAGTGACTAAATAAGCAAAAGGAAAATTAAAGAGATTGTACATGGATTAGGAACTCATCAAAAGATGATGAAATGATGGAGATTGAAGAAGAAGCAAACCAAAATGCCATAGTATAGTATTTTCTCATTTTCCTTAAATCAATCAACAATCACTCCAATAGTTGAGTCTTCCCCTTCCGAATCACTTTCAAACCCACAATCTATGCACAAGCAAGTATTCTCAATAAACTTCTAGAAACAACAATACCCACATCAGTTTCTCTTGAAAAGTAGGTCAATCAACACAAACCCCAATTCTGAAAATAAGGATTGAATCCAAAATTTAATACTTGAAAACATTATCAAGGCTTTAGGAACTCATTAGGGAAAATCATTTCGAAAAAGGACTTTAAATCAGTTCACAAACTTCATTTTAGTAAACTCTTATGTTCTTAAATATTATCCCAAAATTTCTCATTTCAAAAGCTTGATTTGAACACATAAATCCATAAATAATAATGAGTAATTGAAGATTTAGATTTAAGAATTGTTACCTAAAAGATTTTACTTGAAAATCTAGCCCAAAGCTCCCAAAACTCAAAAATGGTGAGTGGGGTTGAAACCCTGATTTTAGAAAACATTCTGCTCAGGTCATAGATGATCATCGCGATCGCAACCTTGGGTCACATAATTGTGATGAATAAGGCATTCAACTCATTAAAGTTGACCAACTCAATCCCGGTGAGGCCCACAAAATCGCGATGCACCCCAAGATGATGTTATGTGATCGCGATGACCAAAATGGTCATGCACCAGAACTAGAAACCAACCAAACTCAAAATCATCGAAAGGACTCAGAGGATTCATTTGGAACCCTGTACACACAAACCAGATGAGAAAATCGATTAAATTCAATGTTCCAAACTTGATGGAATAGCCAAAAGATGAATATGAGATATCCTTGACCCAACATTCGTGAAAACCACAAGAAACTAACTCACGCATAAAAAGGCTAAAACAAACTCAGGGCCTCTCAAAAATCAATGAAGATCACACTTAGGCCTAAAATCATCCCCCAAATCCAAAGGAACTCTCAAAATACTAATTCGAGCATCCGAAACCCAAATATTGACAAAAGTAACCCCAAAGGCAAAACTTCCACAATTTCACAACTTAGGACCTAGAATCCTCAAAAAGACTTAAAATCAGAAACCGACAACTCTCACGGATCATATTTCATATTTTGGGTCTGATGGAATCGACGGAATCCCATTTTGACACTCAAGAATCCAAAAGACACCGAAAATCACTTTTTAACAACTTACCCTTTCAAACTTAAGACTTACCAAATTCTCAACTTTTCACTCAAAGTTTAAAATCAACTTTTCAAACTCAATTAAAAATTACTCAGGGTCGACATCATGAGGGGAACAATAATTTCTATGAAAAAACCAAAAATGACTGACCGGGTCATTACATTATACACCACTAAAAACCATGTTTGTCCTCAAACATAAGGCAAAAGAAAGTACCTGGAGCTTCGAAAGATGAGGATATATACCTCGCATATTTGACTCTATCTCCCAAGTGTCCCACTAACCAAACGATGCTGCACCTTCACTGAAGCAATCACTTTGGTCCTAAGATTTCGAACCTGTCTATCCAAGATGGCTATAGGTTTTTACTCAAAAGATAAATATGGACCCAACTCAACTGAATCAATGGAAAGTACATGTGACTCATCTAACACGTACTTCCAAAGCATGGAAACATGAAACACGGGATACACAATCGATGTGGTGGCGACAAATTATAGGCCACCTCTCCCACACGACTCAAAATCTCAAAGGGTCCAATGAATCTAGGTCTAAGCTCTCCCTTCTTTCTAAACCTCATCACACCCTTCATGGGTGAGACTCAGTGCCAAACATGATCACTCTCTATGAATACTAGGGCCCGAATTCTCTGATCCACATAAATTTTCTGTCAACTCTGCTCTATCAACATTCTACCCTGGATCATACAAACCTGCTCCACAACATCTCTAAGTAAGTCTGTGTCTAATGAATACATCTCAACTGAATAAAACCATCTGATCAGAGATCTACACCGCCCCTACAACGCCTCAACAGAGACCATCTAAATATTAGAATCATAATTGTTATTGTAGGCAAACTCTTCTAAGGGCAAATGTTGATCCCATTTAGCACCAAATCAGTCACACAAGCTCGAAGCATAACCTCTAATAACTAAATTGTCCGCTCGGACTGACCATCTGTCTGAGGGTGGAAGGTTGTACACATATTTAGCCGAGTGCCCAAACCGTGCTGCAATGCCTTCCAAAAATGGGACATGAACAAAGAACCTCAATTAGAGACAATAGAAATCAAGACTCCTTGCAACCTCACAATATGATTGATATAAAGCTCAGCTAATTTCTATGTCGTATACCTCACCCCAAACTAGGATGAAATGGGCGGACTTGGTCAACCTATCAACAACCATCCAAATGGAGTCATAACCACCCATGGTGGTTGGCAGTTCCACAACAAAGTCTATAGTGATCTGCTCCCATTTCCAAGTAGGAATCAACATCATTTGAGATACACCTCCAAGCCGTTGGTGCTCACACTTGACCTGTTGAAAAGTCAAGCACCTTGAAACAAAATTTGCAACATCCCTCTACATACCACGACTCCAACATTGTTGGCTCAAGTCATGATACATCTTCGTCACATACAGATAGATGGAATATCGGGAACAATGGGCCTCCTCTTAATTAGTCTAATCAACTAGCCCACATTGGGCACACAAATCATGTCTCCAATCCTCAAGACACCATCAAAATCAAGGATAGCTTCCTTGGCTTCCCTTCTCCTCACCTTGTCTCGAATAAGATACAACTTTTCGTCATCAAACTGACGCTCACGAATCCGCTCAACTAAGGAAAAATGAACCTCAATAAAATTAATCAAACCACTCATCTCCTTATAATCCCATAACCGAATGAGACTGTTGGCTAACCTCTTAAAATATCTAGCCAATGGTCACTCCTCCACACTAATAGCGGCAAGAATGCCCATGCTAGAAGTCTCCTCAAAGCATCGGCCACCATATTAGCCTTCCCCGGATGATACAAGATGGTGATGTCATAGTCCTTTGGTAGCCCAAACCATCTATGTTGCCTGAAGTTTAGATCTCTCTGAATAAAAATATATTGAAGACTTCGATGGTCCGTGCAGACCTAACAATGAACCCCATAAAAATAATGTCGTTGTAGCTTAAGCACAAACACTATGGTTGCCAACTCTGAATCATAGGTAGGATAGTTTCTCTCATGGGCCTTCAATGGTCTAGAAGCATAGGCAATCACCTTACCCTTCTGCATCAAAACACCACCTAACTCGACTCTAGAAGCATCGCAATAAATGGAGAAATCCACACCCTTCTCGGTAAAGTCAAAACAGGAGCCGACGTTAAAAAGGCCTTCAGCTTCTGAAAGCTCTCTTTCACACTCATCATGTAACATCCCAAAAATTTCTAAGTTAAGACTCGAGCCATTCTTCATTTGTGAATAAGATTACACCAAGTTTTTCTAAACCTTTTAGGTTTTTAGGTTACTAGATGTAAGACCTAAGATTTCAAAAATAACAAAAGAAAAATTCGTTCAAGTCACCCATCAGTTTTTAGTTTTGGGTCAACTTCAATCGACCATATCTTTTACAACATAGAGAGTAAGGTGGCCTATGACTTACCAAATTGAAGGTATTTGAGTCCTCATTCCAACGCCACCAAGTTTTCTTAATTTCAAGATCAGAGTAAAAATTTATGTTTGTTTGAGTGAATCCTCTCTATTTAAGACACGCCATATGTTTGTAGAAGGGTATTTTATTCTTTTCCTTTTTCCTACTAAGACTATCCACATTTTTCCTCACCTAATTATGGGTCTAATCAGATGCTAAACCATTTTTGGTCATTCCTAAACACTTAGAGAAATAAGAGAAGAGTTCAAGAGGAGAAAGAGCTAGGTTTTGAGCATTTGTCAAGATTCTGTTGATTTTCGCCAAGAACAGATTCTTTCCAGGTATGTAAGGCTTCCCACACAGATTTTACCATACATCTAATTTATCCGCAAAATTGTTGTATCTAAAGGGTTCTTGCATAGTTCTTGAGTTTGATTGAATTCTTTAACAATGGACAATGTGAATTCTTTTATATTGTTTCAAGGAGGTTTTCAAGAGAAATTCTATGAATATTTGTTTGTTTTGAGAATCAAGAATAGGTTAGGAGGAATCATTCAATTCTAAACGAGTTAGAACCTTAAATTGAGAAGAAAAATTCATCGATTTTCTTGGTAGGGGGTTGGGGAGGTGTGCCATCCACAGTGCCAAGGCTGAACTTCACTAGTTCAGCCCCTGGCTCGACACACCAGCAGTGCATGAAGGACTAACTTTTGAAGTTCAGGCCATAAGGCAACATGCCACCAGTGCGCCAGGGTCGCCTGGTCCTTTTTCTTTCAACGCTTCTTTCCGAACGTGTTCCTTTAAATTGTGACTACATTCTCCTCTTTGTATTAGCTCCTAAAGGCCTCGTTAATCCTTGAGAGATCCTACATGTATTAATCACATGTCTTAATTCACATTCCAAACTAAAGTGAGTTTAAGAGAAAAGTATAAGAGCTTTTATTGAATTGATATGAAATAAGTCGATAAAGTCTAAATCCAATTTCAAAAATTCGAAAGCGGTAAATGCGCGAGTTCCTGATCCTTTCTAAAACTCTATTCCAAATTTTTGAATTGCTATATGTTATACATTAAGGTTCTAGAGTTGATTTGTTCATGTCTATATTTCAGCATAAACCCTATGAATTGAGTATTGTTGATATGAGTAGTACCGTTGAATTTTTAGTTGTTAAGTTCTAAGTATTGAGTTTCATATATTGTCATTGAGATCCTTAAGTTGATTCATTCATGTCTATATTTCAGCATGAACTCTATTTTGAGTTATAAATCTTGGGAATCTTTTAAAGCCAATATTTAAGTTTAAAACTGAGTTTTTGAGAAAAGTTTAAATAGACATTTTAAGTAGAGTTTAAGGGAACTAATTATTCACAAATATATCATTTTTACATGGAGAAAAGATAAAACTTTGATTTCTAAATATAGTTTATGAGTTCAAAGGTATTTTAGAGTGGTTACCTCTTTTAATAGGATAGTTTGAGCAATATCTCAAACTAGAGAAAGAGTATGTTTTACACATTTAAGCATGAGTATATATTATTGGGAGTAGTATTGAGCATCGATATGGGGATAAGTTTAGACAACACAAAGTCCTCATAAACTATGAATGCCAATATGGGTAAAGGATCATACTTTTGAGATGAATCCTTACTGCCTCCGGGAAGAGCTTAGTGAATCCACTTAGATGAGATGCTCTATATCCCGACAAGGTATATGATAGTTCTGGCAGAATGGGCGAGACGGTGTATCATCTCATAGCTCATAGTGATGGTTGTCGCTTAGAGAATCTCCCAAATAAGAGTAAAAGGTATTTTTATTATATTTCTATATACATTCTTGAGTTGATATCTTTCATTTATGAAGCTTTAATCATGAAAATCTTTTATTACTGCTTTTGTAATGAGTTTAGTTGAGGTGAGTACTTTTCCAGTCTTGTCACTTCAGTTATCTACATTTTTAGTTCTCCTTGCATACTCATATATTCAATGTATTGATGTCATTCGACATGTATCCTTTTATGATGCAGATACATGTGTTCAGGATTATCAACAGGTGCTTCATTGGGATCACTCTACACTCTAGTTAGCTTTTGGTGAGCCTCCTTGTATTCTGGACTACTTCACATTTACTTTTAGTTTAGTAGCTTTAAGATGTCGTGGGTCTTTTCCCGATATTTCTTTTTAATAGTAGAGGCTTCATAGATAGTTATAGTTGAGGAGTCTTTCAGTATTTACTTTCTTTTGAGTTGTTTTACAAACCATAAGTATTTCTCTTGAGTATTTTTCGGACCTTATGAGTTGAGTAATTGATTTTAACGAATTTAATGTAGTTTTAACCTTATGTATTCTTCAGTTTTCCTTCCATTTGTAGTCATCCAGGATGAGGGTTCTCTTGGAGATCAGCAATGGTTCTCGAGTGCCGGCCACGTCCAAGGTGTAGGCTTGGGTCGTGACAAACTTGGTATCAGAGCACAAAGTTAAAGTGTCCGAAGGTGTCTATGAAGTCGTATCAATAGGATCTTATTTATGGTTGTGAGGAATCTTAGTACCGGTATATGGAGAGTTCAGTAGCCATAAGATAAGTGTTTCATGAGTATTAGAGTAAGCAAATGTAAACAAGTTTAGAGATGATGGAATAGATCCATAAGTTTAAACTATTAGTGATAGACCTAAGGGGGAGATGATAAGATGATAAACCAAGTCAAGTGTTGAGAATTAGATAGTAATGTGTTCAGGAAGAGTTAAAGTGATATATCAATCCATTCATTCTTTAGCGTATCCATCAAAGTGCAATCATTACAACATCTTCTTGATATTTTTAATATCAGAATTGTGTCTATGACCTATGCTCATACACTTCAGAGGGATTCACATCAATGCTTAGTTTCTAGAATGAGGGGCAAAGACTTTAGCCCATTGATCTCAATATCACTCCATAAAGTTATGGATATCAACTGCATAATATGAACCTATTCATATAAGCACTCATGTCTCATAGTATTCTCAGTATTGCAAATTCATTATTTGATCTCAATGGCTAGCAACATAATGTTATGTCATGCATATTCTTATATCAGAACTCTTGAATGAATTGTGCGTATGATCTTTCGCCCTAAAGCTCATTCGATGATCGTTTTTTGTTAGAGAGTGATATTGATGATGGTAGTTGAGTGATGATAGAAGGAGAAGGTTGATGTTTCTTATGTTGGTAGCAGTTCTCTGCTTAATCCATCTAAGATTATAAAAGTCGAGAAAGGATGAATGAAGTTTTACTACGCGTAATTATTAGGTGAGAGTAGTTTGTTAGCTCCTGATAGTAATGCATGAAATTACAATTGATACAGATGACGAGAGAAGGAGGAATTATTAGGAGGATTTGTTGGTAGGAGTCCATGGATTGACTGTAATACTAGGCTTAAATGTGGTGTTGTTACAGGTGGATGAGTATATGATGCATTAGATGCCTCTTGACTAGGATTCAAAGTTTTGTTGAATGTAGTGATAAGAAGTAGTATTCTTAGGATCAGATTCCCTATAGAGGCATAGGACTTGAATCTTGTGGTTTAGATTAGTATAAAAATCTCATGTTTAACATCTTATGAATTAGAGATTTGGCTTAAACACATTAAGAGCAGTCAGTTTAACTTAGACCTTGGTAAGGGTAGTCGTGAACCCTTCTAGGAGTTATGAGTTGTAGCTAATGAGGTGTGGTATTTAGAAAGGTGAGCATAGTTGAAGAGTGCTGCTAAGCTTAAAAGCTACCAGTCATATCAGTCAAGGATAATATTTCTACTCTTACTTCATACTCAGATACCTTTGTTTCAAGTAAAGATAGCTTCATATAGAGAGTGACTAGGTTCAAACTCATATCGTTCTTGACTTATGTGCCAAGACTGTTCCAAACTCTTAGTAGGAATAAGTTCCACCTATGTTAGTAGGAAAGTTTAGAAGTTAGAAAGATAGTAAGAGTAACTCCTTTCCATTCTCAGTCCAACAGTCATTCGAGGACGAATGATCCCCAAGGGGGAGATATTGTAACATCCCATAAAATTTTAAGTTAAGATTCGAGTCATTCTTCATTTGGGAAAAAGATTTTACCAAGTGATTCTAAAGTTTTTTGGTGTTAAGGTCACTAGATGTAACACCTCGGATTTCAAAAAGAACTAAAGAAAAATTTGTTCAAGTCACCCATCAATTTTTAGTTTTGGGTCAACTACAATCGATCATATCTTTTAGCACATAAAAAGTTAGGTGGCCCAGCTACCAAATTGAAGGTCTTTGAGTCCTCTTTCCAACAACACCAAGTTTGCTTAATTTTGAGCTCAGAGTAAAAAGTTATACTTGTTTGAGTGAAGCCTCACTGTTTAAGGCATCTCATATTATAGAAGGGTATTTTGGTCTTTTCCTTTCTACTACTAAGCCTAGCAATGTTTTTACTCACCCAATTAAGCGTTTGTCAACATTTCATCGATTTTCGCCAACAAAATTATTCTTTGCAGGTATATAAGGCTTCACATAGTGATGGACTTGTTCTTCCTCACGCCATACATCTAATTTATCCGCAAAATCATTGTATCTAAAGGATTCTCGCATATTTCTTGAGTTTGGTTCAATTTTTTTAACAATGGAGGTTGTGAATTCTTTTATATTGGGGATCGTTGGTAAGAGTCATGTTTCGAGGAGGTTTGTATGAGAAATTCTATGATTTTGTATTGGATTTGAGAATCAAAAAGAGTTTAGGAGCAATCATTCAATTGAAAACGAGTTGGGACCCTAAATTAAGAGGGAAAATTCATCAGTTTTTTGGGTAGGGGGCTGGTGCGGTGCACCACCCATAGCACCAAGGCTGAACTTCAGTAGTTCAGGCCCTGGCATAACATGTCAATAGTGCGCCAAGGCCTGATTTCTGAACTTAAGGACCTGGGGCGACGCGCCACTAGTGCGCCAGGGTCGCCTGGTCCTTTTTCTTTTCGAACATGTTCTTTTGAATCGTGACTACGTATTCCTCTCTGCATTAGCTCCTAAAGGCTCCATTCATCCTTGAGATATCCTACATGTCTTAATTCACATTCCAAACTAAAGTGAGTTTAAGAGAAAAGTACAAGAGCTTATTGAGTTGATTTTGAGTTCTTAAGTTCCTGATCCTTTTTGAAACTCTATTCCTAAGTTTTTGAATTGCTATATGTTATGCATTGAGGTTCTTGATTTGATATGTTCATGTATATATTTCAGCATAAATCGTATGAATTGAGTATTCTTGAGATGATTAGTATTGTTGAGTTTTGAGTTCTTGAGGTCTTGAATTTCCTATATTGTCATTGAGATCCTTAAGTTGATTCATTCATGTCAATATTTCAGCATGAACTATATTTTGAGTTATAAATCTTGAGAATCTTTTAAATCCAACACATGAATTTTAAACTGAGTTTTTGAGGAAAGTTTAAAGAGAGTACAGTTTAAGGGAACTTAGTATTCCCATATGTATCATTTTTACATTGAAAAAAGAGAAACTTTGATTTCTAAAGAGAGTTTATGAGTTCAAAGGTATTTCAGAGAAGTTACCTTTTTTAAGAGGATAGTTTGAGCAATTATCTCAAACCAGAGTAAGAGTATATTTTACACATTTAAGTAGGAGTATATATGGGGAGTAGTATTGAGCACCGATATGGGGATGAGTTCAGACAACTCAAAATCCTCATAAATCATGCATGCCAACATGGGTAAAGAATCATACGTTTTAGATGAATCATTAGTGCCTTCGGGCAGATCTTAGTGGATCATCTTAATTGAGGTGTTCTATACCCCGACAAGGTATATGACAGTTCTGGCAGAGTGAGCGAGATGCTTTATCATCACATAGCTCATAGTGATGGATGTCGGTTATAGAATCTCCCAAATAAGAGTAAAGAGTGTTTATATTGTATTTTTATATACATATCTGTCATTTATGAGTCTTTAAACATGTAAATCATTTGTTACTACTTTTCTAATGAGTTGAGTTGAGTTTAGTACTTTTCCAGTCTTGTCAGTTCAGTTATCTATGTTTTCAGTTCTCCTTGCTTACCCGTACATTCAATGTACTGATGTCATTCGACCTGCTTCCTTTTATGATGCAGATACAAGTGTTCAGTATTATCAACAAGTGCTTCATTGAGATCACTCTACACTCCAGTTAACTTTTGGTGAGCCTCCTTATATGCTGGAGGATTTCACATTTACTTTCTATTTAGTAGCTTTGAGATGTCGGGGGTCTTGTACGATATCCCTATTTAATAGTAGAGGCTTCATAAATAGTTATAGTTGAGGAGTCTTTCAGTATTTACTTTCTTTTGAGTTGTTTACAAACTATAAGTATTTCTATCGAGTATTTTCCAGACCTTATGAGTTGAGTAATTGAGTTTAACCGATTTAATTCAGTTTTAAGCTTTATGTATGCTTGAGTTAGTCTTCCACTTGTATCAGCCTGGATGACGATTTGCTTGGGGACCAACAAAGGTTCTCGAGTGTCAGCCATGTCCAGGGTGTAGACTCGGGTCGTGACACATCAGACCACTAAAAACTCACAATCTGATGAGTCAATCTATTCAAGAGAGATGTAATAGTAGAAAAGAACAGCAGAAATAGTTGGTAATAGCCCGCAAGTCCTACAAAACTCTGAATCTCAATAACCGATGTCATCCGGTCCATTCCCTTACTGCCTTAATCTTGGCTCGATCTACCTGAATACCCTCCTTAGACATTATGTGTCCCAAAAATGCCACAGAATCGAGCCAAAACTCATACATTAAGAACTTGGCTTAAAGTTTCTCTTCCCTCAATCTCTGGAGTACAATTCTCAAATGTCAATCGTGATCCTCCTCAATCTTAGAGTACACCAAGATGTCGTCAATGAACACTATCACAAAAGGTAGCCAGATAAGGTTAGAACACCTCGTTCATCAACTCCATGAATGTTGCATGGGCGTTAGTCAAACCAAACAACATCAAAAGAAACTTATAGTGACCATAACGAGTCCTCAAAGTTGTCTTAGGGATATTGAACGCCCTATTCATCAACTGGTGATAACCAGATCTCAAATCAATCTTAGAATACAGAGATACACCCTAAAGATGATCAAACAAATCATTAATACGATGAAGAGGATATTTGTTCTTCACTTTCACTTTGTTCAACTGTCGATAATCAATACACATCCTCATGTGTCCATCTTTCTTCCTCACAAATAACATAGGATTACCCCACGGAGAAACACTAGGGCAAATAAATTCCTTTTTTAACAAATCCTGCAACTGATCCTCCAATTCCTTCAACTCAACTGGAGCCATACTATAAGAAGGAATAGAGATGGACTTGGATCATAGCTCCAAGTCAATAGCAAAGTCATTATCCCTATCCGGAGAAACACCTGGATGATCAGTAGGGAACACATCTACAAACTATCGAAGCACAGGCATAGAATCTACGAGAGGTGGCTCAACAGTAGTATCCCGAATGAAAGTCGAGTAGGACAAACACCCTCTATCAACCAATATCAGAGCTCTAATGAAGGAGATAACCTTGCTAGGGTAAGAGCCACTAGCACCCGTCTACTCAACTCTCAGGACACCCGGCATCGCTAAGGTCACATTCTTAGCATAACAGTCAAGAATAACATGATACGGAGAAAACAGATCCATACCCAAGATAATATCAAAGTCTATCATCCCCAAAATGATCAGGTCTTCTAAGTATCATACCCGGCCAAAGAAACAAGACAGGATTGATACGCTCGATCTACTACTAAGGATTCACCCACTGGTGTAGAAATATGAATAGGCATAGGCATGCAATAAGAAAACATATCAAACCCAAAAACAAAATAGGTAAACACCTATGAGAAAGTAGATCCCGAATCAAACAATACAGACATAGGTCGATGGCAAACTTGGACGATACATGTGATCACAACATCAAAAGTCTCAGCCTCAAGCCTCCCTAGAAAAGCATAACACTGGTCATCTTGGCCGCTTGTAGTCTAAGTAGAAGCTCTACCTCCACCTTGAGGAGCTGGAGTACCCCTACCAGTAGTCTTATCACCTCTATCGGACTCAAATTTGCCTAGACCCATTGCTGAATGCACATAATTCCTAACTGGAGAAGCCGAATAACTACGTTGAGGTCCTAAATGAGTCTGTAGAGGACAGTGTCGCATCATATGACATAGATTCCCATAAGTAAAGCAAGATATCGGCACAGATAACTGCTGCAAACTGGAGAACTACCATGGCCACCTCGGCCAAAAAAATAGGATCCTCGGGCTGACTGTCCACTCTCAACTGTCACTACAACAAATTTGACTATTAGTGACAAATAAATTTGTCACTTAAAACTAATTTGTCAATCATTCGTCTCAAAAGCATGGGTCACTAAATGTATACAGAGACAACTTAGTGTTTCGTCACTAAATAGAGTTGTATTAGCTAAGGAAATACTTTTTGTCCCCGAATGTATAGTATTGATGACGAACTTGTTTGTCATAGAAATAATAAAATTTTGTAGGTAATACTATATTTTCATCACTAAAGAGGTTATTAAGGCCGACAATAATGATGTGTCACTAACTATTTAGTTTAATCAATGACGACATCATTTGTCTCTAATGTTACATGTATTTCGCAGTTGAAAAAATATTATTTCATCACTAAAAACTATCTTTTACATACATATTCCTTTTTGTCCCTAAATGTATAAATTAGTGACAATTTTATTTCATTTACAATTTGTAGTTGAAAATGAACCTATCGTCACTAAAAATATTTCTTTTACTGATAAAACAAATAAAGTTAATTTGTAGGCAATAAGAAGGCAATCACAATTTCGAGACAAATAAATATCATACTTTTTATGACGAAACTGTAATCGTCTTAAAAAAATACAATGTAGTCATCACTAAAAGTTAAGACTTTAAGGATAAAATATTTTGTCATTAATCACAAGTATCTGATGACATCTAATTCATAGCAATACTGTCCACAATTGTATTTTTGATATTGCTTCATTTCCTAGTTTCAAAGGTCTCAAACTGAGGGACAATTTTTTGCAGTGGTGCGGCCTCAACTTAATTCAACGGCCTTTTGTAATGTCATTCAAATCAGTGTAACAACATAAAGAATGTAGCATCTGTGTTGTCAATACACGCAATCAGTCACTTGGCCTAAAATCTGCCTGAAGTTGCAGGAACTAATTGGCCAAAGAGGCAGCAGTTTTGACTAAAATGTAGCAGGAATCAGGCTCAAATTACAGCAGTAAGTGGTCCCAATGCAGCGGAAAATGACCCAAAATTCAATGACAAAATGGCCTCAAATCGCAGCAGCAAGTAGTCCCAAAACGTAGAAAAAATCAGCTTCAGATTACAGCAACAAATGGTCCCAAAATAAAGTAGCTCACACCATAATGCAGCTGTAAATAGCCCAAAAGCAGCCGCAAATCACCCAAAATTCATCGACAAAATAGCCTCAAATCACAGCAGCAAATAGTCCCATAACATAGCAAAAATTCAGCTTCAGATTGCAGCAGTAAATAGTCCAAAAATGTAGCAGATCAGCCTCAAATGCAGTAATTATTTACAGTAAAATACAATAGTTACAAGCAACACATAGAAAGCATCCATCGGCAACTCAAGAGTGCAACAACTCAATAGATACAAGATCATGTGATGCTTGAGATTTTCCTCAAAATATGGAAAGCAAGATAATTTAGAATGAGAGTCAAGAAACAACTAGATGGTTTAAATTAGAGTCAAGAAACAATTAGACATTTTGAGTATCTTTATGAGAATGAACTTAGAAGGCTGATTACAAACAAGAAAACCAATATCAAACTTAACAAATTCAGGAAATAAGGGCTATCACCATCCAATTTCCAATGTCGCACAAGTTCAGAAGTTTTCTAAATTCTTCAGCATGGTTGGACCAAATCCAGGCAAAGAGCGAGCATTGGAGAAATATTTTGTGAACTTGAAAACTAAGATAAAGACAGTAAAGAAGAAAACAAATCAGGACAGGACATCACTGATACAAACGTAGGACGCCTTTAAATGTTGAATCTTGCAGTGATCAAAAAGAAAAAATAAATGAATTCATACTTCCATTTGCCAGCCTTTTACTATGAAGGAATAAATTTAGGATGATGAAGAGCGGGAAACATATAAATCAGAATCTAGAGGAGTGTCAAAAGCATTCAAACATTTTGTTTGATCAATGTGAGAGAAATGAGCAACACAAAGTGCTAGAAGATGTTACAAGCACACAAATCTAATTATATAAACACGATTTCACCAAACTATAAGTGCTACATGATGTTACAATATTGGAAAGGAGAGAAAGTAATCACTCAAGATTTATTTCCAAGAACACTAAATACCAAAGTTGTCATACATATTGTATGCTTCTGAATCAACCTGTACTAGTTCTTAAAAATAGTTAATAAATTTCAGGATATCTAGAATCAGCTTTTGAAATAAGAAAGAGCACATGAATATATCTTGCCGGATGTCATTTTCAACATTGCTTTCCCAGTTCCTACAATCCTTGTTGTTGCTGTGTTCCCCATGAATATATCTTCATCGAACTCAGCAGGAGTGTACATTGCAAAGGCTTCTTTCGCAGAGCAAATATGTCGAGTGACACCTGAGTCGAGAAACCACTCCTTGGGATTTCCAACTAAGTTGCACTACGAGATCATTGTGCATAGGTCATCTGCATCTTCTATCTCTTCCACGATGTTTGCTTGACTTTTGCCTTTGTCTTTGTCTTTGTCTTTGTCTTTGTCCTTTCTTGGAGCACAACACTAAGAAGACCTATTGACCAGCCTTACCACAATTGTAACAGTTGCCCTTGAATTTCTTCTTGGCATGTTTTGAATTTGTCCATTGGACTTCATTCTCTTCTTGTCTTTGGTAGGAGCTTCTTCAACAATATTAACTCCAATTACTGTCGAACTCTTACAAGACTTCTTTTCGGCGGTCTTGTTATCTTCCTCAATCTTGAGCCAAATCACAAGATCTTCAAGCTTCATTTCCTTACGTTTGTGTTTTAGATAATTCTTGAAGTCGTTCCACGAAGGAGGTAACTTCTCGTTCATTGCGGCCACTTGAAAAGCTTCATTTACTACCATATCCTCAGCAATCGGATCATGAAAAATAAGTTGAAGTTCCTGCACTTGTGATCCAACAGTTTTATTACCTAACATTTTATAGTCTAAAAACTTTGTGACCATAAACTTTTTCAAGCATGCATCTTCTGTCTTATATTTTTTTCTCAAGTGCATCCCACAATCCTTTCGAAGTTGTCATTGCACTATAGACATTATATAAGTCATCCTCTAAAGCACTCAGAATGTAGCCCTTACATAGGAAGTCTGCATGTTTCCATGCTTCAATAATCATGATTTTTTCTCTATCTGGCATTTTAGCAGCAGGCACTGGAGTTTCTTTATTGGTAATTTTCTGCAGACCAAGAGTGGTAAGCTAGAAAAATACCTGTTGCTGCCATCCTTTGAAATTAGCGCCAGAGAATTTTCCCAGTTTCTCTGCTGGTGGTACAGCAGTTCGGGTTGGTGCAGCAACATCCATTTTAACATTGTTGTTTGTCATTTCTGATAAACAAAAATCAATACGGACTTAGTAAGCAATAACTTAAATTGCAAACTTGATAGGAGTATAAAACCACAAAGGTTTTGTCTCCACCAGAAACATAGATTAAAATAAATAAAATAATTTCCTTAAGATTGTTGACCAATCTGTGTTTAAAAATAATATTACTGATTCAACAAACTTTGCAAAAACACGAAGATACCACAGTTTATCTGAACCAGTGAAGAAACAGATGAACAAAAATTAATTCACAAAAAACCTAAAATCTGTAAACATACCAGAATCTAGAAAAATAGAACGAAAAAGATCAAGCCCACTGAATGCACAGTGTCCCCTTAAGGAAATTATTCCCCTCTAGTATCCGAGGTTTGATTTGGAATATGTCCTCCCAAGATAGAATGATCTCAATCACCAGTGTATTGATACCCAAAACACTGGTGTCAGCAAACCACTCAACAGCAGTAAAGTACACAAAGAAATTTGTGCAGAAGAAATCAGAAATTTTCGTAAGTAAAAAGTCTGAAGAATAATATATATTTATAGGCAGGAGGATCCAAAATATAAATCTCTCGATCATTTTCCGAAGCCGAAGCCGAGCGACGACGACGGTGCGAGGGGGTCCCTCTTTCCAACCCTTTTAACAATTAATAGAAGTGTTTCTATATTTAAACTCTTCTATTTTTCTTTCCACCACCGATGAGGGAGAAATGCCTTCTCACTAAAGCATAAGAGGACTTTTCAAATTCCCAACTTTCCAAGTTCCTCTCTTTTCATCTTCCCTCCATTTCCTATTAACTTTTGCTATATACCCAACAGAATGATCGACACAATCCTTAGTATGTAACAAAATATGATTAGTTTGGTCATGAATCATATAAGTAAAGATAATAATTTTTTTAATTATACTGGAGAGGGAAGAGAGATCAATAGAAGAAACTTAATCTGATTTTCATAATAACACGATGCACATCTAATCTAATTTAAGATGGAGAATTGAGAACGAGAAAGGTTGATTTTTTTAAAATCGTGTAGTAGAAACTTGTTATTGTAATTACTTTAAGAGTTTTGTTTCAAGGTAATAAGAGAAAGTTGAGTGAAATATTTTAATTTTTTATGCAACCATCTCTCCCCAAAAAGATATATATATATATATATATATATATATATATATATATAACATAAAAAAGACGTATCTTGGCGCTGGAGATACTACAAAAAGGGAATTGGTGGAGAGCGAGTGGGCCAAGACCATTAGTAGGTTTTGATTCAATTAGTAGATGTATGTTTGTTGCTATATTTGTGACTTAACAGAAATTGAGAAGTTAAAGAAATCTGAAGATTTAAATAAATGTGGTTGGGTCAAAGCCTATGTCAAGTATATGAAATTGCAAAATTACGGGTACACAAAACAACATGGAAAAGACTAATATTATGAAGCAACAGTACTCTAGCAGTGCAATTTAAAGTGTGAAAAATCTTTCATATCTTGTGTGTGGATCAATAATGAAAATAAAGGTAATTATTGTTTGTCTTGCCTGTATTTTATCTTTAAAGTTGTCTATGTATTGTATATTTTAAATCACTTTTATGTTCTATTTTGAGTATATTGAATCACTGGGCATGTTGTTTAAGTACATTGAATAAAGAATCAAGTTTCTTTTATGTTGTAATATGTATAAGCTTTATGCTTATAAGAGAAACTAAATGAACTTGATTGTTCTTTTGCTCAGTCAATTCTATTGTATCTAGCAATTGTTGTTGTTGAAAATTTATGTTAACATGTTTTTTCAGAAGTATATCCAAAAATAGTGATGAGAGTCCATCGAAAAACAACTCTCTACCTTCACAAGTAGGGGTAAGGTTGCTCACACACCACTCTTTGATTTAACAAAAAGAACTTTCCTTTTTGTTCATTAGCATACAAGCACTTTGCTCTAGGACCTCCATAAATTAGAACGTGCTTAAAATATTTTACTCTTGATATTTTGCATAAACAAAGGTCATTTGTATTTCATGTAGATGAATGTCAATCCAGCTACTATGGAACGGATTACTTGACGAAACATTTCTTGCGGCAACAGAGGAAGTTGTTTGAGACCAACATATTGTGTGTGAAATATGTGGGACCAAGCGGCATCTTCGCACAGATTAAGGGGCCTACTTCTGATAGAATGAAATGTGAGTTCCAGGATTTATCAACACACTTTCTCAACCGTAAGGGACTACAATTTCTTAGATGTAGTTGAAGTTTCTTTTTGTTAAAAGTAACATTTTATTTCATGAATCTTGAAAGTCATATCACAAATTCATTACAAGTTCAAGGAGAAATTCATAGATAGCTAGCCACAGTTTTAAACCTTAAGGATATCATTATATCAAGTTGTTGCTAAGAACAGATGACTATATTAATTAAAAAGAAATAAGTTGATAGTCTTTTCGACCTCAGTTTGCCAGTCATTAAAAAGTATAGATAAAGATAGTTTATTCAGAAAAAGTTGAACCCTTTTCTCTCTGATTCAGTGGCAATGATTAAGAATAATTTTTTGATGGTCAGATTAGCATAAAATATCTATTTTGTTTTATGTTCTTCTGCAGTCATGTCATATGGCTCTCTTACATTCTCCAAGATCCAGGCTTACTCTGGTGAGTGTTGGATTGATTTTCGAAGTTCTTGCCTAATAATATCTATAGGTGTAGATATATATATATGTTGTATAGATGTAATCTCTATTAGTGTATTGATCATTTGAAAGAAATTTTGACACATTTGATGCAAGAGAAGAGGAAACAGTTGACAGAGATGTTATCAAAGGTTTTCGAACGAGAAGTCTGTGACAGGTCCACTTGAGTTTAGTTCCAGTCAAAACAGTGAAAATGTGTGTTAGATGTTGTATTTGACAGTGTTGGTTTTCTGCAATGGAGAGTAGAGTTCACAACAGAGGGTGGTAGTAATATGGCCAAGCCTTGACACCAATGAGCTCTTCAACCTTCTTAGTTGGTCGGTTCTTTGCTGCTTTCTTTATTGATCCTCTTCGTCGTGACTTTAATTCCTCCAATTTTGGGACTCGCGAGTATGATTTTAAAATAGAAGAGTACTTTTAACACTCCAACAATCCACATATTTAGGTAATATTATACAGAGGTAAGTAAACTGTTACAAATTTTTGGATATAGTTTATATTATGGATATAGTTAACTAGTATGAGGCCAGTGTATTCTGTTTTACATGATTTTAAAGTCACTAACAGATATAATTGTGCAGGACTTAGAAGATTCCCTTTGATGTGAAGACTCATACTTGCACAAATATGACACAATCTTTTGTTCCACGAGTTAGTAGTAAGGTCTGCTTACACTTTATCCTTCTCATTCACGGGGTATGTTGTTGGCCTCCTCTTCTTTCAAAGAATCTGGAGGAACTGAATTCATGTGTATTGTAGACAGATCTTTTGTCATTATTTAATGGGATAAGGCACTAGTACCTCCCTAGACTATGACCGAAATTTCAAAGACATACCTTAACTAAACTAAGGTCCTATTACCCCCTGAACTTATTTTTTTTGTAATTTTGTACACCTTTTTGGCCTACGTGGCCTCCAAACATCTCCCATGCGCCTCACTTAAGTGGAGTCACAGAGTGTGCCACGTAAGCCAAAAGTTGTACAAAATTACACAAAAAATGAGTTTAGTTAAGATGTGTCTCTGAGATTTCGGTCATAGTCTAGGGGTACTTGTGCTTTATCCCTTATTTAATTCAAGAAGTGAAATTGTTGGTGTGCCCAAATGCACATGTCCAATCAAATGCATGTATTGATAGTATAGGTGCAAGTTATCTTTGCTGCTTAAACAGTCTCTTGTCTAAAAATTTTTTCATCAAATTGAATTATCTAATTATAAGAAAAATTGTATATCTTGATTCATTTTTATGATGGGAGTTGTACGTTTCTGAGGAGGACCGAGTTCATGAAAATATAATTTGGCTACTTTAGAGGTAAAATCTGAATTAATTTAATTTAGTTACGAGTTAATATTTGAATTGTAGTAGTAGTATTTGTAGCTATATCACATCCATGTAAATAAATCAACAAAACTAAGCGCTAAAATACGAAAGTTGCTTCTAAAAACAATAATCATTGAAAAAACTTTAGTCTGAATGAGACATATAATTTACCTCAAATAATTTGAGATTGTACTTGGTCATTTCTTGTGTATATTTGAGCTGACATTTAATGGAAAGATAAAATAAATGTTATTTTTGTTTGAATTGATTAAATTTGGACTCTCTAGAATTATTAAAATATTGATAGTTCATCCTCATTTCAAATGTAACAGATAATTTTGATCAAAAGCATATATATGTGATTTATAAATAGTATACATAAATGTAATTAGTACTCTCATATGTATAATGTTCAACAACGTAAATATTTCACTTTAAAAACAACATTCAATAGAATGACATTCACAAAATATATAGATAACATGTTTGACTACTATATTACAAAATATATAGATAACACGTTTGACTACTATATTATGTTCAAGATAATAGTATTTTTATTTATTTTATATAATGGTGTCTATATGTTATTGTCTCACTTATATTAATCAATTTTAAATATAAGATTACACGTTGGGCCCGTGCTTAGCACGAGCAATACTTATCTAGTAACAGGGGCGGATCTATGAAGGCCTCGGGGGGTGCCACGCCACCCCCCGACTTCGACAGAAACTCTACATATACATAGGTATATATATATAATATTTATATAAATATAAAGCGTGGCACCTAGTGAATAAAATTGGTTTGTGGTGCCATGGTTGGAGGTCAACTTTAGATGACTAAGCACCTTTTTTTAAGGAAAAAAGTTGGCACATTATTTTTTTTTTTATAATTGTTTTTGACTTAAATTAAATTAATTATACTATTACTCCTTTGACTTTTCTTTTATTTGATTAAATACAAATAAAATGTTCTCTTTCTCTTCAACTATTTCCAAACCCTTCTTCCTCCAAGTTTCAATTTCCCCAAAATTTTCATTGCCCCATTCCAAACCCAAATCACTTGTTGTCGTTGCCGCCCGCCGCCCGTCTTAGCATTCCGTACAACGGCTAAGCCTCATTTGGGTGCTATTGTTTTCACTTTTGTCCATCCATCCACAACCTTCCATAGATTGTAAGTTTATAATTCTATTTTTGTAAGATTTTTTTATTTCTATTTCTTGAGTTCTTTTAAGTTTAAATGAGTGATGATTGATTTTATATTAGACAAGAGTTTTGATTTTACTTTGATATTCTAAATTTCTAATGAACATTGTAAGACACTATTGGTTAAAAATTGTGTGATATGATTCATATGAAGCATGTTAATTTGAATTAACTATGACTTACCCTATTAAATTTGAATTACTTGTGAGTTAAATTAAATTTTAATTTTTGTAGGAAAGTGTTCGGTGTTCTAGTTTTGTGAATTGAGATGGAGAAGTTTCTTGCGAAATTTAATCATTCTCAAGCAAGTTCTAGTACGAATGGCAATCCTTCTAGTCTTATAGATGACCTTAATTTAGATTCACTTGAAGCCGATCCAGGAAAAATAGTACCAATTGCTCACTATAATAACCCTCGAATAAAGGATGAAGTGAGGAAACATTAAACTCAAAAATGAAGTGCGGAATAGTATTGGTAATCAATATTTAAATGATTGTCTAGTGTGTTACATAGAGCGTGATGTATTTATAAATGTTAGTAATGATGTCATTATCAATCGTTTTCAGAATATGAAAACTCGTCGAGGGCAATTTGTAAATGAATGATGAATATTTATAATATTAGTAATATTATTGAAAGTTTTAAATTTGCTAACTTCATGCTTTTAGTGTGGAGTGTGGATTTGTAATATCTTATTATTTATATTTTATTGATTGATTAATGATATATATCGAAAAGACGAATAATTTAATCAAATATAAAATTAATTTAATCGATAAGTCTATTTGGCACCCACGGACTCTAAATCTTGGATCCGCCACTGTCTAGTAATGATAACAAAGAGAAACCATATAAAAAAATAAAAATAAATAAAAATAAAAACTTATATATAATTTTTTTAATAACATTTATATAGAAATGGATTGTCATTTTCTCCGAGACGAGATACGAAGGGCAACATTCATTCAACATATGTTTCCTCTAAAGTGCAGCTCGCTGATTTTTTAAAAAAAAACATTAGGAAAACATCAAATTGACTACCTTCTTTGCAAGTTGGGCATTCAAAATCTTCACGCACCAACTAGAGTGGGGTATTAAGCAAAGATCTGTAAATATAGTAACTTTGGATTGTGTATATAATTTTGTGAGAGCTGTAATATTCTATGAGATATTATATGATATATTATAGGAATAAGATATCTTTAGGAAATATTTTAGAAGTAGAAGATTCAATCTTATGTCTATATATTCTTCTTTTCTGGAATGAGAAGCAGGGCAGATTCTTCAAAACATTAGTGTCACTGTTTTTATACAAGCTTTTGATATAATTAGTGACTGGTGCAACTGCAAAAGGCAATAAATGTGTCATACATAGAGTCTGTCCAATAACGAAAGTAGATATACATTAAGAGAAGGAGAGGACTTAAGAATTTGCATACTGGAAGATCCGTTTTCTTACTGCTCTCTTCCAATCTGGTATTTTGTGCATTACTCTCCTCATTAATCCAGCAGGAGAGGGTGAATACCATCACTCGTGCAAAGGAAGAAAGAGGTGAGGTCTTCGGACCTATGGTTCAAACAAATAGCAGGACAAGGGGACGTGGAGAGGTGAAGGACAAATCAATGAATTGTACTCATTTTAAACGTTCTGGACATGAGACAGATTTTTGCTTTCAACTTATAGGCTACCCGGACTGGTGGGGTGATCTCCCTCGAGGAGAAGGATTGACTAGTGACAAGGGTAAGGGGCTGCCACAACAACAACAAACTAGGTCAAGCACTGGAGGTTGAGGCGGAGCAGTACGTGCTAATGCTTCTCAAACTACTACCGGAGGTGCTGCAATATCGAGAACAACTAGCACAGTAAATGATATGGCCAGTGTTGGCTTGAGCAATGAACAATGGTTGATTCTGCGTGATATAGTGAACAACCATAAAACTGGTACGGATGAGAGGATGACAGGTAAACATGATAAAATCCCATGGATAATTGACACAAGAGCATCAAACCATATGACTCCAAACTTGAAGTGCATGACGGACTTGCGTGAAGTGGTTGGATGTCCTGTGGGACTTCCAGATGGACAACATACAATCGCTACAAAAGAGGGATATGTAAAACTTATCGAGAACTTGAAGCTTGAAAGTGTTCTCTTTGTGTCTAGTTTAAAATGCAATTTAATTTTCGTGTCGCAATTGATAGATGAAGTCGATTGTATTGTTCAATTCACTAAAAAAATGTGTGATATGCAGGGCCGCACTTCGAGGATGCTGATTGGTGCAGGTAAACGAAGGGATGGACTCTATTATTTTTGGGTGGTACCACAAGTTATGGCAATAAAGAATGGGGGATACTCGCTTGATCTTTGGCAGTGTCCAGGGCATCCTTCTTTAAGGGTTACCAAGTTAGTTTCTATTGTTATTCCCACTAATGATAGTGAGATGGTGAATAAAGCTTGTGATGTTTGTCAACGAGCTAAGCATACTAGAGATAGGTTTCCTTTGAGTGAAAATAAGGCTTGTGACAAGTTTGAACTCGTTCATTGTGATTTATGGGGTCTATACAGAAATCTATCTTCACTTCATATTTTCTGACAATTGTAGATGACTATTCACGTGCAGTATGGATATTTTTGTTAATTGATAAGAAGGAGGTGTCACACATGATGTCAAATTTTCTTGCTATGGTGGAAAGACAATATAATGAACAAGTTAAAATTATTCGAAGTGATAATGGGAATTTACTTGCATGAAAAATTATTTTCTTGAACAGGAAATTGTTTTAAAAGTTCTTGTATTGGAACCCCACAACAAAATGATAGGGTGGAGAGGAAACACAGGCACATCTTGAATATAGCACGAGCACTACGTTTTCAAGGACATCTTCCAATTAATTTTTTGGGAGAATGTGTGCTGACTGCAGGCTACTTGATTAATAGAACTCGTTCTTTAATTTTTAATGGAAAAACTCCGTATGAAATTTTGCATGGAGAGCCTCCTTCTTATGGGAACTTGAGGATATTTTGTTCACTGTGTTATGCTCATAATCAAGAAATAAAAGGAGATAAATTTACAAGTAAGAGCCGTAAATGTATTTTTGTTGGGTACCCATACCGGAAAAAGGGTTAGAAATTATATGATCTTGAAACAAATGAATATTTTGTTTCTAGAGATGTTGTATTTCTTGAGAATGAATTCCCGTTTAAACAACAAGTTCCCAGTTTTTATGAGAATATTAAAAAAGTTATTGTTGATAATGGATCGGTTGAAGATGATTTTGAGAGAGATATTGGAGTTGAGCATGACAAACACCAACCAGTGATTAATATGTCTGATTCACAAGTTAATGAGGTGCAAGATGTTCAAGAAACGGGGGAAGGGGACATGTCTAGTATCCAATATGTAGAGGACATAGAAGAACAAAATAATAAACCTCAATTGGGTTGTGGACATCGAATAAAACAACAGCCTGCTCGCCTATGTGGTTATGTTACTAATACCATTCGAAAATTGAGTCCTTCCACTAGTTCACCTGCTACAACGCATACCTCAAGTACGCCTTACCCAATAACCCATTATGTGAATTATGACAAATTTTCTTTGCGATGTCTAAATTTTCTTGCAACTATTACTACAGATCATGAGCCATCATCCTTCTCAGAAGAAGTGAAAGATGAAAGGTGGAGACAAGCAACGCAGATTGAAATTGAGGCTCTTGAAAAGAATGAGACATGAAAAATTGAAAAATTACCACCTGGAAAGAAAGCACTCGGGTGCAAGTGAATTTATAAAATAAAATATCATTCTGATGGTTCTGTGGAGCGACACAAGCACGACTAGTAATATTTGGCAACCATCAAAAAAAGGGAATTGACTATAATGAAACATTTGCTCCAGTTGCCAAGATGGTTACAGTGCGGACATTTTTAGCTATAGCTACAGCAAAGCAGTAGGAGTTGCATCAAATGGATGTTCATAATGCTTTTCTTCATGGAGACCTCCGAGAAGAATTGTACATGAAAATGCCTCCAGGCTTCAAAGTACAACATTCTGATATGGTTTGTAGACTGCAAAAATTACTGTATGTATTGAAGCAGGCCCCAAGATGTTGGTTCGCAAAGTTATCAACTTCCTTGAAGGAGTATGGTTTCATGCAATCCTACTTTGACTACTCATTATTTACTTTTCAGTAGAATGATATACAACTTAATGTTCTTGTTTATGTGGATGACTTGATAATTTCTGGAAATGATCATAGTGCCATCCAAAAATTCAAAAGCTATTTAATTTGAGTGATTGTTTTCACATGAAAGATTTAGGCACTTTGAAGTATTTTTTGGGCATTGAAGTTGCGAGAAATTCAGAAGGCATTTTCCTATGTCAACGTAAGTATGCCCTGGATATTATTTCTGAAGTTGGATTAGTTGGAGCCAAACCTGCAAATGTTCCTATGGAGTCAAACCACAAGTTAGCACTAGCGGAAGGAAGTCCACTTACTGATCCAAAGAGGTATCGACGATTAGTAGGTCGTCTCATATATTTATGCTTCACTAGACCAGAGTTGTCCTATTGTGTGCATGTACTATCCCAATTTATGTATTGCCCACAAGAAGAACACTGGGAAGCACTGCTATGAGTTGTTCGATTTTTGAAAGGAAAACTTGGACAAGGTATCTTATTGCGTGGTGCATGTGATTTAAAGCTATATGAATGGTGCGATTCAGATTGGGCAGGTGGTCCTTTAACACGACGATCTCTCACTGGGTGGTTTGTTCTTTTAGGCAATTCACCAATATCTTGGAAGACTAAGAAGCAGCAAACGGTGTCCAGGTCATCGGCAGAAGCTGAATACAGATCTATGGCCACCACAACTTGTGAATTGAAGTGGCTATAGGGAATTTTGTCTAGTCTAGGGGTGACACATGCTATTCCAATAAGACTATATTGTGATAGTCAGTCAGCGTTGCATATAGCAAAAAATTCAGTATTTCATGAAAGGACGAAACATATATATGATATAAATTTTGATTTCTTTAATGTTACTTGAGGGAACATAGGGTTTTTTTTTTTGGCCCTCAAATTGGTGGTCATTGATTTTTGTCCTTGGCATTAGGTTATATTTTTGTATCATAATATAACATAAGTTATGTCTTATAAGTTATAACGAGTTATGCTGACCATTCCTACAACAGTTATGTTGTAAGAGGCATAAGTTTAGTCCCAAATCCAGAAGGCAAAAGTTCTCTAAACTTATGCCAAATGACTTAATTTCTACAACACTTTTAAAGGACAAGACAAAATTCTTTAAGCTTATGTCTTGCGAAATAATGATATTTTTTATCACAAATTATATTTCATACACACCCGACGTACGCTAGAGGTGTTCGTAGATGTTTTCAACTAACAAAATAAAGATTAGTTGAGTTATCTAAACGTGCATCGTCAAAATTGAGATTTTAATTACGGATTGAGATTAATTTAAAATATATATCTATAAATTTTATCTTTATATATTTTCACTGTACTAATTGCTAGCTACGTGCTTTGCGTTTAATAATACAATATGGAGTTGCGACATTTCAGTTGCTTTGTTATCAACAGTCTAGTTGTTAATATTGATATCTCGCTGGCAAGTAAGCTATATAGCTCCCTAAGAAGAAAATATAAATTAAAATTAAAATTCTATACGTATTATATATTGCTTTTTCTAAAAGAGATAAGAGGTTCAGATGGTTTGAAAAAAATCACCCCAACAAAATGAAAACAAAACAACTTTCCATATCTATGCAAAATGAAGAGTTAATATCTTAAAAAGTCACTCAATTTTGAAAATTTATCTAGTAAAGTTATTAAACTTTATTTTATATCAATAAAACCACTCAACTTTAACCTTTGTATCAATAAAATTATTAAACTAAATTTTTCATTAAAATTGTTTTGATATAATAAAATAAATTATTTTTATGCCATATATATATTAGTTAATTAAGCTTAATAATAAAAATTTTGGAATTGTGACGTGACAGCCTTGATTATTAATTTAATAGGATTAACACACTAAACCAATATTTTACCCGTGATATATGCCACCCAGGAGCCCTTATTTGTTGGTTATAATTTAAAGTCTTAAACCTAACTTAGCAGTGAATATTGAAAAGTTCGATAAACAAATTAGTCAGCGCGCTTTTACACAGGAATTTTTTTTTTCCATTTTTTATGCCATGTATACATTTATTAATGAAGTTTAATTACAAAACTTCCACGGCAAATGAGACGTGACAACCATAATTATTACTGTATTCGCTTAATTTAATAGGATTGCCACACTAAATCAACACTTTACCCGTGATATATATCCAACCCAGGAGCCCTTTATTTGTTGCTTAACTAAATGCATAATAATTAAACTCCATTAATGTACACTTGGTATAAAAAAAAAATACTATTTTGTGATATCAAAAAAAAATTCAATGATAAATTTAGTCAAGTGATTTTATTGATACAAAAGTTTAAGTTGAATGATTTTTTTGATACACAAATGTAAGTTGAGTGATTTTATTGATACAAAACAAAGCTTAGTGATTTTGCTAAATAAATTTTTAAAATTGAGTGACCTTTTAAGATATTAACTCCAAAATGAATGGTGCAAAAATTATTTAAAATATAGTTTGCAAAACTAACCTGGTGACCATCCAAAAACAAATGAGGGAAAAAAAAACAAATTATTTAAGGAACAATGCATATGTTTTACTGCAGAAATAAAACTTTTCATACGTATTATATATTTTTTGAAAGAATGTAAGAACATGATATTAGTAAAAAAAAATTCACAATTTCATACAAAGCAACCGTCAAGAATAATAAATACAAAACAAAAACGGACTAAAAGAATTTTTAATATCCACGTAAGATCATGCAGGAATTACATAACAAAATATGAGCTGCGCCCAATTAATTTAACTATTGTATCGAATGAAAAAGTATAAAATTAACCTATTGTTCTCAGGGAGCAACGTGTATTTTACATCCAATAATCAGGTAACTTAAGTGAAATGCATTATCAAAGAAGTAAATAGATTAACCTAATTGTGACATAGTATTTTAGTTCCTAAATCGCAAAAGCTCTTCTTTTTCTTCTCGAATTTCACATTTATTTTCTTCTCCTCTAGCAATAAATTTTTTTTAAAAAAAAATATTTTAAGTGTGTATAATATTGTGTCAAATGTCACTATTTATAGTACAGAATTAAGAAACATGAGTTGTTATGAACATGATCTAACTTTTATCTAAATTTCTCGATAATAATATTATTTTTAGGAAAAAAGGTCAGAAATACTCCCCAACTTTGATTTATTAGTTTTTTCTTTTTTTTTTTTTATGTTAAATCGGGCATTGCCCTTTTATTAAAAACTTTTATTAATTTTCATCTCTTTCAATATCATGCTCCTTCTCTTCTCACAAGGTAAGTCATTTTCTATTGAGTTAATTTCATTTTAAAGAAACTTTTGTCATGTTTTCCATTTCAGAAACAGAGTTGATTGATCAAGGATGAAGATCGACAATGGTGCAGCTGGTGACGGAGACGCCGCAACTGAGGCTGTGGAACTCGATCTAATGCGGATTTGGTGGTGCCTAATTTCTCCAGACCAGTGTTTATTTCTATAGGCCAGTAGGATCTCCAAATTTTTTTGACGGAAAGATGCTTAAGGAGCCCTACTGCCGTTTTAGGTTGAGTAGGGACGAAGATGGCCATATTGAGATTGATGGTAAGGGCCAAGGTGTGCTGTTTTGCGGAAGCTGACTCTGATGGTGTGGTGGATGATTTTGCGTCGACGTTGGAGCTTCGGGCTTATTCGGACTCACAACGAATGGAATCTACTGTAATGGGGGAGAATGGGTTATATCTTAGAGGGTTTAAAATTGGGAATATGTATGTCCTTTTTTTAATATTTGGGCTAATTTATATCGATTTAGCAATTTCTGTCAATACAAATGATTGAAATTAATAACGGCAAGTATAAGAATAACTCCATTTTAACTATGCACATAGTCAATTAATAAATTAAAATTGAGATATATTTTTTATCTTTTTCCTTTATTTTTATCCATATTGAGTGTGGTATAACACCATCTCCAATCCTATTTTACTCTCAATCCAATCCATCTCCATATTAATCTCTATTCTCTATTTATAGTGGGGTGAATAGTAGTTCTCCAAATTTGGAGAACTATTATTCACCTCTTTATTTCACTTTTTTTATTATTTTAATATTATTTTGTAATGAACATATTATTTCACATATAATGTTATCTAATATCTGTGATTCTTTTTAAATATAATATAATATTTTAAGAAATATATTATTTAATATATAATATTTTCATCGAATTGATGATATTTTTTTAAAATTTTTGTCACTAACATAATTTGAAAATCTGTGATTTGAACAATTTTTAGCTAAACATAAAAAAAAAAAAAAAAAAAGGACAAAAATACTTATTTTTAACTCTGTTATGCATTAATAGAGCATTTATGGAGCAACGTCAGTATTTATGTAATTGTATTTCATTAATGATTTCTTTTATTTTAATTATCCATTAATTTGCATAATATAGAATATTTGCTTGCAATTTATGTTATTTAAAAATTTAGATAAAGATTTTTTTAAAAAAAATATCATATCACATGAAAATGATATTAAAAATTTAGATAAAGATTTTTTTAAAAAAATATCATATCACATGAAAATGATATAAAATGATTATGGAAAAAAAAAAAGAAATGATATATATTATGAAATAAGAAAATAAGAATGAAATAGAAATAATCATCATATATTATATCATATCATATATCATATATTACTAAAAATGGAAAGCTCCAAAGTGCAAAGTTGGATTACCATTTTACCCCTACACTATATAAAAATATTATATAAATTATATATATTAATTAATTATTAATTATTAATCCAACTCAAAAGTTAATTTCTTATTTGTTAATTAATATGAGTTGTGTCTTTTCAATGACTCAATAATTATTAATCCAACTCAAAAGTTAATTTCTTATTTGTCAATTACTATGAGTTATGTCTTTTCAATGACTCAATCCCATTTTCCAGCAACCATACAACTTTCGCTATCTAAATCATGTATTATTTTCTATTTCCCAAGCATTTAGTTAGTTTTCCGTATTAAATTAAATATTTTCAGCTTTCTATTAAAAGTGGGAAGCTTCAACCTTCAAAGTTGGATTACCATTTTGCCCTTCCACTAAATCAAAATAAAATTAATTTATTTATTAAATACTAAAATTTTAATTACATAATGGTAGGATATGAAGTCCAATAACTACACTTTAATTTTTTAGATATGATATTATAATTATAATTGATTATGTTAAATTAAATTAGAGTAGAGACAATAATGTATGAAACTCTTTCAATTCGGTGACTCTTTGAATTTTGAAACCAAAATAAAATTTATTTATCATGTTTCAATGTGCCCCATTAATAAATTTTGTTAGGTGAAAAGACAACCAAATATCACTATAAATATCGATAAATTGCTTTCTAGATCTTCATATTTTTTTGTTTTATATCATCTACTGTTCTCTTTTCTTATTCCTACATACGTCGTCAAGAGTATATAACTTCATTCTATTCTGAAAATTTAAGAGAGAAGCTTTCTTACAATTTAGTTCAAGTGTTAAACTTAGAAGTATAAGTATGACCTATATATTCCTTTCAATCTTCTTTTTAATGTTTGCTTGTGATTTTAAGTTTTTGTTTTCCATTTTAGCGTTAAGGTATGGTTGCCAATAGAAGGAATGCGAGCGCTGAATATGCTCCGGTTTCTGCATGTTCATGACTGTGGGTTAACAAGCTATAAAGCATCTATACGCTCTTGAAACACTAGTGATTAGCCCCTGCAAAGAGATGAATTTATCAACTGACAATGATCAGGAATATCTGCCTGCAATTTGAAGGCCTAAAAAGCCTCCATACAGTATACATCCAAGAGATACCGAAATAGGTTCATCTTCCAGTGTGGCTTCAGTATCTTCCTTCTTTGCGGGCGTTGCATATAGAGAAGTGTTATAGTTTACTGGACCTACCTGACTGGATCAGTGATCTAGAATCACTTCATGCGCTTTTTGCCTACAAGTGCCCAAAATTGACATCAATTCCTGCAGGAATGGTTCACCTTACTTCCCTTGAACAACTCCGAATTCTCATGTGCCCTAATCTCTGGACAAGCTGTCAAAACGAACATGGAGAGGACTGGCCTAAAATAGCTCATATTCCAAAAGTTAGTGTGAAGTGAGGCTAAGATATGCATATTGTTGCGCTACCATCTTAGCTGCAGTAAATGCTTGAAGTTTACATGGTAATCTTTACATATGTTTTTTGTTTCCTGTCTCATGTCTATTTTATGTCAGCAACTTTTGTTTGTCAATGATATCCAAGCTTGTTGTATTAGTGATTTTTCATTTACATCTCCAGAAAGACTCAAGACATTTGCTATTGTGTGTTAAATAGATTGCATTGGAAAATGATGCTCTTTTTGCATCCATGAGTGTGACCTAGTGGTCAATAAATTGGGTTGAAAACCATATGGTCTCAAATTCAAATCCCAGTGGAGGCAAAAACACTAGGTGATTTCTTCCAATCTATCCAAGCCTCGGAGGATAGGTATCCCTTGGAATTAGTTCAAGTGTGCATAAGCTAGCATAGATACCACAATTATAAATGGGGAGGATACAAATAGTCTCTCTACTGTTTGCTTACGTCAATCTTCATTGTGTTCACTTGTCATTACATCAATTAATTCTTTCCCTTGCCTACATGTTCAGGTGTTGTTGAATCTTGAGTGAACACCTGCTGCAAGATTGTATGTAAATAAAAAATCGATTCTACTTGGTCAATCATTGTGGTATATTTGATTTGAAACACGTTGCTCTTGCTTTAGATAAACTAGTAGGAACTTCTCTCCTTCAATTAGTATTGACTCAAAAATTAATCTGCTCATCACCCAACATTATTTTATTTCAGAATGGAATTAATATAAAAAAAAATTTACACTATTTATATATAATTAATTTCAGAATGGAAAATTACACAAAAATCTTAAAATGAACTTCTGATAGAGTACACGTGAGGAAATTATCGATTCAGAAAGCTGTCCGAAGCTATTACTACAGTCTACATGAGATAAGTATATATTATTCATCAACGCTTTTGGATATTTTAATTGGTTTAGCACTAAGAAATAATAAGACGTAAATTCTGATTTGTTTAATTTTTGTTACGGGGGCATACTGCTTTATTTTTGCCCACTGGTCACTATTTTTTGTCCTTAGACATTAGTCTATTTTTTTTAATCATACTATAATAAAGTTATGTCTTACATTTCTACCACACTTGTGTCATTAGAGGCACAAGTTTAGTTCAGAACCCACAAGGCAAAAAAATTCTAAATTTATGCGGATCGAATTAGAATACTACACAACTTATGTTGGATATCTTATGACAAACAAAGCAAAAGTTCTCTATTAGTCACAAAGTGCGGCACATTTATCAACGAATTCAAAACAATATAAACTAATAAGTGACACTAACAAGCACATGAAAGTAAGACCGAATTTCGTGGCTTCAATTTATAATCACTGTTTTTTTTTTTTTTTTCAAATCATGTATATATGGATACAAAAATAACATTCATGTCTAAGTTCCAAACAAGTCAGAATTTGATTATATATATAGGACGAAAATTATGTATGCATATGAAAAAAAATTAACTTTAAAATTGATCAACTCTAGATCCTGACTATCCCAATCAAATCAAATAAGATTTTGTTGCAAAAATTAATTGATCATGTCAATTGTGGAAGAGATAAGTTGTAAACATCTTGACTTGAATTCATTACATCTTCAATGATTATTGATGGGCCGTTACAATTTCCACTTCGTCCAAGCTCTAGAAGCAACTTCTTCCTCCAAGCATAGATAATTCTCCCAAAATCCATAATCATCTTTTACCTCCAAGCTTTGATAATTCTCCCAAAATCCATAGTCATCTCCAAAATCTAACACCACTTGTTCAGCAGCCGCCGCCTTTCGAAAACTACTAGTTGTCACTTGAACATTCTTCGAATTGATTTTTGGTGAATTCCTTAGAAGGGAATTCGACTTTTTGTTGATCAGTGCATCATCTGACTTTTTATGCCTAACACCTTCTAGAGATGGCTTCATGACAATTGTTTTATGAATTGAACTAGATCTATTATATATATATATATATAGACTACTAGGATTTGTGTTGGCACAAAAGCCTAATTAATTTTGTTTCCGTTTAAGTCCAAACTCCGAGATTGTAGAGAAATAAAAATTTAGTCTAAACTAAAGCATGTTAATTATTATTTGTCCATTTATGGTATATTTTTGTATCACGCTGCTCTTATTAGAAATAATACATATGCTCTTATATTCTCAAAGACGTTACAAGCCCGTCTGATCATAATGAATCAGCCACAATCACTCTCATTGGTTGAAAAGGTTACTCCCTGGATTTGAAGCAGGAAAAACAAGCATATTTCTGAGTCTTTTTAGTACTTCATCAGAAAATGCAGAATATATAAACTGACTTTCTAAATGCATATGCTCTTCACATCATGATGATACATTACCAGGCTTCTCCTCGTTTTCTGAGGGGACATTATTGGGTTCCTCTTCCGCGTTCGTACTCTCATGTTGTTCAGTACTAGGAATTTCCCCATTTTCCTTCTTAGGTACGTCGCCATTTTCTGATATACTAATGGCCTCTGAATTACGAACTGGTTTTGGAAGTTCTCTGGAGGCAGAGGTTGCCAATAATCGGCAAATTCCGTCGAATAGTGTTGTGGCATCGGCTATAAGAGCAGCTCCACCGGGATAACAACGACCAAAACAGGTAACACAGTGTGGGAAAGCAACCTGGAAAGGTACATAATTTGTATGTTTGAGTCAACTGGTGCACAAATTAATTGTACATGAAGGTCAAACAAGTTCATATGATGCTACCTGAATAAATGCTCGACATAGTGATAGGAAAAGCAGAGACTCGTTTTCTCGAAGCATGCGAGTAGTGTTATATCTCAGTAAAGCATCAGAAACAGCCTGCAATCCTTTCGCCAGTTCTTGTGCAAGCACGTGTTTTAAACTCAAGGGAGCACAAGGTCGTAATTCATTCATTGCCGCAGAGACACCTGCAAATTATGTACGGAGGATGCAAAAACAACTGGATTTGTGTAAAAAGACTATTTAGCAGTTAGTTGAATCATAAGCCGACAATTTTCTTTCCCTTTTTTTGACCTTTAAACATAAAGCTGAAGGTGGTTTGATCAGTGCAAAGGTCAATAATTCTTAGTAGTTGGTGAAGCTATTGTCTTAGAGATACCAAATTACAGTGGACAAACTGGATTTCTTTTGTTATTTTTTATTGGTGCTGATGGACCCGTGAATAGTGAGTATGGAAGGAAAAAACCTTCAGTGGGATTGGAACCTGACACCTACTTGATGCAGGGTGGCGTTGAAACCATTAGTCATGACAGTATCAGCTCATCAGTAAATTGATCAAGATAACAATTCATAAAATATGCCTTGCAAATGTTCCCGTGATAAATAAAGCTCAATTTTCACCCTATATCAAAGACTCGGATTTTACACACCTGTAGGTGGTAGCACTCGATGAAGATATATTCACCCAAATTAGAGATGCTTAGATAAACAATTTTCAGTTCTATAGTTTAGTTCTCAATTACGAGATAATCAGAACTCAAAAAATCTAGCAACCATAGTATTATTTTTATTTTTTTAAAAAGGCTTAAAAATAAATTTTTAACAAGATAAAACAGGGAGAACTCCACACAAGTTACAGAAAAGTGGGCATATCTCTAAGATCCTTTGTTCTTTGTTTATTCATTGAAAAAAAATCCAATGAATGAACTTGCAGGATTCTAAAAGAAGCTTTCCTTTGCTTGGTACGAGACCACAGGCAGAGTCGCAGACATTTAAGTATTTCTAATGACCAACTAGCATTCATAACACCATTACTTTATTGAAGTACTCCAGCAGGAGCCCAAAGTACAATTTTGAATTGCAAACCTAGATATCTCTCATGCTGACCTAGAAATCCCACCCTTTGGTACTTGTCCTTTTCTTGGTGTGTTAACAGTTGCAGGCAATGAACAAAAGGGAACATTTGCAAAGGTGCTTACTTAAGTAGTGAAGTGAGCTTGTAACGTACCATTAACAAAGACAGCCAGAGGTGGGTGTTCCATTAGACTTGAGGGAGGAGTAACATCTTCATGACTTTCTTCACTCAAACTGCTGGTAGGAAAGCCAACTGCTGGTAATGGAACCCAGCGATGAGAATCGAGGACCAACTGGAATCAAGTAAAGTTTGCATATTACCAATTCTGAGTGAAGAATGATAGGCTGCTTGCTTCAAAAGATAACTTTAGATAAAAGTGTTCCCATTTAGGCTGACTGTGCTAGGTATAAGAGTTCTACCATTGGTCTAAAATATATACCTGGAAATTCTCAACAGCTGCATTCATGTTCTTCGAAAACAGATTTAGGACCGCCCTGCAAAAGTAATCAGAGAATGAAATGCACAAAAGAACTAGCTTAGTGACCAATTTTAAGATTCCAGAATCACAAAGAACCAGTCAGGTATGTACTCTTCAAAAAGAGGGGGAAGCAAGCCACGGAAGTCCAATCCAACCCAACCAAGCCCCATAGCACAGTACTGTCAACAGAAAAAAAAAAGCATCAATAAGTGAATAAAACCCAAAGCTTGATTTAACGCGTGAATAAGTATATAACAAATGCAACAATAGAAACAACTATTGCAAGGTTAAGAAACAAGCAATAACTATCTCGCCAATGCATCAAAGCAAGTACGAACCCCTTATAGATGAAAAATACTTGCCTAAGCCTGATTCCTGATGGCTTCAAATCATACTTGTATTCACCTAAACTTGTAGGTAATAACCAGCAAAGAACTGATGGTTAGTGATCCCTCTTCAACCCCACCCCCACCCAAATAAAAATCCTCCAAAAGAGGTGGGGATACACTCCCCTAGTCACAATTTCAACGACAATCTTTCCTTCGGATAATGTTTGACACAATTCTCAAAATAATACAATTCTATAGAAGTTTCACAATTTTCAAGAACTAAAATCTCATATAGTATGCAAATTCTAAATTTTGGTGCTATTCGTACTTTCTTCTAGTCCCTCTGTCCCGGACAATTTATATGATTCGCTTTCCTTTTTAGTCAGTTCCAAAAAGAACGATATAAGTTTCAAAAGTCTTTCTTTCGTTCTTAAACTCCATACCAAGTCAACATCACATAATTTGGGACGGGGGGAATATTACTAATAAAATATAATGGCCATATTATATCGTAAATTGCATGTCAGTCAAATGAAATCACATCAAACAAGACAGAGGGAATATAAGAAAAAGTCTGCATGCACACTCTTTTAACTAATAGTTATCATTCTAAAAGAACATACAATAAGGAAATTTCTACCTTAGCTTATGCCATCAGAACCAAGTCAGTTTAGAATTTAAATATGTGAAGTGATTGAACTATTCAGCCTGCAGAGAATTGATGCCTAATTATTTTCTATTGTTAACATGAAAGAAGGACAATAAAGTTAGTGCCATCTGCTTTGGTTTCATGGAGATAGAGGCCAAAGAGTGGAGATAGATCACCAAAATGTGACAAAGATGTGTTAAAAATTGAAATTGGCCATGAAATGAGTTAGAAGATAGATTGGAAATTGAAGTTGACTGAGAAAAGCAAAGCGACTAGAAGGAAACGAAGTGATGGATTTCAACTCTACACTTATAGGTTTAAGACTAGCTTTTGAGTTATATGGCTCCTCTGATTAGCTCACCAGACAAGTGTACCTAAAGGTAAATATGTTTCCTTCTTTTAGTGCTCTACCACCCGCCTTCCTGCCCACCATAGAGAGAAGGGAAAACAATTTCCTGCTTTTTCCCTTCCATAAATCATATCAAAATCTTGGAACGTTTCCAACAGGATGGCTAAAGTGCAACAAATAACTTGAATGATACGAACAAAACTTAAACTATCTTTCTCCAGCCATTTCTGGGAATTTACATCTCCCTTTGTTTTATACACAAAATGCAATCCATTTTCTTTCACATGTTTAGCATTCATGGTGATTGGAAGCAGAATACATCAAGGTCAATCACAGCCAAATAGAAGTTTTACTTGAGCAAAATGAATTTTGATGACCTGCCTAGCACAAATATATATGCTCACCATGCATTGATCAAGAATGTTTGATAAAGAACCTCCTTCAGTGATCTTCGGTAGCATCATTTTTAGAGTTCTAAGGTGGGAAGAAATTTGATGCATGGCCCAACTGAAGAGAAGCCCACCATCATAGTTTTCTTCCCTCCCGGAAGTATCATCAGCAAATATCGCACGGTACTGGTTAACAACATCAAAGAGATGCATCCGATGACAATTTACCATCCCTTTGAGGTATTCATAAGCATTTCTCTGGTCCAAGTCATCAAGGATCCCAGAAAGCCATGCCTGACGGCACCTTAGAAACTGTTCAAGGGGCAAAATTGGTCAAATATGGGTTAAAAAAAATAAATTAGAAGAACCAAATGAAATAAATGAAGACCAAAAAGCATACTGTTGGGTAAAATCAGCTGTTGTTTAAATATATCAATCTCACCTGTAAGCGTATCTCATACTCATTGAACACCCCTATACGACGCAAGTATCCAATGATACGCAGGCATTCTGGCAACTGCACCAATAAATTGTAAACAGTTAGGTCTTAAGCTTCATAATTTATGGAGAACTACCATTCCAGTATGCTCCAACAGCATAACTGTTACAAAATCAAATAATCTATGCCAGAAATCACCTGAATGTTTGACCTAAGTCTTTGGAGAAGCTGAGAAAGAAGAGATTGGGTGGTCTGCCGAACTTCTGCAGCAAGGGCTTGAATGACTGGTAACCTTCAGGGGGGAGACGAAAAAGAAACAAAAGTGCCGTAGTAAGTTTTCATCAAATTCAATTATGTCAGTTCCTACAGAAAAACAAAGAAACGGCCCAGGACTCACTTGGGGTGCATTGCTGAAAGTTTGGAAACAAATGCTTCTAAATCAAGAGCTTCATCATAGTTTCCATTCCTCACACATCTGCAAAATTAAGAGACCACTCAAGTCTAGCACCACCAAAGCATGGAAGCTAAAAGATAAGAGTTCATTCACTAATATGAAATATTAATAATGTTCTGAGTCTCCCTTTTCGTGTGAATCATCCTATATGATATATGATAGGTCTCTAACTTAGATCTTACCTTGCTAGCTTATGGTGATCCACTGTATTTTGCCATAGGCGGTGCTATGCAAGACAATTCAGGCTGAATCTCCAGATATGACAGCAATGATGGCTCTAAGAACAACACAACATTGTTCATCACCCAACATATTAGAAAACTTGGATCTTTTTATATGCTAAACCCCACACCCCAACCCCTCTACCTAGAACAAAACACTACACCTCTTCCCACTTTACTCTCTTTGGTGACTCGAACCACTAACCTCATGGCTCATGGTTTGAGGGAAAAGGTCTTTTCCAATTAGACTAAGATCCCTTGTCTAAAAAAGAAAAGTTAGATATTATAACTCAATCACAATGTCTGCACCAAAATCAATTCTCTCACAAATTTACTAGTCAAATATATAAACTGCACTTTGGAAGGTAACATACATCATTAGCAAAAACCACTGACATTTCATCCCTTCAAAATCATGTATGCAGTTTCAATTCTAACGAGTGATCCTTACAGCATTGACAAAAACATACGTGTCCATTAGCTGAGGAATTTCAAGCAAGTCAAGCAGAGTACTATGATTTGCAAGCAATGTTTGATTCATCTTCCTTTTCTCCAAGATATGTTCTGCAGAGGTGCTGAACTCACTGCAACCTGAAGTTAGCTTAGGTATCTCATTGATCTGCAAACAAAGAAACAGAACCATAAGTTTTGATGCCCTTTTCTACCAAAAAAGTTTTTTATGAGAAATTATGATTGCAGTTCCCATTTGCACAGTTACACTGAGAAATAAAGGCAGCAAGAGCAGAAAACAAGCCAATAGTTTTGCAATTACAACTGCAGCATGTAAAGGTGAATACGCAAAAAATCACCAGTGAAGCAGCCTTCTTAAGTTTTGCCCAAAACAATGGCAAATAGGATTGAGATAAAATGAAGATAGCATACGAGATGCTCCTTGGTTCTGATCACTACCAAATTTGATGTAAAAGCTGAAAGGTTCAGATAAATATAAACTCAATTTTGACTCAATTTGGTTAAATCTAGTCAAAAAGTTTAGGGGAAACTTTTGCAGATTAGTTCTCTAACTTTGAATTAGTTTAAGCTGCTAACCAAAAATTTATTTCTGAAGAAAGCATAGAGGAAAACTTTTATTCAAAAGTAGTTCAGTATCAAAATAGCCAAAAAACAAACTGATGGCTTGATCTTCATACGGATAAGGCAATCCTTTTAGCTTAAATTTGCTAAGTCCTTATGGCATTTTATGGGTTTCTCTGATTTATTTTTGTTGCACTTTGAATTAAATGGAAAGATCTTGCCCATATTTAACAATATTTCATGTTATCACTCAATTTCAAGAATTAACCTGTATTGGTTTCGAATTGGCTTGGTTGTAATAATTGGTGAGATCATATGTCTTGAGTTTATTTTCCAAAAGATCAAGTAATTAGCAATTTGGATCATCCTAATACAAGATATAGTAACTTTACTGGAGGTGTGATACGCTGACTGCTGTTCGTAACAGACCATGCTCAAGGAAATATACCGTGCAAGACGGAGAGGAGTAGATAAGATGATTCTTTTTTCTTTGGAGGCCTTCTACAATCCAGGAATAGATTGTTGGACATCCACCTCTACTTGGAAATGGCTTACCCAGCTCTATAGGAAAACTTGATAACTTTTGAAGGTTTATGATTTTGACCACTATCGATAGAGAACAAAATGGTTTGTAAGAATTTTTTAAGGGAGGGCCAAGAACACCACTGAGCTTCAAAGATAGAGAGAAACCCTCGGATGACAACAAGAGAAGTAGGAAATGCCGGAATAGAAGATCAAGCCACACTGACAGCACCCAAGTTCTTCTTCAATTGTAATCAGCATGATGATATCTTTTGCGCTACTATTTGGTTTGTTACTGCTGGAATGGAGTAACTATTTGATATCTCTGTTAAGGTAGAGGATTTGAAACACATCACTTGAGTTTGCTTTATTGATCTCAATGTTTTTTGGTTGTTTGATTTTATCCGAGCTATAGAAGTGCAACAGACCAAATCATTCAGTGTCAGTTAGTTTCTCAAGTTAACTATATTGTTTATAGACCAATATACACTTTTAAATCATATGACATCTAAAAATAGCAATTCAACAAATCAAAATCAAAACAATTACCAAAATTTCTGCAAGGAAGTATAACAATTACCAAGAAGTCAAGATGCTTATCAACAGAAGAAACTTCTTCCCGAATCGCATGTAGTGCATCAGCAGCAGAAATGAAGGCACGGTAGTTTCCAACGGCAACCTCTTGCATCTGCCTCCGAATTCTCTCTGCATCCACTCTCAGAAGCTCCGGTTCCTGCACAAATACAATCATATATAAAAATCCATCCAAATCAAAACAACTACATTTCAAACTTGCGTAGGTAACAATTTAACGTTACTTTGTGAAGACGATCGAGAGTGAAAGAAAGGAGTTCGGAGATGTAAGGCTGTTGTGAAGCCGACGCCAGTGGGAGAAGTCCGGTGACCGGTGAAGCTTCGTCCATCGGATCTTCGGAATCCATCGACATTGCTGAGACGAAGCCGAGAATGTATGAGATCTGGAATTTGAGGGAGGATCTAAGTCGCGGGTTCCGGAGAAATATGACTTATGAAAAAATAAGAATAGGTGTAAAAATGAAATTTTGCCAGATTTTAAGAAGTTATTTGTTCAGTGGCAAAACTTTTTGTCCCTGAATGCAATTAAAGATACTATTCGGAATTAAATTTTCCCTTACGGGGAATTTGCCACTTAGTCCCTCTAATACTAGAAAAAAAATATTTGGATTCTTATAATATCTAGTTAAGCATATTTAAGTTAGATCAATTGAAATTGAGCGTATTTGATCCCTCAACTTGGAAAATTCTCAAATTTGATGAATTATTTAGCATTACATTATTTAGTTATTTGTGTGTTATGTTGAGTTTGTATTATTGCTCCATATTTGAATGTAATATAATTTTAAAATATTCAAAATGTAACATGTTTTTATGAAGGAACTAAATAAGCATTTTAATCAATAGAGGGTTAAATGTACATGTGTCTTCTTATTTGTTTGAACTTAATGATGATCTTGATTTTATATATGTAGATTTTGATCATTAAATATATGTATTTTTAACTTAATCTAAATTAATATCTATGTTTTTTAATTATAGAAGTGTACAATTAGATACTTTAACTATCACAAAATTGAATAAGTAGACATATACATCATATATGGAAAATCGTGTAAGATTAGTCATGCAAGACATATGTATCTACATATTCAACTTTAAGATAATTTAAGTGTCAATTTATGTCATTCAAAGTTGAACGACATGAATGTCAGTTGAGACCAAATTAAAAGACATGAGTATATATTATGTCTTCTTTTACAAGTATTCAAATAGATTTGAATGATTAAGATCTATAACAAATTATTAAAGTCGTTAAAACATTATCCACTCTAATATCTTTGCAATACGACATTTCAACACTACTCTATTCAATTACACTGTCACCAAGGGTGGACCCACTACTACCCCAGGCACAAAAAGAGAAAAGGACATTTTTCTCCTTATTTCTATTCTCTCACCACAGCTCACAAGGGAGAATATTAGCCATTGTTTTAGCATCAATGGAAAAGTGATGCCTTGGTGAATACTTCCAAGACCATAAATACTACAGTAGTATGTATATGCCTTATGGCCAAATAGAATTACATTTCTGTGTTGTTTTTGAATAACATATGGGAATGGACCGTAAGAATAGTGGAGAGGGAAAGGTAGTATGTGTAACAGGGGCATCTGGTTTCATAGCTTCATGGCTGGTCAAGTTGTTGCTACAACGTGGATACACTGTCAACGCCACTGTTCGCAATCTCAGTCAGTTCTCTTTCTCTCCTTGTTTCTGTTTTTTTCTTTTTTTTTTTTTTGGATTTCATTTGCACTAATATTTGACTTTGGATCCTTTACAACCTTGTTTATTCTATTTGATCTCTGGGTTGATTTAAGTTTCTTGTGTAATAATGCTATCCCTATACTCAACATGTATTTGAGGGAGCTCTAATTGCAAACAGGGAATTGATTTGTTATTATACATAGATAGTAGAACTAGAATATGAATGCCCAATGGGTTTGTAGTTATTATACATAGATACAGCAGTTCTGAGCCTAAATTTCCTAGTGGATCATAAGTAAAACCTTATACTTCAACTATATTAAGTGTTAAAAGCCTACAAACTATGGTTTCACCACATAAATTTCCTGCTAATTGGCCTTTCTTAGCTTATCAATCACATATAACTACATGAAATAGGGTCTATACATCCATTATGCCATAAAAAGTTTTGCTACATTAAAATAGAATAGTAAAGTCACTGAGCTAGTAAATTAGTGATTTGACGACAATAATGTGAAATTAGCTCTCACAATGTTAACTACATTCAGTTCTTGTTTTAGTCAAACCGGAATGGTGGTTTCACAAACATTTGATATTCAATTAGTTGTGGATCATGGACTTAGCTGTTACTCTTATTCCTTCCTCCTTCATATATATAAGAGCGTTCTCAACTTCTAAAATGTTAAGTATAAACACGCAGAGGATACAAGTAAAGTGGATCACTTGCTAGGCCTTGATGGAGCTAATGAGAGGCTGCATCTATTTGAAGCAGAGTTACTTAAAGAGCAATCATTTGATCCTGCCGTTGATGGTTGTGAAGGTGTCTTTCATACAGCTTCACCTGTTTTTCTCACAGGGAAATCTAAGGTCAGAAATCTACTGTGACATCAAAATATGTCAAGAGATGTCTTTAAGGAGGAAAATGTTTGTTTGCTGTTAAATAGATCTTGATGTTTTATTTTCTCTTTTAGGAGGAACTTGTGGATCCTGCTGTGAAAGGAACGTTAAATGTCCTTCGGTCATGTGCCAAATCACCATCTGTCAGAAGAGTGGTGATAACTTCTTCTACTGCTTCTGTTATATGCAATAAAAATATGTCAACCCCTGGAGCTGTGGCTGATGAAACTTGGTATTCAGATCCAGAATTCTGCGAGGAAAGAAAGGTTATATGTGTCTATAAATTGGTAGTACTTTTCAACTTGATGAGGCTTATCCTTTTATTATTGTAACAAGAGGTTTGGAAAATGTATCTTTCTTGGAGTTGCATTGGAAGTTGATTTGTTTTCTTGTGCTCTTTCTTTATTTGATCTTTTCCACATCTTTTTTATTATGGGATGAGGTCCAAACTTACACATAGACTATAGGAATATCTTGTTTTTCGATAACATCAAATATTTAGAAACAAATTCAGTTTGCTAATGACAAAAATAACATGGACTGGAGATAGTATTATATACTTCATTTGGTAGATGAATTTGAGAAAGAAATGAAAGATTTCAGCATTCTCTTCACAATTGCCTTGCTGAAGGTGTTTTGTTTGCAGGAATGGTATCAACTCTCCAAAACCCTGGCTGAGCAGGCTGCTTGGAAATTTGCAAAAGAGAATGCGATTGACTTGGTAACACTCCATCCAGGTCTAGTCATTGGTCCACTTCTGCAGCCTACACTCAATTTCTCTTGCGAGGCTATAGTGAACATCATACAAGAAGGTAAGTTTGTTCAGTGACATAAGACACCTTGAGATATTCTTACCTCCTTCTCTAATTAGCTTATATAACATCCTTGATGAAATATTTATGTATAGAATAAATAATAGGAACATGTGTTCTCTTGTCTGTGTTTGGCTAGCTTGATATGATCTTGGAATTTTATGATCATTTAACTGGAAACTTCTTTTACAATCGTTCATTTTCTAATATTGTTTTCTCAATTCAGAATCACAGACCTCTGCTTCTGATGATCTTTCGAATGATTTTCTTTTCTAAAGCGTTATAGATTATAATAAGAAGAACCATTATATACAGAAGTAGCCATTTATTGAATTTGGTCTAGCTATATTACAAACTTCTGTTTTTATGATCTTAATCTAATTTTTATTTTTTTTTTGAAATTGGTAACATCTTAATCTAATTATATAGTAGACAACCTACTTTATTAAGATTTTCTAAAAGCCTACTTTCTATTTGTTACCCTACCACTGATGAACATTTTATGAGAACAATCTTTTAGCATTTTTTGTTTTATCTACACACAAAATTAACTCTGACCAAATATCAGATATTTGCGGATGAAATGGTAAGTTTGGTAAATGCTGCTAGCGTCCCTTCTTAACCTTCTAGGGAAGTCTATAACCTACTGCCCAACCTTCTTAAGAATTCAAACCAGCCAATATACTTCAAGCTCAACTCGCCCTCTTTAACAAAACTCATCACACCCTTCATGAATGAAACTTATAGGAGAAACAATTCACCTTCCTTGTCTTGGAAAATATAAGTCGGGAAAGGGATGGTCAAGCTGAGGCAATATTTTAAGTGAGTTGGTGCAGAACTCCCATGGTGTGGACTTGGTGTAAATATATTTTGTCTCTAACCTGGTTTTGAAGCGTGCATAAGGCATACATGGAACTTCATCTTAACTCCTCTGATACAGTTCACTCAAAATTAGGGGTAGTTTTTAGATAGAGTCTTTACCATTAGGACCAACATTTTGGAAAAGCTCTTTGGTCGAGAATAAGTGTACCACCAAAACGAACATGTGCTCTCAAGAAGTTTCAAATACTTTCTTGAAAAACTTAACCAAACAAGTTGCCTCAAGAAGCTTTGCTAAAGCTCGCAAAGCTTTTAGAAGTTTTCTCTGGCCAAACGAATTATGCATTTTTCTCTTTTTGGATTTTCTCCTTGTTTGGGGTTCAAATCAAGCTTTTGACGATAAATAGTACTGAAGCTTGACACGCTATCTTTATTTGATGAAGGAAAAGAGGCATGGTCTGATGGAATATATAGATTTGTTGATGTTAGGGATGTTGCTAATGCACATATTCTAGCCTTTGAGGTTCCTTCAGCAAATGGAAGATATTGTTTAGTTGGGGCAAACGGATACTCTTCTTTGGTTTTGAAGATTGTTCAAAAGCTTTACCCTTCCATCACTCTCCCTAAGAAGTAAGTGTTGCCAGTATCACAGTTATAATTTTCTTCATACTAGTTAGTTTACATTACGATCTTCTTTTCAGCAGAGAAAAATCATCAATTGCGCCCTTCTTCTAGGACAACTAATGTGTAGAATTAAATCTTGCTAACACTTCACAAATGTGATCATTCAAAATAGGAGAACAACAAAGGCAGAAGAGATGTAACAAGTTCACAGTTACTGAGTAATGAAAAGTTTTGTAAGGTATTGATTTAGTGAAAGTTTTAGTTTTAGGAAATGCAGCAAGATTTAGAAAACAGTCATTGAAAAGAAAGCAGGATAGGAAATTTTGGCATAAGTAGTCAATTTTTGGTTTGTTTGTAATTGTGTGTTTGTTTGGACGGACTTGGATATCACTTTTACACCTCATACTGATCTCTTGCTCTTCAAGGATGGTATCAAGCTTCTTTTGATTAAGCCATTAAGTCTCCAGATGATGAAGTAATATGTCTTGGATGGCGCAGTTGTCATTTGCTTGTGCCAACAAAATGGGCAGTATAAATTTAGCATGATGTTGTTGCTTTTCCATGTCACATGATTTCTTTGATGAATTCAGAGGTCTTGAAGTGGACTATTTAGACACAGCAAGCTTTATAATTGGACATGACTTTCTTCCTTAAGCTCACTTATCTTTGAGGGATTCATCATAATTCTTTAAATTTGAATGCAGTTTCAAAGATGGACAGCCTCTCACCCCACACTTCCAAGTATCGAGTGAAAAGGCTAAAATTTTAGGAGTCAAATTCACATGTATTGAGTTGAGCTTGAAGGATACTATTGAAAGCTTGATGGAAAAGAACTTCCTCCACATTTAAACAACATTCAGTTGGTGGAAATGGAATACACTGAGCCTGAGCTACAGTTGTGCCTGCGCACCCACACCCTGCATTTGTGGGCGAAAAATCCACTTTATATGTATAACTAATTTATGCATAGCTAATGTAATCCTTTTTTCTAAATAACAAACACTGAATACATAGATAATGTAATTCATTACAGGTTGGTTTTGTACAAGTAGAAGTTTAACTATTTTCATATCTTGATTCTAGGATTCAACCCTTGTTTTGTGTGTGACAAGGTAATTAACTACGTATTAATTGTTCTTTGTGATCAAATAGATGTGTCACATCACTTTGTCTATGACCAAGTGGTGATGTCTAAGTAGAGACAACATTTCGTCTTCATTATTGAAATCGGAAAGACCTTGTTGTGATTGATGAAATCCTCTCTTCACTGCCACTTTTGTGTTATCCTTCAAAACTACCTTATAAACCCAACGGTTGTTACATCCAATTACTAAGCACACCAGTGAACGGCTAATGAAAGCAACAGGGGATTTTTGTTTTTTTGGTTGACATCTACGTAAACGTGGACAGTGTTGAGAATATCATTAAATAATAAAAATGTGTTCTTTTTAACTACTTAAACTTTAGATGAGATGACCATACACTTCAACCGGCAGAAGAATGTAATTGGTACAATTGATAAAAAAAAAAAAGGAACAAAATCGATTATAAAATTACACAAAGAACTAACAAACGTGAAAGAATACAGAAGTAGCAGTACGGTTCTCTATTGAAGTAATTTTGTAAAGATATTTTATATGTTATTTTTAGATATCATGTATACAAATAAAAATATAAAACTATAACTAAATTTGTAAAGCAATATAAAATCAATGAAAAAACCTTTAGAATAACCTGTCTTATGAAAGATAACTCATGAATATCTTTACTCTTTGATCTAAAAATTTTGGCTCAAAAATACTCATCAAATTAACTACTGGATTTTCGCAAATTAAAACAACCATGTGACATATTATGATTTGACATATAAATTTTCGCAAATTAAAATAACCATGTGACATATTATGATTTGACATATAAATATTAATTTATTTAAAAATTAAACTCACGCATCTTAAACTTAAATATACTGATAAAAATCTTACTCGTACTTTTAACCTAAATTATCCTCGAAAATCACAATCACCTTCAACACAAATATAAGAGCATTAACTTAAAATTCAAATGCTTTAACTCAATTTGTGTTTGCTAAAAGTGTAATTTCTTCCTCCATGAGTTATAACATCTAAGTTTTGATTATATATGTGGTGAATCATAATATATCACATAATTATTTTAATTTTTAAAAAAATCAGCAGTTAATTCAAGAGGTATTTTTAAGTAAATAAAATATATTAAAAATATTTTTAAATAAAAAAATGAACGGAGGCTATTCATCATTTAGTATGAGATTATTTTTTACCTTTTTTTATGAAAATCAATTATATACTGCCAAATATTCAATAATAGTAGTATTGAATCATTACTCTAAATTAGATTTGCATGATTTTAAAAGATTATAGTTGTGTCGGTTATTATTGGAAAAAATAAAATAAAGGTCAAGTACTAATAATTAAGCTACTCCGTGGTGTCAACAGTTGATAAGACATGTATATATATATATACAAATTTGGTGGTTAGATGTAAATAAATAATGCTTCCTCCAATTCTAAAAATAAATTTCACCTTAATAATTACGTCCAAAAAATTATTTTAAGTTATGTAATTTTCCATCATAATGACGACCTAGAAATGACAATTGATAATAGGTTGGATTAGTACCGGTAAGTCTGGACCTACTAAAAAGGTGATATGGACCACGTTACGACAATCAAAATATATCTATGGGCCAACGGTATCTTTGCAAGTCCAGAAAATAATACAATACTATTTCTAATTTTGGCCTTATGTAAATAGTACGAGGGTAACTTATACAAATTTTACTATTTTAAACGGTAATTATTCAGATTCATGCTAATTTAAAATATTACGTTCTTATAGATACATGTAGGACAACTATGTATCAGCTAATGTGTTTAATTAAGGGATATATCTGAAAGCTACACCCTCCTCATTTTATACGATATTGTTTGACTTGACTGTTTTTAAGAAAAAAAAATTTTGAAATTTGTGGTTAAAAAGAATTATTAGATATTTGTATGGTTATAAATCATTCATTAAGGATAAAAGAGGATTTTAAAATTAAATTGTTTCTAATTATAATAAAATGACATTCTTTTTTTAATGAACTATAAAACAAAGGGTATCACATAAAATAGGACTGAGGGCTTATTAATTAAGGAATGTGTCTAACTAAAGGATATAACTGAAATATATTAATTAAGGAGAAGATCACACGTATAACAACTTTAGAAGATATGACGTATTACAACTCCTAAAAATATATTAAAATTCTTCTTTTTCTTTATTTTAAGAAAATCGCAAGATTTAAAATATTTTATATTTTCTTAAATTATATACCAAGTTAAAAACAGAAAAACAAATTGAAATATAAAGTGTACTTCACAATAACTTTAGGCAGTTTTTATCATAATTTTTTTAAAATAATAAAAAAAATTGATCATCTTTTCTTTCTTCAACCATCATCTAAGACTCTAAGTTTCGAACTCTTCGTTGTATTTGTTTAGATTATAAGTAAACACTTTTAAGATAAAAAAATTCGCGCAGGTACCATCACAAAACAAATAGGAAACACACTTAATTTTCAAAAAAATAATAATATATTTTTCATCAATATTTATTTAAGTAAAAGTTATTAAATTCAGCTAATTAAGTACATGATATCGCTATTATAAAAAGACTATTTAAGAGAGCTAAAACGGTTAAAATAATGCTCATTGCGAAATTAATTAATACTAATATTATTAAAATTCACTAGAAATATATGTATTTGATAAATCATATATTAGACATTAATTTAGAAAGTTACTTTGGTATCTATAAATGGAAAAACTACATATTATAGCATTTTTGGGGAAAACATATGCAGTAGTATTATTTCCAACATGTGTATATTGCTATAAATTGTAAACGAATTCTTTTTATACATTTTGTAATTATGTATCTTATTTTTTTTCTCTTTCTATATATATATATATATATATATATATATAGAAAAAAGAATCTTTCTGTATTTGTCGGTTATTACTTAGAGCATGTTTAAATTGGCAGAAAAAAATAGTTTTAATTTAAAAAATAAAAATTTAAATGATTTTTTAAATCAAAATTTTAAAAGTAGAAAGAGTCCTACTTTTAAATTTTAAACTTTTTAAAAGTAATTTTTAACTTATTTTAAATTACTTTTAATTTTATCAAACACAATCAACTTTTAATCTAATCAAAACCGACTAATTTTTCCTTGTGCACCTTAGTGTGGTTGGGAGAGTTCACTGGTTCAATAATTAGTCTTTATACTGGACAACAATAATTGGGGATGCACATGGATTATATTGTTTGAATTTTTTAAATATTAAATTAAATTATTTGTAATAAAAAATTTAAATCTATAAATTAAATTAAATTAATAAACCTCAAAGTTATTCAACTTCAATTTTTTTTTTGGATTTTTAGTAAAATGTTCAGATAAACATTAATTAACTTGTGTTTCAAATATCTCTTTAATCATACCAAAAATGATTCAAAATACAACTATTTAAGGCGTTTCTTAAGTAAATACATGAAAATATGATATGAGTGATGACACTATAATATTCAACAAAAAAATAATAACTAGACTGATTTCTTTTTCCAATACAAAATCAAATCAAATCAAACCACTAGTTGATTTTTGATTTGCGATTTAATGTGATTTTCAATTCAATTTTGTTTAGAAAGACTAGAACACACAACCTCAAGGAATTTTCACAATGTCTTAACCATTAGACTAAACCTTTAACTTGAATCAAAATGTGTCAATACTTTTATATACATATAAAAAAAAATAACCTCTATATACAATTTAATTTTCGGACATAGCTAAGGGTAGGTCCCCACCTCTGCCCTAACAATAATAACATACTCGATGTAATCACATAGATAAATTTTGAATCTGTTTTGCACTACATATCAAAAAAAGGACCCATATGTAGGACACTATGTTTTCAATGTATACTATATACTACTATATATATTTTCACTATATAAGACATGCATGGTATTACCACAAAATAAGCACTTGAACAACAACAACAAAAAAAAAGAAAAAAAAAGTAGGTAGCATAATGTGTATTGGAGGAGGAAAGGTGGTGTGTGTAACAGGGGGTTCTGGTTTCATAGCTTCATGGCTAATCAAGATGTTACTTCAACATGGCTACACTGTTAATGCTACCCTTCGCAACATTAATCAGTTTTATACATTACATCTCTCTTTATTATTATTATTTTTTAAAACTTATGTTTGAATGTTCTCAAGCCATTTTTCAAATGTTTAATTTCTGGATTATTTGCTATCATTCTTTGAGAATCTTAGCAGCTCAGTTGATTGATTATCTAAACTCACACTTAATTGATGAAGGTTCAATTTCCCACACTGTAACCCCCTACCCATTTTCCCTTTCTTCTATCCTCAATTAAAAAGAAAATTTCCTCTCATTCTATCTTGTTAACATCTACTCCAATTGTAGTGATTAAGAAAAGATTGTAACTAACATTTTTCTTTCATGAAAAAAACTTGTAAGATAGTGTATATTGGTATGAAGAAAAATGAGTGAATTTCTTATTTATTTTTTGATATTTGGTAAGTAAATAAAAAAATAATATCTCAAAAATATTTATACGTAAGTGGTTAATGAAATGGTTGAAAATCTTAAGGTCTCACTATTAAAACTCATTGAAGACAAAAAAAACTAAGTGATTCTCCTATCTGTCCTAGCTTTGGTGAACAAAGTTACTTGATATTTGTTGTTGGTAGGAGATGATAGATATTCCGTAAAATTAGTTAAAATGTACGAAAAGTTAGTGTGGACATTATCCAAGAAAAAACAAATGACTATAAAGGGTTAAATCAGGTGGGGAGTGGGATAGAGTGTCAAGAGAGGGAGGTTGGGAAAGTTTGTTGGAACTTGAAAGTTACTCGTGAAACTTGCTTTTCTATGTCCATAAAAGAAGTATTATTTTTCTTATTTTTAAGAAGTTTGTTTTCCAAATAAAAATAAATTTTAACCACTCAAATATAAATGATTTTCTCCACATACCAAACACAGCCATTATTGATGTGATAAACTTGCAGAGGATAAAAGTAAAGTGAGTCACCTGTTAGGGCTTGATGGAGCTAACGAAAGGCTGCATCTATTCGAAGCAGAGTTACTTGAAGAACAATCATTTGATGCCGCCATTGATGGCTGTGAAGGTGTGTTTCATACTGCATCACCTCTTTCTTTCACTGCTAAATCCAAGGTAAGCATGTTACTAATTTTTTTTTTCCCATGTATAACCGATCCCAATTTCCAGATAAATCAATTAAAAAAACTCTTTAATTTGATTTATTAGGAGGAACTTGTGGAGCCTGCTGTGGAAGGAACCCTAAATGTCCTTCGATCATGTGCCAAATCACCATATGTGAGAAGAGTTGTGATAACTTCTTCTACGGCTTCTATGATATGTAATCAAAATCGATATATCCCTGGAGCTGTAGCTGATGAGACTTGGTATTCAGATCCAGAATTTTGCGAGAAAAGAAAGGTTTAATAATTACTTAACTTCAATTTCTCCTGCTACTTTCCCATTTGATTAATGCTACATTGTGTTGCACCATCAAAGCTTAACACCACTAGCTACAACCAACCTATTTCCTAATATCTAGACCGAAAGATTAAAAAAAACACCTAAAGTATTCGAGTTTTTGAGTTTTCTGTCTAAACTGTCCCCAAATGTTCATCGAAACACACCTCAACTATAAGTTTTTCACTTTTTCTACTTGAATAATGGTGATGGTGATATTTCAAGTAGAAAAGTGAACATCCGATAGTCTAGGTGTGATTAGATAAACATATGGTGATACTTCAGGTTTAACCTCACACACCTGGTAGTTTAGGTACTTTAGGTGTATTTTTGACTCTTAACTCTTCTATCTATAATAGTATAGTTATTTTTTGGTTAAAACATTATCTCCATTGATTATTGATGTGCAAGAAGTTGCAAGTAGAGTTTGACATCCCAAACTTTGTACCTGATCATTGAGAAGAGACTACTAAAGTTGGTCCTAACCAAAAAGAAAAATGTACAAAAAGTTATGTAATTCTTTAAGATGGGGTGGATTAGTTATCGCACCACATATATGAGATAATTATCCCATCATTATAGTACAAGCAGTGAAATAAATGATCATGGGACTGACTAATACCCCTAAACCAAACACTAGATAAAATAATCTTGCATTTTATCCCGAGATTGTTGTCCCTTATCCTTCATACGAAACTGCCCTTAATAGTATAGCTGATTTTCAGGGATTTGTAATTCTAGTTAAGCTCGTTCCTCACATGTATTTATAGAGTTGTATTTATTGAGTAATGACAGAAATTCCTTCATTACCTTGTTCCATATATTTCAAACATTAGAGGTATTAGTATATGTGTGAGCACAGATCGTGCTATCTGGACATAATCTTCCCAAGTAAGAAATGGTTCATTGTTATACCAGCAATTCACTTACTTAATTCTGCATTCCCTGTTGTACCGAGCACGAAACAAAGCCTTTATCATTTTTGAGATGCTAAGTAAGTGTCCTTACATTTATCGGTTAGTAATTTCTTGGTCTGATTATATAATTCATTTAGAAGAAGTATTTGAGAAAGTAATGTAGAATATATCAGCTAGCATTGATCTCTTCACTATTGGCTTATTGCCGGTGTTTTAAATTTGGATTTCTCAGCAATGGTACAATCTGTCCAAGACCCTGGCTGAAGAAGCTGCTTGGGAATTTGCAAAACAGAATGGGATTGACTTGATTACCCTTCATCCAGTTCTAGTCATTGGTCCATTTCTGCAGCCTACACTCAATTTCTCTTCTGAGGCTATGCTCAACTTCATAACACAAGGTATGGATCTCTGCTTCTGATTGTGGGCATTATATATTAAATCGGGTTTTTAGCAAGGTTTATCAATGTATTCGTCAAATATTCAATATGATTCCACAGGATCTTGTTTCGTTCAAGTAACGGATTCTAGCCAACTGAAAGTATCTAAAGTCATCTGGATCTGTAGTACAGTTTTTTACAATTTTCTTTCTCAAGGCCTTCAAATTAAAGAGTACAATAAGAAGACAGATTTTGGCAAATGATCTGAAATGTCTGTAGAAGCTAGATTTGCAGAAATCCTACGTATTTCCGTCTTTCCTCTGTACCGTTCAGACAATAGAAAAGTTTTTCTGCACTAGTGTTTTGGAAAAACTTTATGCATGTGTATATAGTTGTAATTTTTCTTCAGTTAAGATGAGTGAACTAAGTTCCAACAAAAATTCTTCTTTGAGAAACATAATGTAATACTTTGTATCTTGTTTCAAGAACTTGTTCAGCTTTGACACATTATGTTTTATCTGATGTAGGAAAAGAAGCATGGTCTGATGGAGTATATAAATTCGTCGATGTTAGGGATGTTGCTAATGCACATATACTAGCATTTGAGGTTCCTTCAGCAAATGGAAGATATTGTTTAGTTGGGGCAAACGGATACTCTTCTTCACTTTTGAAGATTCTACAAAAGCTTTACCCTTCCATCACTATCCCTGGGAAGTGAGTATAAATTGCCAATGTTATACATGTGCTTATTCTTGGACACCTCATAATGTGTAGAGTTGAATCATGCCAACAATTAATTAACTAATGTGATGATTCGAAATCTAAAGGGGAACAACAAAGGCTATAGAAACGTAACAAGCTAAGTTTTCGGTTACTAGCTAATTGCTCTTTGTTTGAATTTAGAAAAGCAGAAATCCTACATGGTTTTATAACCCTCCTTCACAATCCTAAGAGGAAGTAGGATAGTTAATTTGCACATAAGGAATATGCAACAAGATAGAATTTCAGCCATAATTAATCATTAATAGTAGTAAATTTTAAGCCCTTAAGATTCATGATGATGTAGTAATTTTAGTAATACGTCCTGGATGGCATTATATGCAAAAACAAGATTGGCGGTATAACATTCCAGCGTATTCATTTGAACTAATTTACCATGCATGATATCGTTGTGTTTCCATGTTACATGATTTTGATGGTGAATTCAGCATTGATCTTCACTCACAATTCTTATATTTGGATGTAGCTTTGAAGAAAATGGATTGCCCCTTGCCCCGACCTTCCAAATATCGGGGGAAAGAGCAAAAACTATAGGCGTTAAATTCACACGTCTTGAATTGAGCGTGAAGGACACTGTTGAAAGCTTGATCCACAAGAACTTCCTCAAAATCTTACCCCAAAACTAGTCCTTGCTGCTTTTGGATTTGTTGTTCTTGGTACTAGTATTAAGGCTGAAAGAAGAATCTTTTATCCTCAATAAGTGTGTCAAGTACAAAAACTATGTGATGGAACAGCACGATGATTTATTCCTATATAAAAGACAATGATTATCACCTAGTGAAAATCCCTACCTACTTATGCGCCATTTTAAGAAACACTATCGTTTGGTAGAGTCAGATAAAAATAATACCCAATAAAGTGTATTAGTAATGCATGTATTAGTTACACTTGTATTAACTATCATGCATAGATTATTTTTTATGCATTGTTTGGTTTGATGTATTAAAAATAGTATGCATTGTATAAAAATATTTATTTACAAAAGTATCCTTTATAATTATAATGGAAAAGATGAGAGGTAATTGAATCTTTAACCATATTAATGCATGTATTAAATTCTTTGCATTACTAATACCTAGAAATTTATCGTATTAGTAATACACAGCATGACAAAATGCACCAAACAAGGGTAGTATAACTAATGCATGCATTATTTTTGCTAATACACTCTACCAAACTACCCCGAACGTCCTAAAAGGATTGATATGTACTTTCACACGTTTGAAACTCGTCAAGTATGTTAATTAAAACATAATACTAACATTTTCCTTTAAGTATGCTAAAGAAATGTTCACATTCATAACAAGAAGTTTTAGATGGAAAAGGGCAATTATACCCTCAACTTGGTAATTTAGAGCACCCATACCTCTCAATTTTTTTCTGAAGGAATGATAACACATTAATAATACATCCAGCAGATCTACAAATAAAACGACCGGCCTCTGACTTGTTAGTAATTCAATCGTGTTAAACAAGACAAAAAGTCCAAATTTGTTAAATCTATTGGCAACTCGTTCAAAATCTCTTCAGAATTAAGCCAGCAATATTGTTAAATAAAGAACAATGCTCAAGACACAATCTCTATTTTTTCCACAGCAAAATTAAAAAAAAAAATTGATCAGAAAATCTAAGAGCACATATTGCATATGTAAACCCTTGTACCACAAGGCAAAATACCAATCAGACACATGACATTCACAGAGTTGAGCATTTTCCTTCAAGTTGATTAAACATGTCAAACTTTACATTACAAGCCAACAATCAATCTTTTATTTAAAACATGGCAGCTGAGATACGTCCACCAGTGTATTTCCATCACAAGATAAACCTAAAATAAGACGCGGAAACAACAGAATATCAATGGCCGGAAATAATAGTACTAGATAGATATGCTATAAAGCAAAACAATGTCATTGAAACACAATAAAAGCAAAACTTGTATCTCAATATCATACAAGAGCAAAGTCCGTAAAAAGCTTGTATCACTGTTTAAGGGAGAAGTAGACGCTACAAAAGAACGTTATCAATGCATTAGTTACTCTCCCAAAAAGCAACTCTTTCGAAACTCCAGAATCAAACACACTATGCTATCCACATTAAAGGTAGACAGCCGAATCCAAACATTATTTTCCAAACCAACCCAAACACACGATGCTTTCCACAAACCAAACTTAAAGACTTCCAAAACCAAATAAGAGTAAGCTTAATCAAACAAAGTCGTGAGACATACCATAGTGTAGAAGAACATAATAGCTAAAAAGTGTAACATGATACTAAACAAATAATTTTTATACCATCCAATTTCTTAGTTGAAGCTCCAGGTCAAATATGAAGAATGAAGATTCAAATCCAGTAAGACATCAATAACTAAGCTACCACCACGGTACCCAGCAGCCTAATTCCACTAGGATGATAAAGACAATACAGAAGTATCTAAACACATTCCTAATCAGTACAGGGAAAATTCTATACAAACTAATACCACACCAACCCCCTTAAGATGGCTTGCACAATAATTCTTAGTTGTCCAGACATGCTCAAATACCAATTAATTGACTACCAAGTGATTAACAGATTGAACTGGAGGCTACAGGTAATACACTCGCTTCATTGTAATTACACCTACCAACTCCAACAAAGTTTAGTACCAAAATAATGCCAGTTCCATCTCTTTGCAGCTTACATTATGTCACCAGATATTATAAAGTGAAAAAGAACCCAAACACTACGAATTTACAGACCCATTTGGTTCCATTATTTTACCCAATTTACCCACTCCCCTTAATTGCACAAGAATTTCAACTTATCGAGCAAATAGCAAATTGCTGGTAAAAGTCACAGTGACATAATATTTTAATAATTTGTTCAACTGGAAACTAAAAGAATGATCCAAACCAAACAGGCCCTAAATAAGATGAGATTCAACACTAACCTCTTATCAACTGACAAAAAATACATCAATTTTCAACATCCAATTGAAAAAATACCATACAAACAAGTCACCTAACGTAATTCTCTCCTAAATCATGCGAGATCCAACAAGTAAACTCAAATTACCATGCACTTCAAGGTTGCGTTTGAAATAGATACTTGAAAACCAATCTTCATGAATTGACCACGTTGGACCTCATACCCCATTATCTCATCTATATTACCATATTTTAAATCAATTTTTTTTTCTTGACAGTTGGTTAACCTTGTGGACGGACAGATCCAATGTCTTTTTCCCTTTCCCCTGTTTGATCCATATGGCTTGAAAGTACTTACTCAAAAATGAAGTTCAGTAGCAAACAGATTTAATCAATTCTCTAGTAATTAATGTTACTCTTAAAGGTAGACAACCAAATCCAAACATTTTTTCGAAACCAACCCAAACACACGATGCTATCCACAACCAAACTTAAAGACATCCAAAACAAATAAGAGTAAGCTTTTAATCAAACAAAAAGTCGCGAGACATACCAAAGTGTAGAATAACATAGTAGCTAAAAAGTGTAACATGATACTATGCAAATAACGTTTATACCATCCAATTTATTAGTTGAAGCTCCAGCTCAAATACGAAGAATAAACATACAATTCCAGTTAGATAGAGATAACAAAGCAACCACCTTCCAGTACCCAGCAGCCCAATATCACTATGATAAACACAATCCATTAGTATCTAAACACATTTCTAATCAGTCGAGGGATAATTCTAAACAAACTAATACCACACCGCTGCACACTGAAACCAACTCTCTCAAGATGGCATGCACAATAATTCTTAGTTGCCTAGGCATGCCCAAATACCAATTAATTGACTACTAAGCATGCTTGATTAACAACTTGAACTGGAGCTACAGGTAATACACTCACTTCATTGTAATTACAAGTACCAACTCCAACAAAGATTTGTACCAAAATAATTCCAGTTCCATCTCTTTGCACAGCTTACATTTTGTCACCAGATATTATAAAGCCAAATAGAAAAACCACACAAACCACATAGAATCATTGCCTCATCTTCCACATAGAATGTCTCACACAGAGCATCAGGAATATCCCTAGCTTCAATCTAGGTCCACACATCCTATTCAAGGTTCTTTGCTCTAAAAGACAAATGTTTATGTGTGTCTAAACAATGCAACAGCAACTCGTATCTATGGCCCACAATTACAACAAATTTTGGTGAAACTTAAAGAGTTCAGATCAACCAGAGTTCTTATAGATCAAGAGTGGCAAATTTTGTTCAAGATTGTTGATTTTGAGCATTGAGGAAGATCAGAAAGGCAACACTTGCTAAAAACTTGAGGTAAGTTGAGGCTTACTCTCCTAAGAGGAAATTCCGTTCAGAGCCCACATGTTCCATGTGTTAGATATATTCCTAGACCATGTCTTCTTGTGCTCAAGTATTCCATTCACTCTGTTCTTTCGGTACAAATTTACATGAATTGTGACTGTATTACATGTTTGTGTGTGTTGCCACTTATTGTGTGTCTTTATATCATATTCAGTTTCAGCATTCTTTTGATGCATTCATGTGATCACATCCAATAGAGAGAAGTGGCCAACCTCCCCCAGCATGAGTACTAGAAATGCCTGTGTTAGCTACCCAGGCTCACAGGAGCCAAATTGCTTGTTGGGAGACAAACCAACCCTACACGTGTGTGTTGCCAAATTTTCACATATGCAGGGCCATTATATGAAAATACTTTTGCCCACTATTCAGGTTCAATTTCAATTATTAGTTAGGCCAACCCTACCACACGTGCGTGTTGCCAGATTCTCTCATATGCAGGGCCATTATATGAAAATACTTTTGCGCACTATTCAGCTTCAGATTCAATTATTAGTTTTTGACTCAGTTTTCAGTTCAGTTATCAGCTTACAACTTCGGTTACCAACTTATCAACATATGTCAGTTTTCAGACTTTATATGATTTCCATGCTTGCTTTTCAAACGTATTTCCTTGTTTATTATATTTTTATCCCAAGAAGTCTAGCTCCACCATATGGGAGGTAGCCTATGAGTCTTACGAGTATCCTACAGAGGTACTTAGCCTGTTTGGGCCTACCACGTCGTGTAGCAAGATTTGTGTGCACATTCGACAAAGCATGTGGCTAGGGGCAGACGTTTCTAGATTCAGTGGCAGACTCCATTGACTTCATCCAAGTGGTGGCGTTCTTTTCAGATTTTTCTTATCTCAGATAGTATTATTATTCTCGGGGAATGCCTCATAGATTTATGCATCTCAGATAGTATTATTATTCTCGGGGAATGCCTCATAGATTTATGTATTCAGACATCAGTTAAGAGGCTCATGACTTGTTAGTGGGTATTAACTTTCAAATATTTAATGTTGACTTACTGTTCACCTTTCAGACTCCTGAATTTGAGAACCATTAGAAGTTACTCAAATGTTACGTTTTGTCAGACCTTCATTCAGCTAGTTCAGGGTTGACTCGATGGGTAAGAAGGGTTGTCACTCATGTCCTACCCCAGTGGTTAAAAGTTAGTAATAGAAGATCACGATAAACAAGGAACACGAAGTTTAAGGTATACGAACAGCAAGGCAAAGGAGCATTAAAACTTAATCACATAAATAATTGGCCATTCAAAATCCAACTAGAGCATCAGAAACAAAATCAATGTCAAACTTTAAACTCTCAACACAACAACATCATAAAATAGACCACCATAAGATCAAACTCCAAAAATTCAAAACTAAAAGAAACCTCAAAAATTCTACGAATCCAAAAGTTACCTATAGTTTATTCTAGTTGTAGTAGAGCTCAAGGCCCATTCCATCATGAATTTCGTAGTCCTTGAGGGTAATATGATCTTTGTACACATTATACCACTTCTGAATACGAATCTTATCGGCGCGTGTACCAGTCTGTGCAGCAACCAGCTTCTTCAAATCCCCGATGGTGTCATCTTCGTTGCACTTCACCTTCACTTTCTTCCCCAATCGATCGTTCAACACTACCTCGATCATCTTTGAAGCTTTCGATATGACCAACGCAAACCCTAAAACTTTTTTGCTCTGTATTTTGTTGAGTGCGAAGCGTGTATGTATGTATATATAGTGTTTTGGTCTTCGCCGCCCTTTCGCGAATAGACAGAAATACCCTTGAAAAACTTCTGGAAGAGGGGTATAAATTGGTATTCAGCCTTACACGGGATACACACACAAAAATTTACTTTTTTTGTTTGTTGTTATAAATAAAGGAATATTCAACTCTTTTTTTTCTTCAATAAGCATCTCCAACCCTGTTCTCTACTTCATTCTCCAAATATAAAGTTGAATATTTTTTTCTCTCCTTAATATTATATTATTTTTTTATTTTATTCTTATTTTCTTATTTCATAATATAAATCTCTTCTTTTTTCTTTTTTTTTTCGAAATAATCACTTTTATATAATTTTCATGTGATATAAAATTTTGTTTTTTCAATTTTTTTAATATAAAATTATATTTTATTCTAAATTTCTAAATAACATAAATTGGAAGCAAATATTATATAGTATACAAATTCATGAACAATTCAAATAAAAGTGAAATCATTAATGAAAAATAATTATATAAGCATTACATAAATACCCAACTTTCAAGATCATTACGTTGCTCACATAAATGCTCTATTAACACGTTATGGAGTTCAAAATGAGCATTTGTGTCCGTAATTTTTTTATGTCTAGCTAAAAATTGTTCAAATCGAAGATTTTCATCTACCACCATTTTTGTCGTTGCAATTGGAGCCTCAGCGACATCTTGAATTGATGCATTAAGATTACGTCCATCCTCCATTATCATGTTGTGCAATATAATAGATGTATCATTGTATCACGCAACGCTTCCTTTCTCCAAAAATGTGATTGTCCTACAATAATTGCAAAACGTGATTGCAAACCTCCGAATGTACGTTCCACATCTTTTCGGCTCGATTCTTGTTTCATCACATATTTCTTCTTTTGAGAACGTGGATTACGAATAGTTTGAACAATTGTAGACCATTTAAAATTGTGCATTCTTTATAGTGAAAATTAATAATAAAATCAAATTATATTAAATTGACAAAAAAGAATTAAAAATTTGAAATATTATTAATTCGCAATGAAAGTAATAAATATTAAATAATATATATTTTTAAAAATATTATATTACATTTAAAGAGAATTACAAATATTAGAGATTTAATTCATAGCCTTTTATGAAAAATAATATGTTAATTACAAAATAATAGAAATAATAATAAAATAATAAAAAGTGAAATAGTGAGTGTGAATAGTAGTTCTCCAAATTTGGAGAACTACTATTCAACTCTCTATATATGGAGAATAAAAAGTGAAATGGAGGGTGGTTGGAGAGCTCATTCTCTTATTTTACTCTCAAAATATAGAGAATGGAGAGTAAAATAGAGTGGGATTGGAGTTGGTCTTAAGGGTAATATGTCCTATTCAGCTTTGAAAAGGAATAGATGCAAAGTAGAGATGGACCTGGTTTGTTCGGATTGAATTTGAGCGGGTTAATATAGTTTGAAAAAGGAAGATTTATATATATAGTAAGGAAAATATGTATTTAATTATAATTCAAAAATATTATATTACACAGTCACACTTACAAGTCGTTTGGTATAAGCTATAAGATATAATAACTTTGAAATAAAATACAAAATTATTTTATCATGAGTTTGGTAGGAGCTGGAGGTATTAGGTAGTCATAGATTGTTTATCCCATTATTTATATCATAACAATAAATAAATTATTATATATACATGGCGAAATAATTTATCCCAAAACAATTAATATTGGGATGACTTTTTTCCAACCAACCAACGTTTTTGTAGCAATTACATCGCCTTTCAAACTTTTGTGGAGAGAGTTCACGTAATTTTTTTTTTTACAGAATAATTTGTGAAATTTAATTTTTACAAGTCTTGCAATATACTCTTTTCATTGACTTTTATTTGTCCATTTTAAATTTTGTATCACAATTCATATTAAAGTATTATATTACTTAAATGATATATAATTTTTCTTAAAATTAAAATAAATAATAAATATTTAAGATAAAATTTGAGAAAATATGTAAATTAAAGAAAACCAAATTTTCTCCCTTGATGTGCAAAAAGTAACTAGCAAAAGACTAAAAAGTGATGTAACCAATTTTCGAATTCCTTTGTCAAAGATAATAAGTCAATAGAAATTATGAAGACAACTAAGTAACACTAAAGCAAAATTATCACTTAGTGGCTCTAATTGTTTAATTTCCCACATTAATAAACCTTAAACTTTGAAATCTCCAAATGTTCTTACCCAAAAACCTAACAAAGAAAAAGACACTATCCACCATTTGGTATTCAAATTAACATTGTGAGTATATATGATTAGCAACCATTAGACTTGTTTCTGAAGCTCCAAATTCCAAGAAAATATGATAAATTTGAAGTCCTGGTTTCTTCTTGCAATTCTTTCTATGTTCCTATGTACAACATTGGGATCAGATACTGTAGATTCTGTGCTAAGGCGTTTGGATAGCAAACGGGCGCAATCTGTAGTGCAAGAATCTGCAGCTAAGGGTGTTTTGCAGAGGTTACTTCCGGCCCATTTGCACAGTTTTGAATTTAAGATTATCTCCAAGGTACTGTACTATTAGCTCCATTGTTTTTTTTCCAGTTTTGGGTCTCTATCATTTAGTCTCTTTTTGTTTGGGAATTGGTAATTTATTGTTTCTGTTACTTAAAGTTTACTGCTTTTCTTTGTTCTAGTTGATAAATGCTCAAGATTGTTGAGATAGTGTCATTTTTGAAGAACTAGTTGGCTTTTATGGTTGTAAGCACAAATGGCATTAGTATATGTCCTTTGTGTGAACTTTTCATAGGTTCAGTAATAAATTTTGGTAACCGTGGTGTCCAACTCTAATTCCACGGAATACATCTCTCACTAACAACACGTATTAGGTAACTCTAGCTAGCAAGGCTATGATAGATGAGAAGAAATCACCTGGTGTTTTTTGGCTTTGCTGGGGTTTGAGCCTGAGACATCATGGTTCAAATTTTGGGAAAAAATTATTGTTGTAACACTTGTTAGTACCATCGGAATAGGTTAATGATGCTCACTTAATGATCATTGTGTATATAAGGATACAATATGTAGATGTTGAATAAGTGAAGGTAAGAGATTGTATTTAAGTGGCTTCCCGTAACTTTTTTCTCCCTAATGATGTTGAATAATCATCTAGGCTGCTGTAAGTAAGGATCTTCTATATTTGTATATTTTTGTTACTGGCGCATTTTTTTGTTGCCGAACTGACTTGTTACTTGAGTATTTGAAATCTATACGTGACATTTCATATGTAAATGTAGGATGTTTGTGGTGGAAGAAGCTGCTTTCGTATAACAAATTACAAGAGTTCACGCAGAAATTCACCTGAAATTTTGTATGTTAAACAAGGATCTTATTATGTTACTTTTTGACATATATTTTCTGGGACTCGTTTTGCTTAAAATGTTGTGTTTTTTTTACTGTAGAAAAGTTTTGTTTTCCTTTAAGCACTCAATGGTGGTTTTATACTCCTAATTTACTTCTTCCAGATGCACATTGTTTAATAAGTTATTGTTTGGTTTAAGTCCTTGGTTCATAATATTGCCAACTTTGCCCCCATACCAGGTGCTGCTGATTTCTGCAAAGGGCAAGTTTCTTGCAAAATTCTTAAAGAGATTAGTTTGTTGATATCAATTAGCGCTCTCCGTAATCAGTACGAGCTTTTGAATATGATATATTTAAGTCTTAAGGGTTGACAGTTGATTGCCATAGCCTCTTTTGGCATCTGTAGTCCAGATTTTCTTTTCAAAGTAGAAGACAATATAATATTTAGAATTTTGTTATCCAGTGCAGAGATACAGTTGAAAGAGGCTTAAATTAGATTATGAATCTATTTTTGATTTTTTTTTCTCTTAGAATTCAAGGAACTACAGCTGTTGAAATTGCATCGGGTCTACACTGGTATTTAAAGTACAAGTGTGGAGCTCATATTTCATGGGACAAGACAGGGGGTGTTCAGTTAGTTTCAGTTCCCAAGCCAGGTGCACTGCCTCTTGTAGAAGCGAGAGGAGTGACGATCCAACGGCCAGTACCATGGAACTACTATCAAAATGTTGTCACATCCAGCTGTAAGCATACAACTCTCTCTCTCTCTCTCTCCCGCTCCCCCAACAACCTTTTATGCATAAGTCGTTACGCATTATAAAGTGCCGTTACAGACTCACTATCACCGAAATTCTGGTAGTAAGTCTTCCCCCAATACATAAATTATGGAGAACATAATGCAGTATTTGGTTGATTTTTTAAAAGCGTGTGAGCATCTGTCTTCTGATATCCAAAGCCTTATGCCACTGCAATTTCCTCTCTGTGATTCTGCAAGTGAAGTTGATGTCTTCTTTTGCCTTCTCTTTTCTAGTAATTTTCCTTGCTCTCTGTAGAACTCATTACTTTTCTCATCTAATCATAGGATGATGAAACCAAATTCATGATGTTCCTCGATCCTCCTTGGCATACTTGTGCATAATTAAAGACACTTATTATTCGTATGTTAGCGATGTGGTGTTTGAGGGCTTTCATTTGGATATCTTATGCAAAACCAAGGTTCTCTTAGAAAATTCTCTCCTGTGCCTGAACTTATTAGAAAATGATATCCTAGCAGCAAAATAGAGATGACAAACAGATCTATTTGACGGTTTGTCATCCCTATCTTTTCTAGGCTGTAACCAGTCTTACTCTGTTCATGGACAACTTATCAGGACGTCGTGTCAATCAAGAAAGCAAAGCATTTATAATGAGTGATGGAGCTGTAGATACCTCACGATTTCAGCCATTTTTGTGAACTATTCCAGTAGGCTTAAGCTGTTCAGATTGAGTTGAGCTTGATTGAAAACCATTTTACTTGATAAGTATACTCTGTTGAATGTTGACATTAGGAGAATCATGTTTTTTCTACTTATGGATGCTTACTGTTGGTATTTTTTGAGATGCCTCTGGTATAACAACTTAGCGTATTTCTACTTATTGGTATTTTTAAGATGCTGCAAGTGTAACAACTTAGCATATTTCTACTTCTCCATGCAGATTCATATGTTTGGTGGGATTGGCAAAGATGGGAGAAAGAGATTGATTGGATGGCACTTCAAGGAATCAACTTACCTCTAGCATTTACGGGACAAGAAGCTATCTGGCAAAAAGTTTACTTGGTATTTTTATAGCATTGGATTTTGTGGGTTCAACTAGTTTACTTTAGACCATGGTTGTTTCCATGGCAGTTCCTGCCTGATATGATACAAGGAAAGTCATACAAGCTGTTTGATACCATTGAGCAAGGGCCTGAGTTGTGTGTATGTTAGGGGAATCAGTTGTGGTAGTACCATTGCTATAAACCTATCGTTGCTAACCCATGCGTTGTTTTTATATTGCTAATCTTAGCACTTCTGTCTTGAATCTACTTCTATGAAGTAGACCAGAACTTGGGCACTATTTCAGATGAAGTTTGTTAATTAAAATGTCTATTCTTTGTGCCAAAGTATTTAAAGTTTCAGCTGCCATCAGATCATCAATTTTCTCTTAGATTTACTGAAAATATATACCCTTCATTCTTTTAAGTCTTGACTATTTTATTTGGTGCTTACAAGCAATGTGCCAATATCTGCTTAGTGTTACCTTCCTAGTTCTTTTATAGTCACTTTGTCCTTATCTTATGTTCCTACAGATATTATATCTGCTTGGTGTTTACCTTGGGTTTCTTAATACTGTGTGTGTAAGAGACAAATACCACAGCATTTGATTAGTTATAGCTCATGACAGTCTGATATTGATTTATAAGAAGCTTTGTTAGACGCTTATAAGCACTTTCTGTCTAATGTTTGTTGATGGTCAGGATTATAATATTACTACCCAAGAGTTAAATAATTTCTTCGGTGGACCTGCCTTCCTGGCTTGGGCTCGCATGGGAAACCTACACGCGTGAGTGCTATAATCTGTCCCTTCTAACTTCTCTTTCAGTGAAGGGCATTTCCAGCCACAACATATGCTGGCAAACTGAATATTGTAACAAATATTATCTGGTTCAGGTATCTTGTGAGGCCAGGGTATATAATTTGTAAAGATTACGTGAATTAAATGTCATGCAGAAAATGGACTTTGAGCTTTGGTATGGTGCTCAAAGTTAAAGGGTGTAGTACCTAAGAAATGAGAATACCTCAAATGTGTTGAGCAGGCCTATTTTAGGCTGCTCCACTACATCTAAGTGAGTTTTGCTTGTCTATAAGATCTATAAAATTCTAAATTTTCTTGTCATCTAATTGATTCATGCAATCCTTGTCATACGATTGGATGGCCAGCAGGTGATAAGCTAGGTCACCGTATCCATCTCCATGCTTTTTTTGCTGCCTATTATCCTTTGCCATAGTGTCTTGCCATTTTCTTGTCGAGGTAAGATAGACCAGATGGGACGTTTACCTTCACGAGGTTGTTTATCTTAGCACAATCCCTCATTTTTCACAATAGACTTTGTATTTCTTAAAATGAAAGTGAAAGCATGGATCCTTATCTGCACTCTTACTTGTCCATATAGCAGATGTGACTGAATTCATCCTTATTTGTATTATGTTTCTCTTGGAATCTATGCTTCAAAGTTTGCTGTGTATTGCTCTCTGTATCATATTGTGTTTCATTTTCGTTAATTTACACTCCAAAGCTATATTCCACTGCAGATGGGGTGGGCCTTTATCTCAAAACTGGTTAAATATTCAGTTAGCATTGCAGAAACGGATATTATCTCGGATGCAGGAGTTTGGCATGACTCCAGGTATGACAGTATTTTTGGTTTCAAAGGAACCTTCCAACTATTTTGCCTTTCTTCTTTATGACCGATTTCTGATTAGCAGACCATGGCTTCTCGTAGCCTGGTGTACCAATTAAGCTAAAGGTGTTTCTGTTCTTTACTTCTTCAATACACAATATGCTTACTTACATTTATTTGCTTGTCTTTTTTTTCTTCTCTAATGTCTGCCAGTGCTTCCATCATTCTCTGGAAATGTTCCAGCTGCATTGAAAAAGATATTCCCGTCTGCAAATATCACGAGGCTTGGGGACTGGTATGTCAATTTGAAGTGTGCAGTTTCACTAACTTCAATTCCAGTTTATTGTCTCCCTTAAATTGTTCTGTTCCTTTCATTCCTCTTAGATCGTATTTATTAGAAGTACTAACATACTGTGTCACATATGATTAGCATATTTTGGGTAGTATTCTCCACTTCCACTGAATTCATGTGAGACGCTCTGCCGCCATAGCATGTGAGATGAGGTGTTGATCCTCATTTTATGCATTTATTGCGTGCCTCTTTTTGATTTTTAGAAGGCATAGGAAACATCACTCTTGTTGCTACTCTTTGCTGAATATTTCTCATTCTTTAACATTTTCGCTGAGCCTCTGTATAGTTTGAGATGGAAACTGACATTGCGCATTGGGAGACATCTCTTCCTTCCCTCCTATTTTTGACTAATAAATGTTTTTGTCAGAAAAAATAGAGGATGTCAGATAGGTACAATTTTTTTTTTTTTGAGAATGGTAACAAGTAATAGAAAATCTTTGGGAAGAACTATTTTTAACTTTCTCTGTGGATATAGTTGACCACGTTTCCATCTTGCTGGTCCTTTTCATAACATTGTCTTCTCTTGTTTTTGTTTTGAGAATATGCAAATATTTCACAATCTCTTCCTTTCCCGTTGCTTTACTCTCCATGAAAAGTTACAGAACTTCTATTCAACATGGTTCTAACTAAGTTTGATTTCTGTGATGTGTGCTAGATGATAAGCTTATGACAGCTAGTGAGATGTGCCATTTAGTTTGTTTCTTCTGTCCTCTAAATTTCTGACCGACTTCTCTTCTATAATCAAAACAAACAAGAGGTTTCAATTTTAAATTCGTAATAGAGCAATCTACGTATTCCGATGAACTTTTTTTTTTTTTTTTTTTTTTTTGTGTTGAATAGGTAGAGTATTTCAAGGACTCACTTTTGTTACAGGTGATGATAAACCTTTTGTTTCTGAAAGTAAAAATTCTATCCCTGATAATTTTAATCTTTCTATGTTTCTGAAGTGCTCCTAAAATGTACATCTAACTTGGCTGGAAAACATTTATTGTCAGATACTGGGAAGATTTGATCTTTTAACCTGATGGAGTTTATACTTTTCTTAGGAACACTGTTAGTGGTGACTCTCGATGGTGTTGTACTTTTCTCCTTTCTCCTTCCGATCCCTTATTTATCGAAATTGGAGAGGCATTTGTCCAGAAACAGATTAAGGGTAAGCTATACTTCTGCTTTCAGTTGAAATGATTTCAGGATTCTCCTTTAATGAACAGAACATTGACAAAAGTTGTTTGGTCTTGAAAAATGTAAAAGGATTCTAGACTTTTGTGGAACTTCCTAACCTCTTTTACTCATGTTCTGCTGCTTTATCTTTATCCATTTTGAACATAGAACATTAAGGAGCCAAAGATTTTTAACACATTACACTTATCTGTTTCCAATTCTATGTTAAGTGAACTAATGGAAAGAAAAGAATATACAAAAAATTACATGCCACTACACTTCATTGGGAAAACCAATGAGTTCCCCACAACTCTATACCTCTAAAATCTTGTCCAGAAGTCTAATGCCAGTATGAAGAGATGAACCTGCACCAACTTAGGGGATATTCTCTGTGTCCACATTGTCACAAACAAAATTAAAATATCCTGGTAAATCTGCACAAGTTCGAGAGAACTATTGCTTTAGTTATTGACATACTTTTGCCTTCCTTGTACATTTAGAAACAGAAATATGATGAAGCTTAGAGAAAAGCAAAATTCTATACATTACAAGCACATGACTGATCACTTCCCTAGGAAAGAGATAAATGGCCAGCACTTGAATCAGCACTTCTCTAGCAAGATCAACTTGTTTCACCCTGACTACATATCTGTTGGGACTTCCCCGGGAATTAGGACCCTATAATTTATGTTGGATCCGAGCTATCCTACTTCTGAAGTTGTATTCTGTCAGTCTGTTATAATTCTTTTTTGGGAGCATGGGTTTGTTCCTACAGAGGATCTTTGTATTAGGTATTTACGTGTTTGCTGGAATCTACTAGTCGTATAACATGAGTCCAGTTTTCAGTAATTTCCGCATCTGTAATCTCTCTCAATTTTGCTGAATGAGTTCTCTCAAATGAGAGTTTTTCCATTAAATAGAAAGAATTCTGATTTTCATGCCTAAAAATCTGCTATATATCCCTAAATATATGCTATTCCTAATTGTAATATCTCTGAAAATATGCTACATTAATCTATGCTATCTCCTATCATCATTACACAAATATTTAGAGTTATAACATAGATATGTACAAATATTTAGAATCTGTCCAATCATGCTAACATCCCCTCTCAAATTGATGTCGGTGGATCAAAAATCATCAATTTGCCTACCAGAAACTGATGATGTTGTCGTGCCATAGACTTTGTAAATACATCAGCTATTTGAAGATCACTGGATACATGTGGAAGAGTAATGACTCTTTTATCTACAACTTCTTTGATATAATGACAGTCCACTTCAATGTGTTTGGTCCTTTCATGATAAACTGAATTAGTAGCAATCTGAATAGCACTTGGGTTGTCAGCATGGAAAGGAGTGGGATTAAATTGAGGAAATCCAATTTCTGCAAGTAAACCACGAAGCCAAACAATCTTAGAGCAAGCAGTAGACATTGCTCGATATTCAGATTCGGTGGAAGGTTTTGATATACGGTCTTTCTTCTTGCTCTTCCAAGATATCAAGGAATCTCCAAGAAACATGCACCAACTCGTGAAGGAGCGACGAGTATCAGGATATCCAGCCCAATCATAATCACTAAATGCATTAAGCTGAATCTCAGAACCACTAGGAAAGAATAATCCACGAGTAGATGTTCCCAAGAGATATAGAATGATGCGACGGACAGCCACCAAATGTAGATGGCGTGGAGCCTGCATAAATTGACTCACTTGTTTAACTGCAAAAGAGATATCAGGCCGAGGAATAGTAAGATAATTTAGGCTCCCAACTAATTGCCGATACAGAGTTGGATCAGGAAGAAGATCTCCTTCCGCACGACAATACTTTACATTCAATTCCAATGGAGTATTTACAGGGGAAGATTCTTGAAGACCAGCCAAAACAATCAAGTCCTGAGTATATTTCTGTTGGTTCAAGAACACACCTAAAGAATTATAGTGAACTTCTAACCCCAAAAAGTATGTAAGAATAACAAGATCTTTCATATGAAAAGAATCCTTAAGCTGCTGCTGGAGGCTAGTGATTAGTGTAGAATCAATTCCTGTGATAATAATGTCATTTACACACACCAAAAGAAGAGCACAACCAGTAGATGTTTTTTGAAGAAACAAAGACGAATCATATTTGCTCTGCTCAAAAGAGAATTGATGCAAAGTAGACTGAAACTTGTCAAACCAAGCTCTTGGAGTTTGTTTTAATCCATATAAAGACAGCTTCAACTTGCATACATCTGATGTAGGTGATTAGAACAAACCAGGAGGGGGTTTCATATAAATATCTTCTTTGAGATCACCATGAAGAAAAACATTTTTGACATCCATTTGATGAAGAGGCCAATTTTGTGATGTAGCAATGGCAATGATAGTTCGCATCGTAGTCATTTTTGCTACAGGTGTAAAAGTCTTCTCATAGTTTACACCATACTCCTGTTTGTTGCCAAGGACCACTAATCGAGCTTTGTACCGATCAAGAGTTCCATCATAATTAAGTTTAATTAAATAAACCCATTTACTTCCAATTGGACGGACATTTGGAAGACAAGGAACAATGTCCCATGTGTTATTTGCTTTAAGAGCCAAAAGTTCCTCCTCCATTGCTTTTTGCCAATATTCAAGCTTGGAGGCTTGTGAGTAACCTATTGGAATAGAGATGGTGGATAAAGTAGAAGAAAAACCATACCGTTTAGGAGTTTGAGACACTCTAGTAGATCGCGGGAGGCTCAAGAGGAAGCGGACCTTGAAGAAATCTCAGTTACGGTTGTGGAGGCGATCTCGGGTGGTGGATCCGTTTGGGATAAGGTAAAGTTGGCGTCGACGTCGTTCATACACAAATCCTTGTTTGAACGCTGTAAGACAATGACAAATCCTCAAAAGTAGGAAGAAGAGGAGAAACAAAAGATGACTCAACACGAGTAGGAAAGAAATCGATTCTCAAAGAAAATAACATTTCTAGAAACACGAAATTTGTTAGAACTTGGATCATAGCAAATAAAACCTTTCTCAGTACTATAGCCCATAAAGCACATTTAATAGACTGAATAAAGAGTTTATTGCGTTGAAAAAGAGGCAGGTGCACAAAACAAACACAACCAAACGTATGAAAACTATGATAGCTGGGATGCTTATGAAAAAGACGATAACATGGAAACTCAAGATTTAACACTTTAGATGGAAATCTATTAATCAAATAGACAGCAGTAGACAAAGCTTTAACCCAATATTTAGATGGAACAGATGACTCAGTCAATAAAGTACGAGTGACATCTAAATGATGACGATTTTTACGCTCAATAACGCCATTTTGCTGTGGCGTATATGGGCAAGAGCGTTGTGATACAATTCCTTTCTCAAGCAAGAAATTATTGAATTAATGAGACATATATTTTCCACCAGAGTCGGATCTTAATATTTTGATGCATGTGGAAAATTGAGTCTCAACGTAAGCCAAAAATTTCTCAAGATGAAAAACACTTCAAATTTAGATCGAAGAAAATACACCCATATAAACCGACTATAGTCATTTATAAACGTCACAAAATACTTGAAATGAGCATGAGAAATAACCGGTGAAATGCCCAAACAACACTATGAATGACATCAAAACACTTTGCAGCACGACCACCTAAATTAGGAAAAGGAAGAGTTTTACTTTTGCCTAATTTACAAGTAGAACAATCAAAGGAAGCAACTGAAAATTGATTTTTATTTCCCAATTAACCAGAATTGGACAAATGAGACAACACAATAGAATTTGGATGTCCTAAACATTTATGCCAAACCTCATTCTTAGTAGTGGTAGAAAAGCGACACGAGGAATAGAAAAGTGTATAGGAAACAATCTTCCAACTTTAGGCCCCTTCGTGATTATCGTCCCCGACACCTGATCCTGCACAAGGCTACCATTACGAGAAAAATTCACATCACAATTGTTATTTACCAATTGGCTGAAATAAGATTAGTGGAGAGCTTTGGTGATACAAAACATTTTGAAAGTTTGATAATATCTGACCTTGGTAATGGGTAAATTACTACCATTGGCAACTGAATTTGTGTTGGACCATTATACTCACGGATGTTTTTGAGTATATTAGTTGAGTTGGTCAAATGATTGGGCGCTAATCAACAAGTCAAAATTTAGATATTACCTCATTACCTTGCAGAAATTTGAAAATGCTAACAAGATCATTTGTTGTACCATTTCAGGAGTAAGAACTTGTCCTACTGAAGACGAGTTATCTGTAGTTGAACCATTTATCCCAACTTGAAAAGCATTTGCCCTACGGTTTTGAGGATGTGTGGGACACTCTTTGATAATGTGTCCTTGTTGTTTACAATAATTACAGAACTTCTTGCCACAAATGCTAGCAATATGACCATATTTCTTGCAACTGTAGCATTGAGTTCTAGCCATATCCATGCCCTTTCCTTTCCCTTAAGCTGCAAATGCGACAGTGACAACATTTCATTTTGTGTGAAGAGACGCTGCTCTTCACGAAGTAATTCCCTAAAACAGACATCCAATGAGGGAGATGGATCACGGTTCATCAAGTTGGAGCGAACATTTTCAAAATCAGATCGTAATTTCATCAAAGATTGATCTCGCTTGCTTTGTTCATGAACTCCTTGAATGATGGAGAGAGATTCAGAAGGTATTTTAGCATAAACGATATCGGTAAATTCAGCCCATAAGTTCTGAAATCCAGAGAAATAATCTTGAACAGAGAGACCTCCTTGAGAATACATAGCAATTTCATGCTCTAACTGAAAGCGCCTTGCGCTATGGTCTTGGTTGTAAACCTTTTGTAAATAATCCCACATGTCCTTTCCTGTCTTGTATGGCCTGAGATTAAGAACAATAAGTGGGTCAATTGACCCTAAAATCCATGTCATCACCCGAGCATCTTTAACCTTCTATTGACCGAGCTTTGTAGGATCAATAGGAGTAGGATCGCTTCCATCTATATGTCCCCATAATTCTTTTCCGGTGACAAATAGTTGGAATTGAAATTCCCAGGCAGAATAATTTTTTCTTGTGAAACGAACATGGAAAGACTCAAACTGATATGACACCATGTTCTTGACAAGCTAAGGAAGATAGAAATGAAATGATACAAAATAACCAGAATGACCAAGACTAAGATTCCAAGATGCCTAAAATTCCAAGGTACTTAGGACTTACTGTTGACTAAAAAAACAGTAAGCAGAACCAAAACTTTCAAAAAAAAATTCTGAAAGAAACCACTGATGAAAGACACTAAGAATCAAAGCACTGAAAAAGGCTCTAATACCATGTCAATTTTGCTAAATGAGTTCTCTCAAATGAGAGTTCTTCCATCTATAAGCAAAGAATTCTGATTTACATGCCTAAAAATTTGCTATATATCCTTAAATATATGTTATTCCTAATTGTAATATCTCTGAAAATATGCTACATTAATCTAGGCTATCTCCTATCATCATTACACAAATATTTAGAGTTATAACATAGATATGTACAGATATTTAGAATCTGTCCAGTCATGCTAACACTCTCAGTCCAAAATTGGATGGTATGCTTTGTATTTGTGCCTTTAAAATAACGAGTTATTATGATTTACTATTAATGGTTTAACAATTAGCACTTGTATTAATCATGCCCTAATGGAAGCCTATATTAAATGTGGCTCTGTCTTCTTTTTCTATTTGCTTTTTTAAGTGTAATTATTTCCTTAAAATCCTCGAGCAACCATTTCGGAGCAACACACCTAATATGAATTTCATTGTATGGTTTTGATAAATTTCGCACTTAAGTTAAATCTAGATAACATGGCAGGGAGGGGAAAGCGCATACAGTGCTTGATGCATTTTCTATTCTGACAGATACCTCTTAAAGAAGAAAAAGCATCTTGGCATAAATATCAGAAAGCCGATGAGTGTGGTGGTCCTGCCAATAATCGATATACCATTAGACTTCTATGATCATTGATGACTTCAATTGAGCTCAAAATACTTAAATATTGTTGATTTTGTTGATAGTATGTGCTAGAGGTTGCTATATTTTCTATCTTGTAGTGTGAATATTGTAAATATAGGACTATGACTTAAGATTCCCCAAATGAAAAGAAGCTCAGAATACCATCTGCTCCACTTGGGGCCTCCTTTCACTAGAAAAAGAAAAGATAAAAAAAATATCGGTGATTTAATTCCAACCCCTCAAGTAGTACGACTTTCAACATCTAATTCTTCTCTCTCTCTCCCTCTCCCTCTCCCAGTGCCTATATTTTAGTCCAACTGCAGTATAAGGTGCTTTAATATATCAAAAATACTTGTTTGACCTCAATTCATGCTGAGGAAGAAGGCAAAGCAATATGTAGTGGATCTAGTTTCATAATGATGATCATATTTGTGGGGGGGCTGTGATGCAAATTCCCAATTTCAGTGATGTAGCCATATTGTTGGTTATAGTTCATGAATAATTGTTTTTATTGTTTATTTGGCAAGTCGATGCAGGGTCAACTTCCTGGCCTTGTCTTTGATAAAAATAGAGTCAATGTTTTGCAGCCTATAATAGGATATTTGCTGTCATTTGATCTCAACTGACTCTTTTGTGTTCATGTTTTGTATGTTCACTGCAGAATACGGAGACATCACTGATATCTACAACTGGTAGTCCATCATCCCACTAAACTACTTCTAATGGCCTAATTAAGTGCATTGAATTCACAAGCAGTTTCAAGTTTTTTCACTTTGATCTACTCTATTAAAAAATGTTTCTTCTTTCACTTTGATCTGGTTTACTATTCATGTTTTAGAGCTTCTTTCTTTTCAAGCCTGAAAAAGTTGATTTTTTTGCTCGTCTTTTGTATGTTGTTGCCTAACAGTGACTCTATTGATTGAACTGAAATTCAGTTAATGACATTAGGAGAGATATGAGGCTATAAAGATTTATAATTTATAACTTAAAGCTAAATAAAAAATTAGATTAAATACTGAAAGACAATGTCCTATTGTTCATTACGCCCTTAAATGTACAATCATCACCTCTTGCAGCCTGTAAGTACTAGTCATAATATTCTCTTTTTTCTTGAAGTATCTGTCCTCCTAGATGATCCATGTAAGATTGGAGAGTCAGAACACTTTTTGATCAGAACATTTAAGGGTGGAACTTGTAACAGCGTCTTGCAAACTAAGTCAAGAACTTCTTGATCTTGACAATTAATGCCCTGCTTAGGGATCTTATCTGGCTTTTTCAGGGCATCAAATTTAGAATTCTTTTAACTTCCACTCAAGGTTTATTCTTAGTGCCTAAAACAGGGAAATTAAAAGTTTCATATCAATTTTTGGTTTATGATTCATAATCTGATAAGTTGCATTTTTACACAGTGATACTTTCAATGAGAACACTCCACCTACTGATGATCCAACATATATTTCATCTCTCGGATCTGCTGTGTACAAAGCAATGTCAAAAGCAAATAGCAATGCAGTGTGGTTGATGCAAGTATACTTCTTACTCTTACCACTAATACTCGTACTTGGCTACTGATTTGTTTAATGATAGCATAACTTGAGCTCTATTGTGCTCTGTTGTAAATTTTGACATCTTAAAACAAGTAGTATAGAAATTTTTTTGGAAGTTAAAAACATAAGAAATGTGAGCTCAATTCTGCTGTTTTTATTTCATAAGAAGAGAATTATGGTAAAAGCTTCAGTAAAAGGTTGTAAACAGCCTGGCCATTACTCTGTCAAAAAGAAGAAAAAAGCAAACTTAAAGAAATGGGGATTTAGGGTGTGTGTGTGGTGGTGTTAGAGCGGTTAGATAAGCAAATTGGCTACCAATGGGTGGGATCAATCAGTTGTGAACAAATATATTATACGCTTGACTTTCTTAACCTAAGTTTTACATTGATTCAAACAGATCTGGAAAAGACCGTTTAAGTTGTCAAATAAAAGAACCCTCATGAGGTGGAACTACTTGACTGGAAAGAAAAACCCTAGTCGATGGAATCCACTTTCTGGTTTTTCAAATGGTCTCTGTATGTCTTAACCAGAAGATGGAAAACCTCTGAAGCTCAATGGTTCATTGCGTTATTACTTCAACAATATATGATTATGCATGTGAATCTTGGATCCTGGTGGCTTAGAGTGAAAGTTGAATCAGTAACAGGATCTTTCTTTCATCACTTTTAGCAATCCACAGATGAAGTAGTGTGTCATTAGGTTTGAATCTTGTGGTGAATGAGAGTTTATTTGTCATTGACTCCATTTACCTAGTATTGGTATTTGTATAAAGATATGCCTTGAGACAAAATTGGCCTCTTTGCTCTAGAGTACCTTAAAGTTTAGTTTTGTATTTCTACATTGCTGCATGAATTCATGAACAAACTTCTATTTGATTCACAATATGCAGGGATGGCTATTTTATTCTGACTCAAATATTGGAAGCCACCACAGATGGAGGTACAACTCAGTAGAGGAAGTAATCTTATTTCTTTATATGACATGGTCAGACGGCCATGTCATTTTGTACTTTTAGTATATCCATTTATTGCTTCATAACTTTTATGTGTTGTGTTGTACTATTTTTAAAATGTTAGAACTATTAAATTCTAAAGTTTTTTTTATCAGTAAAATGCTTGTATATTGTCACACATTTGACAAATATTATATGTATTGAATTTGACACTCATCAATAAGTTTGTCTTGTATTCAGATTAACCAGTCATCAATACATCTTTTCTCCTCTGATTTTATCCTATAGTATCAGTCATGAGTGATTTTGGTTGAGACCCAGGTAGCTTCTGGTTTTGTGCTTACTGAGTAGCAATCTTATGTAGTCTGCATGTTCAACATTGATCTTTATTTTCATAATCTTATAATGTTCATTTCATACTTGATCTATTCTTATTTGTTTATGGCGATTGTTCAGGAGGCAATACTCATTATTTCTGGTGACTACTCTGTCATGATCCCAATTTGGGGCAATCATTTGGGACCTCTTCTATGTTAATTTTTTTGCCGGTTTCCTATGGTTGTTTCAGCGTCTCTGCACTGCTTTCCGGTGATCGTGAGTATTTTAGGTGACCAATCTGGTGGCACCACACCTCTTTTCTTTGGTTGCCATTGATGTCTACACTGCCTTTTGCGCTTACTACTCTGGTCACTTTCCTGGGTACTTATCCTTCGAGTTTTGGTGATCAAAACTTCTCCATCAAGATTCCTTTGACCATAACTCTTATGGCGCCTTTCTTGCAAAATTTTCTGATAGTTGTCCTGGCATACTATTATGTGATTATTTTACTATTCTATGTTAACAAAATAAGTTGATTCAAGTTGATCTTTACATTTCAGTTTGAGGCTGCTTATTAGAGTTTAAATGTTAGTGTTAGATTAAGTTTTTAAGTTGCACAGTATCCATAGAGCAGTGTTGACACGTATACATATAAGTGTCTTGTTTTCACCAAGTTATGATGTTATTGTCAATTTTGCTGAATGAGTTCTCTCAAATGAGAGTTCTTCCATTAAATAGAAAGAGTTCACAGTTTACATGCCTAAAAATCTACTATATATCCCTAAATATATGTTATTCCTAATTGTAATATCTCTGAAAATATGCTACATTAATCTATGCTATCTCCTATCATCATTATACAAATATTTAGAGTTATAACATAGATATGTACAGATATTTAGAATCTGTCCAATCATGCTAACATCCCCTTCAAATTGATGCGGTGGATCAAAAAGCATCAATTGCCTACTAGAAACTGATGACATTGTCGTGCCATAGACTTTGTAAACACATCAGCTATTTGAAGATCACTGGATACATGTGGAAGAGTAATGACTCTCCTATCTACAGCTTCTCTGATATAGTGACAGTCCACTTCAATGTGTTTGGTCCTTTCATGCTAAACTGGATTAGTAGCAATCTGAATAGCATTTGTGTTGTCAGCATGGAGAGGAGTGGGATTAGATTGAGAAATCCAATTTCTACAAGTAAACCTGAAGCCAAACAATCTCGAGCAAGCAATAGACATTGCTTTCGATATTCAGTCGGTGGAAGATTTTGATACAGTCTTGCTTCTTGCTCTTCCAAGATATCAAGGAATCTCAGAAACATGCACCAACCCGTGACGGGCGACAAGTATTAGGACATCCAGCCCAATCAGAATCACTAAATGCATTAAGCTGAATCTCAAAACCACTAGGAAAGAATAATCCACAAGTAGATGTTCCCAAGAGATATCGAATGATCGACGGACAACCACCAAATGTAGATGGCGTGGAGCTTGCATAATTGACTGACTTGTTGAACTGCAAAATAGATATCAGTAGAGTAATAGTAAGATAATTTAGGCTCCCAACTAATTGCCGATACAAAGTTGGATCGGGAAGAAGATCTCCTTCCGCCGACAATACTTTACATTCAATTCCAATGGAGTATTTCAGGGGAAGATTCTGAAGACCAGCCAAAGCAATCAAGTCTTGAGTATATTTCTGTTGGTTCGAGAACACACCTAAAGAATTATAATGAACTTCTAACCCCAAAAAGTATGTAAGAATACCAAGATCTTTCATATGAAAAGAATCCTTAAGCTACTGTTGGAGGCTAGTGATTAGTGAAGAATCAGTTCCTGTGATAATAATGTCATCTACATACACCAAAAGAAGAACACAACCTGTAGATATTTTTCGAAGAAACAAAGAGCGAATCATATTTACGCTTGCTCAAAAGAGAATTGAAGCAAAGTAGTAAACTTGTCAAACCAAGCTCTTGGGCTTGTTTAATCCATATAAAGACCGCTTGATTTGCATACATCGATGTAGGTGATTAGAACAAACCAAGTGGGGTTTCATATAAATATCTTCTTTGAGATCACCATGAAGAAAAGTATTGACATCCGTTTGATGAAGAGGCCAATTTTGTGATGCGGAATAGCTATGATAGTTCGCCTGTAGTCATTTTTGCTACGGTGCAAAAGTCTCTCATAGTTTACACCATACTCGCATGTTTGTTGCCAAGGACCACCAATCGAGCTTTGTACCGATCAAGAGTTCCATCAAAATTAAGTTTAATTAAATAAACCCATTTACTTCGATTAGACGGACATTTGGAAGACAAGGAACAATGTCCCGTGTGTTATTTGCTTTAAGAGCCAAAGTTCCTCTCCGTTGCTTTTTGCCAATATTCAAGCTTGAGGCTTGTGAGTAACCTATTGGAATAGAGATGGTGGATAAAGTAGAAGAAAAACCATCTGGTTTAGGAGTTTGAGACACTCTAGTAGATCGTAGGGAGGCTCGAGGAAGCGGACCTTGAAGAAATCTGATCTGGTTGTGGGCGATCTCGAATTGAGTGGATCTGTTTGGGATAGGGTAAAGTTGGCGGCGTCGTTCATACACAAATCCTTGTTTGAAAGCTTAGAAGACAATGACAAATCCTCAAAAGTAGGAAGAAGAGGAGAAACAAAAGATGACTCAACATGGTAGGAAAGAAATCTTGATTCTCAAAGAAAATAACATTTCTAGAAACACGAAATTTGTTTAGAACTTGGATCATAGCAAATAAAACCTTTCTGCAGTACTATAGCCCATAAAAGCACATTTAATAGTGAGCAGAGAGTTTATTGCATTGAAAAGGAGGCGGTGCACAAAACAAACACAACAAGCGTATGAAAACTATGATTTGGGATGCTTATGAAAAAACGATAATATGGAGACTCAAGATTTAACACTTTAGATGGAAGTCTATTAATCAAATAGACAATGATGAACAAAGCTTCAACCGATATTTAGATGGAGCAGGATGACTCGATCAATAAAGTCTGGTGACATCTAAAGATGACGATTTCTACGCTCAAAAACCCATTTTGTTGTAGGCGTATATGGGCAAAGCGTTGTGATACAATTACTTTCTCAAGCAAGAAATTATTGAATTCATGAGACATATATTCTCCACGAATCATATCTTAATATTTTGATACATGTGGAAAATTGAGTCTCAGCGTAAGCCAAAAATTTCTTGAAGATGGAAAAACACTTCAAATTTAGATCGAGAAGAAAATACACCCATATAAACCGACTATAGTCATCTATAAAAGCACAAAATACTTGAAATGAGCATGAGAAATAACAGGTGAAATGCTGAACAACACTATGAATGACATCAAAACACTTTGCGTACGACTACAAAATTAGGAAAAGGAAGAGTTTTACTTTTGCCTAATTTACAAATAGAACAATCGAAAGGACAACTGAAAATTGATTTTTTATTTCCCGATTAACGAAATTTGGACAAGATAGAGACAACACAATAG